>CM036535.1:28778967-29378967 GCA_020745685.1 Tautogolabrus adspersus
CTGGGTCTGGTCAAGTCTGATGAGGGTTTCTATCAGTGCCTTGCGGAAAACGATGCAGGAAACATCCAGTCCGGTGCCCAGCTGATCATCTTAAATCACGGTACGCCACACACAAGCACCACAGACAAGTGTGCAAACCAGATGTTTTAGGACATTAGATAGAACAGATTTAAAAAGATGACAAAAATATAGTGTTCAGTGATGAAATAATATTGTCAAGCATGACCCAGAAATCCTGTCTGATCAGTTTGCTGAGACTGTAGTCGAGCATTACAGTAGGAAGCTGTTCAAAGTCAACTGAACATGAACAATAGTAAGATATCAGCTCCAATGAATCAGTGTTAAAGGAGCTGAAGTTGTCGAAATCTCCATAATAAGATTTTTTGTTTTAAAAGAAAGCCTTGAATCTTAAAGAGGACCTATTGTGCTCTTCTTTATTTCCCATCATATTTACAGCACAATGTTATAATATTGTATTTTCATATTAAACTTGGTCAAAGTTTCAAATAATGAGGTAAAGCAAAGTTAAAGTAATGCGTCTGGGGAAAATCTCAGGCTTCACTTCAGCCTGTTTCCACTGTATTTTCTGCTTAAGCAACATGCTGACATCAGTGCGTCTTGGAATAGTTACATCCAGGCCCAAAACATGTCAAACGATGTTATTCTTGGTAAATGGTTGTACATGTAACTGGAAAGCAGTTTACCACAGTCATAGCAGCATTTAATATACTCCAGTATCCAGTAACAGACGATGCAGGGAGATATGAAAGTCGTTTGGCATCAGAAGTCCTAGAATTAAAGTTAAATACAGTAACAAATGTTTTACTTGCTATGTAACCTTTATTATTCTAACAGCAGGAACTGTGAATCTCTTAAGGCCACTCCAGGTGTCATAGAATAGAGTTATAGAGCTGTAAATGAGCATTATAGGTCCACTTTAATATCAGGTCAAGTATTATATTCAGGCTTTTAAAAAGAGCAATCCAAAAAGGATTTCTGTGAAAATACTTTTTCATCAATAGCTTGTGCGACACAGGCTAGCTCGGTTAAAGAAAGAGGCTACTCCTCTGTTATACAGTTTGTGTTGTTTGTATAAAAGCGAGATGGCTTCTGGAGGATGTCCACATCTGTGAAGGTGTGAGGAGTGAGAGCGAGTGTTTAGTGAACAGTGAAATGAAACCACTGGAATCTTGTGAAACCAGAGGTGACTAAAAAGCAAAAGACTTGTATCTGGGGCAAACCACTGCCATCAGTCCATTCCACATCTAGTGTTACAGAAATGTGAAGACTTAAAGAAAGCTGCTTGACTCTGTGCTTGGCTTCATGGAGCTTTACATAAACATCAATCCCTGTGACACTGTGCACATACAGTAGCTGCAGCATAGACTTCCTTTACATTGCTGTTTAAACCTTTAAATGTTTGAATGCTAATATTCAGAGTGCAGCTCCCGAGTGTAGAGCACAACAAAAGCAGACACCAAGGACAGTTAGGCTCGAAGCGCTAAAAACAAAGTGCCTGAAAATGGATGAAAATGTGGACAATTACTTTAACATCCCAGTTCTTGTAGTTGTTTTGTGTCATTACCTCTGCCATTAGAGAAAATGTAGTATAACTTAGATTTGAGATCATTTAAACCACAATAAAAATCATAGTCTCACCCAGCGGGCTTGTTCAAACCTCTAGAAAACAAGTAATTCAAAATGATGCACGCAACACAATTCCTCTAAAAAATCATACTCAAAATAAAACAACAAGGTTGAAAATAGAGAACAATAAAACGATAAAAGGGACAAAGCTAAAACAATCGTAATGCAGCAGAAATGTAGGGCCTTTTGTTTACTTTGACGCTACAGCCTACTTGACTCACTCGGCTGCTTTTGCTGACAAAAAATCGAATCGAATCGACTCCCCCCTTCCTTGAAGCAGGTGGCTAATGGATTAGCATATCGGTGTCCAACTGGTGGCTCCCCAGCTGTGTCATCCCCTCTGATTGGAGGACATAAAGTCAGAAATAATGATGACCTGCAGCTCATTGTGTGTCTGCGTTTGACAGCATTGATAGGGATTTTTTGCAGCTTTACAGGGCCTCGAGTCTTTGCTCTCTTTGTTTGAGGTGGAGATAAATGAGATGAATTACAGAGGCAGCTGGCCTTGTACACGGGGTGTGCCCTAAGCAGAGCTTTGAAGAAATTAATCTCTTTATAATCCAAAAATATCACAGAGAATTCTTTCTTTTTTTCTTCTGTACTTCTGTCTTGGTCACAGTTGCTAATCCAAACACACTCGCCACTCCAAAGTTTCCTGTTTATTCATCAGTTTCATTATCCAGCCATCATCTTCGGCTTTAGATGATGGGTCTTGGAGATAACTGCACTCGTAGCATTGCTGTTTACTCTTCCTGTAAATTATTGACGTTTTGAGCTCGTATAGACACATCCGCTGCAGCTCACTCTGCATGCTCCACTGTGTCAGAGTAATTTCCTCTCTCAGAGGTGAAACGGTGAATCAATGAGAACATGTTTGAAATCAGCTCATTCTCTACAGCTATTACTGCTTTGTGGGCACAGCTCTGTGATGTGAGTTTGAAACAAATTGTCTTTAAGGTCTATTAGAGTCTCTCCCTCCTTAGAGTCTTTCCTCTGTTTCATTCTTTTCTCCTGTGCTGCTTAGTATAAACGCTTACAATTTCACAGCCATCTGCCACCTTTCTCCACACTTTCTCTCACTATGACTTCCAAAGCCACCTGCTATTTTTGATAATCCAACACACTGGGCTTTGTGTTAATTGTGCTGCCTGGAATATTCCCCCTATATGGCTGCTCCCTCACAGCTGGGCATCTTTGTACACTTCTTAAACCACTATCCCACACACACCCCTCCTGCTCTCTGCTGCCTCAGTGTGTTCCCCCTCAGTCAGGTATCTATATCACACCTGCCAGGCTCGAATCATCCTGCGTCGGGGCCAGGAAAACAACCGTCTGTCTGACGGCTGCCTTGCAGTGCAGGGAGATAAGCCAGGGAGTTGCCGCTGGGATAAAGTTGTCTTTACCCAACAGGGAAATCAATGGGGCTGGACTGCAAGTTTGCTAATATTCATCAGTTATCATAATCTTTACATCTTGACACAGCCAGCTGCCATTCACTGTCGCTCCACTGATTATTCCCACTTGTGGTTGTGTGGAAAGGAAAAAGGTCAGCTGTCAGCTTTAAGCATATACAACATCTTGACAGTCATTTATAGTGATATTTGCTCTTTATTAATACCTCAGTGGTTGAGTTTTAAATGGCAAACTGCTGCACAAGAAAAACAAAATGTTTTCCCTATGAATGTAACTGTGTCTAATCTTCAGCAATTTTAAAGCTCTGAAAAACACATTTCTTGGGGGAGTGGAGGTCAAAAATAGGACCACAGATTGCAGTCTCTGACAATTTTCTCGGACATTCCACAGCCGTGTGCAATATGGGTTAACTAGTTGCAAACAGATGTGAGTAAATAGAGGCATGGATGCCAAAAGTGGACCTCAAGGGGACCTAATTATGCTGGGTAATGCAGGCCGAGTAAGTGCATCTTAATGTCCCTTGTAAAACTGCCACAGTCAGACGTGTCGTCTTTTGGAAGTGTCTTCTGTTATGAGTCATCATGTTCTGTCATAGAGAGGGAAAGTAATAACTTTCTTAGGTATGAAAAAAGCTTCCTCACATAGTTTCATGTACGTTTTCTTCATTTTTGAGATACGATAAGTATTTCAATCTTGATTGAGTTAATTCTGTTAAATCCAGCTCTTATGTGCAGCTTTTAAAAATCTATAAAGACTGATCTGATCAGGAACTTTTCTCATTAACATTTTTAAATAGGCTTATGTATCTGAGGTGTCATGCCTATCGCAGCACAGCACACATGTAGATCTTATTGTCAAGATAATCTTGAGGGAGGTTTTCTACTTCATAGGATATGCCATTTAAAGGACTATCATCACATGCCATCTTTAGATGGTGTGCAGCAACAATTTGCAGCCTTTTCCAAGCACATGATTATATGACGCATTGATGCAAGATACTGTAGTAGATGCCAATTACAGCTTGGAAAGGAAATGGGTCACGTTTTTTTCAGCTTTGAAGTTCTACGCGCCTAGACAAAGAACTTGTTTATATGATTTCCATCTTTCCATATACAGTACAAAGACTGAGACTGGGTATGAAGTTTGATAAGGTGGCATAGTGACAATATACGCTCAAGTTTTCAGTACAGTATGGTTACTTCTGTGTGTTTAGTCTTAGACCCTGAGCAGGGCTGAAATAAAATGTTCAGTTTGAAAGATTGCTGGTGTTATTTTCTTCTAGAAGCTGGGGAGCTGCAGATCGCATTACATTTTAAAAACATATATTCATAGGAGAAAGGAAAAGCCACTTCATGTTTTTTTAGCTTCATTTATTCCCATTTTAACAATCACAAACCCAAGGCCACATAGCAGCCTGGGTGCTCTCACTACATACCCACTCGTCCATAACAGCCAGTTTAAATTCAAGCCCCCTAAGTACTTAAAATGAAAAAATGCAGGAAGATCTGCATTTAACATTTGCAAACAAAGGAGAAATGGATGCACTCCCTTTGCTGTTTGCACTTAAGTGTGTGTGTATTTTCAGATTTTTTTTTTTTAAATGTTTGCATAAGAGATGCACTTTCATTTGCATGTGAATACTTACTTTTGCTCTTTCTGTAAGCTGGGCTGGCTTCAGTATGGAGATGCTCTTCTGTCTGGGTTTTCCTTTCTTTCCAGCTCTCCTCTTCATTCCCACAGCTCACATGACTGCTGTTTTCACATTTTGCCTCCTAGTGCCCAAGCCGAGTACTTCACTGAAGAGCCCAGAAAGCTTGTTGGATGTGCAAGCGCTGAGGTCTCGAGCTGTTTAAGCCGCCAGTGACGCAAAAAACAACAACATATTTATAATGAACGAAAAGAAGACATTAAACTGAATATTTAGTCTACTTCCAGAAAGCGTCGAAGGAATTTAAAAACATCAATCGATGCTTGATGCCATATAACACAGCTACATGCATTTAAGCTTCTTTATCCTTCAAGCTAGTATTCCAAGTTAGTATTCAGGTCGCTTTATGACGAAAGAAAGATGACACACTATTTCTGATGCAAAAGCATTTTTTCAAGCTTGTGTTAAATCAAAGCTTTAACAGGCAAGCAGTCATTCTCCATCCCTCCCTCTCTTTCATCTTTCTCTGTTTCTCCCTTTCTGCCTCTATCTCTCCTCCTTTCCCTTCATCTTTTCCTTCATCCAGCTATGCCGCCATTAGTTTTCCCTCCCCCACCTCTTAAACCTGTGGCAGCAAATAAAAGAATCCTGTCCTCCCCTCCCATCAGAGGTACGGGACACCTGCTGAGAGATGGAGATGCCTCATCAGTGCCTGAGTGCTCACTGTATCTCCATATTTTCCTCCCTCTCTCTCCATGGCTCTGTGTATTTCTGAGTGCAGACATCAGGAGTGCTGGCATGATAAACTGACACGTGCTGTTCCCAAAGCTGCAGATTGACAAAGTGACAGGCACAGGGAGATACTGGAATGGTTATATTTAGAGAGACGCACATACCGTAACTTCATTAGCAAATCAATTAATTACAGCAGACTGGAGCTCCAGACATGCCTGTGAAATGACACAGAAACCAAAAGTTGACTACTGTGTGTCAGGATGACTTGGCTTCTGTTAAAACTGAGAGTAGACGCAACCACTGAACTACATTGGCTTTGATTTAGCCCAGGAAAGTTAAAACTTAATAAGGATTATCTACCAAGAAAGATCCAGAAGTCAAGAAAACCCACATAAGATTTATTTAGATGCTACTAATATGAAGCAAGTGAATGAATATGAAGCATCATTTGTTGGTAGAGCTGTCAATCATGACGTTACATCCGCTCTAGTTAGCAACAAAGAACAAATTAAAACTAAAACTCTCAAAGAAAAAAATGAACACTTGGAAATAAATCAACATGATAAGAACTAACTTTGATAACTGAAACCTGCAGGGGGAGCTCTAAATCTCTTGGCTTCACTTCTCAAGAGCTCTTTTGATGTCCATTCTTTATACAGCCAATGAGTTGGAACAGTGTGAAACAGAAGTAATCTCAAATTTTCTCCAAATTTAAGCTTGAACAAAAACACTGACCAATGCTCGCCAACAACTTCTCGTACAACAATAATTGCTACAAGTTGCATCATAACTGTCTGGATCTACCAAATATTAACCCATCGTGAAACCAGATTGATAAGCCGTGTCTTTTGTAGCCGACTGCAATAGCTAAATAAAACCAGACCTGAGAAAGCTGTTATAAACAGACCTGGTTGCCAGAAGCAATGCTGCTCACAGTCTGAACAACAAAAAGCAGAAAAAGATCCAAAATCTTCCACCTTTTGTTAAAATGTCTGGCTAATCATTAGGGAGATGAATGTTTAAAACAGAACGGATATCTGTAGCAAATTTGTATCACAAACAGGCACTCAAATATTGTATTGATATTGTTTCAACACAAGCAGTATTTATTTCCTCATGGACTACTGATACACAAGAGAGACGAGAACACAGTAGCCTAGATCTATTGTTTGTGGCTCTGTGCAGCTTTGTTTTTGTCCTCTTCTAATACAAATCAAGAAGTACTTGAATTGACATTGAAAAGAGGGAGAGAAGAGAGCACTACTTTAAAGGCGGTCCCGGTACTGCTGATAGTGTGATATACTGCTGCAGTGGCTCTAGCTGGTGCTGAGACAAGAAATACACCTTATTAAGAATCCACGTAATATAAAATGTAACTAGATCACGATTAAACGACAAAGAAACAGACTGAGTTAAGTCAAGTAGGAGAAGGCGGAGCAGTGAAGCAATGTCCTCAGAAATCCCCCTAACACATTTGTAGCAGACAAGCCTCAGACGCGGGGTTCTTCCTCATCCGCCTGCCGCCCTTATTCCCTGTTCAAATCAAGAAGTGAGAATAGGCTGCTAAAAGACCCTTCCCTCCAGCCAGACTCCACCAGCACTGAACACACGCGCAGGCCCACTTCAGGGAATACAGTGTGCTCCATCATCTCCTCGCAGGGTCATGGCCGGGCCAGCAGGAGTGAGTCTGTAACGCTGTGAGCATGTGAATGTGTCAGCACGGTGCAGTGCTGGGCACCATGTTTTACTGTTAGCACCGTCTGCGACTTGACTTTACCTTCAACAGCAGGCACCAGTATGAAAATGTGACAGTTAACCAGCATGTCGTGTACTGCTGGGATGTGTACGCATGCAAGCATATGGTCACACTTCTTTTACTGTATGGTGACGGCCTTCACGAGGGCTCCAGGAGGTCACAGGGACACAAACTAATTATGTTTAAGGATTGATCAGGCTGAATGCTTTCTCATTATTTGTTCTAGCCTGCTATCATCGTGTCAAGGTTGCTCTCGCCTGCCTTGACCCATGTTGTTTACTGCCGCCTCTCTGTCATATTCTTTATTTACACCAAGGACAGCACATATAGAGGTGGCTATTGTGTTGGTTATCAGTTACTATCGGCTTCTTAGATATGTATGGATTTCACCGTTTACAATTTCCACATGTGTCATATGAAAACTTGTATTTATTTGTATGTATTTTGAAAATCAACAAACTATTATAATAAACCTCAGAAAGATGCTGTGAAAATGGAGATTAGCGGCTTGAACAGGGAGAGAAGTTTGGCTAACACTAAGAAGGAGATCATTAAGCTCAACTGGGAGATAAAAGTGTCTCCAAAAGAGAAGTTCATTTCTTTTCCATTAGAAAATATCAATTAACACCAAATGTTCCTGTTCTGAAACAGCCAAACATTCACATGTAACTGCAGGTCATGTTATACACTGATGCTGTTATTATAGATAGTATCTTATTTGGTTGATCATTTTCCGTGAGTGGGCAATAGTTGAAAAAACAAACATGATAAGATTGTTGTTGTATATGAAATAATCATATTTGTATTAATTATGGGCTGTGATCATGAAAAGGCAATCCAGGGGCATTAGATTAATCGCATGTTAATGTGACTATCTTGCACAAAAATGTTGCCTCCTAGCAAAATACATTGATATTCAAATTTGGGGATTAAGCACTAAAATGTGCACACAAGGTCTTAACTCAAATACAAACACAGAATCTGTCTTTTGCGTGCACACACACCGTGTTAATGGCGTGATTAGTGAATGTGTTTCCTTACAGGGGGGTTGTAGAAGGCTGATCAGAAGGATTGTAGCATAAATTGATTGTTAGGAGCCGAAATCAGCATTCACCAAATTACTGTTTGTACAGTGCCGACAGCAAAGCGAGTGTTTGTGTTGTGGCTCTGTCTCTCAGGGATGTTGCTGTGTGTACGTGTGTGTTTACAAGCTGTGGCTCTCACAGCACGGGCTGAACTTTTTCTATGGGTTGTATTTACTCAACCGTGGTGAAAGGCTTTGCCTCATTTATAAATGCTCTGTCGCCTAAGTGCTAACAGCAAAATGTTATAGGTGCCTATTCTGCTCTTGTTTCGAATGGAAAGCACAAAAAGGATGAAAATAGCCTTCAGTACCTGCGTCAGTGCTGTTTCTTGAAGGTCAGTCTTGTTATCAACACCAGTTTTAGGCCTGACTGCGTACGTAACTGTTGAGATATCAGATCTTTTTCCTGACAGTCTGTTTCACACACCTCACTAGCATGTGCCCCTTTTTACGATTTAACAGGATCCACCTCCAACAAACACTCATTCAGGATGTGGATCTGATGTTTTTGGACGTGGAAAGTCCTCTGGGTGCGGTAATTGGAAGCACCACATCGCAGAAAAACATCACTTTTCCTTCACACCCTTCCCTTAGCTGCAGGCAGCCGACCCCTGCGAGCGGTGCCACCAAAGCTGGAGCTTTTATTTTTCCTGTTAGCACCCACCCCCTGCCTTTCCACTGAGCCTCCGAGTTTCCATAAGCTAAAAGTAGAATAGTAAGTAGCATCACAGTGGGTTGTGGGCACCCTGCTGCCTGCTATCGTAGCGGGGAAGCTGCTTCTCTGTGGGTCTAACCTAGGGAGGCTGCTTTATTGGTGGGAGTCTGATTAGCTGGACCATTTGTTAGCGAGTCTCCCAAGGGTGGATGCAGCTGCTCCCACTTCTGAAAACATCCTATTTGACCTTTTCAGGTCTTTTCTGGTTGTTCAACTTCGCTCACTTGATACATGAAATGTTGCAACTGCACGCGTACACACATTCACATGGTTACAGGGAGCTTTCACTGAAATCAATTACTTCATTCCAGGCTCTCTCTGTTTTCCTGGAAAGGTTGAACTGTAGCCTTTTACCTCCGAGGTAATAAGATACAAAGGCAGGCGGAGCAGAAAGAAAAGCTTGTTCCCACTTCTGGGCATCGGTGGCAAAATGCTCAGGAGATGTGCAGCATCACTGGCTGTTTTGATCTGCTTGAAAGACCAGCCCAAGAGGCTTCAGTTTCCTCTTCCAGCCAGCATGTGGATCATGTGATGCATATGATGTAGATTTGTCAAAGTGGGAAGGGAGGTGGGTTTACATTGTATACCATAGTTGCACGTCTTCATTTGCATACCGAGTCTGGGCTAGCAGCTGTTAGCTTGTGATCGTGCATGTTTCTGCGAGAGTGTGTATTGAAGTGAGGTGTTCAGGGAAACAAAGCAATCACACCCAAATTAACTCCACAGTGGCTCATGGATCAAGGGGCTACATGTGTTTGATGGGGAAGGGCCGCTGTATGAACAACCAGTGGATGATAAATTATTGATACACCCGAACCCATTCAATTACCGTGGTCATTTCCAAACTCGGTTGTTTGTTTTCCCCTATGTGTAAGAATATGTGGATCCTCTGGGTTTTTTCTTCTCTCAGTACAACGTATATGACTTTTTCCACATTCCAACACATTAAACCCCTCGTGTTGTATTTACTTTGGCATCCCAGAGCAGGGATTGTCACTTCTTTATAGAAAGCAAATTACCAGAAAATAAACCGCTGGAGGGTGATGGATGGATGCTAACACAGACATACTGTCATCCCATCCAACACATACCACATACTGATGCCTGCTAGTTGTTTATTTAAGTCCACAGGGAATTTGGGAATGTTGATTTTGGATGTGAGAAGCAAGATAAATGTTAAATTGAACAAACTGTGCTATTTAAGAGGAAATCGCTGCAGGGTTTCAAAGGGACAGCTTCTCTGGGTGATAAACAAGGACGTGCACAGGCTTACGAAGGTTTATGCTGTCTGATAAAGGGTCCATAGTCGGAAGTACAAACAACCCCAGACTATTAGAGCATCTGCTACAGCACACCATGGCACGCAGGAGGCTGGTGCATTCACTAGTCATTTGCTTCCCACTTAGTCTCCTTGGCCACAGAAATGTAAAGGAAATATTAAGACTTAGATACATCTGTGACCCACTCTAAATCCTTTATACCAGCACTCTGAGGCAGAGAAGCTGCGATATGTTGTTCTTAAATTCTTAATTTTTCTTAATTTGTCTTGCTTTGATGTGTCCCCTCTGGCCCCGCCATCAGCATCTTCACCGCCCAAAGACTGTTCCAGAAACATATTTCAATCACTCAAGACTTAATGAGGTGAACACTCACTCATTTTTAAGATTGCCATGTATTTTTTAAATAACTAAAGGCTTATTTCTCTCCCGGGGAATGTGCCATTTTCAACCATATTTCAAACATGCCCTAGAAAGTGATAGAAAGGAGCATGGTGGAGATGTTTGACATTTTTGGAGGATCAGTTTGAGACACAAAGACTTTTTCTTTTTTTCAGATAATGTCAGTGAGTTGGAACATCTCGTCAGTTTAAGCCTTAGTGATTTTTGAGCTGCACTTTAATCCTGACTGTCTCAGATTATTACCGCGAGGGGGAATGTGTGCAGTTATTGATATGCTCCATCAGTCTGATACTGTGTCACTGCGTGTTTTCCCTCAGCCAGTGAAAATGCCAACGCATTAAAAAATGCATTTCATCCTTTGTCTCTCCCTGTAATTGTTTATGTAATTGCTTTGAATTGTTGTATTGCTTGTAAAGCATTTTTAAGTGCAGAAAACTGTTTAAAGAATTGAGTTTATTATCGTTGTCGACAAGTTACTGGAGAGGAAACTCAAAAGACCAAAGAAATGCACTTGGTCAGCCTTTTTCTTGCACTCCCTCATTTCTCTCTTCACCCCTTACTTTGTCTTCACTTGAATCATTTTTCTTCTCTTTCTGACTCTGTTTCCTTTGTAGCCGCATTAAGGAGCTGCTCGAATGTCATGAGCTGTCAGGCCTGCTCATCTCTCCACTCTTATCTTGAATGAGAGCGAGGGGAACAAGATGATTGGGGAGGGGGGGAAGCAGCCACAGCTGTCAGTAGTTACTCTGAGGAACCTACAGTTTTTCTGGCACTTTACTTGAGAACCCAAAAGAGAAATTGAAAGTATCTTTTATATTTAAGCCTCTTGAAATACAAATCCACAATAGCTTTCTAACTTCTGAAGTACATAATAGTAAACATCAAAAAGTTTTATACATACATACATACATACATACATACATACATACATACATACATACATACATACATACATACATACATACATACGTACGTACATACATACATACATACATACATACGTACGTACATACATACATACAGGCATTAACTATCCTGTTAGCTTCACGGGTATTGGGCTTAAATTGGGTGTGGTTGTAGACATTTAGTAAAAATCTTTACATTATTAATCCTGCTAACCAATCATAACAATTGGCAGACGGCTGCTATTTAGCTGTTCACACCCAGCATGAGCTATCAGTGGGTGGTTGCTGGGGTTGTTGAGTGTCTTGATAAGCATGTGTACACATTTTTGAGAAATTACCTAAACAGAAAAATGGGTTAGGGTTAGGATATATGAAACTTTGTTTTCTGTTTTCTCTTTATGCCTTATGAGATTTTACCTTTGATATCGTGAAGTTATTTTTACTGTCTCAAGCTAATTTACCAGAGGTTTAACGTTTAAGTGAAATGTCTTTCTGCATTTTGTCTTTCATTCAGAAGAAATCTGGGATGTCTTTGTAATCATTGTCAACCACAAGCCCAGAGGTGTGCTGCTCAGTTTATAACGGTTCATTTTCTCATCATGGGACTATTATTTGTTCATATAATAAAATGACAAAGACTGCCAGTTTTATCTGACAGTCTGCTTTGTGTTGGGCTTTTGAAAGCTCTGGACTGTGCCTTTTTCAGTACATTGTTCATTCTCGCTCTGCTCATTCTGCAGCAGATAAAAGTGGGGACTCAGTAATGGACCATTAGCATTGTGCTGGATCTGCCTCTTACGCAGCCATCATTACCGAACCACATTAGACATGGAAACCAGTCCTGAGAAAATCCATTTTGCAAGAGTCTGGCCTGGCTTCTGAATTCCCCATGAAAAGATATCTGTAGTTACAGTGCTGTGGGTGCTTCTGGCTGATATCTGCATTCAGTAGATTTATGCTCTCTTGGTAGAGGTGCGTAGTCTGAGCCAGAGAGGTAGGCTCTCTTATCTGTGTACTCGGACCAGATGATGAAAAAAGTACTTGGCGTAACTTAACGGCTACGTTCACTTGGGACCGCAGCAAAGGATTATGGAGTTAGAAACGTGAGATAAAAGTTTAAGTTAAGAGGCTTTAATCAGAACTTTGATGCCTCTCAAATTATTTTAAATTGAGAAACGACATTAACTTTCAATAGAATATTAAGATGGATGCATTGCTTTGCGTGTCTTTGTCTTGACTGTTTTGCGTGTTGGTTACCCAGATTTATTATGCAGATCTAGAGTAACCTTCCTCGTTAAGATTTAATGCCATCCATTCATTACCTCTGGCACAGGAACTAATGACACTATTAATCAGCCGTGGATAGAGCTTGGCAGTGGAAGTGTAAGGCTGACACATCCTTACTGTAACAATTCAAGGCATGCACGTACAAGACAGATTGTCAGAAGGACATCGAAAACTGCCCCCGCATGTCGATTATCCCCAGCTGACAATGTGTGTGACGATGGAAACTACATCTAATGGTTTTATTTGCCCTCCTTCACCCATCCCACGATGTATTTCACCACAGGCTTTGCTGCACCTCTTTGTCTGATCTGACAATGATTTAGGGATTCTTTTTGCTGAGGTGTGGTGTTTTCTGGGAGATTCATCCAACATCTTATCCCTCTTCCTTTGTTCTAAAATGGAATCTGATGGAAAACCCTGAACAGAGATGTAAGGTAGTGACCAAGTGTCTGCAAGGCAGGGGGTGCTGGACTTTAGTGCCGTCTTAAGTAACCCCCTCTGAGAAACATTTCACTGTACAGCAGCACTCAACTTCAATCTTTATTTTTTCTCTCTGAAAAATGCACTTAGTAAGTGATTTCTCTGTTTCTGACCTATACACTGGAAGCAACAAATCCAAAGATGAGGTTGTATTTCTAGAAAAGTCTGCACATGCATGTCTCAGACTAGGCTCCATACTTTCCTGTCTCAATCTGAGAGCTGTCAAGTTGAAAACTGATTTACATGGGTAGTATTTAGGACACATGGGATCCTGTCCTACTGTACTTATACAGGTTAGTGTTGTTAGCTTAAAGGAAAGGGCTCCAATGGGAAATCTGTTTATGTCATACTTACTGTGATATTTACTATTGTTCATGCCTTACACCCTCCAAGCTTCTTTTTGTGTTTGGCACCTCATGACAAAAGATTTGGAGCAATCGATACCCAAGCTTTTATTATCATTCTTTTATGTCAACATTCATACGTGTTGTCTGATCTGCTGACCTTCACTCTTGTTTGTACGACAACCCATCTGCAGAACAGATATTTAAAATGACCAAAGATGATTTTTCATTTTTTTAGTCCAGTAGTTAAGAAAGTAAACAAAGGACACTAAGTCTTTCTTTCATAGTTTTTCATCTTCAATGGACCAAATCAGTGCTGAGTTTCACTTTTAACAGTTACTCATCCTGATTTTGGCATTACAGGTTTCTCTTCATTACTTTTTTCTGCAACCTTTTTTTCACACTCTTCTTACTTACATACATACAGATATACATATATACATATACATATGGGGTGCTGAATAGCCTAACGGTTATGTCTCATATACAGAGGCTATATAGTCCTCGTCGCAGCAGCCGTGTGTTTGATTCAGACCTCGTCCTTTTGCTGTATACATACAAACATACATACAGTCATACATACATAGAGTATAGGCCTTCATGTGAGCCTCTCTTGATAAGACTCATTAGTTGAAGGTCTGAATGCTGTTTCCTTTGAGTAGAAACTTCATTCTCCACTCATTTGACTTTGGTTAGAAATGCCAAAGTGAAATTAAGTTGATGAGATGAGTCTGCCTCTCTGAACTACAATCGTCAGACTTTTTAGTACAATGCTTCTTTCTGAGTACTTTGGGGGTAATTTGTTTTCTGCTATGGTGGTTTTCATGTATTTATTAGTGGTGAGTGGATCTTTCTGTTCATTGTCGAGGTGAATACTAATTTCTTTGTCTTCTAACCACATAAAAATCCACCCTGTTCCATGTCAGTACTTTTTTGAGTGTTCTCATTTTAGTAAAGCTGAAATGCTTCTTCATCAACAAACAGGCTTCAAGCCTAAGTTTATTGTGTGGGCCTGTGTATGGTTTTACTGTGAGAGGCATATTGCCAGTGTGATGTGAGACACCAGAGTGATCTTCTTTTTCTGCTGTTTTTGTGCAGCTTTATAAATGAGGATAATTGTTCAGCATCTGGTAATTTACACTGCAGTCACAAAGTATTAGCATGATAATGTGTTTTCCGTTGTTTCGGGCGCTAATCCAGCAAACTGGATTAGAAATGGAACAGTGGCTTTGAGGTTGAAGTGCTGACTTACAGCTTTGAGGTTGTTTGAGGCCGTTGACATTCATATTAGAGTTGAGAGTCCTACAGTAACACTTCTTAAACACAAGTCTCCAAACTTTCTTCCCCATGAACGTACTAAAAAGGTAAAGGATGAGTTTTATTGGACAACACAGTGGAATAGTGTTGCCTGAGAATATGTTTTATGACAGACAGTGTGAGTTGTAGCAACAACCAGAGATTGCCCTTTTGCAGCTAAATGTTATATATGATGAATTGATTTTCTTTAGTTTTTGGTACAGCACAGATTCAACATGAAACACAAAGTTGGCTGAGTGTACTGAGTGTGCATACACACAGATACAGTGGAAACATGCATAAACACTCTAAAAGTAATTTCAATTGCCTTCAGAGGTTTATTCACACTCAGTTTTAGTAAACAAATTGACCTCAGTGTGTGTGTGAGAGAGCTAAAGTGTTTATGCACAGAAAAGTGTGTGTGGACAATGTCATTGGAAGAAATAAACACAAAACCGTCATATCACTTCAATCACAGAAGTCGGAGAACTCAAAATGTTAACAAATATAGAAAGCCAAGTTAGCGGTGAGTCCACATGCTGTGGCAGACAAACATGCCGGCAGCCGCTTTGCATTTCAAAACAATTCCTCCAGTAATAATACACCGTTTGCACACCGCTCTCACGGTGCCCCTTTTTTCTGCGTCTCAGCTTCGCCCTCCGCTCCGTTTCTCTGACCTGCACACAAATGGAAATGTCACACAGACAGACATTCTTTCAGTATGGTTTCGTTTCGCCCACTTGCCAAGCGAATGGAAAGCAGATCTCACTGAGTCTGACCGCAGATTGTTCCTGAAAAACGAGAAAAAAACAACCACCGAATGAAATCAAAAACATTTCTGTGGCTAGGCTGTGGAATGTGACGGCAAAAGTGTTTAAAAAACATCATCTGGTGTGTTATTTGAGAAACTCCAGAATCAACTTTGGAGGAGGGTTGGGTGGCTCTTTAGGTGTTTCACTGTGTCTGAGATAAAACAGGTTAGAAGGCTTCATTCCTGTATAGCCAAACTCTACCTCTTTTTTTCCAATGAATACTGGCCAAATGTCACAAAATAATCCAAACCAATCATTTTGAATCACATACTGGCAGGACGTCTGTCTATGAAAATGAAATGTACGATGCTATGTTCTGCTCCCTCTACCCCGACATTAGAGAGCTGTGTGTAGATCTGCATGTGTAGTCCCCTTGTATTGTGCTTTTATTTGTCAGCTTTGTGAATGTAGTAGAAGTGTTTTATTTCTGTGGTTCCTTGTCACGCCAACAGTCTTTTTTTGTTACGTTGTTGTTATTTTGTTTTTTCTTCTTTTTTTTTGTTTCCTCCCTCTTTCGTTTCACTGTCATTTCCATTTCAACTCCTTTTCTCTCCTCTACCTGTTCCTTTTGGACACCTCTTTGTGAAATTTCTCCCCCTCCCCTCCCACACTGCTGCTGTCTCCTGTCTCCCCTGTCTCCCCACACCCATCCTCCCGCCATCCCTCCCTCCCTCCTCCCTCCTCCCTACTCCCTACTCCATACTCCCTCCCGACCCAAAGATGTAGCCCTGCCCTCGTCCCTTCCCCCCTCACTGACTCCTAACACTACTGACCATGTAACGCCAGGCTCCGGAGGTGTAACCGTTCCAGCAGGGCCCACCCCCTCTGCCCCCAGAGATGTCGTGGCTTCGCTTGTTTCCACCCGCTTCATCAAACTGACCTGGCGCCCGCCGGCCGAACCCCACGGAGACGAGTTAACTTACTCTGTTTTCTACAGCCAGGAGGGCACCAGCAGGTAGTGTTCACACTACATTGTACTACTGCCAGGAGGGCACTATGCGCACATTAATGCTGGAGTCAGCAGGGTACTAATATACATAATTCCTGTGCAGAAGTCTCAGACCACTCTGAAAACACATCTAATTAAAGCAGTTAAAGCACTTATCAAAGCAGTAAGTGTTTGTTAATTAAAAACAAACTTCCTTCCTCAAAGGATTACCGTTTAACTCTGAAGTATGAACCTAAAATATCTGTTCAAACATTGTTATTCCCTTCTTCTTCTTCTTTTAAGTACCCCTGTGATAGCTCTTTCCCAGCTTTGTGTAAAGGATTTACTGTATATGACCGAGAGGGAAATTTAAGAAGCTGAGAGGATTCTCCACAAATTCCTTTTTTGGCAGCTCTTTCATGGTTTTCCTGTAAAATAGCTTAAAGAGATGTTCAGAAGAGGCTTGATACAGAAGTTTTTAACTCTCTGCTAGAGCTTGAGATGCAACAACTGCATGGAGGCTACACATAGTATTTACTCAAACTAATGTACATTTATATATAACCACTTGTCTAGGTTGTAATATGCTTTCTCAGTCCTATATCCTATATCAATAATAAATAAACATGTATCATATTGTTGTTCATTGCATTTCCATTTTAAAAACTGGGAACAGTAGGTATGATTAGATCATTTCTAGACATCTATGACTAGAAATACATTCATAATGTATGGTAGCATTGAGCAAAAGCATCAAACAGGCTGTGCACGCGTATTTCATCATAAAATGTTACAAGTTCTGTATAATGGACAAGTTTTCTTTTCATTATGTGCACAACACTGTTTAAATTGTGCCAAACTTAAGATGAAAAAACAATGACTAAAATCTTCTGCTGTTTGTGTGTGTGTGTGCGTCCACATCAGGGAGCGAGTAGTGAACACCAGCCGCCCAGGAGAGATGCAGGTCACCATCCAGAACCTCATGCCCGACTCCAAATATCGCTTCAGGGTCGTGGCCCATAACAGCAACGGCCAGGGAGAGAGCTCTGCAGCGCTCAAAGTGGCCACCCAGGCTGAAGGTAAAGACACAAACACACCAACACACCCAGGTTAATTTATATGTGCACAGCAAACAGGACCCACTAAACATGAAGGCAAAGTCCAGCCAGTCAGTTGGAAACATGCACACGCTGGCAACACTCAGGCAAACAGGATGAACTCACAAATGTGCAAATAAACATTCCCACAAACAAATATTCACTAACATACAGCAAACACTCACTTCAAACAGACACACACGCGCTTACGTCCATACACACACACACACACACACACACACACACACACACACACACACACACACACACACACACACACGTAGAAGGGGGTGTTTATTGCTGTGCGTTAAGGCAGACCACCCAACAGCCAGCCAACCAGAGAAATGCAGTGTTGTCTTCTCATAAGCCAGCTCTTGTTTACACCCCAAAATTTGCTATAAGCCCTCTGTGTGTTTCCTAAAACTTTACCTACCTGAGTGAGGAAAGTCTGAAAGTTATTCCAGACATTTCCTTTATTTAATCTTTACAGAGATGCTTTACAGAGTCACTCATTAGGATGTTTTGACTGGAGAACACTTATGTTTGAGGGAACAAAGTGTCTCTCTTCTTCTTTTCTCTTTGTGTCGGATTTATTAACCTCCTCGCTGCTGCTGCTGCTGCTGCTGCTCTAAATCTCTCGCTTTCACCTACATTTGAAAGTACTGTGAAGGGGATTTCCCAGCACAGTCTCAGGGTGGACGTCCCTCACCTCCAGACTCGGCTACAGCTCAGTCACTGTCAGTTTGTAGGTCAGCTGCTGTTTCTCTACCTGTGTCCTTGTTTGGAGGGCGACGGAACCACACACATTCACACAAAACACACTACACCTTAATGGCTGCCAGCAGGCGCCTGGCCACCCGTGGGGGGGGAGCAGTGAGAGCAGGCTGTACCTGTGCAGTACAGCAGTACATCTCTGTCATGTGTGTGTGTGTGTGTGTGTGTGTGTGTGTGTGCACTTTTAGTGTAAGAACATGCTATGAATTGGAGCTTAAACTGTTGACCTATGTCTGAGTGTGCACACAACACTGCCCCCAGTCACCTCTCCTCAGAGACAAGCTTAATAAACCTGTACACACACACACACACACTCACACACACTCACATGTCACCTTCCAGTACTCACTGACGAATGGGAGCTTCTCTCTTCTGTCAGGAACGCTGGCAGCTAAATCTAAAAACACATACTACAGACGTATCTTTATCTGACAGCTACTACTTTAACCTCATTGTTGTTATCGTATTAAAAAGAATCCAGTGTGCCAGTGTACAAAGACAACAAGAAATGTTGCTATCAATATACTTACTGACATGGAGCATTCTTTATACTGCGCTGTCACAAACGATTAGGGCAGCGATACATATTTTGTTATTTTAAAATGTTCTTCCAGCACACTGGATATAAAATAAAACATTTACTAACATGTTAAAGTGCTGACTGTCAGCTTTTATTTAAATTTTGCAGCAGATTAGAATTGGTAGCGCTATATATCGTTAGTCCTTCTATTCTCAGGGGATATAAAGTAATTATAATCCTTTATTTATACATTACACTTTTGTTTTTTTCTTACATTTTACCTATTTGCCCCTCTCTGTTATAATCCTACATTATAAACAGCTGCATGACAATCATAACATCAAGCTGATACACAGACTTGTAGAAGTTAATGTACAGCACGCAGCTGCATACAGAGAACAATAAACCCCGATACTCACCCTGAAGTACAGATACAACCGGATGGCTGTACATTGTCCAGCTTATGAATGGCTACTACATTTACATTTACCACTATTTTATTTATTCTACAAAAATATTGTTGGTTCCAAGGCTGGTACTGTGTCACTAGCAACTGTGCTCAGTAACCTTAAAATCAGCCGAGTTATCTGTTTTAATTCACATACAGCTGAACAATTGATCCTGTATTTAACAAAGTCATCTGATAAAGAGAACATCTTGCTCTACCACATTGAATAAAGGCGTAAGACAAATGTTGGTGGAATACAAGATGCACATGTTGTTTTCTTTGGCCGTACCTTTACTCTGTTTGTCATGGGAATAAAAAAGAAAATCAACATGGCTTTGAGCCCAGTGTAAAGGGGACGGATTTGTCTCCACAAAGCTGCAGAGACTGAGCCGTCTTCTGGTCTGAGCTCGTGGGGAAATGTGGCTGTGAAGGAGCCAAGAATGTGTGTTTTTGGCAGCAATGGCTGGACTTCGCTAAATTGAGTTCATGTCTTTTGAGATGTAGCAAAAAGCATCAGAGGTACATTCAAGATATGAAATTTAAAATAGTAAGGTTTTTTTCATTTCTGTTCCCCTGCTTCACCCTTTTCCCCAGTCCAAGTGCCTGGTCCCGCTCCTAACCTGCAGGCGGTGTCCAACACGCCAACCTCCGTCTCCCTGAGCTGGGAGAAACCTCTCAGTGGCAATGGCGAGATCGTCACCTACAAGCTGTACTACACAGACAAGAGCATTGGCAATGAACAGGTAGGATGAAGCCTCTATTCAGTCTGCTTAATTCATCTTTTTAAAAGGAAAATCCCGACTGTGAAGAAACACACCATAGGAAAAGAATATTCCATGATTTAAATTAATAATTAGTTTTGTTTTTCAAATCTGCATCTTGAACTGCAGATCATCTTGAAAACTTACTGTTTGTTATGAAATGTTTCAAACCGAACTGAAGATACCAAAATGAAACAAAACGCTTTTCAACAAAGGATGAAGCCTGATGAAAACTCAAAAGTTATCCAGAAGTTAAATCAACAGATAACTTAAGGGAAATCAGGATACACTTCCTATACCAGTTTTTTTAAAGATGACACTGACTCATTAGGCTTATTAAAAGTATCCATTATTTTCATGTTTCTTTGTGTGCACTCCTCCAAACATCGTATGCTGCCTTGTAAGAGGAGAAACAGTGTGTAACTGATGCTTGATTTTGCAGGGTTCATTAGATAATGTAAAAAGAATATGACTGTGTAGACTAATGTGTCTAAATGTGATGAGGTAAGTAGTTCCTAATCATTTGCCGAAAGACTCTTTGTTCTGCTTTTCGCCCACACTCTTGATTATGCGTCTCACACAGAAACGCACACTTAAAAAAAAAAGCAGCTACAATTCCTCCAGTCCTTCTCTGCAGGTCTAACTCTCAGTCGCAGGAGTGGAATCTGGTCAGATATTGAGTCAGCCCAGGCTGTAGCAGTAGAAGTGGGAAAGCCAGTGAGGCATTAAAAAGCCTTTAATATGATAATGGATGAAACGTCAGCCAGCACACTGAGTAATGATGCCTCAGCTCCCGGGAGAAGATGAGGTGAGAAAGGCGAGAGATGAAGAGAGGGATGGAAAGAAAGAAAAAAGAGGTGAAGAAATGGGAAAGAAGAGAGATGAAGTTAGAAAGATGCAATACTGAAAAAGACATGAAATATTAAAAGACAGGGGCAAGTCAGGGACAACCCGCGATGCATCTTCAAGACTGATGTGGTCACATGTGAACATCTGACCTGAGATCAGAGGCTGCGATCCGACCACTCTGGAGGCGAGATTAGATTTCAACAAAGTCGCAGCTTTTCACTCCAAATGTCTAAGCCAAGGAGCTGAATGCAAATTGGCTTGGTGTAATTGGGCATGTGCGAGCGATGTGCCCAATTTGTAAAGCAAAAAGTGGTAATCACAGAGCGCATAATTTGTGTCTCAGTGGAAGAAGACATTTTTAAATGGAATAACAAACAGAAATGTTGGAGCAATGAAATGATGAATCAGCCGTCATATTTTGCAGCTTTGACATATTTGCAAGATTGCTCGGCTTGTAAATGTATTGAAACAGAATATTTTGACCGTGTTAAATCTGAACACTTAAATGCATAATAAGACATCTGTAATGCTGCAAGTATCAACACGCTGACAGCGCTGAAACACTCAGTTTCTTTTTTCTTTTGCAGGTAATGTTTTCAAGGTTGAAACCTTTTCAGTTTTTAACCCAAGCTTTACATCAATGGTTCTGTTTTTTTACAGTTCAGGAGAGAAGAAAGGAAAATATATATTTCTTTAAATCAGAAAATGACACAATGTAGAAGTCCTAATACTACTGTTTTCCCCTTGTTTCAGGACGTTGACATAGACAGTCAGTCGTACACCATGACCGGGCTGAAGAAGAACACTGAGTATAGTTTCCGTGTGGTGGCCAACAACAAGCACGGTCCAGGTGTCTCCACTGACGACGTCGTAGTCCGAACCCTCTCTGATGGTCAGTTTGTTGTCGAGGCCAAAATCTAAGCAGACTGATTTTAGTTCATGAGATTTTTTAGTTATTTTTTGTACATATTAATCGAGAAAGATTACTTATAAAGGTTTCGCTCTTACTTTGAAGTAGATTAAACATATTAATAAATCTCCAGTAATAGATTAGTGTGACTTGTATTTACTTCTTTACACAAATAAAATGTCAGTAGCATCTGAATGTATTGCCACAGTACTATGAAGTCTAGTTTTCTCAAGTTAAAATATTACATAAACAGCAAAAGAATGTCAGCTTCTTAGAAGCAGGAGCACCAGTGGTGGAAATAGCTGACATTTTCCCCCTGCACATTGATGTAAAAATAATCAGAGTTCATCAGTTCATTGTTTAAACTCTATCAAAAATGATATTTCTTTGTTCTGTTTTGTTTATGCTGAAGAAAATAATTGATCTGTTTTCCTTTTGTGTCACAGTTCCAAGTTCCTCTCCTCAAAACCTCACCCTGGAGGTCCAGAACTCCAAGGTAAGACTAAGAGTCAGATTTAGATTCTTCTGTTGCCTGTTACAAGCTTTCACATTTGTCATGGACATTTCCTCAGATACTAAATGCAAAAAAAGCAGCCAGTAGTGTGACTGTTTTGTGTGCAGTGCAGTGTATCCACCTCACTACATCCACAATCACTCACTCACGTACACACACCAACAGAAGAACAGATACGTCGCCTGCAGAGCAGAACACTGTTGTTTCTTTCTGTGATTATCTGCGTCAGAGGCCTGAAGCCCCAGCTGGTTAAGAGGGTGTGTGAACCCTCATCGATCCTCTCATCGGCAGGAGACTCGCCTGTCAAAAGGTTTTATCCTCTGCGTTACTCTCATCTGTACAGTATGTGGGGGAAAAAAGCCTGCAGCTAAAATCTAAATGGAAGTCTAAAAAAGTGTTAGCCTTAGAGGAACAAATGCCACACATAAAAACTAGTTAAATCATCATGGCAGGTTTTAAAAACAAAGAATCCCTCGCTCAAAACTAAATACATTTTATTTGTAATCAAATTAGCCCAATAAACATGGATGTCTAGATGTTTATTACCCGTAAGTTATTAATAGTCAGATAACTGAAATGTCACCCTGTTGGTTGACACTTGACAGGATAAATTGAATACATTAAAAACAGATTAAAGTGTGTGAAAGTCTTTTTTTTATCTTGATTACATTTTTCGTTTTTTGATCACTGATAGCTGGATCATATTTCTCACAGGCCAGGAAACAACTCCTGAAGCCTCAGTTTGCTTTTCAGTTTGATGTTAGAGCAGATTTTCTTTTTTTTTACACTTAAACAAACTGTAGTTGTTGTATGACACTTTCTGATTAGATAAGGCTGCTGAAGCATCTGCCCGCTGCACAACAGGCTCCTGATTACAGCAGGAAACCGTCCTGGGCTGCCTGTCTCTTTAGCCATTTGATCTTCAAACACAGAGCTGTAGGCCTGTTTATTGTACATATCCACCCGAGTGTTGGATTAAATTTGATAAAAGGGGGATTCTCACTCATGACATGTGAGGCAGCAAGTGCAAACAGAGAGCAGCAAAAGAGGAAGAGGAAGATACCAAAAACCTCAGGGTGCATGCTTTGAATACAAAAGCAGCAGCCGAAGCTTTCAGCCCATTGCTGGTCGATGCAAGGCTCAAGTGAAAGAGAACTGTCAAAGCAAACTGGGGGAAAAAAATAACACTGGTAGACAATCCTATCACACACTCCCAGCTTGAGTGAGAACTGGCCACCCATGCTGCGGGACACTCAGCTGAGATTTGCGGAGAGAAAACACTCATGCTAATGTTGGGAGAAAAATGAAGAGGAGACACTCTGTGGGAAATAGGGATTGTAGCAGAATAGTTCTTTGAATAGAGAGTGTACATCCCATTTAGAACAGGGAAATAAACATCTGGCATCCTTTATTTCTAAACCTTATTGAATCTATTTTTTTCCTTTGTTATCATTGTGTTTTAATCCTGAATGCGGGAGAGGCAGTCATTAAGTCAATAATTCCTGTAGAAATTGTATATAGATACAAAGCATTTATCCAATTAGATGTTTTGTTGCGCACAGCTAAATTGAACTGGGAGTAAGAAGCTCATTAACATGCATTTTATTCAGTCTCTTCGTTGGGCCTCTTCAAGCAGAACCTGGCATCTTTTATTTTTACCTGCAAGGCAACATGATCTTATTTTGCACCCTTTTTTTCCCTCCGACATCTGCCATCTCACCTTCCCCTGTGAATTTCCAAGTCAATTAAACAGGTTTTAATGATTACAGAGAAAAACGGAGAAAAGCAACACGCATAGCAAGTCAGGACTGATAGTGTAATAAGAAAAATGGAATAATTGAACGCTCTTAACAGAAATTTAATTTGTAGAAGTCCCTCGACTCTGCTGGGGAGGAGCGCACATGTTGCCCTCTACGTGCATTCCGGCGTTTGTGCATCAGTGCGACAGTAGGGAAGCGTTAATTAACACTTCTAACACGCTGGGATACCCCCCACCTATCTCTTTAAACACACACACACAAAAAAAGATGCAAGAATCCTGTCATTAGAAATGCTGCATTCATCTTTCTCTCGGAGTGTCCCTGCAGAGTTAGCCTGACCACACACATCCTCAGACCCCTCTCTTCACGACACCTCCTTCTATTATTCATGTGTTTGTTTTTTCCTAATGCGTCAATCTGCACTGCGTCACCTGTACTCAGAGGGATGCTCGTTTTTGCGTGGGCTCTCCTGTCAGGAGGAAGGGCGGGCAGGTGAGAGAGAGAATCTGGCAAACAGAACATTAAATCCTGCAGAGTTACGTTAACACAAACGCCCATGCCAAGATGTATGAGAAGGTGTGAAGCTACCTGCTAAACCATGAGGTCACCTTTACAGCTGCCGGTCCAAAAAGCACATGGACCCACATGTACTAAACATAGCTTTTCATTTCTTTTCCCCTCCCTCAGAGCATCATACTTCGGTGGCAGCCCCCGCCCGTCAGCGGCCAGAACGGGGAGATCACAGGCTACAAGATCCGATACAGGAAAGTATCCCGGAGGAGCGACGTAACCGAGATCACAGGAGGCACCCAGCTCTTCAAGCTCATTGAGGGTAATGGGCACTAACTCATTAGCAAAAATCAAGTATGACTGTCCACTTCAGAATAGAACTACCCGCTGTATCCTTAAACTCAGATGTCATATGTGAAGATGGAAACTGCAAGACTTATTTTGTCACAGACCGATTGTGTGTCAGCGTTAGGAGATTCAATTCCCATCAACCAGCTCTGTTTTCTTTCATTGCAGCCTCTCAGTGAGGCTCTCCTGCAATGTGTGTGATGTGGTGCAGCTGTTTCTATTTTTGTAGGTAGTGAACAGCTCTAAACACTGGTGGTCTGAAGGTGGTACATCTTGATAGCTGCTGAGTAGAACAGAGATCATTGATAATATATCCATCTTGAAGCTGCAGAAAACGTTGCTGTTTACATACTGAATGGATTAATGTGAAGTGAGAGGGCTGAGAAATGCGAAGAAAGAGAAGGTGAAAATCACTTCAAGTCAAAGTTTATTTACTGTATGAAGCACATTTAAATCCACCACCATTAACCAAAGTGATGTACTAACTTAAAACACAATATAAAAGAACAAACACGAGTTAAATGAACAATAAAAACACAATAAATAAGAGCAAAACATCAACTGTCATTAAAGCAGTCATTTAAAATCTTTGAAGGGTCAGGGCAGTTCATGTAACACGTAGACTACTCCACAGTTTAGGAGCAGCCATCCCAAAGGATCTGTCACTTCTGATTCTGAGCCTGGATCTTTGAACATATAACAGCGTCTGATACGTTGACCTGGATTCTCAGGCTTGAGCATGTTGGTGCGACAAGTCAGACAAGTGTGCAGTGCCAGCCCATTTAAAGCCTTTTAAGTTCAAGTTTTATCTGATAAACATGTAAGAAAGGCATTAATAAGCATACAACAATACCACTGCACTGGTGTTATAACACTGCTCTCTAAATATAGTTAAATGAACAGGCCTGCTCTCCCTCCAAAATGTTTTTCGAGCTCTCCACTTCAATCGTTTTTATGCAAAGTGTGAACACAGCCGTCAACATAGTTAAAGCACTGTAAGGCATTTGTTCCCTTGACTCCAAACAAAGCTTGTCTGCTGCAGCTTTTTATTCGATTCAAAGTCTCCAACTTTCCTGTGATAGATTGCGATGTGATGGTTGGGCATCATTTCAAAATGCTGGATACTTTATTTTTTCTTAAGGAATACCAAATCCTAATGTTCCCCTTTTGATGCTTTCGTGAATCTTACATTCAAACTTGAATCAGAGTCTTTATCTCTGCTGGATGTATCTAACATACTCTCAGCTACGTCTGCCGTGCTGCAGTATTTAACGTCTTGATCTTCTGACTGGAGGCGCTTCTTAAGTTTCTTGTTTAGTCTCAGTCTTTCTGTTAATTAAGTCAACATATGAACTTCATCTGAACACTTTGAGATGGAGTTGCATGTCTTACTGTACCCTTGCATTACCCGCTGATTCCACCAAAATATGCACAATATCACCAAAGACACACAGCAATGGTTATTAATATTAGATGTTGTCTCAGCAACTTTCAAGTGGCCCGGCCTCACGCTGTGTGCTACATCAAAGAGAATATACACTTAAAAGTTGATATTTGAGAAGATTCTAGGGGGTGAGACAGAGGCGTGTTTGTTGGTTCAAAAGCGTTTAGAAGGAGATGTTGTAGCCTCGGAGGCACTCATAGTTAGGCAGTCTTCAGAAGCCACCCCCAAGGGTGGCCCAGAATAGTGGGTACACAGAAAAAAGACTACAGGATTAGTGCATGTAGAACGCAAATGGGACAATATGACGATGATGAAAATTTTTACAGCAAATGAATACAGCAACACATCATTTGTCAGCAGGCGTTCCCCTCTTTTATGAATACCAAAGTCGGTACCCAGCAGTGAAACGGCTCGTTCTCCAGGAGACATAGCTTTAAAATGAACGAAGCCAGACTCCCAAAAGTTTTCTGGTCTTTTAACCTCTCATCACATTACTTGCTAGCTGCTCTAATACTTTTTTCCTTTAAACAAATATATTTTTACCTTCCTAAACTTGTAATCAGTGGTGAAGTATAAATCTCAATTACTCTCATGCTATTGGATGTACAAGAAAAATAATTGCACACTTGAAACCTTCACTTGATCCTTCCCTCGAGGTAGAATCATAGATTTTCTTCCTTAATTGTGCAGGGAAGTATCAGGCAGCTGTTTAAGATAATTGTGCTTTCAAAATATTTATTGAGGCTGCAACTCAAACCCAAATCAGCCAAGAACATCATTAACTGTAAAAATAAATCTGTTCTTTGAATGAGAGAGGCTCTATTGAATGATTTCACTGCTGTTTAAGATTCAGATCAGCCACAGCTCAGTCTTTGTAGCTTTACATCTGAGCTGTATGTGACTGCTGTGTAGGTCTGGAGCGTGGGACAGAGTACTCCTTTCGGGTGTCAGCCATGACTGTGAACGGCACAGGACCTGCCACCGATTGGACCACAGCGGAGACGTTTGAGAGCGACCTTGATGGTAAAAACACCTGATTACTCAATCCACACAGACCAAATCAGAGCATGTTTGAAAGACAACTTAATGTTGTGGAAGATTAACACAATTTAAAACCCAAGGATTCACAACTAATAGCGAGAGAGTATCAATAGGTATTTAAGAGTATCTTAAAAGCATCAACGGATCTCAAGTTTTCCCTTTGTTTCTTCTGCACCAGAATCGCGTGTACCCGACCAGCCCAGCTCTCTGCACGTCCGGCCGTTGGTCAACAGCATCGTGGTGAGCTGGACACCGCCGGAGAACCAGGACATTGTGGTGCGAGGTTACTCCATCGGCTATGGCATCGGCAGTCCTCACGCTCAGACCATCAAGGTGGACTACAAGCAGCGCTACTTCACCATCGATAACCTTGGTAAGAACAAACCTGTTACCTACTCTGTTTATCACTGTGTTAACCTGTGTTTGCAATGCTTCTGTTTTATATGGTTATTGGTTTGATAACTCAGATATTTCCCGCCCACATAATTGCATAGATAATCTAACTTGATAAGTTAAATGCCACGACTGATAAGATATCAAAGAGACCCTGTGGCTGATGCACGATTTCTTAAACTGTCAGCATTTATAACATTAAACTCATGGTCCTTCGTCTAAATATCATTAAATGTATTTTTTCTGACACTGAAACTGTTCATTTGGGGCATAAAATCCCCTCATTTTAATAACAAATTACCAAACCCACGCACACACAACGGGAAGCAATTCATCTGTACCTCATAGTGAGTATTTACAGAATTAATGAGTTCCTCTCCGCCACACGCCTCAGCCACTAATTGCACAGATTACCCTAATGGGGACACTTTAATTAAAGGTCAAAAAAGGCTTAAATAAAACAAACTTGTTGTGGTGGTTTTAACGCTTGCTGTCATCAAAGCAAATGAAACATCAAAACAAAGGTCTGCCTCACTAAAAAGTTCTACATGAGTGCAACTTCTCTGCAGCGGGTCTGTCCATTGAAACCAACCATTGAAAAAAAACTGACACCAATTATTTTCCACCCTTAATTCATACATTTTAGAGATCAAAGAATTCTCTCAAGAAATCTCAAGAACACATTGTTGTGATGGACCTTTTTGTAGTAGGAATAATAATTTGACTTTATTGGAAATGAAGCAAAACAATTTCAGAATGAGCTGAGAAGATTCTGTCCATATCGTAGGTCCAACTTTGTCTATATGTTAAATCAACGGTCAGATGTAAGCTGTCTCTAAAGCCTCGATGGTTTGTTTTCGTTAGTATTATTATTATTATTTAGTTCCTCTTTTAGTCTTTGGTCTCTTTGGATTAATAATGGTGTCTTGTTAGCCTGTTTTGGGCAGGGCATCTTCGTCATCATCATCATCATCATCATCATGTACCAACATCACCAATCCTTCAGAAATCAAAGCTCTCGCAATAGGCCGAGAGGGGGCTTATGGAGAATTGAAAACAAAAAGATAATGAGGACATTGAGACATTTTGGGGAGGAATAGTTGTCAAATATCTTCATGCACATGACTGACGCCTTCATTATAATCACAGTCGGAGGAATGACAGTATTCAAATACTCACACTGACTAATATCGCAATTATGAGTCAAGAGTCTCTAGAGTTTTGCCTTGATTAGATGGCTGCATTAATCTCTCTCTTTCTGCACTCTGTCATAACCTCTCTCTCTCTCTCTCTCTCTCTCTCTCTCTCTCTCTCTCTCTCTCTCTCTCTCTCTCTCACTCTCTCTCACTCTCTCTCTCTCAGATGCCAGCTCCCACTATGTGATCACACTGAAGGCCTACAATAACGTGGGCGAGGGGATTCCTGTGTATGAGAGCGCCATCACCAGACCTCAGTCAGGTACAAACTACTCACATCTCAATGTCACATAAACACGCTCTCTATTTAGCTCAAATATTTATTAGTTGTGTTTTCCTGTTAACTGACTATCCTTTAGCTCGTACACAACAGAAACAACATACAGAATGTATTATGGGATGTGCTCACATTGTGAGATTGTTGTCACTGAGCCAAGAAGAAAAAAAGGACTTGGACTGACATTTATCTTTGTTCCCTCTAACCTGGGATCATTATCAGACAGAATGTGTCTGGACTCCAAATTGCCAAAGAGATATCGGGTCATCAGGGTGTCTCAGTGCTCTAATTAACTCTGTGCTTTATGGCCCCCAGTAGTTTTGAGCTTCTTTTTAATCAAATGTGCAAAAGCCTTGAATTTTGCCCTTAGATTACAAGTTGTTCATCATATTAAAATTTTAGGTCAAAAGATTGCCATTTGCTGATGGAAGAGATTACCAACCGTGAAGAATGTCCTGAAATATAATTGAAGAATACTATTTACAAAAATCGGTAGCTGCTTTGGGCTTGCTACATTTTACACCAGGTGAACGATAGTCAAGGTAAAAAAATAAAGCTTTTAGGCACTGGATTATTCTAATGCTAATGTTCACATTCAACCACATCATAGCTTACATCTCTGCTTCATATTGTTAAACAAGTCCACAGGAAAGGCTCCTTGATAAATGTAATATTAGGGGTTATTTAACATGTTGTTTCCCCTTGTAATACGGCCCTCTGTCTCTACATCTGTTCATTATCTATAATGTTTTCTGTTGCTGATCAATGAATTGATCATTGATGAAGAACGCCTGTATGACATTATAACAGTTTTGGAGCTTCCCAGGCTGAGCTTGACATCAGAGAAAAATGGCCCTCATGTTAGTATGGTCAAAAGCTTAGCTACTTTTCAACTGAAAAACAATGAAACCCTTCTGGGACTAAACATTATTTATCTATCAATATCTTGGCCTTCAGTTTAAGTTGGACTGAACTCTGTCGTCTGTGATGGAGTTGAATCTGTCGTCTTTCATTCAGACAATACACAAATCTTGAAGCCTTAGATCACCACCCCATTAACAATTAGAAGTAGAAGTAAAGTCTCAAGTCTTTGCCAGAGCCTGACAAATGATCTTTAAAATGTAAAACACCGCCAGCTAGACTTTATGTTAGCTGAGTTCACTCAGTTTATGTGACAGTGTCAGAAGACAACCAGCCCGTGCTCCCTGGGGTTCGCAGAATGTGGGCTTCACCCACCTCCTCTCCTCTCGTCTTCCATCCAGCCTCCCACCTCCCCACTCAGCCTTGATCACTCGGGTTTGTCTCTGCCGCGGCACCAGTGCACTGTGAGGAGGAGAGGGTTGGGATGCTGGATGACATGAGTCACATCAACATGCTTCGAGGGGGGGTGGCAGTCTTAGTGAACGCACACACTTGCACACTGTCACAGTTCTCGCTATGAAGCTCTCTCTTCCTCACATCCTCTCTCACGCACACTCACAGAACGCTGCATGCATGCAGACCCCCCGTGGTGGCTTTGGCAACCCTTCGTCAGATCCAAACTCTTCCTCTCAAAGCAGAACCAAAGCCCACCATCGTCTGCTGCTGAATCCTCAGGGGCGCGTTCCGTTCCTGCCAGTTTGTTCAAGTCGGGATTAAAAAGACGAGCTGACCTACATATTACTTATACTTTGGAAGAAAAAAAAAACTTTAGGATAAACTTGGTGAACTTAGGCAGGGGGAGTGCTAAGTTAGATATGCAATACTAAAATGACGTCTTCACTAAGAATGTGAGAAGTAAAAGATTGCATTCCCTTCTGTTATAAAAAAAAAGCTATCAAGGGCGAGTCAGCCTCTTTTCTTCAGTGCAGTCTGTTGTAAACACTGAAGGCTGTATTCATCCAGGCTTGGGGAGAGAAAAGCAGCTTGCATGCCACTCCAAGAACCTCAGAGCCTCTCCAAAACCACATGAATGCTTGATCTTCTTCACACACAAACACACACCTTCACACACGCACTCTGATTCTGAGTCTTGGGAATATAATGAGGGCAGCTCTGCACAAAGAGGTGTCAAATGGAGCGAGGCGGAGAGGAGAGGACCAACAAGTGGTCAAGGAGGGGTGTCATCGCGGGTGACTGGCCGAAGCTCTTTTTTTTTCCTCTCCCAATCTCAACCAAACTAAGGACAGAAAAACCAGAAGCCACAAGGCCATCTTGAAGTGTTTAGCCCTCAGTGTGCCGGCCAGCAGCTGCTTGTTTGAGCCCCTATTTTCCTCCCATAGAGACACACACACACACACACACACACACACACACACACACACACACAAACACACACACACACACACACACACACACACACACACACACACACACACACACACACACAAACACACACACACACACACACACACACACACACACACACACACACACACACACACACACACACACACACACACACACACACAGTCTCTCTGGGATTTATGAGGTGTAATGGGCAGGTGACTTGCACACAAACACACTGAAGTGTTTTCATGCAGGCACATACACACACACTCACTTTTAACAGATTGTTACACGATAGGTTGTTAAACTTACAAAAATACAATAAAATCAAGTGCTGGACTTAGCTCTGTATTATTGGTGATTAATATCACTTAGTTTTAACAATTAAATCCTTAACTTACTTACTGAATAAATAGATATGTCAATGGTTGAATATTGAAAAAAAATGTATCCCATCTCTCTTGAGAGGATTTTCTTTTTCTATATCCGTCTGTGTTAACATTGAAAGTTCAGTCAGAAACAGCCAGCAGGGCTTTATAACTCTCATAGTTATTGAGTCAAGTGTTTTTAATTAAATGCATAAAGTGTGTTGATTTTATTTGTGTCTTTTTAACTGCTTTAGCCAAAAATAATCCCAGAACAAACTATTTAGGACTTTAAACGGTTTTCTTAATAAAATAAGAATACGTAGAAGAAATCTAAATACACACCATGTTGACACAGTCATTGTACATTTCTCCGTTGTGGGATGAAGAAAGATTTATCTTATCTGTCTCATCTTATTCTGAGACTTGAAGATTTTTATAGCTCTGACATTCACCAATGTCAAAACGCTTTAATCAAGACATTCAAACTTTAATGCTACTTCTTTTCTTTTTTATTATCATTAGATGTTAATGCTACCCTCCTTAAAGAATATTATGAAAAATGATTATAAAAGTGGTAAAAAGTGGTTTACAAAAATTCACAAAATGGTGAAAACATAAATATTCATAAACAGATGATACAGGACATGAGTGGGCTTTCAATCTGGATCCAGGAGAGCGGATCTTAATGTGCTGATAAAAACATGCTACTCAGAAGCAACAATACACAAAAGCAAATCAATAAAGTGGAGGGTAGAGGACACAAGATAGTTTAGGAACTAGATAGGACACCCATCATTAAAACAGTTACACTACTCGAACTGTGAGGGACATTTGTTTGTCAAAAACTAGAACTTATTCGATGACTGTGGAAACAGGAAAGTAGGAAAGCTCTTTCACCTTTCACCACAAGTCTTTCCTTGAAAGAACAGGCACAGCGCACACCTATCCATCCACAGACACCATGGCCCTCTTCTCTTCTCTGCCTGCAGGTTCTTTCACTCAAAGCCTTTGTGTACTGTCTACAGTTTTGAAGGACATAATTCCCCTTGTCAGTATTACTCTGCAAAGATGCTGTGAAATGTTCCAGTGCATACGGTGTCCCTCTGCTTATCCACTTTGCATTCAAATGTTGTGAAAGGCTTCATGATGTAATCATTTCTAAACACATTTCAGTGTTGCCCCTTTCTGAAAAGATCGGGTCAGCACTTGAATGTAAAAGTTTAAAAAGTTGGCTCAAGGGTTGTGGGTTTCTCTTTGCACTCTGTTTTTCCATTTGCTGTAGTCTTTTCTTATGAATAGTGTATCTCCTGCTCCTCTCTCTTCAGTAGCTATAGAGCGATCAACACACTGTACAGTAGCATCTATAGAAACCAGGTCTTTAGACTTGTCTTGTTGTAGAGGTCAGTGTCTGTTTTTCTAATAGAATCTTCTCTCTTTTTCTCTTCATCTCTCCCAATCCCATCTTTGTTGCATTTACATTTTTCTCCATTCCTTGTTGTTGTCCCTCCTTTTTAACTTATTAACCTGATTTTCTCTTTGTTGTTCCTCCCTGCATCCTGTTTTTTTGTATTCCGCCACGCTTCTCTTTGTTTTAATTTGGTCATTTTAATTTGTGTGCATGCATGCGGGTTAACTGCCTCGTGCGCAGACCCCATAGATCCCGATGTTGACCTGTACGAACTCTTCCATGCTCCATACACCCCAGTACCAGACCCCTCTCCCATGATGCCTCCCGTGGGTGTACAGGCCTCCGTGCTGAGCCACGACACCATCAAGGTAACCTGGGCTGACAACTCGCTACCCAAGAATCAGAAGATCACAGATAACCGCTTCTACACAGTGCGCTGGAAGACCAACATCCCTGCCAACACTAAAGTAAAGGTAAATTGATTATCACATTTTTTCCTTCAATCTAGGAGCTACACTTGGAACATTTATGGTATCCTAATTTTTTCTTACTGTAAGCAGGATTCTACAATAAGATAAGCTCCAGTCTTATTTTAAAACGTACTCTGCTTTCTTTGGCCTTTACATCAGCACTTTAAAGCTCGACAAACTCGTTTCCAACTCGGTGAAATTCATTTAAATACAGCTCAGATCATTCTAGTCTGATCGACTTTTCATAACAACACTTTAACACAGTTTAACACGGAAAACTGTCCATGTGTTTCAGTGCAGTGGGGCTTTGTGCGCCACTTCATATAAACATTAACCAGGAAGATGTATTGATGCTCTGAAAATAAAAGAGTTATGTCATTTCATGGTACAAAATAAGTATTCCAGCAGCAGCTCCACAGCACAGTGGTAGCAAAGGCCTGATATTTGTGACAGAGCAATAATCGATTCTCATCCAACTTTCAAGCACTGCAAAGAGAAGACGTCCCTCAGCAGTCTTTCACTTTTCATAAGATATAGTGTTTTAGCCTTATATCAAATATCAAAGACAGTATCTCTGCAATACCTGCAGCCAGCTTAGTCTAAATTTGAATCCAGCGGTCGTACTCATAGACCTTAGCACTTGATTGCTCAATAGTTACGTCTTTAAAATAGATACAAATATTGAACAAAGCTAATTAACTTTTTCCATGCAGCCAAAGGTATTCAGTTGTTGGATATTTCTTATTCACAGGGATATAGAATTTAAAAAGGAAAAGTTTTTGAGATTAGAAAATGATGATACAGTCCATTATTTGTTTATTAATTCCTGTTAATGGAGCCCATTTGTAGAGTTCATGTTCAGTGAATTCATCGAGTGCAGCTTTGTAATATTACACAGATTTTCTGGGATCATTGTCACACAGATGCAAATCAAGCGTCGCTGTGTGATGTCGTGCGCATAAGTGAAATTTATGTAAAAGAGTTTCAATATTTGTAGTGAGTCACACTGAGATGAGTCTGAAACAAGGTGTTTGAGGTTCATCTTTGGATTCTTGAATTCCTAATTCTCAATTACGGTTAGTTATCTCAGAATGCTGGATACCTGTGCGTGCGTGCGTGCGTGCGTGCGTTCATGGTTGTATGCATGTGTGCAAACCTGTGACCGAGCAGAACTCAGATAAAGGCCTGCGTTTACTAATAAATTATTCAACAAGGACAAGACAAACTGAGAAATAGAAAAAGAGGGAGTAGATCTGACAGTGCATTCTTCACACACACATAGAAGCACACACACACACTTGTAGTCATGTCTTGCTGCTTTGAGTGGATGCTTAAATTGGTTAGATTCTCACACTGTGACAGTAATTAAAGACTTCCACGGGCTCATTATGTTTCTGTCCCATTAACCAAATTCAATATATTAACAAGTCTATTAGAGGGGTCTTTTCTGCTGTGTTTTTCATCAGTGGAGTGTGGACTCTTCTTCATACTTTACACAGGTACTGCTCTCCTTGAGGCCGGTCTAACCAGCGGTGATGCACCTGAACGCTGCTGTTCTTCACGCACTGTCTTCTTTAAGAGAGATTCTAGCCAGACGAGCTTTTACATTATTGAAGAGACAACTGCTCTTGAACTGGCAGCGTTTTTTAACGGACAGTGTTTTCTTGTCCTATCCCACTGCCCTCTGTTTGACAGCCCCCTCCGGAAAACGTGCACTTCTGTCATAGCACGCGACGGTATAGAAAAGGCTGAAAGGGACCTGACTCAATGTTGCTGTGACTAAGCAAGCTGAACCTTTGCCTTCTTTCTCTCCCGACCGTTCAAGCCTTCAGATTTAAAGACAAGTGGTTAACTCCAGATTTGCTGACTGTTTCAGTTTTCACCGCTCTAGTAAATGTCAAAAATATGGGTTGCATTTGTGGTATGATTGTGCTGTTTTTGGGATTCACAGCTTATAAATAATGGCTACATTGTCTTACGGTTGCATTATATTTCACACCAATCACGACAGAGCATCACAAAATGCAAAAGGTTCTACTTCCACTTAGTGGTCAGTGTGTGTAATGTCTCCTAAACTCCTTTAAAGTGTCATACTTTTTAAGGATTTGCTGATTTTTATTTATTTATTTGTCCAGCCTGATTGTAAAGTTACTATGTTTAGGTTTTGGTGTTTTGTTCTGGGAACCACGGGAAGTCATTTTTCAGAATGATCGGATAATTTAGACTAAAATCTGAATCAGAAAGAAAAAGGTTGTTATTATGTTGTAATTGTAACATCAGCTTGTTCGTGGCTGACAGAATACTTTGAAGTCCCTGCAGACTGTATCTGTGTTTAGCTACTATAATCTACCATCTGTGTGTGTGTGTGCGCTCGCCTCTCTTTCTCCCCCAGATGGCCAACACCACCAGCCTGAACCACATGGTGACGGGTCTAAAGCCCAACACGCTGTACGAGTTCTCCGTCATGGTGACCAAAGGCCGACGCTTGAGCACATGGAGCATGACTGCACAGGGAACCACCTTTGAGACCAGTAGGAGCACACACGCACACACTCACACACTCACACACACACACACACACACACACACACACACACACACACACACACACACACACACACACACACACACACACACAAAAAACACACACACACAGAAATAACACACTAAATATACATAATCATAAAGACACAAACATACAACATGTCCAGTGTGACGACCCCTGGCTGGATGGGAGTAACATTTCACTTTTTGCAGCCCAAATGGAAGGAGAGGACACGCCTGAGGAAAGTCATGCTGTCACTATTCAGTATAATATGACTGAAATAATATTAAGAAAGGTATTTATAAATGAATCCAGCATTAACCAAAAGAGCAATTAAACAACCTGGAGGGAATTTGGTAATTGTGGAGAATAATTTCAGCACTGCTCTGCTATTCTCACAGTTTGAACTAACACTGCTTCCATGCATCACAGCCAATAGAATGAATCATGAAAAAGAATCACTAAAATGATGCACATTTTTGTATTCAAACAAATGATCTGTTTACATTTTTCTCCTGATTTGCAGACCCATGGCCTGGAGCCTGAGGAACAATAGAACCACAAACTAAGACGCGACTCCTTAATGGATTCAAACTTATTTGTTTTAGTTTTGGTTCTTAATTACGTTACTGTTTAGCTTGATTGGGAATGATTTAACCTCTTCCTCAGCACTAAATGAAAGACTTGATTTCTCTCTCAATCATTGATTGCAAAACAATTACATATTGACTGAATGAGTGATAGAAATACCCGTAGAGCTGTCAGCACTGACACTTTAATCTGCCTTTTTGTTTTGGAAATGCACAATTCTCTGAGAATTTGCGTATCATTCAAAAAAAGAATCCCAATTCAGTGTCAAGTTTCTGAGACATGCATCATTGTAAGTTTTAAAGGCTGAGCTGTGAAATGTCCTTCAAAAAACTAGATATTTACTTTGGAACAACATCTATTTCTGAATGATTAAAATAAGATTTACTGGGCTTTTAGCATCAAGTGAAACCTTTTATTTATTCCAGAGAGGAGAACAAACATTTTGCATTTCTTCCCTGCCAGGGGTTTGTTTAAAAGTTGATTCTATCCACAAAGTCAAAAACACACATTCACAAATATATAAAAAAAAACTTTAATTCATCAATTTTGAGGGCAGGCAAAGCAGAAACAATATAGACACAACCTTTACATCTAAAAGGCACATCCAATTATGCACACACACACTGTTTGCTCATATCTTACTGGTAAGTGCACCATGTTGTTTGGATTCAAAACTATACAAGAGGTCTTCCATCTTGACCTTTTATCTGAACTTTTCAACAACATGACAAATGTCCTGTCTCTAACCCCTCCCTCTCCCTTCCCCCACAGTCCCCAGCTCCTCCCCGAAAGACGTGACTGTGGTGAGCAAAGAGAACAAACCCCGCACCATCATTGTCAACTGGCAGCCTCCGTCTGAGGCCAATGGGAAGATCACAGGTGAGTCTCAAAGTCCCTCAAGTTCACTCTCACAGATAAATAAAGGCTCACGTTCAACTAACTTTTGCACCGTTACAATAAAATAAAGTGTTTCTGGCCTGAGAAGTCCGATTTCTGTCTTCTTGTTTTTATTTTTATTCTGCACATTTAGAACACTTTGCTACAAATCCTGATAAAGCGTAAATGAAGGTACTCTGCTAAGGATAACATATTAACCATCTCATAAGAAATGTTCTTTACTGGAAACGTGATCAGAGAGGATCATTCGTCTCCATCTGTACTCCAAACTGCAGCCTCTTGCGCTACACTCAGGGAAGATGCAATGCAGTGAATAAAATAAATGCAATAAAGAATGTGATACATGACTCTGCAGTTTGACTTGAGAGAATTAACAAGTGGCACAAAAACATGATTCTTTGCAGCCTTTAGACCACTGATGTTGAACTGTTTGTCTTTTTCTGTCTGACTCTCTGTTTTAGGCTACATCATCTATTACAGCACAGATGTAAATGCTGAAGTCCACGACTGGGTTATTGAGCCCGTCGTAGGAAACCGCCTGACTCATCAGATCCAGGAGCTGACTCTGGACACCACCTACTACTTCAAGATCCAGGCCAGAAATTCAAAGGGCATGGGCCCTATGTCTGAGGCTGTACACTTCCGCACTCCGAAGAGTAAGTTTGGAAGACAACAAGCTCAGTACACATTAGGGAACAGTGTTGCAGATAAATTCATCCTCCATGTGATCAATACTTCTCAAGAGTTGGTTAAACTCAAAAAGTTCAAAGAAGAGAGAACCAATATTTGATTATTCCCAATACAGTCGTAGTTACAGATACATATGTTTAAAGGTTTTTATCAGATGCAGAAACACTGCAAAACAGTTTGTAAAGCGCAGAGAGCATGTTAGAGGTCAAGAGAGTTGTCTTGACAGCGGCTGATTACCAGGAATGTAACGGCATGTATTGGATTAGTTTAGCAACATTCTTGTGTTCCTGTTGGATGATTCTGTAGCATTCACATCCACGCTTTATGTCCAGACTTTTGAATAAACAAGGACAAAGTTTATCTGTATTAGGCCCGCTTTATATGAGAACAATCTAAGAGTGCATATTAGCATGTTTATGTTCATCTGCTGTTCTTCATGTTTTACACAGTACTTGTGTAAACAGCATGTCCTACCTGAATCCAAAATAAATCCCAAAATATTTCTTTATTCACCACTTGATTGAAACCAACTCGTCTTGAGTTTAGCTGATAGCTCGCTCTAGCTTTATCTGACTGCATCTCATGAGAGCATGTCCATCATACCCAGCCTCAGTCTGAAGGTTAGAGTGTACACATGCTGAGTAAGAAAGCTTTGCTAGTTTACTTACATTTTTCTTATATATTGCAATGAATTCAAACTTTAGTGATGTTTTTATGGTGAATGTTAAATGAGATTAATTGTGCAGCCTGGTCCAACTTTTGTCCAAAATGATCGATTAAAACATCTGTAAGATTTGACTTCCTCACACTACAAAGATCCTCGTACTTCAAAAGATATGTTTGTGAACGGTCTGCATAGTTAAAGTATTTCATCATATTATATTGTTATATAATACATCAAAATTATAATCAAAAATGGATTGTGTCCGACAAAGCATGGCTCTCCGAGGATGTGTTTTTCATCATCTTTGAGCGAATCAGCTGATGTGCCGAAACCACTTTTGGATAAATGTTCTAGTTAACACTTCATAGAAATTGTCCTGATGAAGTAGCTGTGAGAAACTCTCCTGAGAGCTGAGACAAGATGTTTTATAAGCCTTGTTGACTGGTTTAAAAGGCTGCTCAGCAAATCTACACCTCATTCTAATTGTTCAGTCTCTAGGTGCTGCATTCAAATATGTTTTAGTTTAAAACTGAATCTCCTTTTTTTCAGTATATTTTTTTCTTTACTTTGCCATTTTAGAAAGGTTTTTATTTCGACCCTTTGCTTTTAATACCATCTTGGCTGTTTCTGTAGTACACTGTTGCTTTACGTTTTTCTAACTATTTCACTTTCTTCTACTTTGGCTACTTTCCCTTTCCTCACTATCTTCATCTTTGTCTTAATTTCCACCTTCTCTCGCCGCTTTACAGCTAACCTGTTTTTGCTTTTTATTGTGTCTTTCTCTCCCTGCTCTCCTTTGGCCTGTTAAGCTGAGTCCTCTGACAAAATGGCTAATGATCAAGGTAAACTCCCCCTCCACACTTTTTCTTTTACTGCTGACTCTGCACTCGGTGTGTCCCTGTTTCTAAAGATTTTCAACTTCAGTCGTGAAAACTTTGGGCAAAATCTTTTGGTGCTTGTAGAAATGTTCAGATTGTGATGTTTGTCATGAATGTTTGGCCTTTACTTTAGTCAAAGTGACTAAAGTAAAGGCCTTAGAAACACAGTAGTGACATATTTTCTCCTTTTGTATCAGCCTCAAATCTGCCACCGAAGCCGGGACCTTCAGGCAACCAACATCCACAAGACCCTGGAACTGCAGTTGGTAAGATTTCACTCCGACAATACAGCAACAACTAGTGATATCATGATCTGATTCCAGCAAGTTTGTTTTGGAAAAGATTTTAAATTGTACTATTGCCCTGACAGGGTCGCATTAAGTGACTCACCAGAGATTTTTTGTTCAGTTTTTTAAATGTTTTGGAGCTTTTTAGAGGACAGGACAGGGGGCAGACTAGAACTTAGGGCTGCAGCTCTAGATGGCTATGGCCTTTGTACATGGGACATGTGATTCAGCTGCAAGAGCTAAACATACGCCCCACCCACTCGTGTATTTAAAGAGCTGTTTATAAATACTTAATATCTAATACAATGTTTCTCCTCTTGAGGTAAATCAGGTGTGGGAGGAAACAGTGAAAATCACATCTTGGTCATTGTCGTCATCATCTCCGTGGGTGCCTTCACCATCATCGTGGTGGTGGTTGGGGCCTTCCTGTGCACACGGCGCACCACGTCCCATCAGAAAAAGTAAGCAGCACAGTGAGATGTCTTGTCCTTTTCTTTCCCTTGCTCATTCTGAAAAAATCTTTTACTGCTAATTTAACAGATTTTCTCTGTGTCCCTTCTCTTTCCACCACTTTGCCATCTTTTCTCTCAAACTGATGTTAGTATTTCACCATCTGGCTCTGTTCTCTCCTGCAGAAAACGTGCCGCTTCAAAGTCTTCAAACGGCTCCCACAAGTACAAGGGCAACTCTAAAGACCTGAAGCCCCCTGATCTTTGGATTCATCATGAGAGGCTGGAACTCAAGCCCATGGACAAATCGCCGGACCCCAACCCGGTCATGACTGAAACGCCCATCCCCCGCACCTCGCAAGACATCACACCAGCTGACAGCGGCCTGGAGAGAGACCCCCACCTGCAGCAGCGACGCAACTCCTACCGTGGTTAGTCTTGCCCAAGAGAGGGAAGACTTAAAAGTCGATGTAATAGGAAGGAGATCAAAGTGAAATTTACCCCTTCTGCTTGAGCTTACATGCATAATAGCTTGAGTTTGGCTCGGAGACAGGGGAGAAAATGTTTGGGCTTTAACTAAGAACAGTAGTTCTAAACAAAGGAAATATGCTAATACAGACAGGTTTGCTTTCAGGTGGATGACTGGATGTTCCTACATGTTTCATTGTTTTTGCTGTTGTTTTTTCTGTAATAATCATGCAAAACATTTCATGCTTTTCATACATTGTTACCCAACATGATTGCACACACTGCAAAAAATCCAACTTTCTGCAGATACAGTAAATCTACTCAGTATCAGTTCATAACAGAGCACTGCTGAGTTTAACAATCACATTTAGGGATTTAACCAGAACCCTTTGTTTCAAATTGGTTAAGGATCCTGAAGAGGGACCAATAAAATTAATTAAAAAAGAGTCGTGGCTCTTTCTGATTGGCTGGTTTTCACCGTACCTTTTAGGCCACGAATCAGAGGACAGCATGTCGACACTAGCAGGCCGGCGGGGGATGAGGCCAAAAATGATGATGCCTTTTGACGCACAGCCCCCTCAGCGTAAGTGTGTGTGTTTGTAATGTCATAACTGTCAGGATTTACAGATAGTGAGATCAATCAATACAGTACTTTACATTTAGAAATCAGAGCGCAAGAATCTTTTAAAAACACAACCAGTATATAAATATATCTCATGCTAAAGACAATTCTTTCCAGAAGATGTTTATTTGATTCATTCTTTAGATTTCAATCTCAATTTGGTGAATCTGAGACATACAGACAGAATAATCATGTGTGTTCATTACCGAAAACTGCATGTGTGTTTCTCATCCGAAACAAAACCTTCATCATTATTCCAGCAGCTTAAACATCTCATCCCGTGTGTGTTTGTGTGTGTATCTCCGTGTCCATTTCATTCACAGCTGTGATTAGTGCTCATCCCATCCATTCCCTTGATAACCATCACCACCATTATCACATGGGCAGCCTGGCATCGCCGACACGCAGCTACCTCTACCACCAGGGCGGCGGGCACCCACGCTCGCACCCCTGTGCCACCCCCATCTCCCATCTAGACAGGGTGGACTCTGAAGGTGAGACACTGCCCCCTGCTGAACAACAGGAGAAGTACAGAGGAGTCAGGCCTGGTCCTGTTCATTCATTGATTTGACATTTGCTCATTTACTCACATGCAGCGGCCATCTTGCTACGCTTACATTTTCATTTTTTAAAATGTTACTAACCTTTCTCTGACCTCCCTGTAATTTAAGTTTGTGAACCTTTCCTTGACTTTGCCACCAAGACTGAAGGCAGATATACTAATGATTTTTTTTTTACTTTTGGTGTAGCCCTTAGATCTATGTGCTCATTGTCTCCACTGCTCTCCCCTCCTTACCCTCTCCAGAGTCGGTCAGGAACACTCCCAGTTCAGAGCCTGTCCCTCCAGCCACCGCCTCCTCCCAGGCCTCCTGCCCGTCGGAGATCATGGTCGACCCTGAGGGCAGCTACCATGGCTCCACCACCACAGAGGAGGAGCCCAGCTACTCAAGCCAACTGCCCCCCCACCGCTCGGCCCACCCGCACGCCCACGCACACCCACTCAAGAGCTTCGCTGTACCTGCAATCCCAGCGGGCAGCCATCCAACATATGAGTCGTCTGCTCTGCCCAGCACGCCACTGCTGGCTCAGACTGGTAAGAAGAAACACACACACACACACACACACACACACACACACACACACACACACACACAGACACACTCACACAGACACACACACACACTCACACAGACACACACACACACTCACAGAGGGAAAAAAGAGGTCACATCAGTCTACAAGACGGCCTGCTGCTGTTCACACTGAGGCTGAGCAAAACTGATCGATGATGACTCGTGATAAACGATCTTTAGTGACGGAAAAAAACTGTAGAAAATCCATACAATCATGAATCTTTTTTCAGATTGTTACAGGCATGATCATGAATTTTAAACCTGCGTCAGTTAGTTCATGATTGACTATTCATCCAGATTTTTTTTAAATGTTAGGATAACAAAACTGAGTACAACGTTTTGTGTTTAAGAATTTAATATTTAGACTCTTATTAAGTGACATTTATTCACTTCATCTTCATTTTGTTTACACTAGCTGGAGATTGTCTGTGTGTATGTCCATAAATTGCATGGAAGGCCATTTGTTGCCTTCACTGACTGTTGTGTTTGTGCTGCCTTCAGGGCCTCCTACTCACCCCCATGTTGTTAAAACAGCCTCTATTGGAACATTAGGAAGGACACGAACACCGATGATAGTCACTGTGCCCAACGCCCCCGATGTTCCAGAGACCAGCAAGATGTTGGAGGATGTTGACAGCGTGAGTATAGCGCCCTACACTGGCTGCTTGTAGTAATGCAGGACTATTGATGGAAAATATTTACAACTTTTTCAGTCGTGTGTTGCAAAATAATACCAATCACACACTCCTTCCAAATCCATGTCAGGTTTTCTTTGGGCACTGGATTATGAAGTTACTTTGAACTAGATATTGGTGTTAACCACATTTTCTGTTTGTTCTTTCTCTCTTTTTATTCCGTCCAACTTCAATTCTCACCATTTTTTGTTGCGTTGTCGGCTGCATTTCGATCCATTTAACAACTTACCTTAACAAAACCCATGACTGGAATGACTTTATATAATTTCTCCATCTCCTAATCCTTAATGTTTGTCAACTTCTCTTTGGTTCTGGATGTTTTGCTTTGTCTGCTGCCTCTTTCTGTTGTTTCCATTTAAAGTCCTATTGACATATCCCCCCAAGCTCGCCTCACCCCACCCATACGACTCCCCCTGTCCTCTGGAAGATCCCTGACTGACCCTCTCCTCCTCTCCTCTCCTTTCCTTCCCTCTTTTCTCCTCCCTTCCTTCCCTTCCTTCCTCCTTCCAGGTGCTTGCCTCCCTCCCTCCCTGCCCCTCCCCCGCCCCCCGCAGTAACCCTGTTCCTCTCCCTCAGAGCTACGAGCCCGACGAGCTGACCGAGGAGATGGCCCACCTGGAGGGCCTGATGAAGGACCTGAACGCCATAACTACAGCGCCATGAGCACTCACACACGCCGTTACACACAGACACACCTTTTCTGTCACCAACATACACACATACAGAAAGACACATACTCTTACAGACAAACAAACACATCCAAACATAAACCTAGGAGCCAGAGGCTGGCGGACACAAAATGGCATCTTGTGCCCAAAAAACTCTCCTGTCCCCCCGCAGAGAAAAAAACAAACTCTAGACTGAAACTTAGGAACTTTTTTCGGCTTACCTTGCTCAGTCTCAGGAAGGAGATTGCCATGAGAGGAAAGAAAAAGTGACACGCTTCATCTTCTTGTGAAGAACCGTTCTCAGAGACAATGAACTTTTAAACATTGGTCGCTTTTATCCGGAAGATTGTGAATTTTTTCCTCAGCAAAAATACGTGCGGTAGGTTTTTGTATTCGTTGAATGCTCACTCGAGACAATTGATTCAATGTCAAGTCAAAAGGAGAAAGTCCAAAAAAAAAAAGCTGGTTTTTCGATGTTGGTGCTCATGCAGCGCAGTCTACACACAGTGTTTGTTTGATTAGTGTTTTCTTTGTGCATTTTGTATATCTATTGGGCCGTTTCAGTGAAGTGAACATTGGATTTCAGCCCCCTCCTACTTTATAAACCCATTATTCATCAACCTGTTCTTTGTTTTCTCCCCATGTGTCGTATGTTGTGCCATGACTTTTTATTATTTTCTATGTTATTGTATTATTTTTTTACACACATATTCTTATAAACATGTACATATGTTGTGTGTTTGTTTTTTTTAAACTGCCTCATTGTTTTGATGTTTCCCATATTTCATTATTATTATTATTTTGGTTGAAAATGGGAGAACAAGTAAATCCTGAAGCTGAGTTTTCGTATCAAAAGGGGAGAGAGGCCCGAAGTGTTTCTACAGTACATTCTTCTCTGGCGTTGTGTTGCCCGCTTTGTACATTAACACGTCTCCTTTTTCAGCCTTTAGTTTGTTAAGGGAGCTCCATTCGGCCTGATGGTAAGACCATGTTGGCCTTACCAACATGTTTGTATGTTGGGACAGTTGAGATGGATGTCGCTCCGAGTCATGCTGTCAAATCTCCTCACAGGTCAGGGGTACCCAGGACTCAGGGTGCTGACCCACACCCCTCCTACGAAGAAAGAAAAAAAAAAAACTCACATGGCACCCAGTAAATCAATCAATCACCTGCAACAGACGCGTTATCTTTTATACAAGAAGTTTGTTCGAATGTGTGTCGTTTCCAAAAACCAATATTTGGTTTCAGACGTCTGTACTGCTGAACCATGTGTGCATTTTTCCCTCAGTGGAGTGTGTTTGCTGTATTCATCAGATGCCCTGGTTCTTTTACAAATCTCACACGATGCAAAAGATGTTGGCCTTTTGAATGGGACTCCCAGATTTTTTTTACATGGTAGTTTTTGTATGAAGAAGAAAAAAAAAACAAGAAGCTTGTTCTGTACACAAATCCAATGTGAAAAAAGGAAAAAAAATCATCTCTAGTTTTTCATCACCCTCTTACCCAAAGAAATTTGTCATTTACAATCATAGTAATTTGCTCTACTTTTGTGAATACCATGTTTCTCGTTATGTACATCTTCATGAATGTCAATATAACTGTAAGAGATTTAAATTATGGATACAAACAAGGAACACGCTTTTTGGGAAAGAATCATTGAAAACAAACGCGGGAGAAAAAGGACCGGACTCCATTTGGGAAATAATCTATTGAGTTGTAAACAGTTGAACCTGTATTGCACTTTTTCACAATTTTTGAAAAGTACATTTCTTACATATCTTGTGTTTTAAATATCAGAAGCTGTTTGTGTAACGTAGTGTCCTAGGTAAGCAGCAGGCAGCTGGTCTTGTTTATGTTCTTTTTTCTTTTGTTTATGTTTTTTTTGCTTCAGAGATGAAATGAATTTGAGCAGCTGAGTTGTTGAATTCGCAGCTCGTGATGAGGAATTCTGTTGTTGCTTGTTCATGTACAGAGCTTTTTTTTTTTGCTTTCTGTAGAAAACAAAATCAGTGGCTTTTTAAAAAATGTTGAAAAAAAAGGTTTGAAAAAAAGATGTTTTTTTATTGGTGCTCCTATACATTGTGTATACAAACTATTATGAATACTAACAAAGTAAATATTTGTGCTCGTCTTCTTTTCATCAAACACCATAAGGATGCCCCTCCACTGACAACTTGACATTTCCTCATATTTTCAAAGTACAGAAATAGGTAAAATCTTAAAAGTACGCAGTGCTCATTGTGAGTAAAGAAGAAGCTTGAGCTAAGATGATTGTTGAAAGTAAAACTAAAAAAACACTTATCAGCAAGAATTTAAATTAATGGAGTCTTTATTTTACTAATGTAGTGTGAAAATTGCCAAGATGCTTCTTGCACTTCCACATCAATGTTCTCTGTGACATTAAAGCTCCTGTGAGGAGTTTTTAGGCGCTCATGAACAAGACTGAAATCAGTACTGATGTTTCCGTATCTGTACGACTGATCATCTCCAAAAACTATATATTTACTTCTTTAAGATATTCTTTGGGGGCTTTTTGCCTTTATTAGATAGGACAGCCAATGAGAGACAGGAAATGTTTGGAGGAGAGGAGAGAGTGGGGGATGACATGCAGCTAAGGGCCGAGGTCGGATTTGAACCCAATGCCGCTGCTCTGAAGGCTATTGCCTCCATACATGGGTCGCGTCATAACCACTAGGCTAGGCGCCCCAAAATAGTCATTTCTAATGTCTAAAAAACCTCCGCCGCGTGATATGCGTCAAAGTGAGTTACGGCACTCTGCAGAATCAGCCTTTGTTTATATTTTCCACCGTAAATATTCACAGTGAGTGTGACATGTTTGACTTGAATATTTGTTGTCAGAGAACACGTCTTGCACATGTACAAGAGAAGATGGGCAAAGTGATTAGTTGACCCACTCTGTCTACAGGGGGAGCCAAAATCGAACAAACTAAAGGTTCATTCCAGGAGCTTTGAACTCAGATTTTTTTTGTAGTCAGTCGAACAAGCAAATCATATATACTTTCTGATCTTTCATAGATTACACCTTCAAGTAACTGATTGAGGAAATATATCCAGATAATTAAAAACTATTGTTTGTCTAGCCCAGATGTCAAGGACGTCTTTAATTATGGCTTAAAAAAGCCTGTTATCTGAAGACACACAAATGGACAGATGTCATTTTAAAACTTGTTCTTTAATACCAATTTCTGAACATCACAAGATAGTTAGCCTGTCAACACAAAGGCTTTACTGGTCAGGTGGGCTCTTTCAGCAGGTAGCTGTTGGAGCTCTTGTGGGAAATTCAGAGTAATATAAACTGTCCAGAAGTCAGCGTACTATTGTAACGGTGAACATGGATACTGCATGAGAGCCAAGTGGTCTGCTTTCTATTCACATGGGCCCTGAGTGGTTTCCATTAAGCCACAGAAAGTTATCACAGATAAACACAAGGTTTCTTCTTCTACATTGATGTTTATCTGGAGTGCCAGGGTGTAAAGATTTCAATCCTGACCAACTGTTGAAGCTAAAGATGTCAGATAGTTGCAAGCATGACTTTTCTTAATGTTGTCACATTTTCTTTGGAACCAAAGCCTCTTTGTACACACTCAAAAAAATTGATTCAATTGAGCCATTTTAAAAAAATATATTCACAAATTCTCAAAACAGAAGTTTAGTGTCTATCACTTCACTTCTTTAGTTCATCGTTTAGACAATCCTCACACTGACTGACCACCTCATAGGTTTCTCTGTACTTTAACTTGAAGGTTTGGTTTTCTCCACTGGTTAGTGTCATCCTGTTTGTCTGGATACATTCTGTTTTTTGCCTGGATGGCTGTTAAAAGTGACTCACTCAGCATTTGGTATCAGGTTCATGTTCTGTTGATGCCTGAAAAGTTTGGCATCATGTTCAAGGAAACCCTGACATTTAAAAATGCTGACATGTACAATGTAATATTACATGTGATTTTATTTCAGTGCAAACATCAGTGTATGGAACGTTTAAATTCATCTAAAGCAGTGGATCTGCCTTTTTCAATCACTTCACCTAATTGTTGTGGCAGGAAACTTTGGAGGAAAAGTATCTTGACTCAGGGAAGCTACTATGATTATCCCCGTCACATCAGGTGAGTTGCAAAGAAAGTAACTCCACTTGTAAATGGAGTTAAAAAAAAAAAGCTTAGGTTTATAAGTAAACACAATTCAATCATTTTATTTAGAAGACACTTTTGTCCAAAGCCCCCTAGCCTACACCTGAGAGTTAAATACAATTATTAACTTGTCAACAAGCACAAAGAAAATATTTAAAAAAATAATCGCTCTGCATCCATTAAAAAATAATGATAAAAATACACATCATCTAGGCTATACAGCACAAAAAAATACATGTACATGCTTCAGATGGTTAAGCAACATTTGAAAAATGTGAAGACTGGGATTGAGGACAATTCAAAAAACAAAATGTGTGTGCCATGTGGGAAAAAAAACTTTATGTAAATGGTGTTTTCAATCAATGAAATACTAATTGCAAGAAAAGCCTGTACCACAAAAAAAGGAATTAATCCCTGTTATGGGTTTGCTTTATCTATTATTTCATTTATTTATAAATGTACTAAAGGTCAAATTTGAGTGAATCAGACTTTAAAAAATATGTTTACAAAGTAAGGCCGTATTTGCGTTGTCATGTTGCTCCGCGACCGGCAGGTGTCGCTGCAGCCGTCTGATCTCAACTTCAACTTTCCAGCAACTTCCGCCTACGTCACTGTCAGTCCCTCTCACAACACGGAATATGGCGGCCAGCTCAGATCGGAGTCCTCCTCCTTTCCCTGCCTCGGAGGAGCCCGGTTCTGGACCGCTGGACATGGCAGACGGAGACAGCGACGAGGGAGAGGACATCTTCGTCAATAATGTACGTTTTAAGTTTAAATGTAAAAAATGATGTCAGGTGTGTGAAGGCTTTGACTGCATTAACGATAAGTGAGCGAGGCACTTGGTCAGCCTCTTTATCTCATCTGACCTGCATTCATGGCATCCCAAATAACTGAGAGCGACTGACAAAGAGGCCACAGATTGTCTGGTTTTGCATTCAAATATTAACAAAACTGATTCCCAAATGTAGGAGAAGTTTGTGCACAGCGAAAAAAACACTGGGTGTGTTTGACTCCTAGACACCAAGTTTGAGCTTTGTTTATGTTTCTTCGGCAGCCCTGGTGCTTCAGTGTAGATGTCAAAATGCCCAATGTTTGCTTTTAATGGTGACTGCTTGTACAGTATCTATCATTCTCATTAAGATATTTGAGGTGGTCCTGGCTGAAGTCCAACTCAGATGACCACCCTCTCAGTTGTACTTATCTACAGTGAACAGGAGGGAGTGTTAAGATAAGAAGAAGCACTTTTTTACAAGTAAAAGTCCTCACTTGAAAATGTCTCAAAGTACTTAAAGCTAAACATGGAGTAAAGAAAATAAAAGGGAAGAAGTACTCAGTGCAGGAAACTGGCCTCTGTGACTGTCACTACAATGCAATAAATGTGAAGATGATTAGTGTCATGCATATCAAGTCATATTTTCATAATGGTATTTATCTGCTGATTGTTATGTCAGCTAGTCCACTGACTGTTTGGTAAATTCTTAAAACATACTTTACCAGAGCTCAAAGTCACAGTTTTGAAAAGCAGGAGTTTTTTATTTTTATTTCTATTAAGATGCGTACGTTTTTCAAAAATTACCAGCTGAGGTTGTTTTTCTTTCCGGCGTTAAATGTGGAGAAAACAAAATAATTCAAACATGAGCCAACCAAAATATAATTCTGAATACAGTTCAAATGAATATTGTTAACCAAAATGACAAACATTGCATATAAATACATTGATTCTAAAAATGTTGACCTCATTGTGGAAGAGTGTAGAGTCCAATCACTGGTGCCTCTAAGGGTTAAAAAATGACTTGAACTCTGCCTTACTCATCAGTTTATCAAGTATGACTTAAATCTTTATATGTAAAGTTGGGTTGTTTAATTTGTTACAAACATATTTTACAAGTTCTTCATCTAATTTAATAGCAAACCTCAAATGTAAAGTAAAAGCATGCATCAAGTTCTATCACAAGTTCAGTTCTGGAGAAAATGTACATGGTTACATTCCACCACTGCATGTCTAATATGCATACTGTCACCTGACAAGATAACCACTCTCATGTCCCCTCTGTTTGTGTTTCTGTGGCTCATTAAAGCAACTTGTCCTCCCTGTCTGCAGAGTAACCCTGTGGCTGTGAGTCGAGGAGTTTCTCAGCAGGGCGGTGCTGATGAAGAGCCTCCAGACATTTTCAGTGAGGAGAAGGTCAGCAGCACAGCAGCCAAATCCAACGGAGTTCACTCGGATGACGACAATGACCTGTTTGCTGGTTTGTAGGCTTTTTCTACTGATTACTCTCCATGAAGTGCCAGCAATGTCTTGTGAGATGCTTGATGTTAAGCCACGGTCATCCCAGACCATTTTAATGCAGATCTTAAAGGGGCATTCCACTGATTTTACACATGTAATTCCATTTAGTGCTCATGAGGCCAATCAGCTAATTTACTAATTGTTTTAACTCTTAGCTGGGAGATTGCACATGTACAGCAGTAAGCCTGTCTTACAGACTTTGGCTGTTAATGTGAACATTCACTTGGCAGGATTGATTTGACTCAACTTTTCCAGAGCTTGTACCCAAACTGGAAGTCAAAAGTGAAGTAATCTGCATCCTTTGCATGGATGTTTTAATCTGTCGGTGTAAAATGAAACCACTCAGTATTCCTCCTCACTGATCCTACACTGTTAGATCCAGCTGCAGTTAATAAAAACATCTGTACGCTAAGTTGTTAACGTGTGTATTAGATGGTAAGTATTGTTATTATCATCAACTGTATGAATCATTGACGTAGTCTCAGTGATGTCACCCACTCCTTCCTGAAGAGGCGTTATGAAGCACACCGATGGCGGTCGCCATATTTGAAATGATATGTTAAACTAATTTTTGATCAATCTAGAAACAGGCAAAAAATGGAGGCGGGCCCTGAGCCTCATGGCAAATAGCAACAACACACTTGCCTGTCAGTCAACTCAACAACGCCCCTAATTATGCAAATAGTGTTGATCATTATATATGAATAACTGGTATAGACTTAATAAAACTAAACAGATGAGTTATTAAAAAATCACTAGTGTGTCCCAACAAAGAAATTAGCAATGAATACCAAATGTGTTTTTGTACCAGACTGTACACAAGTTTTATTTATGATGTAAGAATGAGCATTTTAATTTGGGCCTTCATCGGGATTCCTTTGCTTCAAGTGGAGACTCGAGGAGCTGCTGTTTCTTTGCACATCTAATATGTTCAATGAAGTTAGAGTACAAATTACACTTATAAATAAAATGTGAAATATTATTGAAACATTTACAATATTTTATAAATATATATATGTTTTAAACGATGACAGACCTGCACTGTTTTGCTCTATCCCCCTACACTAAAGCTTTTCTACTGTGAGTTACCAAAGCTTTCCCGTGTTCTGGGTGAATCAGGTGATATTGTTTGACCTAAGGTGCGGTGTGTGATCGTGTCTGACACACACTAAAGTCGTCTTTTCTTTTTGGATCAAGACATCAAAAGCCTTTTCTTTTCCCAGAGGCCCATGCAGAGCTGAGCACAGACAAAGCCTCCAGCTCTGCTCGTAAGGAGCTCTCCGCCTCCTCGTTCACTCAGAGCCCTGCAGCGCTGCAGCCCACCTCATTGGAGCAGGTAGGGGCCATTACAGAGCTGGAACTTTCTTAGAACTTGGAAACAATTGCACATTGTTTTTGCAATGCCAACACTTCTACATTTAAAGTCTTTTGTTGTCCTTGTTTTTAACAGCTGGAGGAGGATGAGGCCAAGGACAGTTTTGATGTGGATGTTGCTGTCACAAACCCAGAGAAAGTCGGTCAGTGTCTTTTTATATTTAGACTGTCGGTTTGTTAAAATGAAAATGCAGCTTTTTTCTTTTCCATGTATTCAAAAAGTTAATATAAAAAAAAGTCTGATTTAATGGTTATAGATCATTTTAGCAACCTAAAGTTAGCTACACAGACAGTTCATGCATGACTAAAGTTTCTATCTTCACGTGTCTTCATGTTTGTGTCTTTTTAGGAGATGGCATGAATGCATACATGGCCTACAAAGTATCGACCAGGGTCAGTAGTAAAGCTTGTTTTTTGTATGTATTATATATATATATATATATTTTAAGCTTTTTTTCCATGGCTTTTAAAACGTCCAACTTTTCCTGATAGTACTGTAGGTGTTCTTAAAGTTCTGTGTCTTTCTTGTGTTATTGTCTCTACTTCCAGACGTCCTTGGCCATGTTCAGGAGTAAAGTCTTCTCTGTGAGGAGACGTTACAGTGACTTCCTGGGTTTATATGAGAAGCTGTCTGTCAAGCCGTCCCTCCATGGCTGCATCATCCCTCCACCGCCTGAGAAAAGTGTTGTAGGTGGGTCCTCGTGTGTTGGTCCTATGTGTCGGGCTTTCCTTTTCTTGTCTCTGTTTGGTGACTGTTGTTTGGCTCCACAGGAATGACCAAAGTGAAGGTGGGAATGGACGACCCGTCATCGGTAGAGTTTTTGGAAAGAAGACGAGCAGCTTTGGAGAGGCAAGACCCCATTCATGTTTTAACAAAGAAATGATTCAGAGATGATTGGTAGTGCTCATATTGGGTAGAGTTACTCTGCATCATGCAGAGATGTGGATCTGGGGCAGCTTTATGAATGCAACTCGTGAAAAAGTAGTGTTCAGAAAAAAGCCACATTATCTTTAAATCACATTTCTACTAGTGATTAAAATAAACAAATATTAAGCTCTTTATAATCTTGAAACATCAACATTTATGAAGCCATCAGGAACTCTTTATGGTTGTGATCATCAGTTATTTCATAGACAGTGGAAAACAGTATTATTAAAATACTGAGGGATCCATTAACTTGTATTGTTTATTAAAACATTAAGGGAAAATAACAGAAGTATAGGTAGCGCAGGTTAGTTGACTTCCTCTTTGGGCGATGGATGCAGGAGTCTGAATTCAAACACTGAAGAAATGTTCAGAGGGAAGGCCTCCCAATCCAAAATAGAAAAAGATATGTATGACAGATATTTTCTCTCAAAGGTCTCATTAACCTTATTTCTCGTCATGGCTATGTTTTAGAGGTTACATTAGCTTCTTATTCACTTCGTCACTTCATGTTTTGGTTGTAGGTATCTTCAGAGAATCGTGTCTCATCCAATGTTACTGCAGGATCCCGATGTGCGTGAGTTCTTGGAGAGAGATGATGTGAGTATTGGAAGATTTGAAAGATTTTCTAAAAAACGAGCTGCTCTAAAACTGTACACCATTTAAAGAATAAGATGAAGCTACCTGTCTCAAGATGAATGCTTAGTTGATGTGTTTTTGTTTGTGTTTGTTTCCAGCTTCCCCGAGCGGTGAACACTCAGGCTCTGAGTGGAGCTGGCTTCCTCAAAATGATCAATAAGGCATCAGACGCTGTCAACAAGATGACTATCAAGATGAATGAGTCTGACACTGTAAGGGAACTCTGGATGGAGTGTGACCTCGATGTTGACATACAATTTAAAATAATGTGATCAAATGGGAAGACTCCATTGTTTAAGAAACACAATTTTGCTACAAGACATTATAGCATGAAACACAAAGTACATCTAGATGTTTTTAAACTATTTTGGCTTGTTCCTATTTTTCTAATCATTATTGCAAATGCAAGTTGGTCATGAGGTGTAAAAAAATGTAACCGCAGAGAGAGTCGAGCAGCTGGACTTACTTTAGGCACACTTGCACGAAGTCAAGGATGTAGTTTAAGATGCCTTTATTAGATCAGGGCATGTTGTATAAAAACTACTTTTCATATAGGTTATTGTTGTATTTTTTAAATCACAATAAACTGTGATATTGTAACTGCCTATCTTAATATTATAGCAAGACAAAAGTGCATTCCATTTAAAGGCGCACTCGCACTAGACAATCTGTACTGGGCCCAAGCACGCCTCACCCATAAAGTCCAGTTTGTTTGACTGGTTTGAGTGCTCCGATCAGGGCTCAAGTATAATACACTTTCTTGGCCCTGGTCCGGTTGGGAGAGATGTGCTTTGGCACGGTACAGTTGCTAATGCATGAGCAGAAGCACGAAACGTGGACAGCCTTCCATTATGGAGAAGTCCTGTAGGGTTATGTCTGTATCTGACTAATATGACTCAAAATAAGCCACAAAGTCAGTAAAGTAGCTGTCATGTTCTCTGTGCTGTCCTATGATGTGTGGACACTGATTTGACGTCACATACCTTTTTTATTTTATTTTTAGTCTGCCTGTCTTGTAAACAAAGCACGCTTTATGATCACGTAAAGCCATGCATGTGTTGTATTAGGATGTTATTATGTACAAGAGGTAACCGTGCTCAGGCCGAGTTAGTCCTGGAACAGTGTGAGTGCAGGCCAGCGGGGGAATGGGGAGGGGGCACAATTGTGCTTACGCACGGTACAGGACAACTGAGCCTAGTGTGAGTGCGTCCTAAGATATGAAGAGGTTGATTCGATGTGGGTTTTTTTCTCAGTGGTTTGAGGACAAGTTTCAGGAGGTGGAGAACGAGGAGCAGCAGTTGAGGAAGCTTCATGCCTTGGTCGACTCCCTCGTCAATCACAGGAAGGGTGAGCTTCTTCTGCCTTTCTTGACTTTACATCTTCTGCTTATTCACAGTGTTACAACTGAGGAAACAGAGGACAACAGTCCAGCTGCTAGCTTATTTGAGGTGAAACTTGAAGACTCAATACGTTCTCTGTTTCCTCCCTCATAACCAGAGCTGTGTGGGAACACAGCAGTGTTTGCCAAAAGTATGGCCATGTTGGGAAACTCTGAGGACAACACAGCCCTGTCTCGGGCCCTGTCCCAGCTGGCAGAAGTGGAGGACAAGATGGAGCAGCTGCATCAGGAGCAGGCATCCAGTGACTTCTTCATCTTTGAAGAGATGCTGGCCGACTACATCCGCCTGCTGGGTGCTATGAGGGTAAGCTCACAGCAGCAGGAGGGTCGATAACGTGTAGGAGGAAGTAAAGATAAGATTAAGATTCTTCAGAAGTAGTGTGGCCTGGAAAGACTTGTGTGAGCACTACAACGTGTGTGTTGTACATGAGGAACAAATTGTGATTTGATAATAGAGTGAGTTTGTTTGGAATTGCTTCACTTCTCTCTGCAAGTATTTCACTCTCCATTATCATTTACATTTCTGGGGGGAAAAGCACATTTTTTAATTTTGTCCATCCTCTGCATGATTCTTATATTTTCTTTGTTTCCTAGAAACAAACAGTGCTATGCACACATACCAGTCTTTTTTAAATAACAACTTCCTTATTCACTACACCAGGACACAAGACTCTAACACCATTAATTGTTTCCTCCTCTCTAGATCTTTGCTTGTGTTGTATTTACTCACTGTTCGTCTCTTTGGATAAGAGCGTCTGCTCGATGAATTGTAAAATCACAGATGCGATGTTCCAGAAAAGTTCTTAGACATGAAAATATTTTTCAACAAAGTGTTAAAAAGTGATTTTTGGCAATCCAAAGATATGAGGGAGATTAGTTTGCAAATGTTTTTCAACAATCCCGTCATTAAATATCTGCCTTGTTGTCACCTGAAGATGGTATTAAATAACTTTTTAATAATACAAATTAAAATTGTGTTCAGTCACAGTTTTATTGCAAGCATGCCAGCTTTCCTCTGTTTGGTATGTGGACTGATGTGTTACTAAATCAGTCGTCTAATCTAAAATTGATGTGCACAGGGGTGCTTTGACCAGCGCATGCGGGCGTGGCAGCGATGGCAGGAGGCTCAGAGCACACTCCAGAAGAAGAGAGAGGCTGAGGCCAAGCTACTGTGGGCGAATAAACCCGACAAACTGCAGCAGGCCAAAGAAGAGATCTCTGAGGTAACAGATGCTAAAGACTCTTCTATTGTAGAGGAGTTCAGAGATGTGTCTCATTCAGACATCTGGTTGTTGCTCACAGGAAGAATGATCAGCTATTTGTTAAAGGAGGGAATTTAGATTTAGGATATTGTGTGTTTAATTGTGTAGTTTTTGTAGTAAAAACTTCATCGACCAGAAGAGACAAAAATATTCTGCAACAAATTAGAAAGCTCATCAAGTGTTTACGGCCTTTATCTGGAACATCAAATACTACAATGTGGTTCAGGCCTCTTAAATGTGAGGACATGCTGCTTTCCTGACTCACTTTGGGATTTCAGACGATCATTTTCTACTATATTTTGACATTCAATGATTTCACTATTATCTTTATAAACCAGAAATTGTTCATGTTTTTCTTTATTAAATGTCTGTGGGGTTTTGCTTTTCGATCAGATAAAGGAGTTACTTTTAGATTTCATTGTGATCTTTGCAATGGCTGTTTCTCCCCCCACACTATTCTCTGATTTTAAAAAAAGGCTAAAAAAAATAGCCTTTATTTGAGAGGATAATGGATAGAGCAGGAAATTGGGGAGAGAGAGTGGGCTGGAGGTCAGACTTGAACCCGAGGTCCTTCATGACATAGCTACTATTCTGTTGTTTTAGAGATAAAAGGTCATGTTTTAAGATTTCACTATCACATCCTGGGAAAGTATTTTGTTGGTTGGTTGTTTGTTTTTTTTAAAACATTTTTTCAATATTTTTCTTTTCCTCCTCGTGTGTTTAGTGGGAGGGAAGGGTCACCCAGTATGAGAGAGATTTCGACAGGATTGGCATGACTGTACGCAAGGAGGTTCTCAGGTTTGAGGTATGTTCCTTCTTTTATAAAAGCTTTAAAAGCTACAAAAAACGTCTTTTTATAACTCTGGAACAAGTGTTGGGTGTTGATTGTCAGAAAAAGACTTAAATGTCAATGTGAAAACTTGTCAATAAGCACTGCACATTTGTCCCTTTGGACATGTTGGGCTTAACCATTAGAACCTGTGGATGAATCAACGTTAATGCCTATTGCACGTGTTTTAATGAAAGTAGTCGGTGATGACACTGCGCTCTCTCTAAATGGAGGAAGCAGACTGTAAACATGTCTGTCCTGCTGCTGTCGTCATATGTCTGCAGGGATATGATGAAGGGAAGAACAAACCTTTCAAACTCTCTCTGTGGACAACGTATAAATGGAAAATCAATCTGATTAATTAATTCTAATAATTCTGCTCCTGCTTTTATCACATTAATATTACGTTTTTGATGTTGTTTTAAATGAATTAGACAGGCTGATATGTGTTAAGTGTCATTTTTTATCTGCATTAAAAACATCATTATGTTGTTCTTGCATACTTACGCTGAGTATCCAGATATTTTCAGTGTTGACAACATCCCCAGTTTTGCTGCAGACGACAGTTTGAGACGTCTGTTCTGAGCACAGACAATGATTTTACAACGAAGTTCAACTTCTCACTAACTTAACTCATTGAGCGTCACAACTGTATGTGCCTCATCTCACCTGTGCACTGTACGTTAAGCGCTCAGCAGTTAATGAAAAAGTGGAAAAGCATAGTGACCTTCAAGCTCAGAAAACAAAGTTCTCAAACCTTGACATTTGCATTGCCTCTGAGTAGAGCCTGAAGTCTTTATTGTTGCTTATTTATCAGACAGCTTTATTCTTTCTCCTATTTATGGCACATTTATTCCCTCTTTTATTTAGTCTCTCTTTTCCCCTCACTTTAGACAACGTACTTCAGTTAAGGAAAAGGATTTTCATGAATTCACAGGGCCATGTTTTATAAATATTCTGTTATGCTCATGTCTATTCAAACATTCTTTAACTGTGTTTTGGATTAGTCCCACATTAAAGTTCTTTATATGGAAAGATTTGCTGGAGGTTTGACCTTATAAGACTATTTCTGCTCTCTGTGGACCTTGACTGAAGGTGAAATTCTGCCAGAAATTCCTACAGTCCGCCTTAATATTGGCAATGAGCTTGAAACACAACAACACTTTTGTCTTTTCAGAAAGAAAAATCCAAGGACTTCAAGAGCCAGATAATCAAATATTTGGAGGCAATGACGCAGTCTCAACAGCGGGTAAACATTTCTCTTTAAAGTATTAAACATGCACACTGTGGTAACTGTGACCTGACATGTATATAATATTTTTTAATTGATAATGACCCGGATTACTTGTTGTTTTGAGTATTCATTAAAACATATTGAATGTAAACTACCACAATATGTTTTAACTAGTTTGTTTTTCTTCCTTTCTCTAGCTTATAAAGTTCTGGGAGGCGTTCCTGCCTGAGGCGAAGGCTATAGCTTAATGAAGAGGGAGACTTTTTGTAACGACCCCGACTGCCTTTTTTGAACACTTTACCTCTTTACCAGAGCTGAGAGGACAATTTTCAAACACACAACAAGCATCCATCCATTTTTGTCTCTTTTTATTCATAGTGTATTCTCTTAACTTGTACAGTTCTTTGATAAAACAAGCTGCCGCAAAAACACAACATTACTTTGGTGTTATTCTTTGTATTTTCGATTTAAAGATGGTTTAAAGCAGGAAAGAATGCCCACTGTTTGTCCATCATTGGGACATACAGCATATATATATATAAGTTTGTTTGTTAAATCAGTATACTAACACTGAAGTACTGCCCTAGAGTAACATTGTCTATAGTTTACAGTAGAAGATAGACGTATGTAAATCATTCCAGTCTCTAACAGCTCATGTTGATTGATGCATGACGGATGATTATTTTGAAGCACTAAACTGTATTTCACAGTTAAAAAAAAGTCTTTTGTTTTAGTAAGAAACCACTATTGATGACTGAGCTCATCTCCCAGGAGTATTAGCACATTTTTACAGTATATAACACGATGCATTACAGATCATATAAGTCATTAAAATTTAGATTTGACATGCTTAAAGACTTGTACAAATGATAACAGAAATGTTATGTTACAGTGAGTGCAGGCTGAGAAATGAAATCCCTCATTTGTATTTTCTACAACTATGTATTCGTTAGAATAATGTTTATTATATGAATCCATTTCTTCCGCAGAAACACTTTAAAGAAACTTTTGTGTCAGATAATGAGGCCCAAAGGAACTCATTGTGCTGCAGAGATTGTTAACTGCCCCTGTGTATGACTGTCGGCGAGATGTAAACACATGTACAGTACTTGAATGGAGTCATACAAACACTGACTGAAATTATAAGTAGCCTTTTTTTTAATAACATTGATTTGAAGATGACAGAAAGGCACAGACATTCAAGTGATATGGTCCCTTTTCTTATTCTGCATTTGTAAGTGTAGTTTTTTTTTCATGTCATACTTATGTAAGAATGTGCTTTATTTTTGTAACCACTTTGCATTGGCACACACATTTCCCTGGAAATGCTGTACAGGTAGATGTCAAAAAAATAAATATGATTGGTTAAGCTTTGAACTCTGTGTTCATATTTGTTTTGTCTGTATGCTTGGCTGTGTTTCGTTGAATGATCAGTTTCAATTCAGTAAAATGGATGAATCATAAAATAACAGATCTATGTGCTTCATAATTCATAAAGGCCTTCTTGTAGTCAATTTGTGTCTTTAAGAAATGTTGTGCACAACTTGAAGTTCAGCTGTTGGTTTGAAACGACTCCTGAATCTTCGTACATTTTTCCTGTTGTAGATAAGATGTGCAAGTCCCAAAACTTAAAACAGCGAATCCACTTTTTATACCAAAAGTCTTACACCCTATAAACAGAAACAGTGTGACCTGAAAGCAGCGCTCTCCTTGTTTCAAACATTTTAATACATCGAAATCTGCAGTTCGACTCATCTAATGTCATCCTTAAATAGGAATCTTGAGAAAAGAGATTCTTTACTGTCCTGTTAAATAACTTGAAACATGAGAACTGTTCCTAAAAAAATTCAAAGGCTGGCTGATGGCATTTGCTACAAATTTGTAAATTGAGATTAGAAAAGCTCAGAAATTAAAGTTGTGAAGGGAAATATTTAAAAATATATATTCATTTATTATGAAAAACTATAACATAAATGTTTTTACAGACACATTAGGCTACATAAAACTCCAGTCTAAAAAGGAGCTGTTTTTTATGGTAGTGTTACATGTATAGTGTTATGCACATGACCATCATGGATTTGCCAGACAAAGAAAATTATACAATCTAAGTTTTCAAACATTTTATTTAGTTTAATATCAAAATAACCTGTTGGTACTACTGATGTCTCAAAGACCACTATAACACAACGTGAAGTTTGGAGGGCTGACGCTCATTACAATTTTGAGATACAGACCAGTATGCAGCTGAGTTCAAGAGTTTCTTTTAAAATAATTAAAATAGTAACATTGATGCTAATACTCTAGATCAGTAGCTCTCCTTATCTCTCCCCTACCTTCTTTCCTTCTCTTTTTTCTCATCTGTCTTTTCTCTTCACCCTTTCTTGCTAAGTGTATTACTCAATTTGCCTCCATTTATGCATCCTGCTGCAATGACATACAGAGGTATTTCATATGCTAAGTATGCAAGATATGTACACCATTGCAGCATATGCACAACAAAGCACTTCTGTTACTTTCATTCGTTTACTTTTTTTTTCTCTTTCGCTGTTATCTTGCGATTGTCATAATTTCTTTGCACTATTTTGTTGAAAAAAAAATATTTTGAAAAAACCCCCCAAAACATTTCGCACATCAATTTCATAAGACAGGTGCGTAGGAGAGCAATGTGTCCATCAACATCTTAAAGGTAAACTCCGGCACACTGTCTCACTTGCAAACAAACATTTATTGGCAAAGTTTCTGGTCTAGTGCTGAGAGGTGATGCAAGTAAGACAATGAGTTTACCTTTAAGTTAAATCTTTTGAAATTATCTATTTATTTATTTTAAACTATATGTCTGATGGCCTGAGTTTACCTTTAAGTTAAATCTTTTGAAATTATATATTTAAAAAAAACTTTATGTCTGATGGTCAAATAGTTAATTAGCCTTCATCAGTGTGACCGGGAAGCGTATGTCCTGAAGCGGGCGGTGCCGTCTTTCTGTTTCCGGTGTGTTGGACCGTTTCACAAGCAGCAGCGAAGAAGACTGGAGAGCGACGAGACTCCGCTGTTAGCCTGAAACATCAGTAACAACAAGTAACAAACGAACACCAGACCACAACCTCCAGGGATTCGTGTTCATTTCATTTGGCGTGAAACACACAAGCTTCGCCCACATTGTCCGGATTTATTCCCAGCGAAGGTGAGCCTGTTGTGTTTGTTTGTGACTCGCTAGCAAAGCAACATTTGACAGTAGGCTTTTAGGTTGTTGGGCTAATATTTTGGTTGCTAACGGAGCTAATTTCCTTGTTGCGCTCGGTCCAGCTGTCACCTAGCCATCAGTAGGTGTTAGCTAGCCGAGTCTTTAATACCAAGCAATAAGTGAGGTCGTTTTTTTCAGTCTTTACTCAATGCTAGGATTTAAAATTAAACATGTGTTCCGATTTTACGTAGAATATTTTTTAAGTCAAAACAGCCGCTGTAGCCAAATACTATTTTGCTAACGTTAGCTTTGTATGTTCAGGTCTCATGTTGGGAAGCTAACCTGGCTAACGCTTACTAATCGATGTGTCCATCACTAATACGGTAGACTCGCTTTGTCCATGAATCATTGGCGTCCATGAGACTGCCAACGCGCGTCCTTGTTATGATTCAACCTGAGGCCTGTATACGAAGGATCGATCGTCTTTGCTGGATCTCCAGCTTCCTTTTCCCCAACACTTCCTCACATGCATGCTCTAACACAGAGGTGGGATGCAAAGACAGACTGGCAGGCACAGGATACTAAATATGCGAATATAAGGCCCCTCCTCAGCCTGGTCACTGTGGGCAGACTTGTTGTGAAGCAGCAATCTAACTCTTGCAAGTTAGTCAGGTGCATTTGATAGGAGTTAATGTCAAGCTACGTTGCAGCTGCACAACGCAAATATCCTCATTCTCACAGTCAAACGTGCATGCATAGATATGGCACATGTAAATGGTTGTGCTCAGCTGCACAGACATGTTATTACTGAATCAATAGAGAATGTATGGCTAGTTTTCAGTTACCCTCCATCTAGTAAAATGATTGATTAACCCACATCCACGAAATTGCTCAGTGGCATACTTTAAGAGAGGAGCAGTTCAAACCAGTTTGGAAGTTGACATTTTATTGAAAAGGGATCTAGCTAAAGTACTGCACGATATGAGAAAAATATGTGTTAACATTGTTCTATATTGCGATAAAGATATGAAGTGTGCTATAACTTAAAGAACACAAAAATTAATACCAAATATTTTGAACAGAGTATGCCTTTAAAGAAATATTTTTTAAATCTTTCACTGAAGTGTCCTAAAAGGGAATATTTCGTGTTTCTCTTTCCTCCTTTATGACAGTTTCCTTTATGACTGAATGCCGTTGTATACAAAACAAGACATTTGCGGATGTCATCTTTTCATTATTATCTGACAAGTTGTGGAGAAAAAAAAAAAGATGAATAAGTTGTAGTAAGTGGCTTGTCTTCACCAAATGCTCACTTAATTTACTCATAATTTACACTGCCTTAGTATGCCAACATAAGATAAAAAGATGAAAAGTGGAAGATTAACGTCTGCTGATTTTGCTATAATGTTCAGAATTTGATTCAAAGCAGTAGGTGGACACGTGAGATCCTTGTCATAGATGTGGGTGCATGCAGCAGCCATGTATTGCATGTGTTGCTTTCTTTATGATTTGGTGGAGGAGGAAGATTAGGGCTAATCAAAATTCCCTCCAGTCATATTTCATAAGAGCTGGCTTTAAGGAGCGAGGCAGCTGTTAGTTGGCACTGCCACAGTAGGTGTCTGCACTATTGGCAGGCCCCCTCTCAGGCTGATCTTTCTGCTGAAGGTTAATCACTCCACTCAGAGCCTTTATGTTTCTGTAAAAATGAAAATATGTCAACAGATTAGTCATTTTAAATAGATGCTAATCAGCCAGAAGACTCTCTTTTTTTCCCCCAAAGATGTTTTGATAGGAAAATTTGTAGCATCTAATCAACGCCTTAGTGCGTTTTCAGTGCCACTTTGAAGGAAAAATACTAGCAAATACATCTGGATTTCAAAAACAGCAATTAACCAATAACATCAACTCTCCTGAGCTCTTGAATTTACTAATTTCTTTATATTGCGAGCACCATCAAACAAATCTTTTTGCCACTTTCAGTCCGACTTGCTGCTATGGTTGTTTGCTCGTGACTAGACTGTAAACAGTTGTGTTCATGTGTTTGATACTTACTCCACAGTACACTGGGACTTTAAAGAGGCATTGTGAGCACAGGACACATGGAGGCAGTTTTACTCAAACACAGTGACACATGCGTTTAAATGTTCAAAAAATGCAATGGTAATATTGCAACAAGACTTTGTTCATGTTCCCTTGTGCTGTATAAGGTACTTTGAAATTCAGTTTTGAGAAGATGAAATGGGTGAGAGTGTTTGAAGTATTAATTGGAATCAGGGCTGTGACATTAATTTGGTTTTATAGTCAATTCAGATTTTGGTGTTCGTGATCATGAAAACAAGTTCATCAATAGAAAGCTTCTTGTGCCCGTTCTGTTTGGCACTCATGCTCTCATTTGATCTTGTGTTGATAAAATCCAGCGTACCCTTTTCTTTAACAGTCATGCATTTCAGTTTGTTGATTCACATGGACTCAGGCAGGCTGCAGACAGCAGACAGACAACACCTTCTTGCAGCACGGCAGAACAAACAGTTCAACAGAATGGCCGTGTGATGCAATAGTTGTTTCTTGTATCCAGATCATCCGTGTGTCCCCTTGTGTGAGGTGCTTAGGAACGTCTGGTTGTAAATCTGTTGCAGATAAGAGAGGGTTAACATTTTATAACCTTGGATAACAAAGCTTTCCATTGTTTCTTTTGCTGGTATTCTGTGTTGGTCCCACTTACTCGTACTGAACTGCTCTCATCCACTAAAGTGAAATTTAGTTTACAATCAACCATCTGCCTGAATCCATGGAGCCAACAGGAAGGAGTACTCGTGCCAGATAACTGTGATCTCAAGATGAAAGTAAAGGTGATTATAGGGCTGCTCTATAAGGGGGGGAATACGATTATTTTGGATTGGTATTGAGATCACGATTATGGAACTTAACTCATTGATTTGATATCACCTGCATCAAAATAATAAATAAATAAAAACAATATAAGGTAGTGAGGTAGTTGTGAATGTGATTTTCTCTTGTGGCCAAAATCTAACAACAAACACTTTGAAACATTTAGCACACACGACAAAACCTGTGGACAAAACGAGCACAACACGGTATGCAGCACAGTGATCGTTCAATCTCGATCATCGTGTTTTCATGATCGCCTGAAGACAAAATCATAACTGAATTTGTAACTCGATTAATTGTCCTGCACAAGTTGATTATGATTTTCTCCATGTAGAGCAGCCGCCCTATAAAGAACGTAAAACAAGACGATGGCTGAATGCTTTGCTTCCTGAACACATTTTAAGAAAGCCTGGAATACATGATCCAAGAGAAGGATCATTAAGCTAAATATGTTATAGGATTGAAGCTTTTAAAACCTTTTATATGTCCTCCGTTCTCAGATTAGAACAAGATAACTTTTGTACGGTGCCAAAGGGCGTGTATCCTCATACACATCCTCATTTATCAGGAGACATGGCACCTCCACAGGGATACAGGCCGGGGATTCCCCACATTTCATCAACACTCAGAAAGCCTTTTGTCCACAGACCACAAGATGTGTTCCAGTCCACAGAAACAGTCCAGTGGGCTTTAATTTGCTCTTCACTTTATTAATGAGCTGGTCGACTGATATGGATTCACTCAGGCTTCAGCGTCTGTGTTATGTGTTTTTTGTTTTGTTCATTTCCTCCATATATAGATCAACACCTCTAACACAGTTTCAGCTGAAACACCACTTTTACAGAAGTAGTAGTTCATGTGGGCTCTTTCTATCGGTTTGCATCACATCTGCAGCTGACGGTATCTCCTTATCCACTTCCTGTAAGATAACTAGAATAACATTTGATTGTGTCTCTTCTTGGGAGATGAAGATGCTGTGGAAAACATAGTCTGAATTACACTTAAACGTTTTGTTACCTTTTCAAAATATCAGATTCCCTAACCCTACACATGATATTTGAGGAACAATACACAAGTTGAAAAATAATACTTAGGGGCTCATCACAGCTTACAGTGTGTTACATCTAATTAAAGGTTGCAGATAGTTTTGCTGCCCTCCATAAAATGTAATTTAGCTGTCCTATAAAGTTTAAATACGGTAGTTTCTTGTACCACTTTTCTCTTTCCATCTCAATGCTCAGTTCAGGCATGTCTGAACATGTCTCAGATACGAAGTGGCTGCGGTAATCTCACAAGCATAACCAGTGACCAGTGAGTAAAACAGGCTAAGAAAGTGCACATTTAGTTTAATGTAATAGAGCTATTTAAAGTTCACACTGTGGACAAAGTCATTCATACAAAGCAGCAGATATCACAAATGTTTATTCAGCAAATCAACACCAGTGAAAACCTCTTTGAATTTCATGTGAGTATCTTCAAAGTACCACTCGAGTTATGGCCTTTATTTTTGCTTTAGGTGCAGAAATATTATTATTTCCTAGTTTGCAGCTAAACAGAGAAGAAAAAAACGTTTTTTTGCATGGACTGTAAATATTAATGGGCAAAGCCTGAGTGACGTCACCCATCTGTTTCTGCAGGGGGATCTGGGGGCTCAATGGCAGCAGCCGCCATGCTGGACATCTTGTCTCAGACTAACTTTCAGACAACCAGACAAAATTGGACAGATGCCTCTAACTATGTCGTGAATGTCCATGTACAGGACTTACAGTGATCAGGAAAACAAAACCATCTCTGTGTGATTTCAAAAATAAACTATCAGTATATTAAGTCTGTAAATATGACATTATCATTATCAATAAAACAGTTCATCCACGTGTGTGGAGCCGGTCTTCAGGTCTGGCATCAAAATAAAGCAGTAGATTAGTATGATCGTTGTGATACACGTCATCATTAATTAGCCACACATGCTGTGTGTAACAGAGGAGAGGAGCAGGTGTTTGTCAGTGAGAGTTTCGGTGTAATTCTGTGGTGGAGTTGAACATACTTTTGCCAATAAATGGATTTTCCCGTTGTGCCTTTCTACTGAGGACAAGGACAGTAGTCCAATGAAGCTGTAACTGTAGCTCGACTAAACTGCAGTAATTTTAGTGATCAGTGTATTACTAACAACGTCCTATTGAATCTAAAGTAGAACCTTAATAGTATAAACAAGGAAGCAAAGTTCAGAGCGTTCCTGGTGAGGTATAATTCTGTTAATTAGCAGTGAAGTGTTAGGGCATCTAGGAAATAATGAGTGTTGTAACACAGCTGCTGTAAATGGATACAATGAGGTGCATTGAATATGTGATACTGCCATCACCAAGGAGTCTGAAGATGGTTACCTTGTCATCAATCAGGATAAACACCTGGATGAACTCATCTCCACGCTGGTGCACTCTTTGTGACAGTGGCCTACAGATGATTGTTTGTACAAAGGAAAGTGTTACAGCTCACTATTGGTCTTTGCCTCAAACATGTTTGATAGCCATGTTTTTCAGTTCCAGTTTTATGTAATAGCAACAGTGCACAGTTGCCCTTGAGAGAAAACTAGCTGTCTTTGATGCTGAGATCTGTGCAGGCCACACCGAGCATGAGTCATCTGGAAGCCCACACACAAATACTTTTCAGCAGCAGCCTTTCCATGCTAAGGAATAACAGCGTTGTCATATAAAAAAAAAAGCAGCTGTTGTTGCTTTTAATCATTGGTTGAAAAAAGTTGTTTGTTAAAGGAAAGCAGTGTCTTAAATATATATTTGGTGACTTGATATAACTTATGGACAGAATTTACAGGCAACTTTTTGTGTGCAGCTTCAGTGCAATGTATGTCTGAGGATGAGTAACAGAAAAGGAAGTCCCCAACGAGGCCTTAGTGACTGCTGAATCATACACCAAGCTGCCCTCATGCCTTATAATAGGAGGAGGAGGAGGTTGGACCTACATTTATGTTGCTGAGCCTTTGACGTCCATCAAGTTAAGCTATGGTGTCCTTGTGAGCAGACACAGCTTTATATAATTGTTTACATAATATTCCCCACTGACATTGTCTGCTGGGCGAGAGCCGTGGGTGGTGGAGAGTCTTAGATGCCCTCATGATCACAACAAACTATGACCTAAGATTTGTGTTGATGCTCAAACTGGTTGCTGTGTTTTCTGTGACCACTGATGACTATCTCTTGAGCTCAGCAGTGCTGTTACAGTAAGCCAGTCCTGTCCTTGTGTAGCTTTGTCTACTTGTAAACAGGGATTTAGAGCATTCATGACACATGATGGGCTTCAAGGAAGAAGAAGGCGACTTGCTATCTGACGGACGGTGTAGTAAAAATAAGGAATGATTTCAAAATGTGCTTTTAATTGCCTTTAAATTAACGCATAGTTCAACAAAAGATTGGAAAAAAAAATACTGGCAAACAGAAAATGTAATTCAGCTGTTTTGTTACGTGGGCACCGGAGATCGTAGCGGTTTTGCACATACAGTCAATGCACTGTGCACCAGTGATATAAAGGTCACCAACCCATCCAACTGGCTGGAGGTGAATTCTCCAGATAATATCCTTCTGCGTTTTCACAGCAGCTCACTCGGACCTGCTGCGGAAAAAACACTAAGGGGATGGCAGGAGAAACTCTGGATTAAGTCAGAGTAAAATCATCCGTCTGTTTGTGTTAACACGTACATGATGCTCCTGCAAATATCAGAAGTTTTTCAGGAGTGTGAAAGCATTCTATGAGTTTATGTTTAGCTAATAGAGCTTTTACTTTAAATTACAGGACAGAGGGCAGTGTAGTCCTCCTATCATGAATCAGAGTTCAGCCTTTTTTCACCTCTCCTTTGCCTTTTATATTTGTACGTTATAACACAACTTAAATTTACTATTTCAGTCATTTCACTCCGTCCTTTCAATTCTAGAGGCATTTAGACATGTTTTACAAAATGTGAAGTGTCTTAAACTGATGTATGCAATGTGTTCAATGCCAGTGTTTAAATGAGGCCTTAGTAATATGTTTTCATTATGAAGTAAACTTTGGTATATTCAAATCTTTTTAAGAGGATTTGGAAGAAATGTCATGAAGTGGAAATGGTTTTTTGTGCCTGTGAAAGCTTCTTAGATATTTGTTCACATGAGCAGCTAACTAAGACCAACGAACATTGTGCATAGTCTTTTAAAGAGGGACAGCTCCACAGAACAACACTGCCATGTTTGATATGCTGCTCAGTGTTTAAAGTGGATGTCTTTTCTCTGTATTCTTTGTTTTACAGGTCTTCTACCTTCACCTCCCTGTGACAAATGTTGAGACCAGAGAGCAGCCTGTTGACGAGCTGTTAGAGGTTACAGGCAGAGAACGGGGGAGTATCGGTTAGCTGTACCAGGTTGTGTCTCATGAGAGTGACTGTGCCATCCAGGCACTCCCAGTGACCAGCGCTGTGGCTGTGGTGGGCCCGGCCCAGGAGGCCTTCCTGTACATCACTCCGGGCACCCGCTGACCTGTGCTGCTCTCACTATGGATCAACAGAGAGACAAATATGGCGAGCGGCCCGCCAGGGCCACTAAAGTGTCCCAGGGAAGCCGCAGCGGACATTCGTCCCGGCCATCCGGCTCCTCCAGCTCCTCCGGGGTTCTCATGGTGGGGCCAAATTTTCGTGTGGGCAAGAAGATCGGCTGTGGAAACTTTGGTGAATTGAAGCTTGGTAAGTTGATTCTGTATGTTTAGTTAAATTGTTTGTAACACAAAGGAATGATTGACAAGGTGAATGTAGGAGCTCTTACTGCAGATTACTACGGTTCTGTGTGTGACTACACCCATGAGCCACTTTATTTATTAGGACTTAGCCAAACAACTGCAGTCTGATACAACAGCACTGTATTATATTCTGTCTTTATATTTCATGGGGAGTTGATTCAGCGTTACAGTCATTTGATGATAGGAGATAGTGTCTTCCCTTATATAATAAATTTCATCTTGGATTCATGTGTGGTTCTCCTCTTACGGCTCTCCTGTCTTCTTTCAGGTAAAAACCTCTACACCAATGAGTATGTAGCTATTAAACTGGTAAGTGCTCCCTTTCTTTGCTTGATACTTCTGTTTTGCTGTTTTTGAATAATTAGCTCAATGATTGATACAATTGGTTTCAATGCATAACGAAGTCACTTTAATAAAGATTTAAAAAATGTTGGTATAGACAAATAAATATAAACAGCATATATTTCTCAGTGGGAAGAACAAAGTTATCACATCCAAAATGAACGTTTGTCAGATTATTCATTTATCTCAGCAATGTGCAAATGTTTTCCGTGTGTGTGTGTGTGTGTGTGTGTGTGTGTGTGTGTGTGTGTGTGTGTGTGTGTGTGTGTGTGTGTGTGTGTGTGTGTGTGTGTGTGTGTGTGTGTGTGTGTGTGTGTGTGTGTGTGTGTGTGTGTGTGTGTGTGTGTGTGTGTGTGTGTGTGTGTGTGTGTGTGTGTGTGTGTGTGTGTGTGTGTGTGTGTGTGTGTGTGTGTGTGTGTGTGTGTGTGTGTGTGTGTGTGTGTGTGTGTGTGTGTGTGTGTGTGTGTGTGTGTGTGTGTGTGTGTGTGTGTGTGTGTGTGTGTGTGTGTGTGTGTGTGTGTGTGTGTGTGTGTGTGTGTGTGTGTGTGTGTTGGGATCCAGTGGGTGTGTCTTTCCAGTGGCTGCTGACTCATGACTTTATTATTGTACACTAGAGAGTAGTAAATACAGTGGCCACACTAAAGGACTAGTACGTTAATCAAGCTTAATACCATCCAGCTGTTCACACTACCTCAAGCTTATTATGGACTTCTGACACTAATGTAGTGCTTTGATCACAGCAGGAACAATTTATGATAACCATCATTAATACACTGTATATTTATAGTTAGTTAACTTGGTTTAAGAGTTCTATCATGTTTACTATTTGTCAGTACTGATAATAAACAGGAAGAACCACTAATTAGATCAGTGAACTATTTATTGACAGACTTTATGAAGTATTTGTGAACGATTATCTAAAGATTTAAAGCTTAACAGTTTGTCAAACAATACTGATTTCATTTGACCCAAGCTTGATATTTTAATAATCGTTTTAATGGGATTCAAAATGTTCCCACAGAAATATGAAGTCTTGTAAGTTTGAGTGTGGGGTAACTGATGTGAGTGGTTCGATTTAGAGAAGAGTCAACGTTGGAGGACAAACCTACAAAAGGAGACTGATTCTAGTTTGAAACTTCTCTCCTGGGGAGGACATAGATTAGGGGCACATTTTTTATTACACATGAATCTGCAAAAGAATGTACTCAATGAGGTTTGTGTCAGAAGAAATACTCGTGTTTTATGTTGAAAACTGGCAGGCCAGTTATTCTGGTAGACCTTCTAGTGTTACATGATGGGAGGGTTTTTCCTGGTTCTTCCCAAATCCTGTAATTACATCTCATCAGATGGCATGCAAGTATCTGCCCGTAAATGCACCATGAGTCATCTAAAAATCTTTGGCACTTCACAGGCCACATGGTGAACAGAGAAAAATATGTTTCATAACTTAAAGACAATCCATTCATTGTGTTTTTTTACTGAATATACACTTTTTCCACGTTTTTGTGGTTGTCGTTAACGGAGCACTGATTAGATGTGATTGATCTGTGCAGGAACCAGTGAAGTCGAGGGCACCGCAGCTGCATTTAGAGTACCGGTTCTACAAAACACTGGGAACTACAGGTAAGGTCACACTTGTTTTCTTTTTGACAGTGCTTGTGGTGGTTTTTCTATTTATTTATGAATGCTTGACAATGATTTGACTGTTTTGGCACTAAGATCAGCCCAGGAGATTGCATCATTTCCACAACAAGTGATTACTTCACTCACGTTAAATGAAGCTGGGTCAGCAACTTAATTCAATCTCCAGGACTTTGTTGTCATGAGTGTTTGAGCGCTTACGTGCATTAAGAGCTTGTTTAAACCATGACCTTGCCTGACACTAGACCTACCAGGGGTGCAATTCAATATGAAAGGTGTTGACATAAAGCTTCTTACACACACCCACAGAACAGATGCAACTGCTGACCTTTTCAGCTGCTCCACTGTAAAGACTTCCTTGTTGTTATCTAGGCAGAACATGCAGGAAGTGTTGCAGGCTATGTTTGAGGATGTAGCGTATGTTGTGTGTCTGCTGTGTCAGGGGTGTCCTGCTCACTGTGGATTAACAAACATATGCCCAAGGTCCAGCTCTGATTGAGCTAATAGACTGAACATACTTTCAGTGTATGTCTGCAAAGTGGCTCTTAAAATAGAGGCAATTAATAGCTGTGACATACCTTCCTTTTATCTAAAGTCTAAAGGTCCCTTGGCTGCACAGAGCTGTGAACACAAATAAATTATCACCTTATTAATTCGACATGTTGAACTTGTTGGCAAACATATGCTCATTTTCACAACCAGCTGTCAAAAGCCTTTTTCAGACTGCTGAAAAGTGCTGTTACTAAGCTCAGCATCATCACCTCTTTTTTGATTCTGTGATTCCGCTTAATATTCTTCTTCTGCAAAAACTGTCGCTATAGTGTCGGACTCTGACACTTTTTCTGCCATCTTTGAGTTCTGCAGCGTCTTATTTTCATCTTGTCTTGCTTCTTGAGACATCCTGAGAGTGAATAAACAACTCAGGAAGATTTCAGGGCAGGCTGTCCAAGATATTTCCTAGAGTGCAAGTGTGTAAACACAACTAGTATACTGATTAATTTGGAGTATTATAGTGCAATGTTCTCTATAATTTGGAATTGTGTTGTTTGGTCTCCACCCACCACCACATTTGAACCAGAGGAACTCATTCCAGGAAGTAAACTAAGAACCTAAAGCTTCTCTTTCATATTCCTACCTCACAGAGTGCAGTGTGTTGCTGGGCAGTTAGTTCGGTTTTTAAAGCTTTTCATTGAAAGCAGCATGCAGATGAGATCGGAGAGAGTGGACTAAACAACAGTGTTGTTTTCCGAGACAGTGATGGTTTAAAGCTCTGCAGAGTTGTGTAATGGTTTCCTGTAAGTTCACCGGTATGATTCACAGCTTTCACATCACACATGGTAATTTGCACCATCCCATAGTAAAAATATTCATTATAGACACATCAAGCAAATGCACGGATGAGGCTTGAACTAAGTGAGCTGGGGGGGGGGGGGGGGGGGAATTAGAATGTGCCCACAGGGCTGTTTAAATCTCCAGTATCAGGCTGTCTTATTCATGGTCTTGTTTCTTCATGTTGCAAAGGACTCAAAGTTCAGTCAGTTCAGTCCAGAGATTCACAACCTGAAGAAACCATTGCAGATTGTTGCCAATATGTTATAGCTGTGGGAATGAGCGAATACAGTGTTGTGGCATCTCATGGCATGTGATGGTGTGTAGCATTGGTGTTAACTGGTTTTAGACGTTGAAGTCCAGTACATCGTTGTATTTGCATATTTTAAATGGACTTGTGTGAATCTTTGGTCTGAAGTGGATTAATTGGATTGTTTTTCTGCAGTCTTGGTCACACATCCAGGGATGCTGCATCCGTTACTTTCACTGCATGAGGACAGATGATGGGGTCAAAAGTGAACATTACCAGATGGTATTTAATTAGGTTATGTATTTCATATTCATGCATTTTTAGATATCAGATTCCTAGCACTCCATGGTATTGTCAGCATTATTCATCATTTTCATTTTGGCGCATGAGCAGTGTTTGTGGTGGTTCTTTATTCGTTCTGTTTAGGACTACGACACACATTTAAAAAATAGTTTTTCTGGTACATGACCTGTGATAGTACTGCAGTCCTTTCTGTGGATATTTTATAGTTTTTTATTCTAACTTTGTTTGCACACAATGACCCATGGAGTGTATCTCTGCACTGTCTGGCCCTTGGTGTCTAATGGTGTCGTGTAGTAGTATATTTATTTATGCATGTCTTCTCCCAGATGCTCTATAGTTTTTCTTCCAGAATTCTGCCTTTTATCACTTCATTACTCCTTGTTCAAAATGAAAGACAATACTATAATAGCAGCTTCTTGATTTCCCTTTCCTTGACTGTGCTCCCTCGAGAATCTCAGCGTGTCGTAAAAGATTAGTCAAGGTCTTCTGACGCATCCCCGTTACAGCAACCACTGACAAGAATCTTATCAGGATGAAGTGACTACAACAGAGGAATATATTGAGGGTCAACTTTTTTAGTCTTAGTGGTAGAGGAAATGGGTGGGGACGGTGGAAACAATGGGACAATAGAGAAATCTTTTATTTTGCTCTGTAGGTTTTTGTTGCTGTTATGGTAAAACAGTTGAAATAACATTAGATGGCACTGGTCTGGTAGTTGATTGAATACACCTAAAAAGGATTTAGTGATTGATTGGAGCTTTTTTCTGCTTCTCATGTCGTTGTATACCAGTAAAGGTTATCATATTAAAAGGAAAAACTGCCATGTTACCGTTAAGGAAGGACCTCACAACCATTATTTGAAAATGAAGCAGTGGTTTATATGTGCCTTTTAGAGTTCCACATGCATGTATGACAACCAGACTGGGAATATAATGGCTATTGTTTTGCAAAGGCAGGGGCTGGAAAAGGCCAACTGTGCGGAAACTCATTAAATATTTAGAGAGTGGGTCTGCCTCTCTTAGAGCTAACCTGCCTCCGTCCTCTCCTCCAGATGGGATAACGTGACCTCATTTCTTCTTGCCTGTGAGCTGTGCCACATTCCTCGCAGCCAATGTGGTTGTCACAGTGTCTGTGCAACAGCGTCTTTATGAATTAATGTGGTTTGACTCAGATGCTCAATCAGGTGTCGTATCTGGTGCATAACCAACTGTCACCAGCTATTAATGAGGATGATTCAATAAGGAATCAAACATCTCCTTCCATATATCATGTGAGGATTGTGTCAGTGCAGTCAAGAACAGTTGCTTTGCTTCTTTGCTTTTATGAGCACACTGTGATGTGTTATTGTGCAGAGGGCGGGACTGTTTAGATGATCAAGACGGTTTGTTTAAGGGTGGCTGCTGGGCACTGAACTGTTGGAGGTATCAGCAGCCAGTCCTCATCATGAAACGCTACACCAGCTCTGTGACCATCCCAACCCCAAGGAAGTAAACATTTCCCACAGAGACGCAGCTTACCAGATTTTACAAACATGTAGAAGAGAGAGGCCAGAGGTCTGGTCCTGGATATCTGTTCCCACTAATGCAAAGACATGAGTCATTGTTAGAAATGGAACTTCAGTCAATGCTCTGTTTGCTTTAAGTTAAAACGAAATCATGGTGACACATTAGTGAATGTAAAGAGGATACAAAAAAGCAGTAATAATCAGTTTTATTCATATTTACAATTGTTTGGAAATGCACTGAAATGTTACTTCTTTGTGATATAAACTATGGCCCACTGGAATGCCGTTCATTTAATATAACTTCTGCTTTTAATTGCACTGGGGAAAAAACACCTATTTTCTTGGAAAACCTCTTTCAACCATCAACTAACCTCAACTGTAATCACAGAATCATGGCAGAGTTTCAGGTGCCACCAAACAATGCATTTGTCGTCTGTTATTTAGGCTGCAGTCGTATCATCAGGACTCAACACGTCTGTCATGTACATCGACCAGTGAAACATAATCAGGCATTACAGTCAGTAACGCTTGTTTATCTAACAGGTTATGTTGTAAATTTCACATTGAAATGTATTCATTCTCCTGTGGCACAAAGCCCAAGTTGGCACACATGGTAACGTTCTTCTAGTCTTTACTACTCCGTGACCTCTTCAAACATGTTTAGATATGTGAAATGAAATAAAGATGGCGTCTTTCTGCAAAACAGGTACAACCACAGCAGCTACTAACAGACACAGTTCAACAGTATTGTGTTATTGTGTTTAGCCATTAGTTATTTGTCAAAGCTTTAAAAAAAAATCTGAATTTTTATACTCCCACTAAGTGGTTCTGTTCTTTCGTTGAAAATATAAATGCTCATTCCCAAACGCATGTGCTTTGTTAAACCTAGAAAATAAACAGTAGTAGGACCAAGTAGTACTTCTGAAATGCTTTTCTGTAACACCTTTGAATCAGACAGTTTACATTTTTGCAGTTTGGAAAGTTGCATTTGGCCATGAATTGTGTAGCCCTAGTTCCAAACTGGCTGTTTTAGTTCTGCAGCTCTAACTTATCTAACAACATAGCACAGTTATAAACTAAATGTTCCTACATATGATCAGATTGACCATCAGTAGTGCAGAGGAAAGCAGTAGATGATCTTAAGCCAGCCAGCAAATATATCAGAAAAACCTAAAGCCTAAAATAAATTGTAGAGCTGCAGAACTCTTTTTAATGAAACGTTTTCACCTTCTTCATGAATTTACAATGTCGTACAGGATACAACAAGGAAAGGTTACTCAGACACACACACACACACACACACACACACACACACACATATATATATAGAGAAAAACACATCCACTAACACCTACAGCCAATTTAGAGTCACGAATTGGCTTCACCTGCATGTCTATGGAATGTGGGTGGAAACCCACAGAGGCACGAGGAGAACATGCAAACTCCACACAGAAAGGCAACACACAATAATCACAACGTCATGTCTGGACAATGTGTTCTTCCTTCATTAAAAAACACGGAGTCCTTGTTGACAACATGCGTGTAGCATTTCCACATCTTTTTCTGTTGTGATGGATAACTTATACATATCAGAACACCAACAACTAGATGGTCTTCATCAAACTTACAAGCCCAGGAGTAGTCCAAAGATCTGGTCCCTGAGCACGAAGAAAAATCACACAGAGAAGCGAGTGTACGGGCCAGGAGATCTGGGCGAGTGCCTTTCAGTCAGACTCAAACTCATTCATCACATTCATCTTGTTCCCTTTTGTTGTAAAGAACTGCAGCCAGCACTTCTATTAAATAACAGTAATACGAGGGGCATGTCTTTTTTTATCCTTTTGTTCAATGGTAGACAGACTTGATGTTTGTGTGTGACAGCAGTTATAAAACCATGAAAGTTATTTTCATACTGTCTCATTATATATTCCACATAATACAACTGAAACTCCATCAGACAAACTACATCTCTGCATTTGAATACTTTTGTCTGTGTGGAAGGGAGTGTTAGTTTGCACAGTGTGAGCACCATTTGAGCAAACATTATGCAAAGCATGAACTACATACTTAAAAGGAAAAGCTGATTTAACCCTTTCAACTCTTTAAAATGACTCTACCTGGGCCCAAATACTTTTAGCTTACTGTGATGTCATTTCTTCGAGTGTTTTTTCCCACCCAAAAAAAGCTCCATCCTTCAAATATGCACATGCACAATCTGGGTTAAAATGCTATGTAAGTCAATTAAAGGTACAGTTTGTAGAATTGCATGCTAATGTTTACATTAAAATATCTAACTTCAATTAAAAATGGACTAAACCCATGTTATATATATTTTTTAGTTGAGTTCTTACATCACCTCAAATATTTCCAAAAGTTATCAACGCCAGAGAAATCCGTAATTTTATAGTTGTAATGGGACGTGTCTTGTAGGCGGCCGCAATGATGAGCCGCCATGACAGACACGAAATGTTGATCGTTGTCAAGGAAGCACCGGATGTTACGTCAAAGACCGCGGCCTAAGCTAGCGCTAGCTGCTACTGACAGCTGCCGTTCTGTCGCTGTATGTGCTGCTGTGATATAAAACGTCACGTAAATTATACTTGGATACATCGTCAGTACACATATTGTCTTTCTCAGGTTGTATTGATTCAACACGGAGTTTGTTTGTTTTCTCCCATAATACCCTGCGAATCGCGACGTCATCTTTTGTTATTGTTTTGATTGTGAGAGCCCCCTAGGATTTTACATACTGTACGTTTAACCTAAAAAAATAAAATAAAAAATAAATAAAAATGTTTTGGGGGGGGCGGGGGGGATCTGTTTTCAGGTGGTTAAATGCAGCATTTTAGAAAAATTGTATTTTCAAAATATCACTCTAAAAGAGGCGAAATGTGGATGTTTTGTTGAAACTGCTGTTTTTTTGTCTACGCTACATCTACTGTAGGTCACTTACTTGCACTAGACACACTAGAAATATCCCCAAGACCAAGTCAGCACTACACCCAGACATTGCTCTCATTATTTTTGGGAAAATTGGAGGAGAGAAGTCAAAAAGTGGTACCTAGAACATTGGAAGCTTCTATCAAAATCTCCCTGTACAATTAGAGTCAACTCTGAAGTTCAGGACACACAGATTCAGTCTCTTACGAGGACGTCGTAGATAATGATGGTTCTGCAATCTGTGCTTTTCCTTTGCTTGTAAAAAGCTTGACCAACCTTGTTTCCAATTGAACAACCGTTTATCCACTTATTTACAGCACATCTCCAATCTGACACATTTTAAGGCCTCCCACAGGCACCCGTGGTTTCAAGGCACTCATTCCAATGTTACAATTAGCAACCCACAGAACTGCATAATGCTGTCCAGAAACACAGGATGGAGCACAACATGACTCCTACATGCCCATATGCTGGCTGACAGCATCGCGCCACCTTTCATGCTGCAGCGTCTTTCCCATTACCCAGCTGGCAAGTCAAGATGTCTTCTGCCACGTTTTCAATCTGAAAATGTTATCTCATTACCTCAGGATTAGTGTTTAGCTTTCTCATTACCAAGCCTGCTTATATTACATGAGCACAATAAAAAGCTTATGATGGTCGTTTTCTCCCCTCACTGATCTTTATGGTGCAAAATCATATCGTAGAGCTGTCTCCTTCATCATGGCACAAAATGAAATGATCGTCCAACATTTGACCTCTGTGTGTGTGTGTGTGTGTGCAGTAGAACATGTTTTTAAGCTTGTGTATATATATATTGAATGTAAATGTATCTAATTCAGAAAAAATATTCTGCAAGGGAAGGTGAAAGGAAGATATGTAAACTATGAATCTGATGAGTGCGTGTTGTATGAAAGGTCTTACTCGTAGTGTCAGACTTCCTGAACATTATCTTTTTCATCGTTTCTCCTCATTTCTACGTAGCTTCAGGTCATTCTTTTTCTTCTGTTAGCAACTTAACTCTTTAGGTTTACTCTTATCGACTTAGCTTCCTGCTCACCAGTTGGCTGTTGAATAAAAAGCTCTGATAAATCCTCTGTACACGACCTGCCCAGCATCTAGTGACAGTCAAATCATCCTGCTGATGGATAAAGTGGAGCATTTAGCAGGTTGTTTACTAAGGGTGGAGACCAAAACAAAGCTTATAGATGAGTAAATATTGGACTTTCTTTTTCCAGGTTAAACATGACCCATGATTCAAACTAAAATCACTCTGTTTCTATTGGATGTTTAAAGAAGGGTGCAAGCAGCTGATTGAAAGCACCCCCCCCCCCCCCCCCCCCATCAATATCAGAAGGTGTTAATGTGTCTATTTTTAAATCTGTGGTATTAGATTTTTAATAAACCGCTCATCCAGAGGTGAGGAACTTTTGAAAACACAAAGGTACATCTAACATACCTATGCAGCTACAAATGAACATATAAATGGAGAAAGTTCATCTTCAGCTAAACAAACAAAGTTACAGATTTTGCGCTTGTCCAGCTGTTTTTTAGCCAGATGAGTAGATACTCAATATTAAAGGGCTCTCTTAAGGATCAGGGACATGAAAAGCAATCAGGACATTCCTCCTTTTCTTTCACTTCTATGCAATTATAATATTTTAGAGGACTGAGCCGAGTCTGAAAAAGTGAGGTCTGTGTGATTGGAGCGCCAGCGTTTCTTTGAAGTTTCTTGAGGGGACCTTTTTTAATGGGATTCTGACTTGCAGTGAGCAGAGGCAAACTTTGAATCATGCTTCCCCTGAAGGCAATTAACAGTTTGACCTGGTTTCCTTTTCTTTGAAACTAAAGTTCAAGATGTGGTCAGGATCACAGAGAAGAACACAGAAATCACCAGTTACACAGAACTGTTGTGATGAATTTCATACTGTGTGCGCAGAATGCTGAGGCTTTTGTTATACATTTACAAATCCCCATTTGGTGCTTTTTAGATCAAGTCATTAAAAACTGCAGCAATAAAGGACAAGTTCCAACCGTGAACCTACATGAACGTTTTAATCTCAAACACCTTTCCAAACGTTGAACAGCACTTAAGTCACAGCTTGCCAGCATTACAAACAGAAGCAGTACGAGGGTCAGAGCACCAGCCCTGCCATCATTACGGCTACATTTGAATGAAAACACATAACACAAAACTCCACTGTAACAAGAAGCATATTAAGAGCCAAGGTGACAGATGGAAGGGATTTTAGAGCAATTAGAGGGAGTAGAGCAGAGAGGATATGATTCAGTTGGGAGGATGTGATATGAGGCAGTGCAAAGATTAGTTTCCAGCCTGCAGTACAGGAGTGACACAGTTGTATTTGGAGGCCCTACTTTGTAATTCATTGTAGGGTTAATGTTTACCCAGCAGCTTTCTCTACTCTGTCCTCAGTAACCTTGTGCTGCCCCTCCTCCTATCTGTCCATTTAGAGGCCTCTTACGGTTTACCTTGGGATCAACTTAGAACTATCATTAGTCAGACAGGAATAATAAACACATTTGGCACCCTAACTCTTCAAACTCCCACTAGTACATACAGCCAAAGACATATTCTTTATATATTCTTCTAATTAGTATTTCCTTTCTGCAACAGTCTACCATCCAAGCTATTCAAAAATCATTTTACATGTCGTTTATGCAAAACAATGAAGACTTGAGATCATGTATGCAAATGAGGACTGGACTTTTGTCTATTTTAAGTCTTCATTTCTTGTTCTTGTGTTTCAGCTGAGGGCGTACCCCAGGTGTTTTACTTTGGGCCCTGTGGGAAATACAACGCCATGGTTCTGGAGCTGCTCGGCCCGAGTCTGGAGGATCTCTTCGACCTTTGTGACAGGACCTTTTCACTCAAGACTGTCCTCATGATAGCAATTCAGCTGGTAAGTTTTATGTGGTGTGTTAAGTTGATAAAAATAGCTTCTTCTCACTTTTTATAACAAATGAAATGTTGGTATTTCAAATGTGTGTAGAATAAAACAAGCAGCAGCCCAAACAACCTACAAGATCATTTAAAAAGTTGTTCTGAATGGACTGCAATATAGCAGTCTATTATAAACTATTTGTGATTAAAATAGTTTCAAACATGTTTGGAGAAATGCAGCCAAAATTCTGCCTACAGGCCATATGCCAATAGAGCAAGTGGGAAAGCAGTGTAGAATCTACTGTAACCCTGTAGGCAAATTAGCAATCTGTCCCTGTGCACATATAAACGGTCAGAGTCAGGTTGGCTGGAAGCTGTCAAAAAGAGCAGAGCCATTACTGAGTCTCATTAAGTGTGAGCAGCACAGAGGGGGGTCTGACCCAGTCTGTTAGGGGCCTCAGACATCTCAAAATTTCTAACATTTCATTTCATCAGCACAAAAATCTGCCTCGCTTTTGTAATGTCGATACCCTTTGAAGATTTGTAAGGAAGCACACAAAACAGCACATCAGAAAACATGGTATAGCATAACACAGAGCTGGTAGAGCCTGAAAATCAGAGAATTCCTCCTCTGTATTTATCATGCAGGTCTCCCTCTTTATTTTTTGGCAAAAATGTGTAATCCCACAATAAGTGCTGCAAGCTTGTACTCCTACTCAAGCTCCTTTTTTTTGGTCTGGTTTAAAAAAACGTGTTTCAGGGGATCGGATCCCTCAAAAACAAAGCCATGTAAAGGATCGTATTACTCACACCGCCTCAGTCATTTTCCTGTGAGTTGGAGCTGTTTTTCTTCTCAGTTACAAATCTGTTCTTGGAAGGTAGCGACTATGAGCACCTGGTAAAAATGTCTCATCTGTAAACTTGATGTTGCTTTGGTCCTTATCACTGGTGCTTTTGTAATCCTACATCTCTACAGGACTGTTCTGATCTCACTCGGTGGCTTGAGTTCTGGCTGGTCACCAACAGAGGCTTTTGTTGGGTGACAGTAAAGGACCATTTGGGTATTTGTGCAGCCTAGTGCTGTTGGTGTGTTCTAAATTCATCAGTTCAAATGTGTTTGAGTTTGTAGCTCATCCAAACCCAAAGCATTGGCAACAATTTATAGAAAAGATAGTTTATTGAGTTAGTTAATGTAAAATTGCACAAAAGCTTTTTATCAATCAAAAAAGATCATTAACTGCTGAACTTTAATGATCGGGATGTCATAGAAACATTTTCTCTCCATCTGTGGGTTTTTACTTTTCTTGCCTCTAAGCTTGTCATTATAGCTGAAAAGATTTCTTGAACAATTCCATAAGGCTCAGGGATAGCAAGAGACAGCTTTAAAAGGTGTTTCACAAACGCATAAAAAATAATGCTACAGAACACTAATTCTTCATCCTTCAGAGACCGGAGTGCTCCGAGACACGACCAAGACATTTAGGGATCGAGACCGAGACAAGACTAAGGCAGGACGAGACCAAGACAAGACCAAGACCATAAATATAACGGAAAAATCATCATCTTGTGTGCAGGGGGGGGGGGGGGGGGGTCACTCACTTAGACTGTAACACCGGGACCGTTGTGGCCGTAACCTGGTGATTAAAATCAAATTATGAATGAATTAAAGTTAATTTTTCTTTTAGAAAGGGGCATTTCCTTCAAATCAAAGAAATTATGTGGAAAAATAGCCTATCAGTGGTGGTCTTGATTTAAAATCCGAAGTCAGCCCAGTCCGAGACCGAGATGAGACAGAGTAAAAGTGCTTTCGATTCCGAGCAAGAGACGGAGACCTTCAGAAAGTAGCCTCAAGCCCGGTCTTCAGACCAAGACCGATTTCGAGTACAACAACACTACATATTTGTTTCAGTTTCTCTTTCACAGTCATCGATCATTGGAGGCCCTGAGAAGTTAATGCACACATCTTCCAGACTTAACTCCTCATATTCAGATGCATGTTTCTGATGTAGATGCATAAGCTGAAAGAGCTTGAATCTCTGTGTCAAGGGCTGACAATTACAGCAGTGAACTTACCGGTACACTCCAATGACAATTTTCACTTATGTTGGCATCTTGATTCTCATTTCGCCGGCTCTTCTTGTTTCTGAGTAGATACATTCTGTTGGTTTATGTTGATGTTTTTTTGTACTTACTCTGCTGTTTCCTTTCCCACCAGATTTCTCGAATGGAATATGTGCACTCTAAAAACCTCATCTATAGAGATGTCAAACCTGAAAACTTTCTCATCGGACGGCAAGGGAATAAAAAGGAACACATAATCCACATCATCGACTTTGGGCTGGCCAAAGAGTACATCGATCCCGAGACCAAAAAACACATTCCATATCGGGAGCATAAGAGCCTAACCGGCACGGCCAGATATATGTCCATCAATACACATTTAGGCAAAGGTAAGACTCGTTTCCTTGCAAAATAAAGCTTTGATTTATTTTGGTGATGGACTGTCCTTCGTTGTTTGTAGATGAAGAGGATTTGATCTTTATTCTTGAAGTAAAACCTTTTTATGTCTCGTCACATAGAGCAAAGCCGGCGAGACGACCTGGAGGCTTTAGGCCACATGTTCATGTATTTCCTTCGTGGGAGTCTGCCTTGGCAGGGACTAAAGGTATGCCAAGGACACAACTGTGCTGACCCCTCACATGTGCGACCCAAAAATCTGTTTTATCCTATGTAGAAAAACAATGAAACAGTAACACATCTGAGAGCTGACTTGATTTCATGACCGTCTGCGATCTAGTAATAATAATATTATAAAAGATCAGTACAGTTGTTGTGTGTGCAGCTCGACTGATGCTCTTTGGACATGAGGTCTATACATCTTTCTGTTTTTTCCTCTGAAGGCTGACACATTGAAAGAAAGATACCAGAAGATCGGAGACACAAAACGAAACACTCCCATCGAGGTCCTCTGTGAGAACTTTCCAGGTAAACCGATCATCTCTGTTTCAAACTGGTAGAAGCTTGAAAATGGTTGTATAGTAATATCAGTGATTTGACCTGTTTCTAACCACACAACATTATCTCGCTGCATAATCCTAAGTATAATATCCATATTGAATGTTAAACTGTAGTTTTTGGTCTGATTTTTTTTCCTTCAGAGGAAATGGCAACCTATCTGCGATATGTGAGACGGTTAGACTTCTTTGAAAAGCCTGACTATGAATACCTGAGGACTCTGTTCACTGAACTGTTTGAGAGGAAAGGATACACCTTTGACTACACCTACGACTGGGTTGGCAGACAGATAGTAAGTAACACACAGAGGCTATCAACAGTAACGGTCAGTGAGCCAATTTAAGCAAGCATTTAACTGATTATGATCCCCATCAGCCCACACCAGTGGGGTCTGTCCATATAGACTCCGGAGCATCTGCTGTCACAAGAGAGAGCCACCCTCACAGAGACCGGCCCTCACAGCACCAACCAATCAGAAATCAGGTAAGCCAGGTTTTGCTTTTGTTCAGGGGAAAGAGTTTCTGAATTCTCAAGATTTGATTTCAGTGAAGAGAAAAAAAACGATGAATTACACCTTGAAATGTATTTTAAAGATCCACACAGATACCATTAAGTGACTGGAGAGAACACCTGTTGAACCCGAAAGTGTTCTTCAGATATCAGTGTAATAAAGTTAAGAGGCCGCCCGTCACCACAAACTCATTGGCAAGTTAATTGATCAATAATGTGTTGATTTATAGTTCATCATGTCTGACTTCTTTTATGGCGAGTCAGTTCACACAACATGACACACACCAAAGGATAAAACAAATATAAAATAACTCCACTTCCTGTTACGCCTAAACTCTGTCTTTTAATCACAACACAGCAAAAGAGCCAATCATAGTAGCCCCTTCAATGTCGCAACATATTTACAAATCATGTATATTAACAAAAACGATCTGGACGCTTTACGAGCCAGCTTACCATCAAGTTTTCCCTCAATTTGCCCCACACCTTTACAGCCTGGACTCATATTAAAGGATCAGATTGTTCATGTTGTATCAAATATCTAGTAGCGTATAGCATATTTCCTTCCTTCCTCTTAATGCAGCCCCAGTTCCAGGAATAAAGTTTCCTCACGCTGTACTGCAGTTGGCATCCTTTACCCATGCTGCCCGCAGTGGGCATGGCGCGCTTCCTTATGATGCCTCCAACACACCCAGACACCATACAACCCGCAGCTAACCTTAAAGGGTGTCACTCTACAGCTGCCACCCCTAACATCAGGGTGTTTATGTGCATTCAGACTTTCTAAACATCTATAAAAAATGATTTCTTGTGAGATGCATTGATTCTTAAACATTAGTAATAAGATTATTGGGACAAACCATTCATCTCTCTCTATTCAGTGATAATAAGTTCCCCATAAGCATTGTCAGGTGACCACACACAATGATAACGACGACACATTATGTACTGCATTCAATTTCAAAGTTTGAGAAATCTTGAAGCAGGAATGATTTGATTTGTTTATCAGAACAGGTGAGTTTTTGTAGAAGTCGACTGTAAGGCCCTGTGTCCACCTAGTGTGTTTTTTCTGAGCGCCAGTGTCTATTTTCAATAGTTTTCAATGAGGAGAGAGCGTTCGCAGCTGAAAGCGGCAGCCTGGAGAAAATAAATAAAAGATATGATATTCCCCGTATTTTTGCCGCCTACGGATCGTATCTTGTACCCACATCCTCTTTGCTCCGTTTCTGAACGGGAAGTAAACGATCTAAAATATAAAACATACTGTAAAAAGAAATGGAGCTGTGTGGGTCATACAGCAGCCGTTGTCAACAGACTGTTGTCATAGGGACAGGAGGGACATGCAGCGCTTCTCTTCTCGGCGCACAAAGGGCTACCTAGCACACAGCCAGCGCTTTTCTGCACAGAAAAAAACGGTAGGTGGACACGGGGCCTAATTCAAGTTTTCAGAGATATGATGCAAGAATGGATGTTTATTCCTCCATATAAGGTTTAGTTGAAAAGTACCAGGCGCGAGTTTCATCTGAATGTAACTCAGCTACACCTCTGCTTTGATGACGTTTTCTGTCTGTAACTGTAACAAAGATAACGCTCCTTGCATAAGAAAGATTAAAATACCTGTTCAACGATTAAAGAGTGTGTATGTAAGAGCTAACCTTCAGTGGGCTTCAGACTGAAGTTTCTGGTTTAGTTCTCTGGCTGAAGCCTTGCTTTGATTTTTGATTTTGATTTTTAATTTTTTTTGCATTTTTTTTTCTCCATTTCTCATGCTGCTTTGCATGTTGACCTGGCCTCGCACACACCCGATTACCCATCTTTCCTAACGCAATTATTCCATCACTCCCTCACCCCAAACCCCCCACCCATCACACCCTGAATCCCTCTTCAACTCCCATCACCGACGCCCCCAACTACCTGAGCAGACTGCGGTGTCAGATCGACGAGGAGCATGGGAGGTGCAGCCCACACGGCAAGCAAACTCGTCCTATCTGACCTCCCACCTGGCAGCGGACAGGCACGGGGGCTCAGTGCAGGTATACACCCCTCACCTGATCAACCAGCAGCCCCCTCCCAATCTCTATGGAGTCAGATCTGTCTCATAGGATCAAATCCAGAATTATAAGATACATGTTCAAGAGTAAAGCCTACCAATACTCAGATTCATCATACATATAAACCTGTTTTAAATCTAGTTTTGGTTTAGAAATTGGTGAATCTGCATTTCTCCACCACATTTTGACTAGATTTTTTAGTTTCTTTCTTTAAATATAGACTTTTTTTAATAGAATTTCAGACTTCTGTACAGTTCATACGACAGTGATAAAAATACACTTCCTCTGTTAACCATAGTAACCCTTTTTTTGTTTATGATCTCAAGTAAACTCAGTCATTTCACCAGGTTTTGTGTATGAGACAGATCTACACCCATACACCTTCCCTGAACCCTTTACTCCTGGCTGGGAAATGTTTTGTTTTTTTCTGCACCACCATATGCATGACATCTGGTGCCACCCACCCCAGATGGTGAAAATGTGATTTGAGCTCTATAAACAGCAGCCCAGGTTGTGGCATTTTGATCTCAGGTCCTACAACCCGTCATGGCGCGGGGACAATCCTTGAAAGATCAAGAAGCCTCTTGCATGGCGGGCTGACCTGGCTTAGCCGGCTAAGTGCATGCTCTTAAGTTGTTAAGGGTCACTATGCTTAAAGGGACATCCTATTTAATTTTGACTACTTGCAATTACACAATATATAACCTCTTGTTTGCAAAGTTGTGTGCAGTGTACACTAGACAACTAAATTCATGATGTACATGTACCTTGTCCCATGGTTGTTTCCAATATGTCTCTCCATCTCTGATTGGACTCTCAGAACAGGGTGATTTAGGAAAATGTCAATAATCTATCCACAATTCTATGTAGAAGGTTAAAGAATTAAGTTTCTGTATAGATTATTGAACCTTTATTGATAACAAAGCAAACACATTTAATTTATTTATCTCCTTCTCAAACTGTCCACCACTTTTGACTAAAATTCACAAGTGTGGGTTGACCCAAAAACAAACATATACTGGTAAATAAGTACCGCAGGAGAACTAGTTTATAATGAAAAGAAAGATATACACTGATGTTAAAGTCTAAAGACATCAAATGTTTTTGTTTTTACATTCTTACCAGAACCTTCTTGTAGTTGAATATGCAGACTTAAAATGACAGATTCTGGTTGGGAGGTGGTAATCGCACACAATCTTTTTCTGGTACAAGTTCCACTACGTCCAACAGGATGTTGTGTGTTTTTGTCTTATTCATGAGTTGTTCTTTCCTGCTGACGTGTTTCCACTGAGGAGACAAAACATTTCTGCGTCACTTTTCAGTTTTCTGCATCACCTCTCCATCACAGCAGGACCTGTTTGTCACATTGAATCTGGCCATCATCCTTATTTCAAGTAACGCCCGTCTGTGCTACAGGTGGTCAGCTCGACCAACGGGGAGCTGAACGCAGACGATCCGCTGGCAGTTCATTCCAGCGCTCCGATTACAGCTCAGGCAGAGGTGGAAGTGGTGGACGAGGCCAAGTATGTGTCACACACCCGCCACACCGCTCATCCATGTCCATCTGTCGTTTCCTCTCTTTCCCGCTCTTCCTCTCTACCTCTCTCTGTCCCTCTCCCTCCCTCTCTTGCCAACTTATTGCTATGCTATGTCATTGTGACAGCCCCCACCCCCAGCTGTCGTCCTGCCCATCTTCTTTCTGACTGGTTTTTGATCTTTACTGCTACCTGTCTCTTTACTGTTCTGTCGAGTAGATTTCAAAAAGATAAGACCAAAAAGCCAACTCAAATTAATTTCACAGCTGGACAGTATGAAGCCTCCCATACCAAACCGTCTTAAAGAAATACTCCTCAGTCAATAAGCTGATCATCATGATTATAAAAGTACCAGTAAGGTTTTGTGGTAGCAGCAATAGGAGATGACAACAGATTGTCTATTAAGTCACGTTTCTAAAGATGATGCACTCTGTGTCATTTCTTTCTCACTGAGAAAAACAAGCTAACACACATTAGCTTCTGCCACAAGTTCAGAACCTTCACACAACTAAACAGCTAGTGGGGTTGCTTTTTGAGTACCGGCAGCTGGACTGATGCCACGCTGCATGGCCAACATGGAACTGTGGAAAATCTGCAGTGTTTGCTGAACGTCATGTGGTTCACATGACAGACGGAGAAGAACTGAATGCAGCTCTTCACACAACTCTCAGGAGCAAAAAAAACAATATCAATGGATGGTTTATTGGGTTTTATTCCTTTTTATTTAGGCGAGAGAGAGAGAGAGAGAGAGAGAGAGAGAGAGAGAGAGAGAGAGAGAGAGAGAGAGAGAGAGAGAGAGAGAGAGAGAGAGAGAGAGAGAGAGAGAGAGAGAGAGAGAGAGAGAGAGAGAGAGAGAGAGAGAGAGAGAGAGAGAGAGAGAGAGAGAGAGAGAGAGAGAGAGAGAGAGAGAGAGAGAGAGAGAGAACATGAGGGGGAGGAGCCACTGGTCAGATTTGAACCCAGGCCGCCCGCTTGGAGTTTTTTTTTTTTCATACTCACGACGGGGGTTTACAATCTTATGCATCAAAGCCATAGCAAATAAATCCTCCCTTCCAGTTGTCTCCTCATGAATCTCTCAAAGGTTCATTCACTTCAGTATTCATGTGTTTCTGTCTCTGTCCAGGCGACAGGCTCTCCTCCTGTTGGCTCTGTTTGCACAAACGTTTGATATGATGATCAGTGTTTTTAATGTCGGCGTCTTCGATACCTCATCAGAGAAGTTTACCTTTTGATTGAATGACATGATGTGATTATTGCAAATCATACATCTGATGCAGTTTCATGTTTGGACTGCTTAATGAATAACGTGCTGTTGACTCAGTTACCCTTTCATATACATTCATGGGCTGATTCTGCTTCTTGCAACAATACTAACAACAGATTAATTTATAATTAATTGACATAATCTGAAATACAACTAAACTTTCTCAGTAGTAAAATAAAATCGTTTTTCAGCTGTTTGAATCTGCGGAAGAAACTACAACACTTCTGTTCCTGTTTAACCTGTTTTTAATTAAGTATTAAATTAAGTGATATTTATTGTAAAATGTTCTGTTTTCTAACCTGACACTTAGAAAACTGTGACAATTATTCATTACATTCAACTATATACAGAATACTCAATATACCACACGAGTGAATAATCAGAAACGACTTCTTTACTAATGAATCCATGACTTTAATTAGCGTTTTTAAATGTTTCTAAATAGTTACTATGAAATCTGAATGACACTTTTATTTTCCACATATGTACATAAGAATGACAGTCACACCAACATGTTTGTATTTTTACATGTTTATACATTTTAGATCGTAAAACATTGATTTGCAGGAGTTTAGCTGCAGCTTGTGATGCTACACTGACTTCCTGTTTACATATGTAATCGCCTTTGATTGGACAGCACTACAGATGTTTCCTTGTTATACTTCAGTCTTTACTAATGAAGGCATTACATGTTTCAAAGATGCAAACTGATTTAGTGAATCCAATAGTCATACAAATCTCCTAAAGGAAAAATAAAGTAAGTGATGTGTTGATTGTAAACATTCGGGCCACCTGGTCATTATTTTAATCGTTGTCAAAGGGTTTGAAGTTGGAAATTAATCGTAGGATCTTATTGATTCCTGATTTTAGGCAGCAGACATGGTATTTTCTCAGGAGTCGTTATGTTACTTTTTCTGCCAAACCTTTCAAAAGTGTCCTCTCTGTGTCCACCTGTGTCCCGTTGGTGTGTGTGTGTGTGTGTGTGTGTGTGTGTGTGTGTGTGTGTGTGCATGTTAGTGTGGCATGTGACCATCATCTTGGTCTTGCTGTATTAATCTCTCGTACTTTTCTCTTTACACTCTTCCCTCTCTCTTTTTCTGTAGCTGCGTGAAAATGCTCAACCTGTGGTGAGTCCCTCTCTGCTAGTCCACATCAGACTCATGGGACAGGGAGTGGACCGGCCTAGGCTGGGCGCGGTGGACTTGTTAATAACAGATTTTTACCTAGACTCATAACTGGTACAATAAAGCCAAATACTCCTGAGTACTCTGTCAATTATGTGCCATTTTCTGCCTTTTTTTCCCTCCACCGCCCAATGTTGATAAGTGACAGATGAACAAAGCTGCAATTTTAAAAAGCAGCCTGACCTTAAACTTAACAAGATGTCACAGCAGAGCAAAATAGTAAACAAGAAGTACTGTTATATGAATGAACTCAATTCTTAACTTTAGCCCTCTGTTCTATTTGCTAGAGATCACTATTTTAAGCAGCACATCTGGCTTCAGATTCTTAAAACTCTTGTTGCATGGTGCACTATTCTTTATTAGTAACAAATAGATCTGAGAACACCCATTCACTGTCCTATGTCTCGATCCACAGCTTTTCTCTCGTCTTTGTATGTTTTTATTGACCATTCAGGCTCACCATGTCTTGTGCTCTTTGTGTGCACTGCTCCTTTTTTAAATCGAAGAAATTCTGCCTTCAAATTCAGTGCAGCACATTCCTGTCTAGTTCCCCTTCTGCCTTGATCCAGTTCAGGAGAATAAGAATTCAAATACTTGTCCTTGATTTCAGTTATAATCACTTTTCCAACTGCAGTTTTTTTTCTATAAGGATCCCAAAACATCAGCCCGACTCAAATCTTTTTTGATATTTAACACACAAACTTTTAGCAGTCTGCTTGTGTTTGTTATTTCTCTTCCTCTGTCTAAAGCCTCTGTCGTCTACATATGGGTTTAATTTGTGTCTCTCTCTCTGCAGGTGCTGCTGCTTCTTCAAGCGAAAACGGAAGAAGAACACGCCGAGGCACAAATGATCATCCACCACCGGCCTGAAACCATTCAAGTGTCTGGCTCAGTTGATTGTGATTACAGAAATCAATAAGGTCCCATTCAGAATAAAAGCGGGAGACGACTGAGCGATCTTGATTGAATTGTTCTCCGGAGGGACCGGTTCAAAATGGTTTGTTGAGATTAACAAGACGTTTGTGTCTCAATGGTAGATTACTTTTGAATATTTCATTTTTTATTTTCCCTCCTCCGAGATGTGTTGCAGGCCAGTCGTCCAAACTGGGAACCTTTTTGTTGGAATTTTGCAGAGGATAACAATGTTTTTTTTTTCTTCCTCAAGACCCCCAGCCTTTGTATTTCTCAGTTTTTGTCTCTCTTTTTTTTTTCCCCTTTTGTCTTCTGTGGTATTGAAGGAAGAGACAATCCTGCTGTGGGATCTTCAATGTCTTACATACTATAATTTTCTGGTGCGACTCACCAAATTTTGTTGCCACTTCCCAGTCCACAGTTGTTTGCTAACTTTGTTTTGACTTTAAGCCCTTCTGTTAATTTTCCTACCATGGGACCGAACGTAAACCCGAACACAGTAGGAGCCAAGAGCATAAAAAATCTCACATCACACACTGAAACAGAGAGCATCAGTCTGACACTTTGGCCCCTGCACTTTTTTTCCTCCAAAGAGGTCAACCCACCCTGGCACTGGGTCCTGGACCTGAGAGAACAGGAGACCAGAGACGCCTCCTGCACTGCGTTGTCTGAGGAGGATTTCTGCTCGAGCTGCTTGGTTAAAGCACTCCTCTTAAGCACGCCGCTATTCAAACACACTACAGTCTCATTTCTGCTCCTGTCTGCTTTGTGATGATGAGCTGAGCGGCTACCAGACACTTATAGACGGGGCTGAAAAAAAGATGCTATTTATGCTATTTATCTCTAAGTTGCCACCAGTTTTCTTACTAATTCTTAAACATACGCACTGAATGTATGGACGGAAAAGTAAATGACTTTGGCTTTTATGTAATCTGTCTTGCGCATGGGAAGGAAATTGCATTTAAAGGAGTTAAGACCAATGTTTTAAAATGGAAAGAGACCAAAAAGAGTGGACTACAGGCTTGGAGGGTCTTAAATTATCATGATCTGAATAATGTGATGGTCAATAAAGGACTCTGCACCAGTGCACACTGGGGGATGATGCTTTGGAGTGACAAATGAAACTGGCGTGATGAGCTCTGGAGATTGAATCACAGCCTCTCGACGCTACAATCCAATGCCTTAACCCCAACACACTGACCGACCAACCAGTCCACCACCACCACGTCACATCATCACACGAAGGAGTTGGCCTCGTGACAGCGCAACTTTGATGGTCACCTGTATAAAAAAGCCCAAAGTTGCGGACTGTTTTCAGCTTGTATTAAAGCAGTTAATGACTTCCCTTGCAACACTGAAGATGTATTCCCGAGAGAGAGAGAGAGAGATGCCAAATGGGAGGTTGGGTGTGGTAATCTGTAACGGTGTGAGGATGTTCCTGCCCCTGTGTGTCCAGTCTGAGGACCCCTGTGCTGCAAAGCAATGTTTCATGTTTGGACGACTCCTAAACCCACGTTCTCTCGATGCAGAGAGAGAACCTCAACATGAGCGAGGGCGGATAAGTGAACATGTCCATACCATTTTTTAAATTTTTTGTTAAGTGTCATGGAGGAATGCCTTGAAAACGATATCCTCAACATGTCACCTTGCCTATCCTCCTAACAGAGTGAATTACCGTACATAGGTGTTTTATTTTTTTATTTGATATCTTGCTAATGTGAATTTTTTGTTAATGCAATTTTATTTTTTTTTCCATTCCAAATAGCCATGGTTTTATGGGGAAAGAGAGGGTAACAAAAAAAGCTTGAGACCATGACTGCACTACATTTGTTGACCCCGGCTTTCCCTGACAAGACCCTGCCTTCTTAATACTGTACTTTAAACGTGCTTATTACTTTAATTGTAGCCGCCTCGTGTGCTAGGCCTTCCCTATAGGGTGCAGGGAATACACTTTATATCCATCTTTGTCCCTCGCCCACTCCTTTTTTTTGTGCCATGAGCCCTCCCCTCTTTTTATCTCTGCACACAAACACACACGCATGCACACACTCACACATGCAAGTCCTTCATAATTCAGCTCTCAGTGGAGTGTTTGATTTAGCGTTATTTTGGACTTGCTCCATCCTTTCTAAAAATGTTGTAGATGTTGCAAACTCTCGATGAATCAGTATGTAAACCTGCTTGTTGCGTGTATTTACACTGTATAGCTTTTGGTTCATTCTCACCCCCTGACATGTCAGTTACTCCGGGGTCTAAGTTATTGTGTTATTGAAAGTACTTGAATATGAAAATCTACGGGACCTTTTCTGTTTGTTTTAGCTTTATTTTCTGTTTGTTATCATAGTGATTCCATGCATAGGATTTGAGGGGGATGGTGGGAAAACAGGCTATTTGAATGACAGGTATTCATTAGTTTGAGATGTCTTAGTGCCTCTTGAGTGTGTTGGACAGGTGACGTCTGTCAGACTCACCTGTGGAGTCGGGTGCTGGCTGGTGTCTATGACTGGGTGAAGGTTGTCTTTGTTCCTACCCAGAATAGGAGTAGATGGATGTTGGTTTGGAGATTAAAATCACTCATTTGCCTCTGTGAAACATTCAACATAATGTATATGAATCAATGTCCTCAAATACTTCATTTTTTATTATTCCAGACATCAAACCTGTGACATCTGCTGCCTGTAAATCTACCCAAAAAGCCTCAGCAGCACCCTGACTGTTTCCTTCCAGCTACCTGAGAAACAATGAAAGTATTCTGTATAGTGAGATGGATATCCAGACTATTTAGCCTTCAAAGTTTCCCCCTGAATCCCCGCGTGCCATTCCTGAGACTACTACTAGCCCATGCCTTTTACCCGTGCCAGGAAAATCATGAAGTTGAATGTTTTTCGACCATCACATTCCACTTTTGTCCTTGACGTGTCCACTGTCATTTTTGAAAAACCACAGAGAGCGCCGTGACTTGATTCACTACCAAGAAGTGTTGTTGGAGAGGTTGAAGAGAAAGAAAAGTGTTTTATGAGTCGTTTCTGTCATTTTCTAACTTCTTGTGTTGTAAATTGAGAAGAAAGCCTACTTGGTTTATTATTTCAGAGTTGAATTTGTGACTGGTCATCTTTGCAACATCTGCTACTTCCTGAAACTCGCCTCGCTCTTTAGCTCACGGCTGAAACAGTAGATAAATATAACTCTGATGTATTTATTTTGTACTCTCTGGGCCTCATACAGAGCTAAATAGGAACATTGTATGGTTCCTGTCTGCATGGCTTTTCTGGAGACGACAGCAAGCGATCTCTCCAGTGAACTTTCTCACCTGTTGGATCAGTGAGATGTTATGGCTTCCAGTTCTCATGTAAGATAAAAAACCTTTTTTTCATTTCTTCTCACAGCGTGGACCATTTCAGTTCCCATTCCTCCTGATAAACTTCACGTCAGTCAGACTTGTGTTTATGGCTTTGGTTGTGTGTAGCTCACAAAGCTGTGTAAATCAAAGCAAAGGACAGTTTGAGTGTGAATGAATGGCTTCGGTCTCTTTGGGTTCTCTGGCACTTTTTCCTTGTTGCTGTACTGTAGAATCGTCTTGGATTTACTGTATATTTTTTGGAGGGAGAGGTTTAGGGTGACATTTATTGCAATATTGTGATAATTATTTGAAATTTGTAAATTGTACAGAGTTCACAATAATACTCTTTGTTCTTTCTGTTGGGATTCAGTATAAAAGATGTATTCTTTGATTTTTTCCCCCCTTCCTCTCAGACTGTGGAAATTGTACAGCTCCAAGAGTTTATCCTCCCCTCAGCATTGTTTTTTTTTTTCAGAGCTATGATTAAGAGAAATCTTAAAACTGTAAATAAATATTATTGTGTTGAAATATGAATGTCACTTCAAAAATGTATTTGAATGAGTTAGTCAAGGGCTTCAAGAATGAAGGACCCACGTCTCTTCTTTTTATGGTTTCCTATTTTTAATTTACAGAAAGGTAAAGGTCCTTTTTATCGGAGATGCCTATGTTTATTTTCCCTCCTTGGATTCGTATAATACAAATGTTTGACACACGAACCTTATGAAATCACTTTTTATTCCCTCCACACCTAAAGGGAAACTCCAGTTTGCACCCTTTTTTATGTAAAATAAAAGATCTCTCCACCTTGTGGGAATGTCTGTCGTGAGATTATTTTGTACTCAATGCTTCGGACAACGTCATGTTTTTAATTCAGATGCTGAATGCAGCAGATTCTCGTGAACGTCAGAGAACTTTTACACCCTCAGGTTATGAAAGCAACGGTACTTGTGTTCACAAATAACAAAAAGTTTCATCTTGTCAGCTCAGTGACGTCTCTTCAGTTTCATGTTCACACAGCTTTGATTTGTCCCTGCTCATCAGAAACAATCGTCTTTCGGCAGGACTTCTGTTAGGATTGTAAGGAATGCACAATATTTGTATAGATAGAAAAACTTAGTCTGTCCCAACAGTGACAGAAGTTCTCCTTTTACAATGCTCAAACAATAAACACAACTTGCATTAAAACACATTTAAAAAACACAACACAAAGTACAGACATTAAAAGAGGACTGTTACATACAACAGCTGCTAATAATGGGTCTATTTGATTTGATTCAGGGTGGTTATTTCAGAAGGAATGAAGGTTTTTGCTAATATCCAGTTCTCTTGGCCAATAGCACTAAGGTAACTGATTATTTCCCATTTTTGTATTTTCAAATTCAGTTGCATGGCCACTAGTTTTAAGTTGAGGGTAAGAAAGACCAGGATGTAGTGAATGAAACTGGATTTAATGTTCCACAGCTCTGAACCCTTTTGGGTTATTTGTTACAAATGAAATCAGTTGTCCGTCCTCTTAAAAAAAGAAGACCACAATGGCAAAGGTATGTTGTCCCGGTTATATAAACGACCCTATGCCGATAAGTGCAGGCCTAGAAATAATAAAAGTGAAGGATCAAAATGAATGAAATGTATGGCCTTAAGTCACTAGGCTGTATTTCATTAAGTATAGATATGTGTCCCATAGACTTGCATTTGTTACATGTTAATATAATCTATCAAACCAATCATAAATGTAACTTTTATCAGTGAAATATTAAGCAGAACACAGGATGTTTGTTTACTACGATCAGAATATTAAGAGCTAACAGGATGTACTAGTAATATCATTGTAGAGTTTATACTGCTGTTAACAAAACATTAAATTATCTTTGTGTGGCTAATTGGTGTTTTTTACAAAGATGTACCAAAAAGGCCCTTATATGTCGGGGGAACACTTTTTCGATTAAGTAAATGTATTATATAACGGAACGTGATAAATGCACCAAAAATAATTTGATAAAATCGACTTGCATTTTATGATGCATAAAAAAACAATACATTTAGGGATGTACGTTTCTCTTGCAGTTCCTCCCTCCCGCCGCTAGAAGTCGCTGTAGGTCTGAGTATGCCAGCCGCGAGACCGTGAACTATAAACTTCCTGTATGAACATCCGGTGTTTCTCTTCCGCCGGTCCAAGTCAACATGGTGGGTACATGGAGAACACTGTTATTTTACCAGCCCTCTGAATCCCTGTTAATCCTCACCCTCTGTCCGCCCAGCAAACTGTTTCAAACATTAATCTGCTCAAAAACTGCGCGATGACCTTTGAATCCTGAACATGGATGATCTGTAGCGGAGTTACAGACGTGTAAACACCAGCTGATCGCTCCGGTGTCATCATGAGTTAGACCCTCAGCGGTCCAAAACAACCCGAACAATAAACAATGATTTTTTTGTTGTAAATATTCGTTTATCCCGTCACAACCCGTCAGAGCTAGAAGTCGACTTGAATCACATTTTGACACTTTGATTTTATTTTAAATCCAGTCTAAAGATGCTTTTTTTAAATTATTATAATAAGCAGTAAAACGGAGCGACTAATGGGGGGGCTTGTAGGGAACTGTACATCTAGAAGAGGTCAAAATGCTCCAGCAACACTTACAGTATGAAGATTAACTTTATTAACAAAGCTGATCTTCATACTGTAAGTGTTGCTGGAGCATTTTGACCACTTCCAAGCCTTTCACTCTTCATGCACTTTGTTAGTTTGTGGCAGAAAATCCTCTGCTTCTTTAGTGAACTGTATATCTACTCAACTGTGATTAAGTTAATGTGAATAGAGTTTGGAGAAGCTCTCTGCAGTGATTTTTATGAAGAAGAAATGTGCTGCTTTGATTTAATGTTTATTTGAAGTTGCAGGTGAGTTTGAGTGTTTTTGTTGTTGAAACTGTGTTCCTGCTGTTCTTGGCCAGTTCTCCCTTGAACAAAAAATCTCTGATCTCAATAGGACTACCTGGGTCAATAAAGGTTAAATAAATACAAATAAAGCAGATCGTTGTATCCTCATCCACCTGTATGTGTATTGGTTATAGCTTTGCTGTATTTTGATGACAATTACTAAGAGGTAGGCTACTGCTGCGTGATTACATCCAAGCGTTTATCTGTGGTTGACTTCTAATGAACATCAAGTTTCCTTCACACTTGTCTTGTACATACTTCTGGTTGTTGGTGATATATTTCTTATATTTGATATTTCCTCAGGGACGAGTCAGGACCAAGACGATCAAGAAGGCCTCCAGGGTCATCATTGAGAAGTACTACACCCGTCTGGGTAATGACTTCCACACCAACAAGAGGGTGTGTGAGGACATCGCCATCATCCCCAGCAAGCCTCTGCGCAACAAGATTGCTGGGTAAGTTGACTGCTGCTGTTTTTATTGTGTGTGCTGCAGAAACATGCACTCCTGTCTGCTGCTGTTCACACACTTATCAGTTGGATTTGATTTTTCCAGCACTTTTTACTTGGGCTTTCAGCAGAGGCTCATCAGCAGCTTCAAACAGGTTATTTTGGGTCAACAGAGTAGTCAGTATTGCACGATAGAAAACCTGAAGAGACAGAGAAATAAAGATGGTGTTTCACTGAGCTCTAAGATTACACTAAGTAAACAGTTTTGTAATATATTTATGCAGTTTCACAAAAACCTCTCTGATGTGGACTTGCTGCACGATGGAGAGCATCTTACTTTTAGTACTTCATCCAATTATGATCTGTAAAGGCTTTGTAGAGATAACTGCTGGTAGAATTCAATTTATTTGTTGTACTGTAGGACAATGTTATGTTTTTGTTTCTGGCATACTGTTAACAGACTCCTCACAAGTAATTAACATGCTTCAATATTCACAGAAGACCCCCCCCCCCCTTTCCCCCTCAAGATGGTCAGGAATATCAGAATATTTAGTATTAGAAATGTTAGGAGAAAAACAGTCTCTGCTTGTACTGTTCAGTCTACATCAAATGAGGACTTTCTAGAAAGGCCCATTTTTAACCCTTTGGCTCATTGGCTATCATGCATTCTTAGCTTGGTGATACTTTTTAACATGTAAGCATTATAAGGCAGGTGTTACAACAACAGGACTGGAAATATCTTTGCACAAGTACAGCATCATGTAGTTATTTTTAAATACAACATCCTGGTAAGAATTCGGTGCTTGCACCCTGTTCAGTGTTTATGACAGGATATAAGTCATATGCTGGCTTTCACAATATTATTTATATCAAATGCTTTCTTTGCTGCAGCTTTGCACCTTTAGCGTTTCTGTCCAAATGAAGTCTCCACTTAATGTTTCACTCAGTCAAAGAGGAGGTGAGTGCAGTGAAATAGCAGAGTGAGTCAGCAGGAAGTAAATCCCCTCAGAGACCTGACTGATGTAGTTTCCTGCAGCTGTTCATCGAAATTAAAACAAACACACACTTTAATTAGGTTATTATTTAAATGGAAGTTTTCTGTGTGGACATCTGTTTGGTTCTTTTTTCTGAACAAATGGACTTGCCCTGTTCTCTGCAGATATTTGTGTCTTCTTATAACAATTTGTATTTTGCTCCGACAGCTGAAGGTCAGTCGTTCTTTCTCTCAGCAGACTTTAAATGCAGAGATTTTTGAATTGAACTAAGTGTGTTTTGTTTCTTTGTACACCCAAAATGTGGCACAGCAAAAGGTGATTTTAAAGACTGAGTTGATTGATTTAAAATGATGTTAAAATATATATAAGATCAACTGGGTATACAATATGGTATGTGGCTGCTAATTGATGCTAACTAATCTTTAGTAATGTATGTATTATGGGATGCAGCAATGCATCAGGTCTACATCAGTATCAGCCGATATCGTCAGACTCACACATGACGGAAAACGTTGGCATCGTTGGCACCAAAAGAAGTCATGAAGCAAACATTGGTATCGGAATCAGATTTTCCCGATTGATCGGTGCATCTCTATATTATCGGTATTATTGTTAAGCAGTTGCAAAATAAAACCTTCTAATTAGTTTAAAAAAACACCTTGAACTCTCCTTGGTATTTTAACTTTTTATGAATTCACAGAAATGTTGCTTATAAACCTCAGTTGTTGATAATGGTGTTCGGCTGTATCTTTGGTATCCAATAGTTGGGAATAAAAAAAATCTTGCTGAAGTGAATAGAAATCATCTGTTTTAAAATCGTGGTAGTAGTAGTAGTAGTAGTTTTTCTTTGTATGTTTTGTTTGTTGTTAAATTCTTCGTTGCACCTTAATAAGGTCGTGTTTCTGTGTGTCTCTAAGGTATGTGACACACCTGATGAAGCGAATCCAGCGCGGTCCAGTCAGAGGAATCTCCATCAAACTGCAGGAGGAGGAGAGAGAGAGGAGAGACAACTACGTCCCAGAGGTCCGTTTACACTCATGAGCAGCTCTCTGCTTTGGTTTAGAAACCTGCATACATCTTTGCAGTTTTAAATCTGCAGATTTGTTGGCTGATAAATCCTTTAAAGACTGCAGTCAGTAGCTGCTGCATAAAGTGAAGTCAGAAAGTCTGATCAACAATCTTGTGGACAAACTGATTTTACTGACAGATGGACTGAACATATTGTCAACTTGCACATCAGTTATTAATTTCTAAAACATGGTAGAGAAGTCCCAGTTCTGAGAGATAACTTGTTTTTTGTTCTATCTCCTTTTAGATTTCAGCTCTGGACCAGGAGCTCATCGAGGTGGATCCAGACACGAAGGAAATGCTCAAGATGCTGGTAAGAGAGACTGAGTTCTCCACCTTAAGATTCCTTTTAACATTTCTCTGTGGCATAAATTCACAAAGTCACTTAAGCAGATTTAGGAACAAATGTTCTTAAAGGAAGAATGTGCGACATATTACACATAAATAAAGCAGTAACCAAGTATATCCTCTGTAAATGTCTCTCTGAGTCATGACTGTCTACAATGAGTGAGAAGCCCGAGTCCCGCCAGCTGTATTGTTGTCAAACTGTGTTTACATCATGTTCACATGGACGGGGCGGCCTTGTGTATAAAAGCTGTTTTAGTCAAGGACTAGAGAAAAGAAGATTAACATACTCACTGCTTATTTGGATGTTACATAAGTGTCTTTAGATCACGGTCATTCTGTGTCAATTTATGTGCAATATGAAGCTATGAGTTAACCAAAGTGTGCTAACATTAGCCTGCTAACACAACAATGCAGGACACAGGCAAGTACAGCTCGAGCAAAGGACAATTTTGTCCGCCGCATTTGCTCAATGGTGCTTTATTATGGTGCGTTCTAATTGATGACCCCTGCATGTGAACGCGAGTGGAGAGGGGTTGGAGCCGTGCTGCTGCTCAGTAGAGCGGAGGCTTCAGAATAGCAGAGGTGTCTCCAAACAGCAGTTTGTTTTGGTTTAATGCTGGTGCTCAAGGGCGACATCTACTGGATCAAAAAGTCGCACATTCTTCCTTAAATAGACGGAGATTACATTCAGGTTTAAATTAAAATAATTGTTATAAATCAGGCCTGAAAATACCATTTTGAACTCATCACAGGTTCGAGGTCATCAGGGTGGTTTTTGAACTTTTAACCAAAGACAAAGAAACAAACACTACTAATATAATCATTTGCAACTGGATTCCAGGCATTGAAATGTCTTCTGTCAGAAAAGTTAAAGATTTATAAATACATGGATTATCAAAGTCAGCAGCCCGACAATGCAGAGAGTTCACAAGTTTTCTTCAATCACAGGAAGTATCAGGATTTATCAAAGCAGCATTTCAGTCTCAGGACACAAAAGAAAAACCCTTTCATTCCTCATGATTATTTTTCTTCCTCATGCAGGATTTCGGCGGTCTTTCCAACCTTCAAGTCACTCAGCCAACTGTTGGAATGAACTTCAAAACACCACGAGGACTTTAAATCATGTTCAAATAATGCTGTCAATAAAGATGCATAAACAATAATGGATCCTCTTTGTTGTCCTTGTAGTGATGGTGAAAAAGTAAACACTTCTTTTTTTAACAGCCACATAATCAACACAAGGTTTCATTTGATATTATTTTACCTTCAAGTATTAAACTGTTAAATTAAGACAAAGATCCTTTGCAATTAAGATTTTCTGTACTGTTATTCAATTTGAGCTTTTCACTGTAGCCATCGTGACACAAGCGGCTCATAGAAGAGCGTCTTTAAAGTGCTTGAGCAGGAAACTATAGGATGAGTGTTCACATTTGATTGCAAAGCTTTTGCTAAATTTAAAAGGTGTAATTAAATGAAAGTTTCTTAGTTAATTCTACGTCACCTTGTGTCTGCTTGTTGTGAGGGTCAGACCAATCACTGTTGCTGCTCTGAGTTCAGCTTTATTTTTTATCCCTGTAAAGTGAGCACAAAATAACCTGCTAATGTTTAAACAAAAAAACACAATAACTGGAATTGCAAACGTCTCATTTAGCCATTTTGGAGTCATTCACATTTCGTTTAAAGGAGCAATATGTAAGATATCTACTGAATCACAAAATGACCTTACCATATCATCAGCAGCCAGTATGTCCTACGTTTGATTCTGGTGATGAATGGTCTGTATTTGTTTTGACCAGAGAAGGAAGGCGGTTTTAAGGCAACCCCACATGGTCGTTTTGGACGCCCCTTGCAGGCAGAACTGGTTCAGATATAAGTGATTCTACTCGACCTAAAAAGCCTCTGCATTTTTCTAATAAGCTTCACGACCAGAAACGTAAAACTAGGATAAATATTGGGGACGCTTTTTAAAAATGGAGGTTGGAGTGCAGAAAGGTTTCAAGACCGATGCAGAGCTGGCTAAACACGAAAGCTTTTATGTGCGCATCAACTCTAGGGAGGAGGGGACGGGGGGCAGCCTTCTACAAAGTTTTGAATTTGGAATAAAGTACCAATCTGAGACGCTACTTTTAAGGACTCAAGTCACTGAAGGTTTAATTAAAAGGGATTTGTAACGGGGATTTAATGCCTCAGTTATAATCAGTGGAGGACTTCACATGAGGTTTTTAACAGTTAATTTGACTGCAATACTTTTACTTAGTTTTTTTTGATAATAATCACCTTTATTTATACAAAATCTATCCATACTTCTAATATGGTTAGTGGTCCCAGACTTAAATATTCAGTTTAAAGCCACAACTCACTAGTGAACAGTCGATGGTAATGAAATGAGTGGGACAAGCAAAGAGGTCAGTTTAGCTTTAAGAGCACGAGGCGCTATATTATCACTTGTTTATAAAGACTGTTTAAAGTAGCAAGTAAACGTTCAAGCTTTACATGAGAATGTTTATCGTCCTAAAAAAATATTTTTTTCCCAAACTGGAATAAGATGCTGCAGACATGCAAATGATTTACAAACCAATAAGTAAACTGGCTCATGCTGCGAGCACTCTTAATATAGGAAAACTATTAGAAGTCAGTTTTCTTATTAAGCGTCTGGGTAAGTGATCGCTACCATCAGTCACAGACAAATTCAAACTTTCCAATTCACAGATAAGCTGCATTTGTGTTCTGTAAGACCAACTCGTTCCTGTGAACGCCCCCTGACGTCCAGAAATATTGGTATAGAACAAGTTGAAACACATGTAACATTAAGCTAAAACATTGTGGACGTCTCATCGACATGTACATTTTATGGCATTAGACTGTCCACAAAGTAAGGAGCAGCCATGTTGATACCAATTTAAATCTTGACAGCACGTCCAGAGTCAAAAGAATGACTTCCAAATCAAGAACTGAGACTTGAACTTGTAAAAGCCCAGGGAATAAGACCACGACTTGTTAATGAGCAACAGTTCTATAAATGAGTGTAGACACAGCCGATAATGCTTAAACACCTTTATTGTGCCCAATCTGAACATACTCCACAACTGTAAGTAGCAGCAAACTTGGCAGACCACAATGAGGTAGACTTTCAAAACTCTAAAAAGCAGCTGGGCTAAAGGGACAACAAGCTCAGCATGACAAACTTAATGGATAAAGAAAAGACACTTTGTCTTTGGCACACAGCTTATTATGCATCAATGTTCAACTGGAACAGGAAGGCAAAATGGGATAAGAAAGCGTGAAATCGATTTACTGGGGTCTACTCAAGCTCTGGATAGGTTAATTTATCATCAGCTTAGTGGAAGTTCTTACAATCAACAGGAAACAAGCAGCTGTTTTAACATAGGCGTGTCCCCCTGCTGATGTACAAAAGTGATTAAAAACCACCGCCACCTCTCCAAACGTGCAAATTAAAAAGTGCAAAAATCAAAACTATGTACAATCAAATGCTCATTCACTCTAGTCACAACAGGGTCCATCAGTTGCTTGAGAAGAAATGGACTGCCTGTTGAAGTTTATCCAGTTCTATTGTTACATACATTTAATATAACTGGACCAATAAAGCAAGTTAAAGAAGTACGTTTGTGCCCATTCAGTTGAAATTTGGGAGGGCAAAATTAAAAAAGAAAAAAACCGCTACAGAAAAATGTATGAGAAACAGGAAACATAAAAGGGGGGTTTTCCCATAAACAGCCGCCTGGTAGAATTCTGTTCAAAATTTTCATGTCATGACTTAAAACCGTTTGTGTACAAATTAGTAAAAAACTGCGTAAAAATGTCTGAAATGCGACTGGTTAAATGAAGCCCAACATTCATCTCCCAAAAGTAAGAAACACCAGTTGGCCTTGCACAGGAAAAAACGGACGCCAACTGGGGGTAGGGGAGGGAGGGAGGAGGGGGAAAAAATAAAAATTTAAAGGCACTGTATGGCATTTGCCAATGAACGGCAATGAGACTTGCGTGATCGCTCTTCACTATGCAACACATGTAAACAAAAAGAAAAAAAGAAATGGCATTTTCATCCACTTCTCACCCTTAGGGCTGACTCCCATCTCTCTGTCTGGCCACAAGTCTGGGAAAATGCATAAGAGTGAAGGGCCCCTTGTTTCTCCCAACAAGGTCACTGTGCATAGTGCCACTGTGAACAGCAAAAATGTAGCAAGTGCAAAAAGTGAACATTTTCTACAGTGATATCCCCAGTGCCTGGTGGAGTGCCATGGAGCCCTCGTTCTGAGGGCATCCGGCACACGTGCTCTCCTTGGCGGGCAGCCTCGCCCCGTACAGAGGGGCTTCTCCTCTGGCCCTTCAGAGATTCGGATCCATTTGCTCTTCTAGCTGGAGTCCCGGTTCTTCTGGTTACGCATGAGGGGTCGGTGGTTGCTCAAGATGTCCATGGAGTGCTGCCAGTGCCAGCAGGAGCGGCAGTAGTACTTGAAGCAGGCCTGAGGAGCAACAAACGGCAAGTGAGTGAATTACCTCTACAAATGGACCGACTGAGGATGTCAACATGTTTGAGTTTATCATTTTAAAACCGGTGGTATCAGCTATTTTAAAGATAGATTGTATCTAAAATACTGAAGCTTCAAAAGTGTATTTATTTAGACAGTGTGCACAAGTTTGCCTGTTTTTTTGGTAAATAAGAATCGTATTTAAGTTAAAATGTTTGTTATTCATGACGACCCTACGACTGATTGTGACTGCTGACTATTGAAACACTGTAAACAAGATCCACATTATTTACACTTCAATCTACAGCATTGCTCAAATGTTTTTATATCAAAGCTCATCTTGAAGCCAAGAAATTAAACAGGTTAATAACCTGAACATTGGCCAAGTTGCCAAAACCCAGAACTCAATTACCTTTTACTTTGTTTTAGTATCAAACCATAACTCAGACCAACATAATAAACTACAACCACAAACGTGTCCAATCCAACCAGTACTACACTGATACACCATCAATATTTCAACAGTTAAAGTAAATGCTTATTTTTAGAGGTTTACTAAGTGTTTTGACCAATATGCAGAAGCACACGAAGCATAAAAACTCCCAAAACATGAAAAATAAGACAACAAAAACCCAACAAAGAAAAGAACTAACAGTTAAATAAATAAGGGGGGGCTAAAAGCTATTAAATGAGAGAAGAGGTAAAAAGATATAGAAACAATATAAACAGATAAAGCATTAAAAAGAGAAACAAAACAGTTCACATATAAAAGCAGTGAAATAAAATGATATTAGAGAAATAAAAAAAAGTGAGAAGACAGTGAAAAGGCAATAAGACGACATCAAGTACAAGTCTATCAGAGTGAGGTTTAAAAATGTGCGCATTATAAAAAATATGGTCTCGTTTAAAATGTTCTGTAGAAATAATCCTGCTTCAACACTTCTCCCTCCAGCTTCACTAGACTTGATAAAAACTGGTTTCCACTGACCTGGTCTCTGCAGAAGAAAGGCCCAGGTTGGCGAAGACAAATTTGACACATGGAGTCTTCAAGGTAAGGGTCAATCTGGACCTGAAGGAAAAATCATCATCAGGTTACAAAAAGTGAGTGTGCCTAAGCATAAAAAAATAAAAGGCTTTCACTTCAGGTTTAATTATCTGAATAAGTTTACACAAGTTTCATGATAGATGTGTAATAAGAGCCCTCGTGATGGATTAACATCGAGTCTTTGGGTCTTTTACCTGCTTTTTGTAAAATTAAAATTGAGATTCAGATTCCCTTTTTTTCTGCTGCGAGCCGATTCCGACACACATGTACATATCATAACTACTAATGTTATTGTTGGCAGTATGTGTGAGGCTATACACGGCTGGAGTAAAACCAGCATTGCGCTAGCTGCACATACAAACAGGAAGCAGCAACAGCTGTCAGGTTTTTCAAAGTAAATCTTTTAAACTGAAGTGTAAGAATTTTACTTTTGATCATACAGAAGAAGCTGTTCCATCTTGTCTGAACGTCGTCATGGAGACGATTTGTGGACACTTCTTACAGTTCAGTCTGAACATCGTCAAAGTGGGACTGTATGAGCTGAGAATGTTTCAAGTGCCCAACCATTTTTCTTGACCTGTGACATGGATCGTCGCCGTCAGTCCGATATGTAAATTACTTCAATAGCGGACCTGATACAAGATCGGACCCATCTCTATATTAAATTAGAGTAAGGTTCTGCTCTTTGTTTAGTGTCTTGAGATAACATTTGTTATGGATTGGTGCTATACAAATGACATTTAAAGGCACATTCTTCATTACAGAGAATATAAAATTAATCAAGTACAGTCTTACCTTCTTTGTAAACTTTGGGGTTTTGATCTCCACAAATGCTGCGCACACAGCCTTCAGATAACTGCGCTGATTATTAAAAGTGACACGTCCAGAGCCTGAAAACAAGCAGAGTTACAAACATCAGTTTGGCGCAAATGTAATACAAAATATACACATCAGCAACTTAGAAACTTCGCCCCGAGTGGCACTTTTTCATGAGAAGAAGGCATGGGGAAAAAAGATTAAAGTTACCAATTTTGTTAAATTCACACAAAAATTTTTTTTGCATTAGCCAACAATAAATAAAGCTCCATGACGCAACTCATGCCGTTATGTTGGTAATGTCTGAACACAATTCTTATCTATAGCGAATAACAGATTTGTAAGGCTCAGATTTTAAGAAATAAATCTGAATCCTGTGCAGTCTGAACAAAGCTTTTATTCACCTCCAATACCTCCCAAGACATCATCAAAGTTCATTAACACATAGACGCAGCATTTTGTCTTTAGTCTGCCTGAAAAGCAGAAACTCTGACCTATGGGATACTTGTGCTTGTCCGTGTCGATGCCAGCATACATGACTCCTCCAAACAGGTCATTCATGATGCTGGCCAGAGCCTCAGCGTTCAGCATGCCGTGCAGAGCACCAACAAACACCGTCTTACTTGGGTCCAAACGCTGGGCAGGGCAACGCACATAGTTACTGTCAGAGATCACCCAGGGGATCACCTGCACCTGTAACAGGACAAGGACAAAAATCACTTTATAGTAGAGCATGATGTTTAAAATATGAGTCAGTTTGACTAGAGATGTCCAGGTCCAGTGTTTGATCTCTGATCCTTCATGTTTAATTTAGGATCAGCTACAGACAATTCTAGTTCTTACCAAGGTTTGGTGATGACATTTTCATTTGTAAATTAAGGAATTTTATTTTTTTGTGACAAATCAGATTTATTTACATAATAATAATAATAAAAGTTTAATTGTCTCTTTTTGATTTTGAAATCAGGAGCTGATTAACGGCCGCAACCAGCTATTGAAATGTTTCGGGTTAAACAGAAGAGCTTGCTGGTTAGTCCCATGCAGCAGGCCAAAACAGAGGTAATAAATCTTGATAAAAAACGACTTGAGAAAATTTTACTTGAAAAGCTGGAACCAGGAAATATTTGTCATTTTTAAAATAGACTCCAAACTATCAGTCTTGATAATCAATAAACCAACTCATAATTTAAGGTCACTTCTGTAAGATTATATAGTTTGGAACATCTTATACACAGCTTATCTGAAAAATAAATATGTTTAACAACTACAGTTGTCAATTGCGTGTAGTGGAGTAAAAGTACAAAATGTCCTACTTAAATGTCGTACAGTTAAAGTAAAAGTGGTGAACATAGTGTACATATTACTACCGACCTGAGTACCGGTACATGATTCTAACTTCATATTTCTACTCACATCCTTGCATCTCATTCGGCGGCTGGACATCTTGAAGTAGTACTCTCGGTTGTCCTCTGGGTGAAACGGGTCCTGGGAGCAGGCATGGAGCAGCGCGCGCACAGATTTCTCATTCTCAAACACCAGATAAACATAGCCTAGAATACAGCAGAGTACTTCAGGATACAGGGAAATGTACCTTACTGATGATAACTTACCAAGTTATTCGCTCACACAGCAATTTGCAATGAGTCATTTTCCAAATGTATTGAATAGTTTGCAGCTTTGGTGCTGATCAATTTTAAAGTTAAATTGAAATGTGCAGCCCTGCTTTACAAAAAGTCATGACAATAGAAGGACACCTCAGAGAATATTTGCTTTCTAAAGATGGCATTGATTTTTTTTTTTTCTCTCTCAAGGACAACCATTTTACCATCCATCTGCTGCATTGTGAGATATTTTGTCTACTATGTGCATCTTACACCATGTCTTTAACCTAAACTGAAGCCCTGGTAACACTGCCCAAAAGTAACTTGTGACCAACAGTGAAACTCACCAGCATCCCATGTGCTCACCATAGTGCCCTCTGAAACCATGAAGAAAAAAAAAATAATAGCCTACCAGCTTGTCGTTACCTTTGGCAACATTACCTTTCGGAGGACAGCGAGGGTGCTTTCCATCCTTACCCGGCCACTCCACGGTCAGAGGGCCGTAACCGCTGAAGGTGTTGATCAGGCCGGCTGAATTAAAGGATAAGAAGGTGAGAACATTTATGTTTCACAGATTAGTGAAGATCAGTATTTCAATGAGTTATAGACTACCTTTACACAACCACACCTATTAAAACTAGATATTTAACTGAGACTGAAGATAAACACATAAGTATCATTGAGCAAATGGGGAAATCATTTTTTCAAGGGTAACAATCTAAATTAAAAAAATCACATCATGCTTCCATTTGTATCAGGATTATTTTTATAATGGGAACTGATTTGACTAAGGCTCAATATTTGCCATCAGCATCATAAGGATACTAGCCAACAGGAATTTATTGTTTCTTATTCTGGTTAGTCCCTTGAAAAAACAAAACAAAAAAAACCTTGTAGTCTTTAATATTTCTGTATGCAAAAAAATAAAATAATAATTTGTACAGATTTGAGGATCCTTAGAAATTCATCTTGGACAACGTTTGTTTAATGTGGAATTGAGATTGTAAATCACGGCACTGGCTTTTCTTTAATCAGAATGAGATGGAGACTTTTCCAAAACAATCTTTTTTAACCATCTCAATCTGATGTTTTTTTAAAAAGATTGTGCTGTGATGTTATACATGTAGAAATGATCTCAATTTATTTGTGAATAATATCTACTTGCATTATATTATGAAGATATAAAATAGATTTCAGAAAAGGCTGCCCTCCCTCAGTGTGCTGTGATAAGCATCTATAAAACAATCAAGGGTTCATACACCGTAAAAAAAAGGTTAAAGCAGGAGTTACCTTCTGTGATGTCCCAAGGCACGCCACCTAGAAAGACCTTGCAGGAGTACAGAGGATCCTTGTTGTTTCTAGGAGGCAGCTGACCACTCCAGGTGAAAGTAGCCTCATTCACAGCTGAAGAGCCAAGAATAAGAGGTTTGTTATCACATCTGAATTAGCTTTAAGACGTTTAAAATGTGTAGAAAAGTAAAGTGTCAGATTTGAAAATGTCACCTGCAGCCTGTCTGTGCAGGCGAGCCTCCCTCTCAATACTGAACACATCATCCGACTGGTCAAGAACGTCAGCTCCAGGCCAGGGAGAACCGGTACGCCAGCGACGGGAAATGACTGAGGAGGCGGGGCTGGCACTTGATGGTGGGGTCAGGGGAGAGCTGGAGTCCTGGGGGTCCAGACGAGAGCCCAGTCGTAGAAGATCCTTCTGCATGTTTGATGCCAGGTAAGGGAGGGGAGGAGAAATACGCAAATTCGACTGGAGAGAAAGAAATGCAAAGAAAATGTTTTCACACTTAATTTATGTGTATTTAAGTGCATGTGGCACTTAAAGGTTTGTGACATTCAGCATATTAATATAGCAAAACATTAAACATACCCTATGTTATATATTGTGGAGTAAAGACTTCCTAAAAAAAAGACAGTGAAGAGAGCATTTGTTTTGATCTAAAAATCTGTTCTGAAAGTCAGATAGTAAGCCTTTAAATTATTCAAACTTATTCTGGCACCTTTGAGAACCAGCTGTGGATAATGGCCAGGTATTAAGTGTTGAGGTAGTAGTTATTTCTGTACTACAGTGTTTTACAAGTTCTGCAAATTTACAGTTCTCTGATCTCGAAACCCATCAACAATCATTGTCTATCATCGTATGGTTGAAATTATATATGCCTCTGGCAACATGTAAAGGTCAGTGTAATTCCAGTGAAGCCAGCACTTAGCGGTAAATGACTTCCAGGCAAGACTTCCTTTTCCGTGCAGCGTTTACATCTGCAACATAAACCCCTTCATTTCTTGGTCAATAACATCCCAGACGAGTGCCCGTTCATCTGTTGAGCCTCAGATCAGCAGTAAAAGTGTCACATTCTATGTTTTTTATGTAGAATCTGTAAGATCAACATTTCTCACGTACTGACTCACAGTGTACCCACAGTGTATTAAACACACCTCTATGCTCAGAGGTGTACTGGCGCCGTCAGTGCTCCGCCACACTGAACACCTAGAAGCTTTGCTAAAACTTGATGCCAATGATGCTAAAGCCAATGTTGCTACTGCTGCATTTTTTTAATTGCAGGCTCAGAGTCTAGCTTTTAATGGAAGACGAGCTTGAGTTTCTGTGTGCTGATAATGAGGTCAAAGCCTTGGTACCATAAAACACCCTGCAGATTTTATTTCTCATAATCCATCCAATGCAGGTCATAGAAATCATTGCATGACAATTTAAGACTATTTAAAGCTACCGTCAGCTAGACTAAAGACTTTCTGCAGACAGTTACATTAAATGAGCTGTATGAAATGATTATGTTCTTAGAGCTGAAGAAGGCTTTTAATTTCACTGAGATTAAACAATATATGTTAAGTGGCCTTCAGACAAAGACGCTATTCATTGAATGACTGTACGTTATCCTTGTTTTGCAGTGGTTTATAAATGCTCTTGAAAAGTAAATTATCCTAAATCGGCTACACAGACAGCTTTGAGTTTGCTTGAATAAACAAGTATTAAAAAACAGGCACAGCTCAGTCAAATATGAAGACTCACTAAAACAATAGATTTGAATAAGATTCAATTAAAACCTGCTTTTATCAGAGCTACACTATATTTCTAAAGACAATCATTTCTAGTGTCTGTAAGTTAGCCCAGCTGTTCTCAGTCTCAGTATTTGGTTGTTGTATTCAAATTGAGAATAAAGGCTTGTCTCTAATACCAGCTTGTTTTATAAAAAAGTTAAAGCCAAAGTTAAAAGAAATATGGACATCCAGGCTGTCTGGTCACACTCAATATTGTGTCTGAAACAAATATTACCCAGCTGACAGCACAAATACAGCAGGAGCTACAGAACAAGTCTCATGTGTCTTACCAGTACGTCACAGAGGTGGTCTGAGCCAGAGCTGAATCCGCTGGTCTCAGAATCCTCAGGGCTGCTGGAGCGAGAGTCCAAGAAGGAGCTGGAGTCCAGACGGTTTGCCATGCGAGCCATGCTGGGAAACTTCTCCAAGAAGTCAGCTGTCATGCTCATGGACTCGGGTGGCAGGTAACCTGGGGGCTTCCCAAGGATGCTACTGAAGGGACTGTTCAGTATACCTAGCACTGAAGAAACAGGACAATTACACCATTACAGTCTAACTGAGATCAGCCAATTTAAAATGATCAATACAAGATAGATAGATAGATATGAACCTTTAGCTTGTTTTGATGTCAGAAAACTGTCAATAAACTACATGTGTTGAATCATTTCATATCTTCTGTAGCCATTGTCAAAAGGAAAACAAAACTAACTTGAGCATCTCAAGCTGAGCATTCAACTTTAGGATCTTTTCCCAAGGGTAGTCAAAAATGTTACTGTGGTACTTTTTGATACAATTGATAATTAAACAAATTGATTTTATCATTTTAAAAACAAAGTGTTAAACTACAGATCTTTAGTCATATTTTTTAACCCAAAGAGAGAGCAGTATCCAAATTGCACAAAAATGTTGGCAACGTACTTGTGCACAAGTTTTCCTGAAATATTTGGCTATTAAAAAAAAGTAATCAACAAATATTGGGTGCCTAGGACTTCGACTTTTGCTGTTGTATCAAAACAGGTATTGATATTGTTTGATTCTTACTAGACTCATAGTTAAGTTTAAAATTCTGGTATTTAGACCACACTAAAAAGAACTCTTCGAGATCCTCAGTGCACTGCAGGGTCCAAATAAAAATCACAAACTCTGACCCAGCAGAAGATCTTCTGGGTGTAAAACTTTCCAAAACGCCTTGCAAACAATTGCAGGTGGGATGAGTGCACGCGTCTTTTTTTACGTCAACTGATTGGCCTTTACCTTCACAGGTTTAGACCCTGATATGAAACTCAGACAATAATTAGCTGGGGAAACCTTTTAATCCCTTAAAAAGAAAAATTATAAAAATGAGTTTGTGTGCTAAATCTACAGTCTCACACTGATTTGTGAGACCTGATTCAAGTTTTGAAAACATTAAATGCAAGCTAGCTGCCAAGAGCAACCCAAAATGCAGGAGTCGATACTTGACGCACTTTCAGTTTTGAATTTGATGTTTTAGAATTTGTGTCCAATTACTCTAAACCTATCTTTTCAGAGGCTAAACATCTTACCCTTTGGCAAGATTACTGGAGTCCTATTCATCTGACACCTTCCCCAAATAAAGTCCAGTGAGCAGCAATTCCTCAAGTATTAACAAGCATCTTCCTTCCTCTTGATAACCCAAGTGACTCAGCTAGCAACAGTGACTGATATGAACTTCAGGCTGTAACAGTGAACACAAGGCTTTGGGGATTATTCAGCTGTAGGCCGCATTCATTACTCTCTCCCAGTTTGTCACAGGCCCCGTTTAGGAAGCTCTAAATGGATGTGTGTTTTTTGTTTTGCTGTACGATGATAAAACTGTAGTACTAAAGAAATGGGTCACAACAAGTGGGGCATCGTTATAGTGGGTGGTACGACTGCAAAGACAGACTCATCTCTTAACTGTCTGCCAGCCAAAAGGTCAGCATTGAAACGATCTATGTGTACACATGTTATCCAGCTATGTAGGCCTGTAAGTCCTGTTTGTACCCCATGTACTACGCTTATAAAAAAACATTGTGGCATCATCAGTGAGATCAACAGGTACCTACTAAATAACTGAATGCTTTCTATAAATTCAAGTAAGAAGCTTTGGGGAAGGAAGATCAGCTTCACTGGATTGTTTTTGTGCCTGCTGGATTGCTAGAGATGCTGTAAAGCAAAACTGCTACATCATCCTCCCTTGTGACGCAACAGCTTGTTCCCACACAGACTGCTGTTAATGTCAAAACCAGCACTTAATTCAATACAAATGAGAGCTACATAAAACCAAGGCACACAACCAGACAGATGATAGAATGTCTGCCGTTACTCTAAATCAATGTGGTCACTGAAAGAGCCAACAAACTTCTCTTGAAAACAACCACCACACACCACACTCTGGGACATCCTGTGGTGGTAAATATGAATTTAAGACTCAGTTTTTGCTGTCATATTTAAATACATTTTGGTAAACAGATGTGGTACTTACTCGAGGGTGAGCTGGTCTGAACTTGGGAGGGAGAGGAGTGTGTGTCTGTATCCTGACTGCTCCAGGGTCTGTCCCAGCCAGACAGCCGAAGGGACTGCAGGCCCAAGCCCAGGTCTGTGACACCCGGCGGGCCCCTGGATGACGGCATCTCCTGGGAGCCAGGCATGCCTCCACAGTTGGGGAAGAGCATCCTCCTGCTGCCCACCGCAGCCAGCTCCGACTCTTTTCGATTCAAGATCCAGTTCAGAGATGTAGAAAAAGAGAAGACAGGAAGTGTTAGACAGCTAAAATAACTCTTGCTTCAGTCTGCGTTACATAGGAACGAGCAGGAAAAGGCTTTCCCACAAAACTGCTTCTGTTTAAGAGCAATCATAGAAAAAAAACTTCCCTCCTCTCCTCATCTCCCCATACCCTGGCTGACAGGAAAGCTAACCTGCTGCCTCTGTGCTCGGTGAAACTGCCATGCATCTCCGTCCGCATCACTGACCCACCTAGCAGCATGTGACATGGCTGCTGATGCACTCGCACACCCCTGTTAATGACATCAGCTCTCCCCCACCTCCCTGCTGCCTTGCCTAACAACTGTGTAATGAAAAATTCCAGTCGGAGCTATTGGCTTGTTGATAGAAGTACTCCCCTCTGGTGGGCACAACACGTCTGAGTCGGTGGGAAGACAGCTGCCAGCGCTGCCCGTGTTACTGCTTACTCTGTCTGGTCTTGTTTCCTGAACGAGCTGACAGAGAGGCAGGAGAGAGGGAGGGGGAGGCGAGGGGCAGAGCTACAGCGGCATGGTGGGAGGCAGCATGGGAGATGAAGTGAATGACTCAGCAGACTTGATTTAAAAACAAATTCAAACTCAAGGATACTGAATAACTGCTATAAATAACAATTGTCCACATAACTCAAGGATGCTGATTAACTGGCTATAAATAATTATTGTACACATTGGTTTGCATATTCCTCTGACTTTTGCACACAACAGAGTGAAGAAATAAAATGCACTCGAAGCCTTGCTCTAGCAGAAGCAGCTGACTGATCAGATGTTGAGGACGGAGCGATTTGCAAAGCCAGCTCCTCCCTTCCCTCTCCAGGCCTGGAAAGCATCCAGCTGCAGGCTACAGCCCTGATTCAGCACAACAAGTCAGGGTGTTGGGGCAGAGAGGCCACAGCAGAAGTTGAAAATACAGCCCACTTTAGGACAACTTAAAGACACAGATGTTTTTAACTTCCTATGTCAAGTGGAGAAAAACTTACACAATGTATATCATTACTTGAATAATATTTTCGACAATGAGACAAGTGTGGACTTGCCTAGAGCAAATTAACAGTTCAAGGACACCACGCAGGCGCTCTGCTGAGTTTGAATCTTGGCAAATCTCACTCTTGGGGTAAAAAAAAGAAACACTTAGAAGTGCTGCAATGCTGCAGAGCAGCGATGCAGCATGAATCAGCTGTTGGCACCAGAATGTTAATGACGAAGTGAAGAAGGTTTTAAAAGATGGCAATGCTGGCAGAGAAAGAAAAACTATATCATCTAATTATTTTTGTAAATATATTTCAGTTTAAAGTCAACTAGAAGTATTGTACATTACATACTCGATCATTTTATCGGATTCTGATCTTAATGTGGTGCTACAATTAAAATGCAACCCTTTGAACAGCAGCAGGAGGATCAAACAGCATCAGAGCTGCAGCCATAACTCAGGATGTAGAGGTCATGTCCTCTGCATTTATTTTAAAATGTGGGGAAACTGGGAGGCATCTACATTCACATATAATTACACGTACAAAGGGGCAGATTAACACCTAGTTATGGTCCAAATGATCAAATAACAGCATTTGAGAATCTCAACCTGGTGTCAGAGGTAAATGGGCTTTTTGATGGGGTGAATTGCTTACAATGTGGTTAACTTGTCCTTATTGTTAATTCATGCCTTTGGTGTTTGGGTCTGTTGGGCCTTAAACTGGAAATTTTAAGTTGTTAAGTGTGAATATCTTTGTGACCTCTCACCTAATAATTAAATATTTTAAAATAAAAAGTCAGCAGTCTTAGTGACAATGGAAACATTCCTCTTAGTTTGGATTTCAAACATCATTCAGACATTCAACTGTTGGTGTAGCCTACTTCATTTGCAGAAAATTAAATTATCTCAATGCTAACAATAAGATTTGACCGCAAACTACATGGTGTCTGCTCAGTTGGGGAAATGTTTACTGGCATGGCTTGGTTTTGGATTCAACCCATTATTTCTAAATCCTGCACCCAGCATGTGTTCAAACACCAGCATTATCAAAGTAACATAACATGGAATTTCCTGAAGCCTGGTCCACCAGCTGCATAGTGGAAAATACATGGAGAGGTTTACCACACAGCAGGTCTGGCTTTCCCTGGGTGTTGTTGGGAGTGGTGCACACACCAGTGAAATCCAGAGCATTGCCCAGCATGGTGTTCATCCTGCGAAAGATGTCTCTGTTGCTGCAGGTAGACAGGGCCGGAGACGCGATGTCTGGGCTGTCCGGTCTGCGAGGGTCGTTTCTCTGCAAGAGGAAACCAGAGGAGAGAAGAAATGTAATTCCTGCAATAATACTAGAAGGGAATTCACCTGTCGTAAAGTTAAGGCTAATTTTGAACGGCTATTCAGCAGCTTTTGAGTTAGGCTACTTTGGGTAGGAATTAAATTTTCGTCCAGAGGTGACGTCGGTGCTAATGTCGTGTCACACAAAAGGTCAACAGATAACAGTAGACGTGGCCCAAACTCACTTAATTCACCAATTTTGTTTCTAACTCACCAGGGAAAATGCCATGATGTGGACTAACAGCAGTGAGAAATGTCACAATATTAACCGCTGTCTGCAATGAAAGGTCATATTTATGAAGTCTGCTAGCCGGCTAATTAGTCTCAATTTAGTAAACGTGTGCTCGGCGAATGACTGTGCATCGAGGGCCGAGGACTGTTCACGTGCACGACATCAAAAAGCAGACCGCAATAATAACAGTCACGTGACCATCTACGTCAAAAGTTGAAAAAAGTATATATCAAAGTAGAATGGTAATTTAAGGCCACTTTATACATTATATTCCATGTTTTCTTTTATTGTAGCATATTATTTCCAGAATGGATAAAATCTATTTTTACTTAAAATATGCAGTATTATACAATTCATATGCTACAATACAAACTGTCTGTAATAAATATGCTAAAAGGCTGCTTAAGTATATGTCTGCTTTTCTAGATCATATTATGATTATTATTATTATTAACCCACATTATTTAGATAATCCAATAGCCAATTTATCTTGTCCATGAGAAAAGGCTATTATCATCTGCCTGAATATTTGAGCAATTGGCATTTCATCTCAGGTATTAGTTCCTTTATGAAAGTAAAAGAAAGTGTCACATTATGAAAAAAAACTTCACTATAAAATAGATTACTGGCTTGGCATGCTCAGCTCTACAGTGGGTTGTCGGTTGTCCTCTAATCCAGTGGTTCCCAACCTTTTTTCCTACTTAGAAAAGCTTGGACCCCCAAGGACCCAATCAGTTAAAAAAAGATTAACAATTTTAATAGTTTTCATTGATAGAAAGTATCCCAACAGAAGAGGTCTACACACTTGTTCTTACCAAAAGCACTTTATATAAACCATCCAGTAAGTTTTTTATCATGATTTTAGTCAACATGTGCTAATTTAATTTTGGCAAGATCAGATGACCAGGACCGCAGGTAGAGAACCAATGCTATAATCCATAGGTTGGCTGGTCAGTCCCCTTCTTGGAGCTTCTCTGGGCAAGACACTGAACTTAAAATGACTCCTAAAAGCACAACATTCAATGTGTGCATGTGATTAGATAAGAACCTCATGAGCTGCTTCGTACACCTTTGTACACCTGTGTGTGTGTGTGTGTGTGTGTGTGTGTGTGTGTGTGTGTGTGTGTGTGTGTGTGTGTGTGTGTGCTGCATAACTACAGAAAATGTGTTGCAACATTTTGCAACATTTATATTTGATCATATTATACTGTTGACTTGCACCAATATAATAACGTGCCTTTGTAAAATGTAAAAGCAAACTCTTTGAAACTCTGTTGGAAATATAAAAGAAGAAAGGTCCTGCAGCAGCACATCAAATATTAGAAGAATATACAAACTTACATATTTACCTTTTTACAAAGAAAAATTACCTGTTGGTGCAAAGAGACCGTTGACTTCCCCCATTCTTGGATTATTTGATGCTTTCAGGGCCAGAACTTGTCACTAAAAGTCATTTCTGTGTTTCCATGTTTCAATAGGAAATAGTGGGATGGGATGTAAGTGACACATTGAAGTTAAGTCAAGTCACTTTATTCATAGAGCACATTAAAAGACAACAAGCATTGACCATAGTGCTTTATTTTCTCGAGCAAGAAGAGAACAGATCCAAAATCTGTTCTGGTGCAAAATCCCAATACAGTCTATGGGGAACACGGTCAAATCCACACAACTTCAGTCTGAGTAATATTACCTGAAATAATCAATCAAAGTTTTAAGTTGTTTTTTTTTACAGTTTTTTGCACTTTTAGTAGTGCAAACATTAACAGTATTTCCATTTTCTATGACTTTATTTGTCTAATTAACAACAACATCCTTGAGGTAAATATAATACTTTTGAGCAGTTATTGTGAGAGCTCACAAGTCACTCTCTAATCAGATAACAACCATATAAAGATAACAACCCATGTAGGAAATTATTTTATTCCTATAATCTAAGGAACATAAAGCACATAAGTACATAAAGCAATTTGAAATGGCCCCAACCAATTGTATCATAAATATGATGAAACCAACAATCATTATGATGAAGTAATACAAAATACACCACTCTTTAATAGTGGAAAAAGATTTGTACTTTTTTGATATAATGCAGGATTGTGCAAGTGCAACCTCTTCCATGACTGCAGGTAAGATAAGAGTGAACCCTGATCAAGTTCCTCGGAGTTGACTCGCTGTGCAAATCCTTCAGCTGCTGCAAAAGACTGTATATCATTGGTTAGATTAGTGTGCACATTTATTATCTAGCAGAGTTTGTTTGTCAAAAACATAAAAGCATTACGAGTACATATTAATAGACAGAATACATATTGTGATAAACACAGTTGGTTTGTGGAAGACTTGTTTCTTTAGTAAAATGTTGTTTAGTGAAATTAGCATACATAACTGACCTTTCTATCACTGATGACAGCTGTAGCTATCCTCTGCAGATTTTGTTTAAAAAGCTTTCACTCCTTGTTGAAGTTCAAAGATGATAGGACTGTTTCCTTTAAATAAAAAAAGGCTGGCCTATGATAAGTATAAAGTAAGTATGTTGATCACCTCAACAAATAAATATAGATTTTTATTCAGTGTATTTTATCTCTCCTTTAAACACTGGAATAGATAAACAATGTAAACAGTTAGTTGACTATGTTTTGACAGTTCAAGGAGAACTGACACTTAATAGGAAAGGCTTTGTGGGAGTGTAATAAGAGGCGAGAGCTGTAAAATAACTGAATTTAACCCTGGCGATGAAAAGTTATTGATCCACATGGAAACTAGAGTCTATAAAACAGCGCTAAGTCAGTTCAGAGAGGACACAGAGTAATACAAAACAAGCACACAAATTGATGATAAAATACAATACAGCACAGAAGAACACTGTTGAGTAGAAAGCTGTGTGGTTTAATAAAGTCTCGCTGGTTTCACTTGAAACAAATAAGCAGCCAGTGTTGTTTGGAAAACTGGATGTTACTTTATAAACACAGAATATTAGCATCGACCAGCTGCCTAAATATATGACCCTTAAGAAAATGTGTAGTTATGTGTCGTTAAAATAAAGTTTATTTTCTCTACAAGTATAGATATGCTTAAGAAATACATTTGTAATCTTCTGCAGTTTGATTTAAATGTAAAAATGCTTCTTATTTGAGCAAAGTCTGGATTTTTCTGAGAGCACAGCTGACACAATAACAGTTTTAGTTGTCATAAACATTCCCCTTATTTCAGCATCAGCTTTACTTGCTTTCTCTTGCTGCCTAATGTCTGCCCGTCATGTGGGTATGAGGCCAGAAGAGGGCGACAGAGTCCTAGAAACCTTTGGGGCATTGTTGCTCCAGCTTCTGGATGTTTTACTGATCTGTTCAACAGATTTAAGTTATTTGTCATCATATATACATACAGATGTGAATAGTAAGATTGTTGCATTGGGATGCTTTTTTCTTATTTTTATTCAGTTGAAACCAATAATTATCAAGTTTGCTTGATTTAAAGGATGTCGAGGTGCCACACATGCAATGAACTATTCATGTAAATTGTAAATATGACATGAGGCACAATAGTGATTTGTCAAAATGTTATTCTGGCAAAATAAGCTTGTATGAACATTTATATTGACTCAGTCTGTGGGGACTTGGGTTGGGAATCAAAGGGTCGCCGGGTCAAGTCCTGATGCGGACCATAATATGGAAGTTGGTCTGGTAGCTGGAGATGTGCTTCCAATATGCTCTTGAGCAAGGCACCGTACCCCCAACCGCTCTGGTGCCCTCCCTGTGTAGCAGCCCCACTCGGACATCTCTCCACTAATGCATGTCCACAGGTCCTGTTTGTGCATGCGTGTGATTCGGGCCTGTGTGTGTGTGAGGAGCATGTCTTTCAATAACAGAGTCTGAAACCAGAATTTCCCTCAGGGATTAATAAAGTATATCAAATTAAAAATGAAATTAAAAATGTCCTGTAGTGTTCCATAAAAAACTATAAAATTAATATGTTCAGTTGTCCTCCACATTTCATCCTGACTATTTTATTTATCAGTCTCCACAACATGATATTTAAGATTGTAGTCACTGGGATCCACTTCTTATAGGTACAGTATCATTGAGCCTGAGTCCTACGAGACTCTGGGCTTCATCCATTAAAGATTGTTTTTTTTAGACAGAAACAGAAATGCAGAAAAGCAAACATATTCAATTGAATCATACGTCAACGATACGTCATCGTCTGATGTCTTGTTCTGTTCATCTGTGGATTTACCTCATGGAAATGTTACTAAAGGAAAATGATGATTTCTGAACCATGCAGCCTGCAGATGACATCTGTACATTAGGACTTAAACTATCCTACTAAAACTAAAAAGAGACCAGAAATGATTAAATACTCCAGGAATAATAAACATCTGCTGCTTGTATCTGACTCTGGCATACAGCTCGTGTCTGCAGATGAACAGAGAAATGCAACGTGCCTTCCGACTCGCAGCATCCTCCTCTTTGCACTCTGTATTGATTTCCTGTCAATCCAAATATTCTGTGTAAAAAGTGATGTCAAGCAACCCATGAAAGGCAAGTGGCCGATTCCTCACTGGATTATTTTATTCTTCTGAAGAGTCGTTTGTTTGGGTTTTAATCTTCACAATTAAAAGGTCACGTCTCTGTCAGACTTAATCAGCATTCAGTGATTCATTTTCAGTTCCTCTTCAGTGCTGTGATTAAGGTTCATTTCAAATTCTAACATTATTTGAGGGATTTATCAGATCTTTAGAAATTCCCCAAATTTATGAACATTTCCATAATAGTTTTTTCAAAGCTCAGGCTGACACCTTAAAGTATCTCGCATGTAGGCTGGCACACTATTTATACCCCAAACATAATATAAATGTCACATTTGAGAAACTGGAATTTGCAAGACATTTGTTAAAAATAAAAGCAGTCAAAAGATTCTCTTAACAGGTTCCCTTTTTTGTGCAATCTTGATTTTTGGTCAAAATGAGTGGAAAAAAAACAAACATTTTAAGTACCATTGATTTAAGGATGTCACTTTGGTGAACACAGATTTGTGTATACACGATTTGTCAAAAGGAAACATTTGACGCAATATCAATCTGGTTCAAACAAATAAAATTAACACATCTATAAATAACCATTACACTCATTCTTGATTAGTTATGCAAGTGCTACAAAGTCCTACATTTACAGCTGTACAAACCTTGTATTGTATTCATTTTACTTATGCTATAACCTGCATTGTTGGTTATGGAAGTTATGGAGTATTGCTCATTTACAGCGAAAGGTATTCTATACCAATAATTGAGTGGCACAATATGGACCGATGTTAACAGTCGGCCACCTGCACAGTCACCACCATCAGGCAGCTGGTGGTATGGAGTCACTTAAGAGTCCCTGGAGGAGCCGTCACGGTCGGCTGAACAGAGAATCTCACCAGCTTATGAGGGGAGAGTGTCGAGGTCAACGCCACGCATGATGCAAAGAGACACTAATGCAGCGGGGCATTACAAATGAAAAGTTGTTGTGAATTATTGATGTCAACATCTGAGGTCCGCAGACTTCACTTCTCGTCGTCAGCACATATTGTGAGAGCGTTTGTTAACTTTGATTGGCTGCAGCGATAAATGACAGATGCCCAAACAGAGATGCATTCACTTCTTTTATTCATAAGATGGGAATATTTTTTACATCTTATGCACAGCAGATACAAAGACAAACATTTTCTAAACCACAAACTAAATTCCTCCATCACTCTAATCCTGCTTCCCATTTCAAAATGGCCGCCCCCAAAAAAACAACCCTTTTCGTTTGTAGTCCAGTTTCACATTCTGAAAGATCGTTTTACAGCAATCTCATTTTAGCAGAATGGCACAAGCCACCTTCGGAATACTTCCATGTTTTTGACAGATGCCCATTTCCCCTTTAAACAAATTGCACTTTTTTCTTCTTTAAAACTACATCAACAGGATTATAGGATCATAAAGTAACACCAAGAACACAAGAGACGACTAATCCATCCAACTTATACAGGTTTCATTATTTAGTTGCACAAAAATGCATAAATATACATTACACAAAAAAGTACAAAAATATTTGTACTTTCCTTTGCTCAAATAATGACAGACACTGATATGATCATAAGGACTGGGGTTGTCATAGAACGAAGGGACGCATTCACAAGGTCCATGCGAGATAAGCCATTTACACAACAGCCTAGCTTTCACAGAGGTAAGACCAAGGTTCTACAGGAAAAAGAAAAACATTTCGCTGTCTAGGCCAAGGTAGAGCGAGGCAACACAAACACTAAGAAAATTAGGATACACAGAACTCTGCGTTCTAAATTCATGCCATAAAGACTAACATGCAATGACTCTTAACGCTTCTAAACCTCCCAGGAGCAGCGGTGACTCGAGGAAGGACTAGCTTAACAACGGTAACTTCAATTTGTCAAATGCTCCTCAGCAAATATGACCCATGGAGTTTGATACTGGGCTTTGCATGAGGGTTTTTTTTTTTATATGAAGTGCTAAGATGGTACCGCAATAGTTGCCAAGGAAAAGCTCAGATTGTCGACAGCAAGATGGTTTCAACTCAGGCTCCCCCCACAGACAATCGGGAGAAGATATAAATACTGTTTGTTTATAGTAATGCACATTTGTCCATTAAATAAACCTGATTAAATTAATGAAGAGCTTGGCAAACCTCACTTCAGCTGGACAAAGGTGTGGTTTCCAGAGGCCTGAAGAAAACAGGGAAAACAAGAGTTAGTCCAAACAAGACAAAATAAACATTTAATTAAGTTTTTAAAAGACACTAATAGACCAAAAACTACTGTGAGCCCCAAGACAATTTCCTACTATTGAAGACAAATCTTTTTCTACACATCATTACATTCTGAAAAATGCTTATTTCCTAAATAAGTTGGCATTGTAGATTTTTATCATGCATTGTTAAAAAGCAGTAAACAGTGAATGTATGGTGTAGTACGTTAAAGTAATTACTATACATTTGGTGTTTTATTCTAAGTATGTCATGGTTGCAGGATGTGAATTTGAAATCAACTCAAAGTTATCGGTGCCCTGAAACATGTAACCCTCATGTGCATCAATAGGACTGTAATAGTTCTTTAACAACAATGGCAGCTCCAACTTTGTGTTGTGTATTTTATTCTTTTCCAATAAATCTCATCAACATACCCAAACCAAAGCATTACAAAGCTACTATACGTGCATCTAGATTTATTCTGTCCCATATTTCTTTATTATGATTCTAACTTTGAATCAAACCCATGACACTTGTGCTTATTATATTTAGCCATGTATGTATTACTCTTTTTGCTTATATTATGTTTAAATGTAATGTTGTACTTTTTGTACATTGAGAGTTCAGTTACTGAAGACAAATTCCTTGTGTGTGTAAGCATACATGGCCAATAAAGCTGATTCCAAGTTGTTAATCCACAGCGTTGTTAGTCCCTCACAAGTGCACAATTCACCAATGTTTTAGAAGTTATTTGTTTAAAATGACAGCACCCAGCTGTTTAAGAAACTCAGCTTGTGGCCACAGAGATTAGAGATATGGGTAAGTGTTGAGTGATAAACAAATTGTTATTTTAATAACTGCATGGGAATTGTTGACAATGTATACCATTTGTATGGGATGGGATGTTTTTTTTTAACAAAGTATGTAAACACAGTAACAGAAGCCTAATGTCTTTAAACCAAACTCCTTTTTTCACATTTATGTTGACACATTATGCAGTTTTCAGTCAAACATCGTGTTAATGTAGATTTTAGTTTGAATGACATGTAAGGGGATGTTGGGTGTTTATTTTTTTTAAAACACTGTTGACCAAAGGTTACTCACTAAACATCTAACAAAACTGCCGGGACTTCCATCCAGGCTGGGAAGTCTCAGAGGGGGTAGGGTACCAGCGCATCTAAAGAAACACAAACACAGTCATGTACAGCACACCAAAACCACGCTACAGAGCTTCGATCCTTTATTCATATAGAGGATTTACACACTTTAATTTACTTTTCAACAGCAGGTTTAGGAGGACTGTCCCTTTAAGCCGTGCTCACTGGAGTCATGGGAATGTGGGTCATGTAGCTGCTCATTGTGGACAATGGTCCTTGAGTAATTAACAGGCATGGAAATGTGGAGAGTTAGAACCTCTCCATGTGTTAAACATTTCCACAGGCTGATCAGCTGGTATGCCTGTAACCTTTCTATACCTGGGACTAAAACCTGTGGCAGCATGAGGCATCACTTTTCTACACACTGAAACAGGATGAAGGTGCCAAACGCTAGAAGCTTTATATACTCAGGAGGTTACCAGCATTTTTAGAACCATTTGGAGACTGTTGCCATGTCATCCGGTCAAACTAACGAGGCAGAGAGGAGAACTCAGAGCTTTTTAGGGATCTTTCAACGGATTATAATTAAAAAGGCCTTTCCCTCCCTTTATGCGTCTACACAGTCAGTTTATATTCCAACAGGAACGTGGAGAGTAAGTTGGCACCTCCAGAGAAGTCCATCAAGTCTGACAATTTCTCCAAGCAAATACCTGACATTCCTCTGCCTCCTGTGCCCGTCAAAATGGCCTGTGTAAAAGCTGCCTACTTTACAGGGCAGCACTCCCCTCTGCTTGAACACTGCTCGAGGAAGTTAGATCACAATGAACTTTAAATGACCCAACAAGAGAAATATTTTCCATTGCTATTGTTAACCAAACGCCCTGCCCACTGCCCAGTAGTTAGCAGTGCTACAGCTGGAGCGTTTAAACTGCAATTAGCTTACAATGTAAACACTTTGTGCTGCCCCCCCCTCCTATCTGATTTATTTTCAGTAGGCATGATGGAACTTGTATTAAAATGTTGACAAAGAATATTTGCAAACCACATCTATAAACATAACAAAACATGTAAAGAATTGATTTCAGACTGAACAGTAGTGATCACCATGACTTAGAGTAGCAACAGTCTAAATGCAAACCTCACTCAAAGTCTTAGCTAGGATCAAACTTCACCTGAAGGTTCTATTTTGTGATTTTCTGCCCACTGATGGATCAAAACATGATCATTTTTATCAGAAAGTACTTTTTATGTGCCTGCACTGAAGGGACAGTGATGCATGGATCTCCAGGAAAAGAAAAATGTCTACCTCCATGTCAAAGATTCATCCAAAAAAGTTAGACTTTGGCCAAAACAGCCAGATGACAGCAACAAAGAGGGATTAAAGCTTAAGTGCATGCTATTGTAACGTTACACGACATCAAAGAATGTCCACATTTCCCCATGATACATTTTCCATTTCAAAATGACAAATCATTTAATTACAGTATAACTCATGGTTTTAAATTGGACCAGGCTCTCTGTTTCTCAACATCAAAACAGGGCACAAGATGTGCAGCCAACAGCTACTTCAAGACTTGATATCTAGGTTAGCTTCAGCAACATGTGCCGTTATTGTAATAGCTCAGAGAACCACTGGGATCGCATCAAGAATCTGCTTTTAACAGGGCACCATATCTACAAGTGTAGAGTTGCAGGGGTGCATCATTCTTTTTTTAGGATAATTTTTTGGTTTCTTTGATGAAAAAAAAGAAAAGAAAGTGTGCACATGGAAACTTTCATGCATTTAGTGGAAGACAGATTTTGTTTCTCAAAGGGTTCCCTTTATTTTCGGAGCATAAAGAGTGCAACGGAAATAGAAGATAAGAGAAACACACACCGGTTGGTCCCTCACCTGGGCGTGGAGGGCTGCAGCAGCAGCAGCAGCTGCTGGGTAAGTGAAGGCTGCGTGAGGGAGGCCAGGGGTCAGCTCCGTGGTGTACAGGGGGTACGGAGTCCAGGCATCCGGAGATGCTGGGATCAGTGCTGCCCCCGTCAGATCATCTGGGGAAGTACAGGGCAGAGGAAACAAAGCTGACGCACCTGATCTGCTTATAAAATGCAAGATTTTATTTTTAATAATTGGCTAAATGTTGTCAATAAGGAAGAGATGTGTAATAAAAACATGCTGCACCTAGAGGTTTCGTTACGATTTGTGATGTCATAAAGTGTCTTTTTTTGCTGATTATTAATAACTTTAATTGTGTTCATAGTTTGTACTGTCATTACTTAATCTAAATAAGTCTTACTACCTTAAAAAGGTGCATTCAGACCAGTTTTCACTTTTGTCCCCATGTAGAATGACCCTGTAAACATTTGGTTTTAGTCTGGATAAAAGCCACCTCTCTTTTGGCCATTACCCAAGTCCACCGCCTCAGCCAAAACCCCTAGAGTTCAAGAGCCCTTGACTGTGTAGTCGCCCTTTAAGCAGCCACAAGGGAAGAAGAAATCTTTATAGAGCTACAAAATGGGACACCATTCAATGATTATTGTATTAGCTATATACCTAAATATCAGAGTGAGTTCTTTAGACATTAAATTGCATTTTTCTTCAATGATTAAATCCCATTCCCAGTCAACATGAAACTAATATATTGAAACTGATCATTAACACAGATATGGACTTATGTCCTTGCACTAGTAGCCATGACCCATGTACCACTGCCTCCATTCAAGAAGTACTCTGGGAATTTTCTTCTACCACTTTGTTTGGGGTCTCTAACACTTAAGTTGGAAGGTCAGATAACCATGACACCTGATCTCTCATAAGACACAAGCCACCATCCCCTCCCCTGGGTGCACTCAAACACAGAGAGGAAGGGGTTCACACAAGTTCAATCGGAGTGGACTTCACATGTGAGGTTTTCTAAAGGGAGTGCAGACTTCTCATTAGTATTTCAAACTTCATAGTGCAATTTCAGCAGCAGGGAAGAAATAATGCCGTTTGGCTGCAGTGAGTACCAGGACAGAGACACTGGTTAAGAGCTGGCAATGTTTAATATAATGCTTTAATTTCTAATTTTGAACCCTTGTACCATTTGCCATAAATGAAGGGTAAATTAAAGCTGTGGAAACCTGTTCTGAATGCATCTTTACACCATCATGAACTACCAGTTAAAATCTGGCGAATCCAGCATGTGTTTATGCAAAAAAGAGCTGAGACACAACTGCTAACTAAACCGTGTGAGAGCGATATTTCACAGCTGGACTGAAGCAAAGCGGCTTTCTGAAGAGTCGAGATGGCACATGCATGTGGAGGTGAGTTAGTCCTTCAATTGTTAGATTCTGTTTTCAACTCCTTCCCATTTGTCTTTAATGTCTAGACATCTTTAGAGAGATTTTAAGAAAGGGTAAGAAGGGATTTGAGTACTGGCGTTGCCAAGGTGAGAGTGGATGAGAGAGCCTAGAGTGGTGCAGCCGTAAAACTTACATGGGTCCCGTGCAATGAAGTGAGCTCCTAGAGCAGGGTGGATATTTGTGGGGTTCGGTGTGGCCATCAGCTTACTCTTTGCCATCTTCGTGTTGGCTTTAGCAAACTCTAAGCGCAGGGTCTGAGGGCTTTCGGGGTCAAAACGGATACCCTGGGGGAGAGATGGAGGAGGGGAGGAAGGGGACATAGTATCGTAAGGGAGGTGGGCAGAGTTTGAGGGGGCTGTAGCTCAGTAGTCTCACTTGGCCTCCTTTCCTAAAGACATGTTTCAATACTAAGGATGTGTCCTTCAAGCTTCCCTTGAGTTAAACTATTCTGTCCTCCTTTTGTTGGATATTGAAATACACCCTCTGCCCCTGACAACTGTTTATAAAAAAAAAGTCTTTAACAAGGGAAGACTTAAGGATACATCCTGAAATATTTCAACAGACTCCATCTCCCGATCCTCATGATGAATTTAGGAGCACAGGCGACAGGACGAGGAGGGGTTCAGCCTGTCACACGAGCCACGAGGGGAGGGAGATGAGGAAAAAGGGTTGACGGTGAGACTTTGAGTGTAAATCCTTTTAGGTGGTTTAACCCTGCGTGTGTTCTTGTGCCCTAAGCGTTGTGCCCACATGCAGGTGAGTAGTATTTTGGTGTGTATGTGTGTCTGTGTGTGACTGCTGGTGTATCTAAGAGGTGATGCTCATAAGAAGGCTAAAGGCTATGAGAGAGAAGTGTTAGATTCTGCCAATGTGGGCTACTGGGTGCCAAATAAAGAGGTTACACTACTGAAGATGTGTCCAAATAACACTACACATGTGGCTATGGAACAAGTATTACAGTAAAGCAGTGATATATGCAAAATAAGGAAAGCTATAATCAGACTAAGAAGGGATGTGTATCAAGGTCAAAGTAAACTACCGTAAGGCTACGGGATTCTGGTCTCTTTCCAAAAATGGCCCTGCCATTGAATTATAAAAAGACAAAATGGGTTGGCTTTGAGATATTTTTAAGGGAAAGGAGTGCCAATCACTTGTTCCTTCAGGTTTAAGCAAAGGTTAGAACAAATCTAGGAAAAACAAAGCAACAATTGGAGATGATCTTTAAAAACGGGGGGCAAAAAAAAAAAGACTGACTGAAGGTTAATAAATAAAAACAAGTGAACGCTTACATTAAGTGAATTTTTTGCAGCTTCAGCTCCAGTGCGACTGTCAAAGGTTACAAACCCGACTGGCTAGAAGACAAAAGGGAAGAAACAAACTGTGACAACCAGCACAAACACAAGTACCTACATTTTAGTGAAACAATCCATTGATTATGTATACATCCTTATGTCTTACATGTGCTCTGGTAGAAATACCTTTCCTTTTAAAGCCAACATTTTTTTTCCCTTCAAAATATGAATATGCAAACAAGTGAATTTATATCAAAAAAATCTATTTATTTTTTATTTCTTATATTTATGCTTTGGTAGAAATAAATATGTTCTCACTCAAAACAAGAAAAAACAAATTTAATTCCTTTTGAAGCTAATGTTGACATGAACAACACGGCCAATAGTGGTGGCCATTTGTTCAGTGAAGTATTTTAACAGCTTCTACGGGAGGCATCTCACCTGTTTTGATGTTAACTTAATCAGTGACCCTTCATAACCCTGTGGGGAAGAGAGATAGCCAATTATCCACCCTGCAGTCACATGCAGGAAGTCAGGCATGAACATTTCTTGCTTTATCGAAAAGAACCTGCTTTGTGTGCACCTTCAGGTTGAGCTCGACAGTAAGACATCATGGACCCTAAACTCTGACAGTGGTTCCACGTTTATTTTAATGGTACAGAAAAAAATGCAAGCACATTTCCAACTAATGTCATTTTCAAAAACTTGGGAAAATGTTATCCTTAAGGCTAAAATTAAGAAAGTTAGTACAGTTTAGTTCAATGAAAGAAAAAGCACATTTTTAGCAGATATCTGAGGGTCATCTGTTTTGCTCTGGTTTAGGATTAAGCAAGATTTCTAAATAAATTGAGTGAAAAACAGCACAAGTGTTGGTTAAAATATGAGCACTACCAGAGAAAGGGGAATTTAGCCTGAAGATTGTGCTGACAGATGGGATCTCTCCTGATCCTGATTTACAGTCATGGAAAATTAAACAACTTTAACTGACTGTAATAAATCTTTTGCAACAATCCCAAACCAGATCAGATATTAGGAGGCGAAAGTGAGGTGGAAAATAGTCAATATTAAAGGTTTCTCCAGAAAACGAAAATAAAAAAATGTTATTCCGTCTTAAAGCGTCACTGGATCAGATTTAACTTTATTTACACACTCAGCTGTGTTGGCCTTCTGCAGAGAAATGGACTAAAAGGTAAACCTGTTACACAGACTTAAGAAAACAAAACATTTCAGTGGTTTCACAATCTCCAAATGTTATGAGGGGAAATAAAGACGTCTCTACACAGAGAGCAAGCTGGGTCATGGAGAGGGTTTGTTGGCCAATCGCGAGGGCTACTCATTTACACATTCCACACGATCATCCATGTGCGAGGGTACCACTTCCAATTTCGTTAGTTAGGACACGGGTGGGAGGGGTGTTTATGGAGGTGGAGTCCGGTCAAAAACAGAGAAATAGACAAACAATGGTGTGGCCTCATTTCAATATATGCAAATCTTTTCAGACCTCCATTAACAGAGGGACCGTTTGATGAAAAGATGTACAAAAGAGCAGCACAGATACACTTTGTGTGAATCCATCAAACGCTAGCAGAAGAAATAATACTGCCTCCCTAATCTCACTTATTAATGATTATAATGTTCAAAGGTCTACCTGTGTGTGCAGATTATACATGTTTCCCTGTACCTGGCAAACAGCAGTTACCTTTGCATAAAAACTACAGACAGTTGATTATATTTATAGAAAAGAAATCTCAAAACTCAAGACCTTTCCAAGCTTTACATCATATTTCATGTTGTAACCTACCTTAAACGGTCTGAAGAGAAGATAAAGTTCCCGTGGTTTGATATCGACAGGTAGGCCGCTGACGAACAGTGTTCGTACCTGCAAACAAAAACCAAAAACGCAAATCGTTGGTTGAAGTGAGCAGTCAAATATTCTGTGTCTTGTTTTAATACAGCAACTGTTTTTCACTCCACTCAAAACAAACACTGATCTGAATATTTAGTTAGACATTCAAAATACTATCATGTTATCATCAAACAACAACATCAACAAAGGTGACAGCAGAAAACACTGCACAGCTTCATTTACAGTCTACGCTTCAGTTTGAAATATGCTTGACCTGCTTCACCTCCTCCTCATGGGTCAAATGTGTTGTTAGTCTGGTCTATCCAAACTTTCTTGACTCCAAGCTGAAAACCCATTGAGCATGCAATTTCGAGCAGCATTCCTCTACACAATAACGGCAGGAGATCCAACCCTTGTTGTAAACTTCTTTGCTCTTGACTTCTTAAAAAAAGGGGCCACGTATAATCCCAAACCACATCCCTCTGTTCACAGGCTGTGGGACTCAACAAAAGTCTGTTTATTCCCCTCTATGAATTATTGTTTAATAGATATAAAATTAAAGGCCTAAAAAAGAGGAGCACGTTTCCAGTAATCAAAGAAAATCTAAGATGCAAATGTACCCAAGTTAGCCAAGAGGCTTTAAATTAGGCTTCCTATTATTTTAAGTTATACAATAAGATACAGTAGTTATACAAACACACTCCATAAGTTAAACATGAGCCATCAAATTCTGAATTACAGGTGAGATTGATTATTTTTAAATACATTCCTCAGAATTAAGAAGCGACCTCTTGGCTGGATCATGACCCTCAGGTTAGGAACCACTGTTTAAGCCCTTGTCAAGATCCCAAATCTGGAATTTGACATATCTGATATGAAAATACAGTAATCCCTTTAGATTTCACATTTGCCTCTTAGAGAACTGAAAAGAATGAAAGGTGACAAAGAAACAAAATATAAAAGATCCTGTGATTCCTGCACTGTATAAAGAGCTTAACGGTGAACATACAGTATGACCATGCTGGAGGACCCCTTGGACCCCTTCAAGGACCCCTGGCCATTCCCTGACCAATGGATATTGAAAGCCGAGGCTGCGTACGGTGTGGACGTGGAAATAAAGCATGCAGTGCGAGGCCCATTAGTTCCCAGCCAGTGGGGAGGCCCCGAGTACAATGGGGCTGCCAGAGGAACAGCAATGAGCGGTGGACAACAGAGCACAGCGTGACACCATTTCCTTCCTCTGACCTGCGGCCCCGGCCCCGCCAGCCCTCCGGCATTTTTCAGGTGCCGCACAGCAGCATTTCTCAGCCCTCTACATGTCAGAGCATACAGCAATATTAAGCCGACACAGCTGGACACATGGTCAATGGAGATGTTTTAATGTGTTCACCGGCTTCTATTTGAATTGAAGTTTCTAACCTTTAAACTGAGCTGAAGTCCAGCCAATCCTTTTTTTAATGCATCAGACTATTTTACAGAAATGTTTAAAACAAATGGATATACTGCCGGCTGACGGGATGCTGTAACTTGATTAAAATGGTCTCTACAAACAGATTCAAATGCTTTTATTCACAGTAGTCACCCGTTTGCTTAATCTTTGTCCTCAATAACAAGGAGAAGAAAATACTGAAGCAAATTAGGGTAAGAAAAGTCAAGTGACCACACGTGTCTTTGCAGGAAGATAATGGGAACAAAGGAGGAGCAACAAAAGGCCCTGCGCTCCCCTCAGTGCGTCTCCATAAGGAGTCATTAAAGAGGAAATACAGCCGGCCACACAGAGCGACAGCGAGTGACTGCTGGAAGAAAAAAAAAAGACATCTTTGTGGAGGGCAGTCAATTAATTGAGTTGATTCAAATGTTGGCTTTATTACATTTTCTTATTTATAAAAATATGAAATTACATACAGCATAAAAAGGATATTAACAGATTAAACATTAAATTTAGGTTTCAGTATCATAATGGCTTTGAGTCTCCTCACAAATCAGAGGGTATAAGTGACATAACACTTAAGATGTTTGTATGACTCCTTTTTTTGTGTGGCACGTGAATAAAAACAAATGAATCAGGTACACCAACGATGCTGATCTGAGGATGCTGATGAACGGGATAAAAATATATCAAGTAGCCTAAATATTGAAAAGAAGTCAATGCCATGGGTGTTTTTTAAACCCTGTAATATTCTGGATCCAACCATCTTGTGATTACACTGCAAAAACTTAAATTTAAGCAAGTGTATTTCTCTAATTTCTAGTTAAAAATCTCCCATTAAACACAAGATAAACCACATTCACAGACAAGTCCAGATAAACATCTAATTTCAAGACTAATAAAACTGAAAATATGGCCTGCTTGCTTGTAACAAGTACAAAATCTACCACTGCAGCAAGCTAATTTTACGTTAATGTCTTCATATGAGATCTACTAACTAATTCAGATATAGACATCTTATTTCAAGACACTCAAGTATGATTTGCTTTCTTCATTGGCAGATCATTTTTCTTATTGCAAGCATTTCAGGCCGTATTTTCACCTTTTTATATCATGATTTAAGATGTTTATCTGCACCGTCAGGTGAATGTGCCTATTAAGTTAATTTTGACTTAAAACTAGACAAACACACGGACTTTTTTTGGAGAGTACAAAGCCTGGCATCATTTGCAACAAAAATATGAGTAAACACGTCAACAGGCGAGACAAACTAACACTTAATTGGTTGAACAGTTTAACTGATTTGCTGAGGTCATTATTGCCAATTAGGCTCTTCTACACCTGGCGGTACACGTTGAAATATTTTGATTAAAATGAGACGTCACAGCAAGTTTAGGGAGTTTTGGGAGTAAAAAATTGCATTTTGAAATGCCAAGTTTTGAGGATAATCATATTCATCGTATTCTTTATAAGCTCATTTTATAACCCTCTTTATAAACTATTCCAGTGGGACATAAAAGCTACGTTAAAGCTACATGTCACAGAATAAACAGCTTGAAAGCCTAACTTACACATGTTGACTGTAAAAAGTGTTATTTTAGGATGTGACTGAACATGAACACAGCGGGTCAGAGTTTCGGTACAGCTGAGGGATCAAACTTGTGTTACACTCACCTCCTCCTCGATGGAGACGTTGTTATTGGGCTCTGCGTCAGCTTTGAGACTCATGTTGTCGGTCGCCTCCGCTGCCGTTGTTGCTTCTGAAAGTATCAAGAGTTTCCTCGTGGCGTGATATTTCCCCCAAGTGCGTCTAAAGCTGCCGTGAAAGTCTTGGTGGCGTTTGAACTTGACGAGAGAAGATGTGCCGAGGTGAGGTCGTGCGGACGAGGACTGCGGCGGAGAAGAAGTATCCGAGGATATCTCAGAAGAAGTATTGCGAGAGAGAATCATTCATAAAAGGAAGGAAAAGGAAAAGAAAGAAATGACAGACACGCGCTAAACTAAAGGTGAGAAGGTGGATTTGTGCTCCGTGTGTGAAGGTGAAAGATGGGGGGAAAGAAGTGCGCGTAAAAAACTCGAAGCTTCTGCGCTCACATCAATGCCCTCAGCTGTGGGACTGTGCGGGGGAAGAACAAGTAAACTTTTCTCATTGGAGCGCGTCTCTCTCTCCTCCTGTCCGCGAGTGAGCCCCCCTCCTCCTCCCTCTCCTGCTTTTCAATTAGGTCATCAATTATGTTGGAGTCCGCTGTGAGCCGTAATCAGGCTGCAGATCCGCCTCAGCTGTTGCAGGAAGCGCCGGCCCCTCCGCCGCCGCATCACCGTTTCTATGGGAGCCGCACAGCCAATGGCCATTCCCCCAAAACCTCTACAATAGGCTACATTTGAAGTTAAAGTAAAAAATTAAACAATATTTTAAAGTCAATTTAAATTCCTTTGTGTTTTTGTAAGTCACAATCCTTACTTCCCTGTCATCCACTGAATGTTGGGCCCTATAATACAAAATGAAATGAAGGCCTCTGTGCTTTACATTAAAATAAAATGTCAGCTTATTTGACTTTAATGTGGCACAAACTGATTAACAAGGGACGTCATACTCGCATCAAATGAAACTTATTTCTATTTATTTTATGTTGGTTAAAAAAAGATTGTGAACACCAGCTTAATCACCAAATATTTAAAGGACTATTTCACTTAAGTAAGTGCTTTTTTTTTTCTTATTCATGTTTCATGTTTCGTATCAGTAAATGTGTTTTCCTGAAGTTCACAGAGAAGTGAGGATTTAAAGATAGGCCTATAATTTAATATTATATATATAAAAAAATACAAAAAAATCTAAATGATCCTTATGTAGGCTATCAGAGTTAAATAACAAACTAAAACTCATTTTATATTGTATTTTTTAGATGTTTAATGTTGTGCAGACCTTTTTTAATTTGTGAGAGTTAGAGAGAAATGTAACATGAAAATCTTCATCTATAGGACTAAGAAAATATGGATGATTGATAGAGGATTTAATTCATGTGCATTGAATAGTTGGATGAATAAAGGGTATTTACATGTTTCATTTTTATTATTTATGGTTTATTTGTTAGTGTCAGAAACATCGACAAACTGAAAACAGCCATCCAAAGCAAGTGGTGTTTATAGTGGATGCTAATTTGTAACACCCATCTCTTGTAGGGCTTTTGTTTGAATAAAAGTTTAAAACTGTAAAGTTTAAAAGGAAAAGAAAGGGTAAACTGGGTACAGCAAGCACAACACATAAAGCATAATGATAATAATAATAATGGTATGGTAATCATCATGGTGCCTGTGTTTTTATCCTTTCAGTCTAGGGTTGACGTAGCAGGGGCGTGGGTGGAGAAGGGGCCTGTGTTGTGTGTATGACTCGGCCCTGGACGTGAGCCCAGCATGCAGAGCGTTTCCTCACAACAAGCAGATCTCAGAGGCCACACGGCTTCCTGACTTTGTATGAGAACACAATCAGACTTGCAGGACAGGGAGGGGGCGGCCGTTTATTCTCTCTGTACTTCTTCAGATTTGATCTAAAAATAGTGACGCTCTGCTGTGTTTCTCTGGGTTTATACTGACTGAACCCAGGGTACATATACAGCATATACAACTTAAAGAGGGAGAGAGACTACATCATGGTACAAAAATATAGTAGGCTTCAGTATCCTAAAAGAAAATGATCTGTATAAAAACGTTTTTTATTTATTGCTCACCACTTTTATTTAATGCAGCAGTAGTTCACATCATTAATGGCAGAGAGTCGTTAACATGTCCATGAATCTCTCAAAATGACATGAAATATGTGATGAAACACACGTTTAGTATTTCATCCATGAATTGTTAAAGAATACTACTCCACAGCCACTCATCATTTTGCTAATCTATAATCGTTCAGGTCATTTTAAAGACATAAATATTAAGTCCGGCCTCTTGAATGAGCAGATTTGATTGTAAACTGAATATTTTTGGCGTTTAGTCTTTTTTGTGTGTGGATGAAACAGCACAATTTTACATAGCTATCTATTCAGTGTGGAAATAAATTGCAGATGATTCAATATTTTTTTTTACTGTATTGGTGAGATAAGAAGACAAGAGAAAAAGAGACATAAAAGACAGTGAGAGGAAGACATTAAGAGACAGACAATGTACCGAACACAGACAACAAAGGTCACAGTATTGAATGGAAGATTAATCAATAACTAAAATGAAATCTTGTGATATCACAACTGTTCTTGTTTGATTTTCTCCCCTATAATTTTTAAAAATCAGTGAAGCCGAACATCTTTGAATGTTTCAAATGATTGACACATTTAAATTAAACATGAGCTTTGTATGACTGAAGGAGCCGAAGGCCTCTTTAAGGAGACAGTGCTGATGTTTAATCAGTCTGATTGTCATGATTCAAAATTCTGTGACGAAATCCAGGTGATGATGATGAAAGGTGGGTAGTTAGCTCGGATGATGAAGGCTGCATGTACTCCATGTTCATATCATTTATTTTGATAAGTGTGGCTGATGTGAATACATATTCAGTGTTTTTGGTTTAAATCAAATGTCTGCTCCCCTCAGGAAACTCACGTTGAATTAGAACTAGAATAAACTAGAGCACAGGTATGCGTAGACGTACTGCTCTTTTCTGTCTTAAGTCAGCAGCTGAATTGTATGTGAATTTAAAAAACAGTCAAGAACAACATACATTACGCTCTATTTCACTTTTAAGTTACATGGTTGGTGCCTATGAAATATTGACTTGTGATTCTGAGTGTTCATTAATTCATCGAGCACATACAGTTCGTACAGTTTGTGCTGTAAGGGCTTCATGCACATGACGCCTTTATGCACCTCATCCACAGATATAACCTCCTCCACTCTCTTTACAAGTCATGCACTAACAAAAGACACATACAGCTGCATCCCTCTCAGTTTGGATGTTATTCTTATGGTGCTGCACTAGTGGTTGCTTATTTTATCTTAGATGGAATGGGATGTCTTTGTAGTCATTCACATTGAACAATGAAATCTCAGTGATGATGTTGTCTTCATTTCTTTTGTCCAAGTCAGAGCAGTTAAAACGTCCGCATTTACCTTTTTATACATGTGGAGTTTTATGTCTTCTATGCATTACAGTGAAACACGGATCATTGCTTTAAATAACACTTTGATTATCCAATAACTGATTACATTGATCATGTGTTAAAATTAATTGTATAGGAGGAATTCAATAGTTATTGTGGGTTAGTTCAGGGCCATGATTTCAACCTTTTCTCAGTTTCATTTGCTGTGTTTTTTAAAATCAGTTTAGACTCTTTGAAACCTTAAATGAAAGATTAGTTTGAAACAAAGCCAGAAAATTAACCAAATCTTTTTCTTAAAAAAATGTATGTTTTTATTATCTCTTCATTTCTGACAGTTTCGACCATTTCTTAAACCACTAAACATGATTTGAAGCAATCCTTCAAACATTGAAGCCAGACTTTAAATGTTTAGTTCAATGTCTCTTTCTGTACTTATTCCCAAAACTTTAATAAAACTGTCTTTAAATCTTAAATTCATTCGATATTATACGTGTTTGAAATTCATGGTTGAAATTCATGGCATACAAAGGGTTAAACCGCAAACATGAGTCACTGAAGCTCTGAACCTTTTATGTCCAAAGATGTCGCTGCCATCTTCACTGCCAAAGATGTTCAGAACGAATATGTCTTATTTATACGTCTCTTCGGCTAGATTTAAAGGAACGCTCGGTCGTGTCTGACTGGAGCTAAACTCATAGACCTCTTCCCTCCAAGTGTTGACATGGAGGCTCTACATAATTGAGGGCTGGGACTTTTAAAGTTGAAATTATCAAGAGATTGTTTTTTTTTAGTCTAAATGGACTGCCTCACAACCTTAAAGGGCTCAAGTGGCTGCTGCTTGTCATTAATTAAAGAAACAGGAGAATAGCCTTTTTATTGTGGACCTGCTGGAGGATTTCTGTCTGATGCTCTCACATCACAACTACTCCCACTTGTCTCAAACATTGCTGTTGCCTGTTTAGAAATGCTGTGGAAGCACGATAGATTGTGACAAAAGTCTGTGAGTTCAGGAAGCTGTCATGCTGCAGAAATAGTGGTATACTTGGACAGTATCTCAGTGGTTGTTAACATTATCGGCCCTTTGACACCTTAATACAGTGATTCCCAAAGTAGGGCGTGGGACCCCTAGGGGAGGCCTGGAGTAATGGCATGGCATGGCTTTTAACAAAAACAATGCACAACGTTTTTCATGGAGTAATGCATGGCGATTTTGTGAGAGGACTCACAAATGTAATCGATGTAAACGTAAGGCTGAAAATGACAAATTAGGAAGTTTTATGTAACAGCATCATTTTTAACTGCTTCCTTTTTAAAAGTGTCTTTTCAGGGCTTTTTTCAGTTGGCTGTCACACACTGAAATTGCTATTCTCTACTTTTTGCACCTATTGTTTGAGATGATTCTAAAAATATCGATATATGTTGATATGTATGTCGTGGGGTGGGTTGGGGGGGCCAAGCCAAAGATGAGAGGAAAGTTTTAAAGATAAAACAAATAGATTTATTGTTACTCTTTGGATTTATCTTTGGGCCCCTTGTACATGAGCATATTTAGTAATAAATGTTTTTTTTGTAAAATGTCAGTCCAATCTCTCTCCCTCTGTTAAAGCAAAGTCTTGTTTAAAACCTTAAGCGTGTCTGATGTACTTAGGATGCCTTTAGAAATCAACGAAAACCAGGAAAACAATCTCCTGTGAAATTGTAGTTGAATCACTTGATTTTTATAAATTTGTATTAAATTAATTGTTATTATTTGTAAGTAAATTAATTTAATTACTCCACGGTAGCCATGACAACTTGGGGTTACGATAATTTCACTTCAATCGGAAGCCTAAGCAGATTACACATTACACTTTATGCAATGTATGCACGGACGACTCTTTTCACATCATTAAAGCTGCTTAAAAGGAAATTAGAGCAGGAAACTGTAAAAATGGTGTTAATAGGATTGTGCATGTTACCAGTAACTGACACATTTCAGTGAATTAGCCTTCTTTGTATCCACTGGATAATCCGAACAGTTGAAGAGCATTAAATCAGATTTCCCTCCCTCTCCTTCTACCCACCAACACCTGACAGAAACTGAGACTGTATAGCTCAGAGGCTCTGGGTAAGCCTCATGTTTTATTTGCGAAAAGCGGCCCCATTGTCCCATAAGTCACCTCGCACAGCACTCTTCTGCTTCACGCCACACTGAGCCTGTCCGACTGCGTTAGCATCACCCGCTGCTAAAGCACTTAGCCTGTGTTCGCGGTGTCCTCTGTGGTACAGCCAAACATCCATTTGGAGGACCTAGGAAACTTTGAAGCTTTTTCACCCACACACTGAGCGAGGGAGGCACGGGATGCATTTGTGACGTTTCTTTGTCCAATAAATAGCCCTCTTCATGAATACATTAAAGACAATCAAGGCCGTGTATGTAGCCATGCTCTCCAGCCCAAACAACGGTTAGGAGATGCATTTCTTTGAACTATGGATTTTATAGAACGATTAACCAATAATATTTCCTACTCACGACTCACGAGAGATAGACCTTGTTATCCATTTGTTTGCCACATTTTATCTATTGCCCTCTTTTTCCTAACACTTGTCAGACATTGTCACACCAGCTGTAAGGGCCAACAAGGACTGAAAGAGTTTGGAGAAGCTTCTACGACTGCTGGAAAAAGATCAATACAATGCACTACTGATGCGTGTATCAAACAAACCTGTGTTTATTTATTACTTGAATAGTGATACGTGTTACAGCAGCTAAATTCAGAGATTACATTTCCGGTAAAGTGAATGAATTTCTGGTGAATTTCAAAGTGGAGACAGTTGTTTCAGCAGACGACATAAATACAATGTACTGCTCTGCTGTTATTTGATGTCACAGCTGAACACCGAAGAGTTGCCATTTTACGTCCCCTCTCTGTTGTGCAAGATTTTATTTAAAGGGAATAGTCACACAAGGTATGGTTTTAATTTTGTATGAGACTACATGTCTTATTAGCAGATAAATTATTACTTTACAAGCCAGGGAACCAGACCAATATGCAGGCTCAAGTTTTATTTGCTCTTGCAGATGAGTCTGGTTCCCCTCCGGTTCAGACAGCCATCAAGCTGACCTGGTCAGGGTCAGACAAATCACAGTCATTTAACAAGTATGGGGTAGGGTTTGATAGGATGAGTGCAGAGCAGAGTGCCAATAAAGCATTTAGTTAATAAACCAAAATGGCTGCTGGTGATGTTAGACGTTCTTTTGAATCTGTACTGGTCAGTATTATTAACAGGATGTAACAATTTTCCAAGAGAAAAAGAATACACTTAACATAAAGTACTTGATGATAAGAAAGTTGTGTTTGCTGTCATGTTCTGAAGAGGTGGCTCTTACAAGCATTTTGGTCCGTTGACATTGAAAATGTCCCTTGGATACTGAAAATAAGAGAAGAGGTTGCCTGACATTTTCAAGACCATTTACAAAATGTAGTTGCTTTTGCAAATTCAGACCAATAGTGTACACCTGCTTTAAAACATTTGTTTCCCTATAGACTTTGTTTCATTTGCATTGTAAATAATTTTATTTATAAAGTTATTTTGGCTTTCTTAGCTTTATTCAGATAAGACGGTTGTTAGAGTCAGAGAGAGAGAGATAGAGAGAGAGAGAGAGAGAGAGAGAGAGAGAGAGAGTGGAATGACATGTGGGAAAGGAGCTGCATGTCCGACACAAACCAGGGCCGCTGAGGACTGGGACAGGACAGCAGCCTGTGCACAAACCAACCACTAGGACAACCGGCACCTCATGCATCGCCAGTATATTAACCCTAACAAACACACAGCTGTCTTCCTGGTTATCACCTATAGCTAGAATTCAACATATTCACATGGCAGGCTTTTTCCCATTCTCTTTTTTTCACTGCTGTGTTGCAGGTCAAGGGTCATAAAAGATAATCTACCAAAATTGTTATCATTACACTGATTCTACGGACTACATGAAATGATGCGATTCAGCGGGCTAAGTTATGCTAACGTCAGCACAGTGGCATCCTGGGAGAAAGAATACTGTGCACAGTAAACACACAGATTGATAACAAGGTATGTTTTTGACGACACATACCCACATCAACTGTTGAGTCTGTTGCCTTCAAAGAACTAATGAGTAAAATACATCAGCTGGGACAAACCACTTCCTTTCTCCCTCACCTTCTGGTCCGGATCTAGACAGCTGGACGTGTATCTATCACGCCTCTGATTTACTTTACAGCTTTACTGCAGAGGACTTTGGATGAGGTCGGATGACTTTGGATTATGTAAACTACTGAATTCAACCAGGCTGTGTTTGTTCATTGGATCGTCAGCATTAATCATTCGTAAAAAGAAAGAAACAAAAATCATGGCTACATCAAAACTTCCTACATAAATATCTACTGTCTTCGCCTTTATAACATTTGTTGACCACAGTAACCCCAGTTCATTGCCTCCACCTCTCCTGGATCTCAGGACTGTTATGTTTTCTACAACCAAAACAAAGCTAGTGCTGGAAGAGATGTGTTTATTGTTTCAAACAAAGCACAAAACAAAACTGTGAGCTGAAAAATGTTCCAAAAGTTCTGTCAAAATGTGGGAGACTACTGCGAGATTGTGTGATAGACATTGTTTGAAACTCAGATACAAAAACAAAACCTTTATTTTATCTTGGAGACTGTCCTTCTCACAATATAGTTAACGTTCTGGAGAAATGACAACAGAGATTATCTTTTTTGTGATTTTCTAAGTTGATGGAACAGATTTTCAAATCAAAGTACTTCCTATTTCACAGAGAAACTCCCCCTCAGAACATTCCTAACAAGAGGAAATGCTGAAGAAACGACCCTCTGGGATCATTAAAAATCATCGTTTTCTCATGAAGTTTATGAAGAAGAAACTCCACAGAGGAGTTTCCTCAACATGTGAACAAAACTCAGTTTTAATCTCATTCTGTACACACAGAGTCAAACAAAATTAAAAAACAAATTGATTTAGAACAGATTCAACTCAACAAACCAGCTCTTTTTCATATTTCAAAAGTTTGTGCAGTATGTAACACAAAGTATGTGCAAACTTGTTGGAAGACAAACACACTTTCACAGCATCCTCCCTCAGCAATAAGGTCTTCACATCCTGTTTGTGTATGGAATATGGGACATGAGGGTTATGCTATTTAAACCAAAGGGCAGCACATTCCCAGCAAGCAGGGTCTGGTTTGGGATCTGAAAATCTGCTGCCAGCTTCTCAAGGGGATATGAAGTGGGTGGGAAAAGGCAGAAAGCAGGAAAAGGAGAAAAACAAGATAATAATTCAAGAGAGAATGGAAAAGAGGACAATTAACCAGGGAGGGGGATGTAAAGGAAAATGATACAACGTGATATCAGATCTCTACTTCAGCTTCAAGATCAAAGAGATTTAGAGAAAATAAGTCCTGCATCTTTTGTGTTTGTATCATTTTCTATGTTATCTACAAGAATAAACTGCTAAAAACTGAGGTTTCCAAAAAATATATAAACATGGTAAAGTCTTTAGGAGCACAATAATGCATAAGGCAAGGCATTGTTAATATTTCTAAGAAAATATGCATTATTTTTACAGAATATATCTTTCCATGACCTGTCTATGTAGCTGATACAGAAAAAAAAAATCACAAACTACTCATTTCCTTTCTTTGTTTTCTCTCAGGGGGTTAGTAAAAATATTTGTATTAGTGTCATGACAGTGCAGGTTTTGATTATGGAGCTATTTCTGTTTGTTCATTATTGTCTCCCATTGATTGATTGATTGATTTGTGTAGGATGCACATGCACACATCTGCAAATTGTTTGACATAATTCACTTATTCACCAAGATAAAAAATTATGCACATTAAACATGTTTATTTAAAACTCAAGTATGAACACATGGTGTTTTGGTGAGCACCCAGACTGTCAATATAACTTTGTTTGTTTGCAAGAAGTCTTATAATAACAAACAGGGACAGAAACAAATAGCATGGAGTCAGGCTGTTGTTAGCCTAGCTTAGCAGAAAGGCTAAATATGTACAAGGCAGAAAAGAAGCTAAAGCAAAAAGTACACCTGAGGCTGTTTAATCAATAGAAACACACCAAAATATTTACTGCACCAAAATAGTTTCTGAATATCTGCATAACTTTTTGGGTGCGTTGAATGTGGGCAGCTTCTTTAAGTCTTGTCATCACAGTGAGGTTTTCAGGTTTGGTACTGTCATCACGCTATTGATCTTCTGATCTGTCTCCAAGAAAGTAAGCCAAGCGTATTTTCCAAAATGTTAAATCTTTAAAAACACCACAGGCAATGCATGAACTAGAAAGTTTTCAGTCAAAGGCTTAGGAAAGACTACTCGAAAGTTTTAGCATTTTAGAATTTTGTGCAGTATTCGTCTGCAATCGTGGAAAACAAGAGTGATTTCTTTTGATCAAAGTTCAGAATCGACTGCTCTACAGAGAAAGGAAAGACATGGTTAACTGAACCATTTTTTTGGTCTGTACATAAGGTTGATGCACTTGAAAAGACAGAGATAACTTCAGGGACCAAACGGAAAAGACTGGGAATATAAAGAGAAAAAAAGTCTAATTTCTGTTTCTGGACACTTTGGTTGTTAAATGTTATTGTGTTTGTGTGTAGCTGTAAAATATAAAACCATTTTATAAGGGTAGTATCTAGATATTCAACAAGTGTAGAGATTTTAAAAACAGGAAGGCCATCTGATAACAATCCTGTAACGCCCTCTCTGCCTGTGGGCGCTCAAACCCAGCAGATGACCTTCTTCAGAAGACTTACAGAAATGTTTGGACAATTTTTGCTCAGCTGTGAGACACGGTCATGTTCTGGTTTTTGGGCAGAGTCTCAGGAATGTAAACTACCCACCACCCCACTCATAAACACGGAAGACTTCATAATAACTGTGTGATGCTGTTAGGTCTGATGAAATACAGAGAAAAAGCTTGATTTTCACGTGAAAAAATCCACTGCATGGTTAATAACATGAATCTAATCTGACATGATTTGGAACAACAACAATCGTTGCTGCTGGATGTTATTTCTCTTGGGGGAATCCTTGAAATGAAATGTGGTCCCTTCCACTTATTAGATTAGCTGTGTGTGTATATGTTCATAAATGTTGTGTTTGAGGTCATCACGTTGAAGTGGATGTGTGTTTATTATGATGTTCTGTGTCACACTGAGACTGAAGCCACCGGACTGAACTTCTTCATTCTCTCACTATTATTTAGTTCTGCGTCTTTTTTCTTCTTCTTTTTTTATTGGACAAACTCATAAACACCACATGTTGCATATTTCTGCGGACACGTTTCAGTGATTAAAAACCAAACAAACAAACCTCAAAACACAAGTGAGTTAAATTTCCTGCTCTTGCATGTAGGCCTACCTAAAAAAAGTGGACTGAGCCTCTAAATCCTCAGAGCTCATGAATTTGTATTACAGATTGTTGAAAGAAACTGCAAGAATACCACTCTGCACCACAAAGTCACCTTTTCTGGGTTTTTCTTTTACAGAGATTTAATGTAGACTGACTGTAGGAGGCTTTCAGAGCACCGTGACGACAGCCCAACATGCTTCTGTCTACCACTGAGAGCTGCATCGTACTATTTTTGTGGTGTGAGGGATGAGGCAACAGAGGAGAGGATATTAAAGTTTCAGCCCATCATTGTGGACTTGAACCTGTTATGTGATGGTTAACACCAAGCCAACACGCAATAATCTTTATGAACACAGCATGGCGAGCTACAGTAGCTCAATAAAACTGAGAAGTTGAATATAATGATATTTTATCCTTTTTAAAGTTTACAAAAAAATATCCTTTAATATGATTAGTCATGCAAAAAAACAAGCTCACATAGATGTACCTTCTCCAGTCAAAATGGACTCATGTTTTGGGATGTTGATGGTGTGTTTGTAAGACCATGAGGCCGCATGGAGACACCATTGGGGTGACCAAATCTGGGGTTTATGGGGTCTAGTCTAAGTTCTAGGTATCTCAGCTATAGACCATTTCACACATTAACTCCTGACATTTAATAGAACATTTTAGGACACTCAGGCTCTGATATTTTCCTGAATTGCCTTTCAATAACCTTTCTCTCAGCGACATATTGTCAGTATCAGACAGGCTCTCACAACTGCGTTTGCTCTAGATAGGGGGAGGCCTGTGCACGAGGAGACAGAGGAGGTGTTTCATAGTCAGGACTGTTCTGTGTCACTACAGTATGTATTAGGAAAGTCCAGAGATACAAACACAACAGGGAAAAATAAAATACAAAAAACAAAGGCGAATAGTGAAGAGTATAAAGCAGAGAAAGTCAATATGAACAATGTCATCGCTCCGCCCTCTTTCTCACAGTGAATGTTTCAGACATGCTGCAGTTACACTTCGGCTCAATCCGACTTCCTGCTGATTTTTAACAAGGGGGCAGGCAGAAAAAAGCCTTCAGAAAGTCTGGGTCACCAGATTCGTCCATTTGCATTCACACCACTGACTGAATATAAATATGGACAAAGCGTCTCCATCTCCTTCCATTGTACAAAAATAAAGCCAAAAACACCCCCGTGAAGGACGCTGACTTATTGTGCTGGTGGCATAATTTAGAGCCAAGACATGTTCAGCAGAGATCAGTAGAAGCTTAAGTCTGTCACAAAAACCCAAACATTAACAAAGTCATATTCTGTATGTTTTGATATCGTTTCACCTTACAGGATGGCCGATATTTCAGCTCTGCAACAACAACAATATTTTGCAACATCCCTTTCTCAGCAGACTCGTAATTTTCTACTATCTCTCTCTAGCAAGTAACATGGTGTCCTGCAGCTCAGTTCTGAAATGAGTAAAGCTTTCCAAGTGTCGGTATGTAAATCTCACAAAGCATCAATCACTGGTCTCCAATCCAAACACGTGACTGATAAAGGCACATTGTTCCCTCTGTGCTGCACAGATCCGAGGCATGGCTCTCATCTAACGGACAATAACAAGGCAGCAGGACGTAGTTCAGTCCCTCTCAGAGACACTAAATCAATCTGTTCCAAATAAACAGCCGGCTTTTACACCACTTGCTCATCCTGAAACCTGAGTTTGGAGTGAGACATTCCTGATTTATTACTATCTAGTGAGAAACAGATGAAGAGTTTTTTCCTACCTGGATGTAAAACAGTGTAGTCGGTGCGGCCATAAAGTAGAACATCTTTGCTTTTCCTAATTTTTCCACTGCTTATCATTTATTACCTGTCAAACCTTTGAAATCAACTATGCATTTGAGAGTTTTTGAGTAATTCAGACTCTATTTCTCTTTAATAATTTGCTACATAACTTTTTAGGGAAGTAAAATGCTTCCATCGAGTTTCTTGTGGACATGAAAACACTTTTTTTATAAACATCTGCCAAATTGACGACATTTTCATATCGAACACATCTGCAAATTGTTATTTTCCTTAAAATACCGCGACAACCAGAGGATTAAAAACTTGTGATGTTTATGTTTTTAGTTAGTCGAAACACTTGGAGGACCCAGAACCCCAATCATTACGTTCCCCTGCAGTAGGTGATATGTAACTGTCACTCAAACCTAATAGGGAGAATTCAGGGTACAAATCTTTGTCTCTGGAGTTTAAATGGATCGTACAACATCTGTCTGTCTCCTTCTAAACGTGGCAGAACATTCTCCCTGATAAAACTCCACATTACTGTTTTTTTTCTCAAAAAAAGTATTCAAAACAACATTTCTTGGAGAAAATGTTGAACTGATGGATTCTCCTGCAGTAATCTTAAAATAGTTTGAAAATTAGACCACCTCCAAAAAAGTGCAAGAGCAAGAGAAGGACAACACTATAATCCATGAACCTCACACATGTTCTTGACTAATAAACGAGGCCGTCTGCCAACCTGGCAAAGTGACTGTTGTGGGAGTTGCATCATGGGAATTGTAGGATTCAACATTTTGGTATGCCTGGCTTATACTCAGGCTCTACAGCCCAGATTTATAAATTATTGCACTTCACTGAAATGCATTTCTGCATCACTGGAAAATGATTTTATTATTTCAGTGCATTCTGCCCACACGCTACATTATACTAAACAAACTGCTGCCTAATCAAGTTGCCACAAACATATTATTTATTGCCACCTACTTTATAATGCACAGTGAGTGGGAGAAAATGGGTGTGGAGTTCAGGAGTCCCAAGGTGGGTTAATCCACCCTGGTTATGAATCATAGAGAGTGATTATGGTCCCACGACTTTCGTGATAGCTCTGCATTCTTGTCCACCACAGTTCAGAACTTACAGCATACAGTGTTTTTGAGTTATTTGTTGATTCTTTGATTTTTTTATCATCTCTACAAAATGGTACACCTTGACTCCTGGGAACACTTCAGATGTTACACAGTCAGTGTGAACAGATTTACTATAACTATTTGGTTTGTTGAAATACAGTACATAGAAACAAAGACATTTGGCAGAAGGATAACACATCAGAAGTTCACTAGACACTGCATAAATATCCAGACTTTGCTTGCTGCATTGTTGAGTTTGGGCCTGATAAGGGCCATGTGGGAGGTGAGGGAGTATCCAGGTTGTGACTACCTGGGAAGCTTTCATAAACAGAGCCTGGCTCTGTTGAAGGTGGCAGTGCTGTTTGGGCCATGTGGTAGGTTATGTAACTTATCAGTAGGGCATAAGGGCATAATTGGGATGAGGGGTTTCTTCACTGAGAGCTAATAATTTCATTAGGGCACGGGAAACTTTATTTCAAAAGTTAATAGGTTCTGTATTTTTGTCTTTTTCTGCCTGAGATATCTCTGAACCATCCCTTTATCAATATGTCGACCTTCTGGTCCTGTTCTACAGATTTGACCTCTTTGCATGTGAGAGTCCGCACACGCATAATGTGAACAAACATTTACTATTTCACAAAACATACTTTATCTCATTCAGTAAATTTCCACTCGTGAGGCTCCCTCTTGTGAAAGTGTAGCATGTTTCACAACGGCAACTACCTGTGCACATAACAATGAGGCCGCTGATGAAATCCTTATTTTTCTAAAGGTTGAATTTCCTTTGCAAATAGCTTTAAATTGTCACTCATTACGAGTAAAACTCACCGACCATTAACTAAAAAGGGGAACATTCAGGTTGCAATTTAGGGCTGGGAGGCATTCAGCAGAAGTAAAAGAGCAGAAGCAGTGAGCAGAACTAATTTCATCAAATATTAAACCTGGTTAGGAGACTCAGCTGAGCAGCGCAGGAGTCCTGTGGGATTTCCTGACAGAATGGCTGCATGAGGAGAGAGAGCTGGAGGATCATGGGACTTTAAGTACAGGAAGCAGGCCTGTATGGCAGCCATTTTGAAAAATAATTCGTACAAGATTATGTGAAAGAGCAGATCTGGACTCTTACTTTTCAGCATTGGTAAAGAAATCCTGTTTTAAAGCCTTTTGTAACTCTCATACTCTGTTACTAGCTTTTCTGTCAGCCTTTTTCACTGTTTCATACAGCGTTCAGCGGCTGTGGCTCAGTTGGTAGAGTCATTGTCTCTCAACCAGAAGATCAAGGGTTCGATCCCCAGCTCCTGCAGCAACATGTCCGATGTGACCTTGGGCAAGACACTTAACCCCGAATTGCTTCTTCGGCTGTGTATGAATGGGATTAGTTACTTCTGATGGTCTCACTACATAGAAACCTCTGCCATCAGTGTGTGAAAGTGCTTTGAGTAGTTAGAAGACTAGAAATGCGCTATACAAGCTCAAGTCCATTTATGATTTACCTATATTCATTTGTTTCATTACTTCTCCATACTTGTGACTGCATCATTTGCATTTTTAAGTTGCCCTTGCGCACTTCAGTCTGATGGGGAGCAGTTATGTTTGCAACTTGACACAATGAATACATACATTTAATTGTGAACTCTGCACTTTGCAAACCCTTTATTTGTTTATCTTAAATGCTTCACCACTAGTTTGAGTATAGAAAAACATCCCCTTGAGTCTTTTCCAGGGCAGTGTCTAAAGGCCCTATGAGCTGTTCATGCTAATGCTAGCATATTTCACATGGCTGTCAGTTAGCTAGTTGTTGGGTTTCATTTTTTACGTGAGATAACTCTTTACACACATTACTTTTCTCAAACACATTACTTCCAAACAGCATCTTTCAGTGTTGAAAAATGTGTGTGTGTGTGTGTGTGTGTGTGTGTGTGTGTGTGTGTGTGTGTGTGTGTGCGTGTGTGTGCGTGTGTGTGTGTTAGTATGTGTGTGTGTATGGGGGTTTGCGAGTGTTTCCCTGAGAATGTACTTCCATTCAAATTCACGGTAAGTGTTGAAACTGTTGAGAAAAAAGGACATGACTTCGACGTAGAGCTGAAATAAATGAAGAAATGTGTTTGAATACATATCCATTGAATGAGCCCTCAATCTGTGTCTTTGTCTTTCATATCAGTGGGTCAATATCACTGAACACAGTCGAGTTTCACAGTCAGGAAACATGAAAAGAGGTCAAAGGGTGTCTTCTTTCTCTGTTTGGAAAAGAAGAAAGTTTCCCGTACAGACACGATGTCTTTAAGCATGTGCCATAAACCTTAGACATCTAAATATTAAGAAAGGAAAGGACACAGTCTCATTTCAGTCTACACAGTAATGACATGTTTTAAAGCTTCAGATGACTGTACACCAGGTAAATCATCTGCAGGTTCACTCATTCAAAGAGGAGATATGACAGGCAGCCTTTACTACACTGCAAGTGGCAAATAAAAGATGTAACTGAAGAACATTTAAACCTATTAAGGAAAAACAGACAAAGATTGTGAATGCCTTCTTATCATGGTATGGAAATATAAGATCAAGTAGGAGATTATTTTAAACTCAAAACAGAGACTTTTGAGCTTGGTAGTTTATTTGATCAAGCTTAATAAAACCTGTTCAGAAAAGACTAGTGGAGCTTTCACACTTACACATAACTTCTGAAAACTACCTGAAATATTCGGGTGAGATACAAGAGTGAACGCAACCTGCACGTATTCCACTCCGACTTTATCCAGAATTTTTCCGAGCAGCCCCCTTGTAAATACCCTGTGTAAAGTTGTGGTGAGCTGATGTGAGAACGCTGCAGGGAACCATCAATGCAAGCAAGATGGAAGGGATGGCAAAGTTTATATCATGCGCTCGACTATAGATTGTATGCACAAGACGGGAGTGATCTCCGTGCAAGTAATGAAATTCCTAATTTCCGTTTGCCAGTTTGAATGTGTGGAACTACATATACAATTAATATTAAAGGCAAAAATTATTATCATAGCTTAGGACTCTGTTGCTTCATCCGCCACTTCCACGTAATTTTTTTTACATCATGTTTTGCCTCTTGAGCCCCCCTCCTCGCCCGACTGGTACAATGCATGCGTGAACAAGCGACTCAGGAAGATTTCAGGGGCAGTCTGACTGAATTTTCTAGAAATTTTTAGGAGTTCATACGTGAAAATGGTTTGAGAAACTCACTCACTCACTCACTCACTCACTCACTCACTCACTCACTCACTCACTCACTCACTCACTCACCGACTCACTCACTCACTCACTCACTCACTCACTCACTCACTCACTCACTCACTCACTCACTCACTCACCGACTCACTCACTCACTCACTCACTCACTCACTCCTCACTCACTCACTCACTCACTCACTCACTCACTCACTCACTCACTCACTCACTCACTCACCCACCCACCCACTCACTCACTCACTCACTCACTCACTCACTCACTCACTCACTCACTCACTCACTCACTCACTCACTCACTCACTCACTCACTCACAAAGTACTTCCTGCCATTGTTCAATGAAAATGCATTCTTTTTGGTAACCCGCTTTTTTTAGATAAATGTCAGAAGTTAAGTTTGGATCCTTATTTCTTCCTCAAGATGGAAAGAAGGCACCTTCAGCTGAGTGCCTGCAGATTTCTAAGAGTTTCAAGAACACCCTTAATGCTTAAAATATATAAAAATAAGGATATGATGAAAGTTTTAAGCATTTCAACAAAAAACGACTTCAGGCTTCATTGTAGCAAAGATCTTAAGTGAAAGTCACCTAAAGAGTCCATCTGAATCATTCTGAAAATCCTTCTCACTCCCGTAAAGTGCAGTCTATTACAACCTATTAGTCATCCTCTGCACTCTTTCTGCTATAAAGACATTGCATGGATTTTATTTAGGAAAGCGGAGCTTCTTCTTCTGTACTTCAGGTGGACATTTTAAGACCCCGGCAGGTGCTGTGTTGAAAGGCTGGAGTAGCAACAGGGGAACTGGAGGAGGGTTTTTGGGATAAAAGTGAACTGCATTACCCGTGGGTCGCCAATAGGCTGGCACTATCCCGTCGCCCTCCATCGCCTCGGCTCAGCTCCTCCAGCTGAGACGTACTTAGCACCATTCATAATTCATGGTCACCACCCCCCCATGCACAGGCCTGTCATGGCTTGTTCCTTTCGACAACTCAGCCCAACTCTACTTTCTCCCCTAAGAGGATGCGAGCGGTTGCATAATTTAGAAGCCGCCCGCTGTTTTCAGGGCTCATCTCTTATCAAAAATGTAAGGGACTGAGTTTCTGGGGGAGTTTTATCAAAAGGGGGGCAATGGAAGATGTTCCAGTTGAGACAATGGATGTAGGCGGGGAACAAAACTTCTCCAACTTTTTCTGTGAAACTTTTCTGAAACGCAGTGACGTCAGTGTACTGCAGGGTTGACTGCACACATGCATACATGACACAAACCTCCACACATGGATGAAGAACAGAGATGTGTACTGCAATTTTAAAACCAGAAAATGTTTGGAATCATTTAAGGAGATGGACAAGAATGTTACTTTAATATGAATGTTTTCTTGATTAACCTCTCTGTTCTCATTTACTTGATTTGTTTCTCTTTTCACTTTTACGATTAAATTGAAGGTCAATTCTTTGCTTAAACTTTCTCCTGAATATGTTTTTGTAGGAAGTTATGTGTCTCAGCACATGCATTTACAGAGAGATCAAAGTCAAACATATTTGATAAATCAGAGTATTGTTTCAGTGGAGTTGGTAAAAATGAAACAAAAGGCCCATTGAGTTTCCTTCAGAGTGCAGCTGGCCACAGCGGCTGAAGTTAGACAGGTCAAGGTGAGTGAGGTCACGAGGAGACGAAAGACATTTAAGACGGATGACGAACACCTGCTGAATATATCGGAGTCAGCTGTGTTTTATTGAGTTTGATGACATATCTATTTTCAGTGTTGTTTATACGGGCTAATGTTGACAACTTCTAAGAAAACATCAACATGACTATGTGGTACACAAATCTTGTTCCCAAAACTGGCTGTTCATTTGTTTAATCAAACAAAATGGGAATGTCATGTACAGTGGTGGAATATAACTATTACTCAAGTACTGAGCATCAGTACAATTCTGAGGTAACTATTCTTTTTCTTCATTTTATCCATTATACTTACAGCTCACTACATTTAACACACATTGTAATATTTACTAAACGACATGTGGTAAGCAAAAGGGCTGAAACCAACAACATTTTGTATTTTTGCTAAATATGCCACCTTTTTTAAGGATTAATAGAAAAATCTTATTGATTATGAGATGTAAAAAAATGTTTTTCTTGGTGTCTAGAACAGTGAAGTCTTCAAATTGCTTTATGTAGTCCAATAAACAATCCAAAGCTCAAAGAACTGAGCAAGTATTGGATGTCAATACAAGGCTGTTATAAAAGTCAAAGCATGCAGAGGCAATAACTACTGTATATGAATCTATATTCAATGTTCTGAGTACTTCTACGATCATCTGGATTTAGACATATTAAAATATGCTTGAAATAAATGTATTCTTGTATTTCCATCCATTTCTTTCTTCAATGGACCGTACATTTATGTTGCATAAGGGATATTCATATTGTTTAATGCTGATCAAGGTGCTGCTTTGCTCTTTACTGATCATTTCCTCACGTCACACAAGCTCTGCACTCACTTAGCGTGCTACAGTAGATGCAGTAAGTACAACAAGATTTTTCACGGTGAGTGCTTTTGCATAATCAAGCAAACCACAACAGCAGATAAGACGACATTAAATTATGTGTTTGCATGCAACTTGGTTTGGTGTTGAACTGTGATCCTGTTCATAATTTGTTTTAACATGGAATAAAATCATTTTCCTGATAATCTTTGTGCCGGTGTTTCGTCTTTAAATCCACATTCAGCCACTGTGAATAATTCCATGATACGTTAAGTCTCTCTATCTGATTAACAAAATATGACAAGAGCAGAAAAACAAATTATCCAATGTCCCTCTTTAATTCCAGCCTGCAGAGTGACATGAATTTTCTTTCCCCCCCTGTGTTTTACAGACTCACTTCTATGTTACCTGAGTTGTCAGTGCACCTGTGCACACGGTTGACGAGGGAACACTGGGGGAGATGTTCATCTCAATAATTAGCATTGTTTATATTAGGCTGTAAACATGTTGAATTCTTAGAGGAGAACATTTTGATAAAGGGCCTAATGGGGATTAACTTGCATTTTTAAGGCAGCCTCAAGTGGCCATTAAGGAACTGCAGCTTTGGTGTTTAAAATGCAGAGAATGAGGTGTTTTGTGCCAAAAAAAAAATTGTGTGGGAGGACAGCCAATCACTTGGCCTCATGTGTAATCACCCAAGTGCTGTAACTGAACCTTCTATCCTGGCAGACAATATTAAAAAAACTAGATATGGTATTAATGCCATTATTGTAGTTTCCTTTCTTATACTTCTAAACTCTGATCAAACCTGGATTCAGGTGTTCTCACAAACACACTCATTATGTTGATATGTATAGTAGTTATGGAAATGAGTTTGTCACACAGTTAGTCAGAGGCTTGTGTAGGTTAAGATGTTGATTACGAACTCTCTGTGCCTGTTTTTACTACTTGATCGCCCCTCTCCAAATGAAAGACTTCATCCCCACTACCTTTTAAGGTAAGCAGAGGCAGCAGACGCAGAAACAGACCAGCATGTCTGCAGGAACATTTTTAACTCTGGTGAAAACAACAAGTGAAAATGATGAGAACAGCCCATCTAAACAAACTACACTTTCAAATAAATAACCACTGATAATCATAACAAACTGTTTCTGTGGTGTTTATTTGAGACATACATCTCCTCAATGTGGTGGGAAGAAAACCTTGCATCATCCAGGCTTCACTTCTTCTTGTCTCAGCTGGATAATATCTTGTTTTCATGTTTTTACTTTGAGTTTATGAGTGAGAGAGAAAGGTACGAGGTTTTTCAGATACTATGAGAATTCAGTCTCTTATCTGATGTTAAACAGGAAACTGTCCAAAGTTGTTACAGATCGTGACTTTAAAAACCATGCAAAAAAAAGCCCCCAAAATCATCTGCATGCCAATGTACCATATTACAGCACAAGACCTACTATTATGTGCCAGCAGAAACAGTAGCTTCATATACCTCTCCATAATTGGTCACATCAGCAGAACGACTTGTAATTATTGTTTACTGCAGCTCGACTCCATTTATGGTGAACTGTCTTGATCTGGTGCTGAGCAGTGGGTCTGTAATCTCAAAGATTTGTGGGGCTGCTCACAAAACTACTGTCATGGATGAAAAGATTATTTAATAACTCCTGATTCCCAGTAAGGTCAGGATTTCACACACCAGTGCGTGGCCCTATAGCCTTAAATAAGAGTTTGACAGTAAGTGGTACGGTCAGCAAGAGAGGGGATTTTAAATGAAGCTACTTCTGCTTCTGTTGAGATGTGCTGCAGTCTGAGTGAAGGTGAATCTGTTCAGGGTACCAAAGTCTACACTCCTGTAGGATTTGAGTTTTTATGGATTTGGAGCTTCAAGCGTTCTGAGATGCAGTTTTTACTTCATAAATGGAAATAACCCTTGGCGCCACATGTCCATTTTCATATTATAAACAACCAGAGGCTTGTTATTAAGAAGCAATATCACACCCGAGGGAGTGCTTTAATACTCAATATGAGCACATCTGTCTTTTACAACTAAATTGCTCCTGTAATAAGTTTTAGCTGGTTTTGGAGCCTGAAATTAATACTGATGCTGCTTTATGAGCTACAAAAGCAAACAGAGCCATTAGCATGACGATTCATTATTTCTATATTTTACTTAAACACCTGAAACGGCCGTGGTGGGGTCAGTATCATGGCATCACGCTGCATTAACAGCCTCATTTTCTAAAGCAGTGATTCCTAATGGGTGATACTTTTGAATGTTAAAAAAAGCAGGATGAGATTTTTGCCAAAAAAAACACTACTTATTTATGTAAAGGCCAAAATCAGTAAAAAGATAAGAGTCACTACTTTGTCTTCAGGGGTTTGAATAATAAACACAAAACAAAAGTTTAAAGCTTGATCCAAAAGCAGCTGGACTGGTTGAAGATCTTGAAGATGTTTCACCTCTCCTTTAAAGGCCTCTTCATTTCTAACCTAACTGTTGGACAAAGCTAGACAATCCTCTTTGGATCTTTAGCATTAGCATTTTGCTTGAATATCTAGCTCCTTCCACCAGTTACTTTGAAAGAAGCCTTTCGGAGGAGAGCTAAAACGTCTTCAAGATCTTCAACCGAATCCAGCTGCCTTTGGATCAAGCTTCAAATTGACCATGACCTGGATTACTGAGAACCTACAGACAAACCAAAAGTTCCTCAAAGAGCCTGAAATAGTAATGAATGACTAAGTAAAGTTTTTAACATTTATTTTGTTTCTATCTTTCTTTATGCTTTTTTTTAAAATGTTTGGCCTTTTGCCTTCATTAGATAGGACAGCTGAAGAGTGAGTGAGTGGGGAATGACATGCAGCAAACAGTTGCTGTCTGGGCGTCGAACCAGCAACCAGTGGAACGAGGACTGTAGCCTCTGTACATGGGACCCCTGCTCTACTAACCGAGTTAAGCCTGCACCCCATAGCTTGCTTCTGAGGCATTTCATAAAACTATTATTTGCTCTTAAGCCACAAAGGAAACTCGATCTCTGATAATTAAAGTATTTCCTAACAATGAGAAACCTCTAAGATTTTTTAAAGTAATTTGAGACAAGGGTTTACAGCACAGACCACTATCAGTCTGCAGACACAATGTTTTCATCAAATGTTCACGATCATTTAACAGTGGAGGATTTTTACGACATTCTAGGCTTGTGCAGTAACATGGCCACAAATATCAAGGAGGTAATTAGTGACAAGAGTAGAAATTCTCAGATAAAAATAGACACACAGGCCCACTACTGTATCAAAACAACAAAATGTACGCATTACGCAACAGTAACATGAAGGCCTGCTCTTGCACGTTTACTGGCCGGAGTGCAACATGCTGTAAATCAGTTGTCTCCTCTTCTCTAAACCATCTTGGACTTGCTGCCAGCGATACGTGGCTAAAACTCTCAGGATCAGTGACTGGATCGAGATCAAAGGCTTTGAACTGGAATCAAGTCTCATGTCATTTTTAGCCTTGAATGCTAACTGCTGTTTTCTCCTCTGGGACTGAAGATAGAGATGGGATGTTGATTGTGTTGCAGAGACACTCCCACTCGTTCCTGTTTGTTTCATCCCCCACTTTTTCTCTCTTTTCTCTCTTCCTTCCTCCTCTATTGCCTCCTCCTGCTCCTCCTCCAGCGCGAGCAGCAGGATAACATACCGCCTGCCTCGTGTTTGGATAAGTTAATGCTGAGATGTCAGCCTCCATTCTGATGTATACCACCTGCCTTGGCCTCCAGCTGACCTCGTACTCCAGCTCCCACAGCAGAGACATTCCTGTGCTTTTCTGGGGCTGTGTTTACACTGCTGCTCTCCCTAACTGCCTCATCACAGCGGACAGTGCAGGGCCTCTAATCCAGACTCTTCCTAATAAGCTTGTGTTGTTCTGCAGGAGCATGTTATGTTTGCTGGCAAAAACCTGAGACATCACCCAGTGGAAGAATTTTAGTTCAAGGATATATGAAGTTTAGGACACCAGCGTTAAACTGGGAAACTGGATAAAAGTGGGGGATTCAGTGAACCGGACATCTCACCCTCAGGAGGGGAGGCCTGCGAACGGCCCAAGTCATTCAGATGCCAAGATCCTCCCACTCAACACTGTAAGGGCTCATGTGAACACCATGACCTCACCGCGGCTGCCCTTTCAATGAATTAGCCCTGTTGATTTACAAGTTTAAGTCCATGCAAGATCCTAAGCAATAGATTGACGTCAAATAAAAAAACGAAGTTTTCATTTCGGGAGGCTGGCCAACTCTTTTATCTTGGATGTGACTCAAATAACTCAATCTCTAATGGGGCACGCCACTTACACAGTCTGCTAATAGAAACTTGGCAAGGAAAAGTGCTTTTCTTCTACTGTAAGTTAGTTATATAAAGGGAGACATGTTATTCTGCCACCAGCATTCAGGCTCAGTTAATCATGCTGCTGCTATGAAACCCTTACTGGTATGGTTTAGGGTGAGTTGTGCATGATGTTTAGGAAATGATAATAATTAGGTTTTGAAGTATGTAAATATGGAATAAGATTTGACCATAGGCAGTGAAAGTTTGAAAATATGTAACTACAAACCAACATAAAAAGATCGAATGACAGTGTTTATATCTTTAGTGAAAGTCTAAATATGAAATAAAAACAGTTTGACAACATTTTTAAACAATCAATCTAATGAACCAATTATGTAATGACCACAGAGGCCTCTAGTGTCCGCTGAGAAAAAAAAGAGAGAGCCACGAGGTCATCTGTACTATTGGTTTAAAAATCTGTGCGAACAGATTCATAATCTGCCTGCTGATTTGCAATCTGTGGGTCAGTTTCAAAAACTGTGGGAACAAATATATAAACTGTGGGCACTATTTTGTAAACATGATTTCTTTCTTCAGAGAACAAGGAATGGACCTTCATCACGAGGGCCACATCCACCAGGTTAGTCCAATGTATCCGTATTTAAGGTTAGATTTAATGCTGTAGTGTTTTGCATTTCATTTATTATAGCTTCCCATGTGTTCACTTTATTTATTTTGCTTTTCACTCTAGAACCAACGTTTCAGTTTGAGGAAAGCAGTGAATTTGCTAACGTTGTTCTCTGAATTAAGACATTGGGCCTCATTTATCAATCTTGCGTGAAAACAGGCGCAGATCTGAGCGCAGATTTGGTCTTACGACAGGACACACGTGCGATTTATGAAACGTTCGTATCTGACCAATCTGAGCGTACGAATGAGCGGGCCTTGATAAATGCGGCGGCTGAATTCGATCGTCATTAACATGTTACGCCCATAAATATTCCTGGTTCGGAGGCCTCGCCCACTGAGGTCAAACATGGAGAGACGAAACACGATTAAGAAAAGAAACTTTTCTGACAGGGAGATCGGCATCCTGACATCGGAGGTGGAAAGAAACAAAACAGTGCTTTTTGGCAGTCTGAAGAGTGGCATAAAAGGGGCTCATAAAAACGCTGTCTGGAAAAAGATAACGGAGGCAGTCAACAGCGTTGCCGTACAGGAACGGACTCCAGCTGAGGTTTGAATATAATTCTCAATAACTTAACCCATGCCTAACGACTTAAATGAATCTTTTCTTCCGCAGCCTAAAAGCTTATGTCTGCTAATTGATCAAAACAATTCTTTACATTTAGGTCAAGAAAAAATGGTCGGATTTGAAGCTGGCCACCAAGAAACGTGTTGCTGCGTTTAAACGCAGCATCAGGCAGACTGGAGGAGGCCAACCAGACTCCAGCCTGATCCTGACGGGGACGGAGGAAAGAATTGCCTCCTTAATTGGGTCCGAGTCGATCTGTGGCATAAGTGGTGGAGGTGACACAGACGCACTGGCATCAGACCCAGAGCAGAATGGTAACTAACAACCCCCTTTTGCTTGCATTAAAAAATCAAACTGACTGTACACCATTTCTTACAAATAATAAGGCTTACACATGTTACATGGGTGACATTTTTATTGTATTAAATATTTCAGAGCCAGGCACCAGCATGATGTCAGCCAGATCTGCTCCCCAGGGCGGTCCCACTATTACTGCCGAGAGTGAGCGCGTGCCCTCGGCCCCCCGTGCTGCGCCCAGACCGAACCTGATCACGGCAGAGGTCCTGGAGAGACAAGGGGAGATATGCAGGTTATTGGCCTCAGTCGTCGGCGCGCTTGACGCAATTAATGAGACACTAAAAGAAATAAATGAAACTCTAAAAAAGCCATAATAAAATGTTTAAATGACTAAATGTTGTCTGTGTTTAGTATGCCTTTAGCCAATTCCACCAACAATACTTCACATTACTGATTAATACTGCAGAGCATTTGCAAGAGTTTAAGGTATACTTTACGTTTTAAAAGCGACAAATGAGGTCCTGTCTCCTCCGTACAGCCCCCTGTGGAGGCTGTGCTGGCCACGGCTCCATGGGCATGGGCTCATCCGGCTGCGCCGCTCATTCACCAGTGCAATGTTGTGCAAAACTGAACAGGCCAAAATGATATCGCACACTTTGTCTGGGGTATACAGTAGCATTCCCCCTGCAGGTCCGAGACAGAGCCACCTGCCCTTCAGCAACCCGAAGCAGCGCTCGACTGTGACCCGTGTGCGTGTGTGCGCACTGTTGAACCTGCGTTCCTGCTCTGTAGCGGGGTTATAAGGTATTCCGTTAGAGGATAACCCTTGTCACCTAGAAGAACCATACCAAAATGTGAATCATCTGATACCTTGTTTAGTGTAATGCAATTTATCGAGGGTAGCCACTTACCGAGGAGATGACTTTGGCTCTGCAGTGCGCCCTCCTGCAGCCGCGCGCCAACAGAGCTGTTTTGAAAAATAAAAGAATCGTGTGTCCCCCCTGGCCACCTGGCCACCACGTTTAAAAGTGATAGCTTGGCATCACAAATCACCTGGACATTTATGGAGTGGTAGTTTTTGCGATTGATGAATGCGTAATCATTCATGGATGGTGCCTTCAGACGCACATGAGTACAATCAATCGCTCCAACCACATTTGGAAACCCAGCAATCTCATAAAATTGCCTTTTAATCACATCATTGTATGGGAACCGAATGTATTTTCGGGAGAGAGATTTTATTGCAGCCAACACTGCTGGCATCGTCCTGCTGATCGTTGGCTGGGAGACCCCAGCCCTGTCCCCGACCTCTCGCTGAAAGGTCCCGGTGGCCAAAAACCCCAGCGTGGCGAGCACCTGAACTGGTACAGGTAAGGCATTTGACCGCCTGGTTTCTCTCTTTAATCCAGCAGCTACATTATTGCATAAATCAATAAGCACATGCCTTGGGAGCCGAAAGCGACTGATCAACCAGGCATCACTCTCCATGAGGAGATCCCTGCGGTCCCTGAAGACGCGCTCACGTCTGACACGCACGTATTGCTCCTCCAAAATAAGCAAGTCTGCCATCATCAAGACTTGATAACTGTCAAAGCATCTGTTTAAATAGGGGAATGAATAAACATCTGACCAACCACAGTGGAACGATGATTATCTCAACAGGTGCTTTCAATTTTTGTTCCAGTTCTGTCACACCCATCGGACAAAAACAAAAACAATTACACCTTTTTGCCTTTAGTTAATTTGCAAACACACATTTCTGCTTGTATTTATGATTCTTTCACATTTTAATGTGTAATAATTAGTTGTCATCTTAGGCTATTTATCCTATTGTTTAATTTTTTGAAAGTGGCATCAGTAAAAACATGGGCTTTAAAAGAAATGTTTTCGTTTTAATAATCCGTTTTGATCTGTTCTAAATATGTGACTGCTTATGCTTAATGACAGCTGAGGTTCGTTCATTATTTTCCGCCAGATTTTGCTGTGCTGCACCGCAAATCCACAGACTCGAATTTGCGTACACGAGCTCAGACCTGACGTGAGATCTGATCGCAGCTTCCGCTTACGTCCAAATTGATAAATGCCGAAGTTTGCGTGGAAATGGTCGTACGCACGGTTTTCGGTCGTACGTTCGTTTGATAAATGAGGCCCATTGTGTTTAGAAAACCGTGCACACAGATTGCAAATCAGCGAGCATGGAGACTCTGTGAGTAAGGAGGAGATCACAGATTTACACATGGCTCTTTTTTTCTCTCAGATGACACCAGAGGGGGCGCCATTAATGATCAATTCAACTTAATATATAATTAAAAGTGGTTGTTTGTAAAATAAAGTCTGTGATGATAGGATGAATAAATAAACATGAAAGTTGTAATATGTCACAATGAAAGTTTGAAGAGATGGAATAATAAAAAAAAATGTATATATGGAAAAGAAATGAACCAAACTTGAATATATAGAAAGTCAGAATTTAATTTTGACTGTAAATCCAAATATTCATGTCAATATTCAATATAACTTCATTACTATGAGGCTTTCAAGTCAAAGCTTTCTGAACTTTGAATCTCTTTATCTCTCATAATATAGAAAACTGGGGACATGTCTGGTTATAGGTCATCAGTATTACATTATACTGCATGAAATATTTCCAGTAAATATTAAATATTGGGAATGTGTATACTTTAACAAACTGAGTGTGAGATAAAACTCTACAATTCTACATGAATTACAAAAGAAGGCTTTCTAAATTGAATTCATTATCTGGAGTTTGAAAGGCTTTGAGATCTCATTGTGCATGAAGATAACATGTTTACAATTATTTAAATCTGATCAGTCACATTTTAAGCCATCAGCCAAAACGACTGTGAGACTCTAAAGCCTGCTGCTGACAGACACAGTTAGGGTTGAATCAGCCTCCTCAGGATATTCTGTCACTAAGTTAGAGTGTTTAGTTATTTGTGCGATACAAGAACTTCGGTGAGGTTCACACTGGACCACGTAAAACTAAAAAATCCTGACGTGGTGCCACTTTTTACGTGCAGTATCTGTCACTGCAGTAAGTGCACTACAGCAGTAACAGCAGCTGGTTTCAGTCCAGTTGTGACCACCTACTTTGTGTCTCACTTAAGTACCTGTTAGTGATCCCACAGAGAGATAACAGACACTTCTGTCACATTGACCACCTGCCCTTTAATAAAACTCAGCTGATCATTTAAATCCCCATCTCCAACGCTTCTGTTGGAATATGCAAAATGTTGATCATCTTAATATCCCATGAGATAACAAAGAGCCTACTTGCTACTTGCTAAGTGATCTATGTAAAACGTCTTAATGTGGACAAAAAAAGTTTTATTTAAATGTCAAAACATGAAGATATGTTGTGTCATTGTCTTAACCTTATGTCTGCATGAGTGAGTCTCTACTGAGCACACTGTTCAGTGTTTCTTGGTCATTGATTGGATCCAGTTTAACTACTGAAACCAAAATAATTGTATTTTTACATTATTATTTTTTTGTATTACTAATGGCTCTAGCAGTGCACAATGTCCATACCTTGACAGGAAAACTGAACAAGCACATTTTTCCCATATGGAACAGAAAAGAGAAACATCACCGGTTAACAGCATCACCATCTAGTGGTCAATAGAAGACATTACACCTAAAATGGAACCAGAGATGATAGCTGGCGATGCAAACTGTAATTGTGAATTGTATGTGTCTGTTAAGTAATACTGTTTTTTATGCTTGTGTATTACTTTGCATTTGTGTTAGGAGCACCTTGAAAACGAGATGATGCATCTGAAGGGGCTATGATCCTTTAATACATTCAAATTGAGCCTGTCACGTGTACAGTCTCTGCTCTGCCAGCACAGGTAGCTGTTTATTAACAGCAAGGCTCAATGAGGCTCAGTGTTACTGAAAAGTAGCGTCATCTGCTTACAGTATATTTCTTGTAAAGACTTCTGATGTGTTTTATATCAAAACTTAAAGCAGAATACAGTTCAGTGTTTTTATTTCGGGTCACATTTTAATGGATTTTAATTGACCAACTTCTAAATAACTCATGTAATTCATAAAACCACAATCTAAAATGTTTAAAAACGATCCACAAATTCATGTATTTACCTCTTGCCTGCTTTGTATTGTTTCTGATATTATCCAACTTGTCTGATCATTTAAAAAAAATGTTTTACCTGTAAGAATGATGTGAGAATAAGGGAAATTTGTAAAAACTCTATTAAGAGGCAGAGCGTAACATTAATCAGAAAAAAGGTCTTGAGAGTTGACACTTGTTTTTCTTTTTAAAATGTGTTCAATAGTTATGTCATTAGAAAAACAAACCCAGCTTTGCTGCTCAACATCTGTGCATTTACAGGAGTAATAGCGCCACCATCTGGCAAAAACAAAGCACCTGCTCCACATACACGCACTATATTCTTAGCAACTTTCAAACAAGTTACATGCTACCAGCAAAAAAAGGCTCAAATAACTGCCTGCTTTTGAGTAACACAAAACAAGGGAGAAAAAAAAAGGAAATTTGATTTTGCAAACTTAATTTGACAAAATATATGATTATGTCCAACCTCTTAAATTAGAGATTAGTTCTTTACAAATCTGTTTTTAACTGCTTTGTTTTTAAAGTGTTCAATTTATCAATAAGTTATAGACAAGAACATTTTTATTTATTTCGAACTTTTAATGCAAAATACAAAACAATACAAGACATGAGGGGAAAGAATCATTTAGCTCATTTGTCCTTCTCTTTCTGCTCCTTCTCTTTCTTGTCCTTCTCAGCCTTGGCCTCCTCAGCCTCGTGCTTCTTGATGAGCTCCTCCACCTCTTTCTGTTTCAGCACTTTGATTTTTGTTTTCCCATCTTCTCGTGTCAGGGTGGCAATTTCCACTGAAACAGTCGATGCAAAATAACATTGTGTTATTTACTGTATAAATTAAGCAATTGCATCTAAAAGATCTTTAGCAAAAAGGTAGGAAACACATTCTGTCCATAATGACTGTTATAATACCTTTGAATAAAAGAAGTCAAACTACAAGCTTTTACTGAAAATAAGTGCTGAAGTTTTTTGATCCACCTGATGTTATTATTCTTAAAGTCTGAAACTTTATATTACTACATGTCCCCAGTTCTTATTTTCATTTCACATGCATTAAATAAGAAAATAAAAAAGAATGATTGGGAGCATTTTAACCTCACCTTTCTCTGCTGAGAGCTTGCTGACATCCATGGTTTTGTTGAGGACTTTGACAGCCAAAGCCAGAGCAGAGGACAGAGTCATTTCTCCCTCTTTGTAGTCCTGTTTCAACATGGACACTGCAGACTGACGCAAAAGAGGTCAAAAAATCAAACATGGGAGGCAGTATAGAAGGAATTAAGCATCACATTTATAGCAGCAACTTCTGGATCTCCACTAAAAATAGCTCTGGTATCTGAAATGTTAGATAATGGTAACTACTGTCATTCTGAATATACATTCATAGACCAACAGCGTTGGCTAAAGTTTGCAATGTTTATGTGTTACAAAAAAAAAAAAGTTTTACAAGCAGATCCAAAACAACTGCTGACAATCTAAAGGTAAGTTTGAATAACTCTAAGATCTGTTAAGATCACATCACTGACTTTCATTCTTAGTGTCATTTCAGACTTACAGCACTGTTGTTCCCGATACAAGTAGCCTTCCAGCCTCCATAGTTACCGCTGGGGTCACTCTGGTACAACTGGAAGCCGTAGTGTTTGTCCCAGCCCATGTAGAGCAGAGAAACACCAAACGGTCTCTTCCCTGTTTAGACAAACCACTGAGCCGTTAGAGAATGTCTGTTTGTGAGATTAAATACTCTCTTGTAGGTATTTCACCAATAAATCATTTGATTAGGTGTCATAAATGTGTTTTGGGCAGATGTCTTTAAACATTCACATTGCGTTTTTAAAGACGGACAAAATGTTGATCCAAAGGAGAAGTAAAATGAGTCTGCTTAAATCTTTCAGCAACATGAATACAAACAAACAATAAAGTCATACCTCCAAACTGTGTGTACGCCTGCTTGATATCACACAGAGCTGTTACCAACTGCTCGCATGGAATTGGCTCTTGGTACTGCAATAAATATCTGAAAAGAAATGTTATGGGTCAATGGCAGGAGGTGACTACAAAGGTGGCACAAACATTGAGTTATTTTTGTCATATTATTGCTACTGGCTAACTTGTTTAAAAACATAAAAAACAAGTTTGTAAAACATCCATCACCTAACAGGAGTACAGGACAGTCCTAGGATCCTGTATCTAGCATCACCACTAGTAGGCAATTTTCCTCCTGAAACTCACCTCTGTGCAATTAGCCGCAGCTCATTTGTCAGTACATTAGCATCTGATGTGATCCCAGCAACACTGCAGGCCAAGTCACTGAAAAATAGATGTTCACACACAAATGAGACCACAGTACATCTGAGCACTTGCAAAAAGGGTGAGTTTAATAGTCAGCATGATAAAAACGAGTCAAGTTCAGTTCACTCACTCGTTGAGTTTGTAGATCTTCTCAGAGAAGAAAACCTCGTCAAGAAGTTTGTGGATGTTGCGCCTCTCTGCCGCTAAAAGCACTCCATCCTTAGCTAGAATCCCCAGACAGGTTCCAGCGTGACCAATCGCTTCCATAGCATACTCCACCTGATACAGGCGCCCTGTAAAATTTAGACACAAAGATTATACTGAGGATTCTTGGCAAGGGGGGTCTAAACCCTGAAGGACATGAGTATCTATATATAAGATATAACTAACTCCAACAGACTAAAATTGATTTCATGCACTTCACAAGTTTGTGAAGTTTTTATTAGGAGTTCATATCTTTTGCAAAAACAAGAGTTGCCAAAAAACTAATATTCTTTCTTATGGTACCAAATTTGTGTGAAAGTTGCATAATGTACTAAACACCAATTAAAAGGTTCAATTTCAATGTAATGTTGAGTGGAATGGATAATAAAAGTCATCTTGTCCCAATAGTACAGTTAAATAGTCCAGATCAGACTTACCCTCAGGAGAAAATATGGTTGTTCTGGAGTCATATCTTCGAGACTAAACAACAAAGAAAGAAAATCTTGAAAAATAAGCAGAAGCATGCAATAAATATGAATAAGGGATTTAAGTAGTGGTATAAAACAACTCACCATGTTTCACTGTAAATGTCCTGCAAAGTAAAACAGAAACATGATAAGTCAGGCAGCAGAATTTAACCAGTAAAAAAACCTTTATATTGATATCATTTGGTGTTATAAATATACAGAAGTCAATATCTCAATGTGAACAATAGCTCTGATAATAACTGTATGCACTCGTTTACTCACAACAACAGCACAATTTGATTAAAAACACGTTCACCATGCCTCAGTATCTGACAGCGAGCTAGCTAGCTAAGTTCAGGGAAGAATGAATCTGCAATATATGGACCAGCTAGCTCGTTAGCATGCTAGCTAACTAGTCCACAATGAAGAAAGTTCTCTGACTCGGCGCAATAAAACCGAACTTTTACTCTAAAAATGTGGTTTGCTGAAACAATATTGGTTTTAACAGTAAAATATTAACATGTAACTGTATGAGAAATGGTCTTACTTTGCGTTATTCTCCACAGGCTGAGCAGTTCACTACTTTCAGTTTGATGTTTCCTCAACACACACACCGGGATGTCAGTGACGTAACTGCTCAGCAGCGCCACCTATCTGTGGGAGGACCGATCAAACTATATTAAAGAAGAAGTAAAAGAAGCACTGCTTAAGCAAAGATAGAGTTCAATATAGCACACCAGCTTGTCATTCAATTTTTTGAAATATTTTTTTTTCTTTAATTTATTCGCCTTTTTTTGTCTATCGCTCCAGTCCCATAGGTGGCGGTAAAGTACCTCTAAGCTGGTTTTGCAAACCAAAGCAAAGGAAGACGAAGAAGAAAACACTGCTGGGTCATTGGTCGGTGTTTGAATGGAACAGGAAGATATTTCACAGTCAGCTAACAAGAAGCTAACATCAAGTTGATATAATTGTATAAGCTTCAATTACATCACTGAAAGAAGATAGCCCAGGTGTATCAAGCGACCGAAGACGTGAAGTTTGAAGTCTGATTAATACTACTGAAATGGCTTCAAAATAATCATCCGAAGAGGTGAGTGTTTGCTAACGCTAAACTCAGGGCTAGCTCAGTGTTAGCTAACACAAGCCTCCTCCAAACCATCATACAATCATAAGGTGACGGTCGTGTTTGACTTAACATCAGGGTATGTCATGGTTTGACTCGCTTTGAATGGATTTACAAGTCTGATTATCCAACAAACACACGATTCTTTCCGTTATCTATCGGCTGGTTTCACGCCGCCTGGAGAGCAAGGTGTCCTCTGACTGCCTGAAGTGTCGACCACAAACTGGTGTTTCTTGTTATGACCAAGAAGAAACAAGATTTATAAGAACATGGTCATAACAACGACATGTCTCGTACTTTTTGTAAGCTTTAGATCCGTATAGCTAGCAAGGTTTAGCTTGCCATGTATGACCTTTGAACTGTCCAACAAAGACAACTGGGGTTACATGTCATTGTTCAAGGAGAAAGAAAAAGCACATCCTTCTTTATGGCTATATTTGACAATTTACTGTCAGAATATGGATGTACATAATATCATTGCAGGACATTGCTTTTCAGAGGTTTTGGTTGTTATCTTATGGCAAAAGTCACAAAATAGGTGAGACTTGTGTCCTTTTTGTGACCAATATTTGCAATTAACAGGATATGCGTTTAGTTCAACCTTTTTATTCCCTCGGTCTGAACACATTATTGCTGCTGCAGTTGGGAGAGAAGATGGATTAAATATAAAAAAGGATGAGGGATATGATGACAGAGATAAACATCTCTGTCACCTGTCAGAGATAGTTGAATTCCTTCTAGTACTGCGGTTATATGGCTCTGGTATTGTAAGTTGTGTCAAAACTGATCTTTGGAAAAAAAATATTGTGGCTTTTTGCCTTTATTTGGATGGTAAAGCTGAAGAGAGAAAGTGGAGGAATAAATGCACCAAATAGTCAGGAACCTGCGAGTAAGATCCACATTTTCTTGAGTAGTATCCATGTTAAGTAATCCAGTTTTGACAATGATTGTTTGTTCTACTTTTTGCCTTTAGTAATGATTACTTCAAATACAGAAAAACTTGAGTGGATGAAGTTTCCTCAGTTTTAATTGTAATATCAAACCATTCGGTATGTCGATGCAATATTTACATCCTCACTAAACTATGAAGTTAAAACGAGTTAACTGACCTCACTGTTTATGCTGGCAGGCAGGATTCATTCTGATGAAGGGGCATCTTCAGCTGGCAGGATGCACCAGAAAAGGAACATCCAGATCATCGAGTGGGAGGACCTCGACAAAAGGAAGTTCTACTCTTTCGGGGTGTTCATGACAATGACCATCCGGGCCACTGTCTATCCAGCCACACTCATCCGCACTCGGTTACAGGTGCAGCGAGGACAATCACTCTACAACGGCACCTTCGATGCCTTCTTTAAGATTCTGCGGGCGGAGGGCGTCCGTGGCCTTTATCGTGGCTTTATGGTTAACACCCTCACGCTCATCTCAGGCCAGGCTTACATTACCACCTATGAACTGGTTAGGAAGTACGTTTCCCAGTACTCTGAGGACAATACAGTCAAATCTCTGGTGGCGGGCGGCGCAGCCTCTCTGGTTGCTCAGAGCATCACTGTTCCCATAGATGTTGTGTCTCAGCAGCTCATGATGCAGGGTCAAGGCGAACACCTCACTCGCTTTCGTCTCAATTCAAACACTGAGCAGGGAAAGCCCAAAAAAGTGTTTGGCCAAACCAGGAACATTATGGCCCAGATTTTTGCTGCTGATGGTTTCAGGGGCTTCTACAGGGGATATGTGGCTTCTTTACTAACGTATATCCCGAACAGTGCTGTCTGGTGGCCTTTCTATCATTTCTATGCTGGTAAGCAGATCATTCTTCTGTTTTCTAAACTATAAAGCACTGCACTAATTGCATTTTCTGTGTCTGTCTGCAGTGCATTTGATCAGATTTAGTGAAAATAATTCCACCAGTCTATGCCTTGTGGTTTATCCTCAACCTTTATGTGTGATATTCTACAGAGCAGCTCTCTCAGTTGGCTCCCAGTGACTGCCCTCATCTGATTCTACAAGCCACAGCGGGACCTCTGGCTGCTGCTACTGCCTCAACTGTCACCAACCCAATGGATGTGGTCAGAGCCCGAGTACAGGTAACTGTCACTGTGCATTTTAAAACAAGGGTACCATAGGGTCATTTTGGGGCTACTATGTTAATCAAATCCCAGTAAAACTTGATCCTGAGAGGTTTTGTTTGATTATCCAACGTTTTAGATTCAGCAAGTAGTTTAACTTTAAGTGGCTCATGGTTCATGGTGGTCAAAGCATCTCAACTAAATATTAATTTGTTTCCTTTGTCCATGTGGGGAAAGGTGGCAGTTAAGTGTATCAAAGTCTGTTATGTTTAGTTAGATATTTTTAAATAGGTGATAAAGAAAGTATAAATGGTTAGTCAGCCTCTTTGTGCGTATGCATATGGTAACAAACTTCTACAACACTCGTCTGCAGTTTGCATATTAATACAACAGGGAACGTTTTTCTTTCCCAAGCAGGAAAGCAAAAATTGTGTTCTGATGACTCTGCATATGTAAACATTTCCCAAGCCACGTTTTGCATAGAAGAAGAGTCAACCACTTACAATAATAAATATTGAATGGAGTGAGGTAGAAAAGACATGTCACGAACGTTTAGTGTGGGAACATTTTGTAAAAGTGTACATGAAATTCATCTTCACAGGTCTACAAAAAAAGCAAAAAAAAATTAAGTTTGTGATTTTGGCTTCAAATAATCACACAACATGCACTGCCTGTATGTTTTTGTTTAGGTCGAAGGGAGGACTTCAGTCATGGAGACGTTCAGGCAGCTGATCAAAGAAGAGGGCGCCTGGGGACTGACCAAAGGACTGTCTGCTCGCATCATTTCCTCCACACCCACCGCCATCGTGATGGTGGTTGGCTACGAGACGCTGAAAAAACTGAGTTTGAGGCCCGAGCTGGTTGACTCGAGACACTGGTAGAAGATACCTGGACAGACCATATATGGACCATGTGCCATTTTAGCCCTAACATTAGACTTTATGTGAACGCACTGGATGAGAGAGAGAGAGAGAGAGAGAGAGAGAGAGAGAGAGAGAGAGACTTTAAATGAACACCTGTGTATGCTTTACCTAGTATGTAGTAGTTGAACATTAGTTTCAGATTGATTACTTAGCCATTAACATTCACACCAGACTCAGGCTAAGTTAATGAAACCCTAAAGGATTCATTTTCAAAATAAAGGCTGATGAGAAGTATATCTGAAAAAAGATTTTTAAAGACTCTTTTAAATGATTAATCAAAGTGACCACTAATGAACCATTAGAAGTTTGTGGCGGTGTATTTTCTTCTTTGCCTTGTCACTGCCTCTGTCGACAGGGACGTGTTCAGCCAGACAAACGTGGCAAAACATTTATTATATATATATATATATCATATATTAAGTTTCTGTGATGAACACCTTGTTGTGTTTGTTGTGTTACAAAAGAGCACAACCTTTTTAACACGATTTGAATTTTATACTAGTTGCTTCTGGTTGGGTTACACATTCACCAAAGAGAAAACAAAGCAGAGCCCATTCTAAGGAAACGTGGAGCAACACAGAGTAAACAGTGCACAGCGTTTGATTGATTGTGATCGAATGCTGGTGTTTGACTGAAGAGTGCTAAACTAGAGCAGGGGAAGAGGGGTCAACCTTTAATATTATGTTTGCAAATCGCTACCTACAAAACCTACTCTACGCATTTGAGAAAATAAGATTACTGACACATTTTAAACTCAGTATTTGTGCTACTTAGTGAGATGGTTATAATAGTAATCTGTGTTTGCATCCATATGAACACCTGGCTGTGATCAGAGTTCAGACATGAATGTTAAAATCATGATGAAGCAATCACACTAGCACGAAACAAATCTTTCCCAACTGTCCATGTCCCTACAGGCTGGCTTCTTTGTTTCTTCTGCATTTCCTTTATGTCTGCCTTTTTAAATCGCTGCCTTCATCGTCAGCTGAAAGTCAAGAGAAGAACAGTAGATTTTAGAATCGTCGTTTCATGGCAGCCTCTGTGTTTGTATTTAATTTGCATTTGTCTTGAAACCCTTACAGACTGAATCATAGAAGGAAAAATGACATGAAAACAGTATATAGTACAATATTCTCATCTGCACTCCTGTAACATCTGCTGACTGTTTGGCACTGTAGAAGACATTGCAGTGATGAAGCTGGTGAATAAACAGCAGATTTAGTAAACTGAACGTATTTAAGTTGCTGAGCTTCTTCAGACCTGAGAACTGAAGGAGACTGAAGGTACGAGAGCAGGAATAATGCAGTTTCCCTGTTGTGTCACTTACTGTTTGAGTGCAATAATGTAAATGTTTTATTACTTTCAGCACAAAATGTGATTGTATATTTCCTGTAAATCGTGTGAATAACATGTTGAAAGAAACGTGTAGAAGTGAATTTGTTTTCCTGTCCATGTTTCTGGGATTATGACCACTGAACATGTCGTTAAGTTCAGTCTGATCTTTACTGGTCTGACATGCAGAATGTGGCTTCTGAGGAAAGGTAATGCTTTTTAAAACCAGGTATGTATATATATATATATATCAAGGTAAACATTTAAATGTGACGTAACATGTTGCATTATTGAGATGGGAATAACATAATGGGCTGTATTAGTTTAATAGAGGCTTCTGAACAGATTCGCTCAGGTCGAGATGAACTCTGGTACATCGTTTGGATTCATTTGCAGTTTTAACACCGTTTTCATGCAGTGACACACGTGCACTTTTTCAAGGTTTCTTTTACTAAAAAAACTGTGAGTGGTGTGTGAGAGAAGGGAATCAAACAAGCTGCTGGAATAAGATTGAACACAGTTGTTAATCATTTTCTTTGTGCAGCTCTAAAAATCGAAGTGTTGTCTGTGAGAGAGGGACGGTCTGATTTGTCTTCTGTGGTGAATCAGAACCTGACTGACAGAAACGTAACACATTTAGTTTCACACCATGTTTCATCTCTGTGTCATGTTTGTTCAGTAAATAAAACATTAAATGGTGAATGGACTTGAGCTTGTGTAGAGCTTTTCTAGTCTTCTGACGACTCAAAGCGCTTTTACACCGCAGGTCACACCGACACATTCACACACTGATGGTGGAGGCTGCTATGTAAAGTGTTCATCAGAGGTAACTAATCCATTCATACACTGACAAAGCAGCCAGAGTGTCTTAAGTGTCTTGCCTAAGGACACATCGAGATGAGGATGCAAGCTGGGGATCGTACCCTCGACCTTCCGGTTGCTTTAGCTAACCTGTTCCTCGTATCTTAAGAAAAAATCTTGTTTTTTATCAGCCAACTTCCAGTACATGCTAATATTTCTATTTCTATGATAAGCTCAAAAGTTGATAAGTCTGCCGTCTGTTTACTTTCGTTATATACCAGACAAGTGGGCTGCTAACTAGTCTGGAATATGTTGACTGTAAATTAGTTTAGTCTTTTATTAAGTCTGGTTTTAATCTCAAATACCCCCAAACACTGATGAAACATGAAACAAATACATTCAATGTTTTAGAAGAGTCTACTCTAAACTTTAACATGAGACCACATCAGATATAACACAGTGACCACTTCTTCACTTTGAGCAGTTATGTAGTTGGATAATAAATACAGATGGAGGTAGAAGGGATGACATGTCGCTGATTTAAAAATACATTACATAAGAACATGAACAGGCTTTGTGTGAACATGTCAATATTGTGTTCCTGTTGTCCTCAGGGAGTGTGTTGTGCAGATAAGGAGGTGTGGGAGGAGGAGAAGATAATGTGTTTTCTTGATGTTCTCATACATGTGACTGAAGGTGACCTCACAGCAGAGGTCATATCTCATTTAGGTAGTTTGGTAACAGGATGAGAGGATCTACTCAACTTGGCTTAAATCCTTTTTTTTTCTGATAGATTTCTCTGATTGGACCTGAAGTTGCCACCTGTCAGTTTTTATGTCTCTTGTACACTGTTGTTGTATCGTGTGTTATTTCCTAAAATCAGGGACAAGGACTGCAAATTAGCCATGGCTAGAAGTCCTATAGACATTAGGTTGCACTTTAATTGAGATGTAAAAATTGCGTCCATGTATTGTCCCTGACAAATCAACTGATAAAAAAAAAAGTAATAAGCTGCAACTTTAATCAATCCACCTTTATTTGTAAAGCACCAATTCATCAAGTCAAGACAAGTTTATTTGTATAGCACATTTAAAAACAGCTTCAGCTGACCAAAGTGTTTTACAGGCAATGCATAAAAACAAAGAAAAAAGCATCAATAGAGAGAGACATTTAAGATACCAAGAGGAAAACAACAATAGAAAACTTGTATATATATATATACACACATATACATGTAGCCTACATACATATTACATACACATACACACACTCATACGTACATGCACATGCATACATACAGATACATAACTAGGCTAAATATATATGGGGCCTGTTTCAACTTGTTTCGAAGGCCAGGGAAAAGAGGTGAGTTTTGAGTTTTGATTTGAATGAATTTGATGAGTTAATTTCTCTGATGGGGGGATAACAAATGTTATCTCAGGACACTTTACAAAAGAGCAGGACTAGATGGTACTCTTTAGCCCCATTTCCACCAAGCGGTCTGGTTCAGTTTGGTACGGTACAGTACCCATCGGATCTGTACCCTCCTACTTTTTTGGTACCCTTCTGTTGGGGTGCCAAGGGTACCGATCCGACCCTAAAGGGTCCCTTTTGTTTACTGTGTCCCGTTGTTCTTCGTTGAACTTAATAGCGGGCTACACTGTGTTGGGCTGCTATGATGTCACACTATTACATAGCTGTCGTGGCTTTCTCCATCTGGTTGGCTGTGGAAACGCAAGCAAGATCAGAGTTTACCGTACCAAACTGTACCAATCTGTACTGAACCAAACCGGACTGCTTGGTGGAAACGGGGCTTTATGTATACTCTGTTAACTCGCAGTACAATACTAGTACCAAATGTGAAGTACAAAGAGGCCTACAATCAAAGTCTGAGTCTTGGTGCTCATATGTTAAATTATTTCTCATGTAACACAGGAAAAATATCACATTTTTGTTTTTGATGAACCTGACTTCATATTATTAAGTAATATAAGAAATATTTTGTAGGATTAATTTTCAGTTTCCTTTACTGCAATTAAGGGAACAAAGTTAAATGTGGTGAAGAAATGTTACAAAAATATTAAATTCAAACCTTCACAAATTGCCTCACTGGCCGTAGCAGCAAAAGAAAGAAAAATTAAATATTTAGAACTTTTTTATATCATGGATATATATGTGGATATGACTTTTTATGTTGTGAAAATACCAGCTCATTAAGCTCTGGCAAAAAAATCACTGTGAAACTTCAACGCCAGTCAAACCCTTTTAAAGCTTTAAATACCGGACCAACCAGCATTAATGCCTGCAGTCCTTTGTTTCATAATCAGGGCAATAGATGGCAGCAGACTGTTCTCTTACATCCTACATTACCTTTTGAAATGGTCACTTTCCCTTTTGGAAATCAAACCCCGCAGAGACAAATGCTGTGATGAATGAAACAAACAGGGAGGGCGACTCGGAGCTGACACTTCATGGTGGGATGACGGAGTGCTCCCTGTTCTCCTCTCTACATTAATTATCCCGCCGTGTCTGGAAGGCACTTTGTCAAAAAGATGGATGAGGAGCTGTCAGAGAGGAGCAAATCTGACTTGGCCAGGGTTAGAGGAAGGGCCTCTCATTCTCATGGGGGGGTGATAGTGACAGCTGTGTGTGTGTGTGTGTGTGTGTGTGTGTGTGTGTGTGTGTGTGTGTGTGTGTGTGTGTGTGTGTGTGTGTGTGTGTGTGTGTGTGTGTGTGTGCGTGTGTGTGTGTGTGTGTGTGTATGTGTGTGTGTGTGTGTGTGTGTGTGTGTGTGTGTGTCTGTGTGTGTGAGTGTGTGTTTGTGTGGGGTGAATAAAAGGTAGGATAGTGAGAGGAAAGACAGGAGAATAGTATTAACAAGACTGTTATGTAATCTTTGTTGCAGCTTTGGCCACGATTTAGAGAATTGAAAGCAGCAAAGGACAAAGAGAAATTAAAAGCAAACCTAATCTAAACTGTATATTTATTGGTCCTGTGTCACTTGGTTGTAGTACGTTGATACGCTATAATTATGAGACAGAAAGTTGTGAGATAAAAAGTAAGACTTTCTATTTCATATTTCTGACTTCTTATATCATTTTAATGACTAACCATGATGTCATTAAATTATCTAAGTTAAGTTTGACTGGATTTAACCAGATATGAATTTCTGGAAGTGCTTTATGTAACCACTAAGGCTTCAAGACTAAACATCTGTTTTAATTCACCATTCATTTTCAAATAACCTCAAATGAGATGGAGGAGTAGATGAGATGAGAAATGAAGACCGACACATTGAATTATAATTCAGCAGGTTCCTGAAAATAAATCTCTAATGAGAATAAATCATCAAGAATGTGTTGTGTGTGTAATTGTGTGGGAGAGGAGGCTTAGATGGAGGGGTGGGGGGGTGGGGGGGGGGGGGGGGTCTGTTGTGTGGGCTCACTGATCAAGGGGAGGGGAGAGAGGGGAGAACAGGGTTGGTCAAAGGCAGTGAAAGAGTCAGAAGAAAAGAAGCTCAAGAGACGGACGACAGGAGCAGAAGCCTGACACGTTCAAAACCCCACAACAAAAATGCCCAATTTTGAAGGCACCTGGAAAATGAAAGACAGCCAGAATTTTGAGGAGCTGCTCAAAGCCCTGGGTAAGAACAATTTACTCATATTGACTTTTTTTTACCATGATGGTTTGAGTGGGTTTTAGAGAGCCTGTCAAATGTCTATCATCTACACTGTAGAAGATCTTACATGAAATAGAGAAATGTGGCAGTAATCAAAGTTAATGAGTCATGCAGAGATTACTGGAGTTAAATAGAGTCTGCCTTTAAATTTGCACACAACTTTAAATGCATCTCACTTGTGGTGCAAATTAGAGATTATATGTTGATTGTAAGTCTTAGAGGGTGGATTAAGACTTGTACTTGGTTGATATCACCCAAAAAAATATCCAATTGATCTTTTCCAACAAATGGCCCCCTTATGACACAGGTTTCTTCTGCAGTTCTTATAATTGTCATGGTACAGTGTTGTTGCAGAAGACACATTTATCACTACAAATGCTTGCCAAAAAGTGTGCTACCTACAACTGATTTTAATTAAAGGAGGAGACAATGAGCTCTTGCATCGTGTGAGTGATGGACTACGGAGAGGAAGCAGACTGAAGCGTTCTCTCATCTAATTGTTTGCACTGTAACTGTGTGACACACAGGGTTAATCGTTTTTTCCGCTCGTTAGGAGGACAGAATCCATCATGATGTACAGGAGAGCTAAACAAAGCACAAACCAGCAGCATTCCTCCCTCTCATCACCTTGTCACTGCACCCTCTCCTCTATATTTGCAACATCTGCTGATAACAATCTCAGTTACAGCTGCAGGAGGAAGATCCTTTTTTAATACGAGAACAAACTGCTTTATAATTTACTCTCCGCCTGAAAACTTCAATAGGATTTGTTTTCACTGTGGCATGACACCGCCTGAGACAGAGAAGTCTACCTTCATGCATTCCTCTGGTATATAAACCAAGTTTCATCTCTGAAATAAGGTTTTTGTTACAAGCCTTTTTGGCGCCAGAGGCAGACAGGAAAGTGTGATGAAAACTCATGACAGATGATAAAATATGGAGAAAGAGCTCAAAATTCTCTGAGGCACAAAGTCATTTTTTCTTCATTAGGTCACTATGAATTTTAACCCTTTACTTCTTTACAGACATATCAGTCCAACCTTAAAGTGGGGTAAGCAATTTTAATTGAACACACTTTTTGTCAAAGTCAGGAAAATATTTCCCGTACCCACTTCAGTCTTTTTACGGGCTGCATACAAATTAGGTTTTTATCCAACGTCATGGCTCAGTTTGGGAAACAAAGTGGGATAGGGTAGCTTGCATTCATTCACTTATTGTATGTGGTTCCATTATTTGTTAAATTGTTGAGGAGCTTTTCTGTCGGCTGTCTACAAGACTGTTCAGTGAGGGGTCCTGTAATGTAATTTTTTTTGCCTGCCTTAGAAGGGGGCAGCAGTGGTCAAGTCGCAGTACAGACAAAAATGGAAACTGGTGTGGTTGCTGGAGAGGTGCCAGTTCACTGCCGAGCTCTGCTGATCTGCCCTTGAGCAAGGCATTCATGTGCAGCCCCTCACTCTGACACTCTGTCCTAATTCAATGAATTCAATAATTAAATTACCTAAACTCTGACTTTAGCCTCTGCCAACTAAACTTCACTAGAGTGAAGCCTCATAGGGAGCACTTAAGGGAGGGACACACTGTTTTCTGGTGAGTTCAAATTTCAACAACGTTCTTTCAAATTGCATATCCTGAACTTAGTTCCAACGCTGAACCAGTATCAGAAACGCCTCTGATACAGACTTAAATGTAGTATTGGCCATTAATATTATTAGCATCAGCAGTGGTGTTGGCAATACTCGTAATACTATACGAGTCAGGGTATCAGAATCTGTATTTGGTAAGGATCTGGAACATATTTTCTCACAGGTACTCTTGTGTGTTTTCAGGTGTGAACGCCATGCTGAGGAAGGTAGCAGTGGCGGCTGCGTCCAAACCCCATGTGGAGATAAAGCAGAGCGGAGAGCACTTCTACATCAAGACCTCCACCACAGTGCGCACCACAGAGATCAATTTCACAATCGGAGAGGAATTTAATGAGGAGACAGTGGACGGGAGAAAGTGTAAGGTAAATATAATAATTGACACAGTAAAGTTTTAAAAGCACTTGCTGTGCAGGAGAACATTTGAGATTTCAATAACTGTCTTTCTGTCCACAAAGAAGTACAGAAATATAATATTAAAGCAGGACGTTTAGACTACATGACTCTTTGGAGTCCCATAAGCACCTAATCTCTGAAGGGTTGGCAAAATGTGCAGCTGCAGTTTAATGCAGGGATATTCCGACTTTTACAACACATTAAAAAATAATGGTCGGGGCGCCAGTTGGGCTAGCAGTAAGGTTGTGCACCCCATGTATGGAAGCTAGCCTGGGTTCCACTCCAACCCTTGGCCCCTTTTTCACGTTATTCCCCCCTCCCCTTCTCGCAATTTCTTACTCTACCCACTAAATTAAAAACATAAAAAGTCCCAAAATGTGGTCAAAACCAAAACAGATAGCCATGACCTCTAGTCCTTAGTTTGGTTAAACCTCCGACTCCTGCCATTATGCTTTCCAAAATGGGTGAGGTAGTATTTCCCTTGACAAGTTCACTGAACTTTGAGAATTGGTGAAATATCCCTTTGAGTCTCACATTTTACAGAATTAAAAAAACTGGCAACAGGGAAGATGTTAAAAACACAATAAATACATTCTATTTTTTTTTTAAAAGGTGAACAAAAGTGCGTGAAAAGGATAAAAAAGATGAATGGACAGTCCCCATTGGTTCTCAGCCATCATTTTGCTTTTGACACCCTGTAAGTTGAAACTGAGGCGGTAAATATAAGAAACCTCATGAAGCTCTTCTTCCCTACAGAGCTTGGCCACTTGGGAAACAGAAAACAAGATTTACTGCAAACAGACTTTAGTCAGCGGGAATGGCCCCAAGACCTTCTGGAGCCGAGAACTGAAAGGGGACGAACTCATACTGGTGAGTAATTTTGTTCAGTTTCCTGGAAGTAGAAATCTAGTGGCACACAGAGAAGAAAGGAGAGTGCAACATCTCGCTCAACACATACAACAATCCTTGTTATAAAGCATCTCTGTACCTTGAGACACTCTTTGGTCTGTTTCCTTTGTATCCAATGTATCCCTTTAGGATCATCTCTTCTGTTCCTCTCTCTATAGAAAGGTAAAAAGTTCTCTCAATGTTTTCTTTCATATTAGTGTGGCTCCCAGATGCTTTAATCCCACCTGCCTGAAGAAGGATGTCTAAACAAAGACTCCCATTTTCATCTGAACTCTCAGCAGATCAATGACCAGATGTTCGGATGTTATGTGAAGAGGGATGAGATGTCAGATTTGGAGGTCACTGTCTTTCACCACACGGGCCATTTTCTGTTTCTCTTCGTGCCAATAAGAAAACATTACATTTGCTGAAGGGACAATCTGTGTTTAAAGCGGTTATTTGGCAGTCGTGGTGCATTCAATTCTTATCGTTCTTTGGAAAAGTGCTAATTGGCGTTCTTGGCAATTGTGTTGAAAGTGTGGTTGGAAGATGGCTAGCTTAGCTTTGCATAAATACTGGAAACAGGATGAATCATTAAAAGTTTTACAGCACATGTGGCAAAAATTTATGGGTACCAGCTTCACAAATATGAATATTTTCTGTGTTGTTTTCAGGCCTCTAAGACAGTAAACTCAATATTTTCTGTTTACTTGAAGAGTCGACTTTAAGAGCATGTAACATGCAGTGTTAACCCTTAACTGGCATCTTATATATCAAAAGATGAATTACCTAACAGGGAAGCTATTTTTCATAATTAACATCAATGAATAGAATCAGTCACAGGCCTACTTTTTGAATAAACAACAAGGATGGATTGCTTCATATCTGCAGCACAGACATGCCTGCAGGTGTTAATCATCTTGCTATTGGTGGGAAAACAATTTAAGATTATTTCCCAGAGATAATGGACGGGCCAGATAAATCACAGCAGAGGCAGAAACCAAAACTATCCAGATGTCTAAGAGAGAGTCCATCTCTGGGTGGTGACACCAGATGTGAAAATTTAAAATGATCTGGTCAATATTTTTCCAAAATGCTACGTAGTTCCTAGAAAATGTTGATATCTAATGGCCTTTTGAATGAACCACCAACTTCTTGTGTTTCCTTGTTTTGCCAAATGAGGGTGTGGATGAACATGCCTGTATCTGTGAGACAGTAGAGTTTCGTGGTGCATTGATCTGAACAAAAAATTCTCCATTGCAGTAGAGTGTTTTTTAAAAGAAAAATGTCAGAAATATAGACTTCAAAACAGTGAGTATGTTTTTGCTGCTAACAGGAATCTATTCAAGAGTCTGAAAACAAGTGAATACTGTGTTAGGTTGCAACAACATCGTGCAGAGGCTCTACAAGGAAATAAATGATCATGTCACTGCCATACGTTTGCAGTTAGACAGCACTTCGTGATCTTGCATGCATCAGAAACACTTCAGTTCCTGGCAGTTCCAGGATCTCAGAGACAAAGCTTTTTTTTACTGTAAACATCTGGGCCTGGTTGGATTTATTGTCCAGATGGACAACAAGAATGAGTCCAGTTTCGCTGTGATGGAGATCTCTTTTTTTACTGATTATTACATACCTCTGTGGAGAAGCAATCAGGAACATATTTGAGAAGGGCTGAGATTGGACTGAAAGGAAATCATTGAACAGGACCAAAATGTGTTTTTATTCAAAATATGGGTGTGTGTGTATCGGTCCATGTTGGCGTGATGGAAGCTGTAATCTGATCGGCATGTGGGGTTAAATCATCGATGGAAGAGTAAGACACTTCTCAAAGAAAATATCAGATTCGAAACGATCCCAAATGTTAAACTAAACATAACTCCCTCACTTATAACATAAATGTATGTATTACTCTGATTCAAAGAGATGAATGATGTTAAAGCAAAGAAACAGATTGCCTCTGAGATGAAACAGACTGAAAGATTTCACTGTGAAACCTTCATGAAAAGATTGTCGTTACCGGCCCATGCTTTGGTCTTCACAGTGTATCAATCAAACTGACTGTAAATTGTATCCTCTCACAGAGTGATTGTAGAGCTGAATGTTGAAAGGTGGAGTTGACAGACTTGTTATCTTGCATGCTGAAACAGTGTCGTGTTATTTGAATATGACGGAGAGTAAAAAAGGAATTGTTGCTAAAAATGCACAAAATTCCATCTTGTTCTTGCAAAAATAACCTTTGAAGATGTACAAAGTTAAACTATAATTCAGCCTCAGTATGATCCTGTCCTAAAGGGCCAGCAGGAACCTTCCATGCAATCTGTAGGATGGGCACTTTTAGGCTATAACTCTTTCGTGAAGCATATTCTAAATTTGACTACACATGTTGCATCTACTTGTAAGATAGGGCTTTATTCTCTAAAACAGGATGACTAAACTTTTTCAGGCTCTATCAGCATAGGACAAATTCTCCTCTGTTAGCCAATGATGTGTGCAGTAGAACCAATTTGTTGTTGCTCTTTCCCCTACAGAGAATGAAACTCATAAAGCCAATCTTCTTTTAACATGAGTGCACTCTGCTCACAGACAAATCTGAGAAATTCTTCAGCGTAAACAGAGAAAAATGCATATAAACTTGAAGAGAAGCGATGGCCAGCAGATGAGGAAATTAGGCTCTCGGGGAGAGATGGATGGATGTCGGGCTTAATGAAGACAGCATGTGGCTGGCTGCACTCGATGTGAGATGGGAGGATTATAATGACCGCTGGGTCCACAGTAAAAAAGGGAGAGGAGGATAAATGCTTCAGAATGAAAAACTACTCTTACTTATACATGTGGGGAACCTCATATTCTTGCTTTACATTTTAAGCCAGTAATCATCGATTTTTTAAAGATGAATGCAGTCCTACATTGGCTACTTCACGATGAGACGGGAGCCAGGAGGAATTGAGCGGCTGTGATAGTGTCAGGGAACCAAATCTGTGTGTCCTCCTGCGGGCTTTAATTGGTGTCATTGATCACACTGTTGAGAAATGCCAATGGACCCCGGTGTTACCTCCAGTTAATGTCTCCCTCGGTATCGCGCCACGTGCCAGATGGAGTCGTCTCGGCTCCATTTTTCACAGCACTGGTCTGATCCCCCCCCCCTGCTCCGGAACAGCTCATGGCCAGAGGTAATGATGATGTGTGGTGCAGCAGTAAGCCATAACGCTACGCCCCTGGGACTCCCATAAATCTTAAAACACGGACACATCCACCCATAACCCGGGGCATCCAATGCTTTCCCCCCTTTTTAATATCTGTATTTGTCACGTGTGTTTCTTAAGCAGGCAGCAGTGTCATATTCAAATCTGGCATTAGACAGCAGTTAAGAGGTGGATTTAAAAAGCTGCAGATATATAAGACTTCAACATTGATTTCTAAGAAGTCATTTATGGGACTGCCATGCATGCAGAGTAAGCTGTATTAAATGTAGGCAATTATATTGATAGCACTGCAGACAATTATTCTTACGGTCATTCATTTTATAGTTTGGTTAAATGTTGTGTAATGCAGGTGAGTATGACCTAAAGTGAGGAAAATAAATCACTTCACTTAAGTTTTATATTCCAGTCCTACAGTAGCTTTTCAATGATATAAGAACAATTACTTGTTTTTGTTTTTATCAATTAAGCCCCTCCCTCTCCGACGGCACCAAATCTGCTGCTCTCACAGGACAGGTGGGGCGGGGGGTAGTGAGGAGGCAGGAGGGGAGGGGGGCAGATGAGGGATTGAAGGAGGCAGGTCTGAAAATCTGCTCAGAAAATCGCATTGTAAGCCTTAAAGTGTCAAGTCTGTGAGTCACAAGACCGATTGGACACTAAACAAAAAACTAAAACCGAACAATTTCAGATTCTGGTAAATCACATCGAAACTCAGACCAGATTGAACCTCGCTGTGTGTGTTTGTGTGTCAGCAAAAGTCTTACATGTACTGAGCTGGTGACAAAATACAACTACTTCCGCATTAATAACCACATTTGTTTTGTCCTCCATCTTGTTTCAGATCTTTGGAGCCAATGATGTGGTCTGCACCAGGATCTATGTACGAGTGTAGCAGACGTTCAGGTCCTTCAGAGTTCAAGTTTCCTTCATAAAAAACTCTTTCAGTGTCTAGACTGACGGGGTGAGAATTATTCAAATGACATGCAACATCTCAAATAATCTGCTTTGACACAAATCTATTTGCACCTTTGTGAAACCCAATTCATCTTCACTTTACTGCTTGATTTCTTCTTTTGTATATAATTTTTCTATCATTGGAAATTAAACAATCACAGTATGATTTCTTGTTGTCTTTTTGTCCATGGTTTCATTCCTGCTTCAGGTTTTGGAAAAGTATAAAAGACAAAGATGAGGTCAAAAAGCAGCAGAAGACTCCCCTCGTTCATCTATTACCAAGGACATAAAGCGGCATGTGTTAAACACACAAAATGTATGAAAAGAAACAAAGAAGGTGGCCAACTGAGTTTCTGTCTATTCCAAGGATATTTTAATGCCAAATACCATACTAACACTCATGAACAACATCATAAAAGTCAAGAGAAGAGACAAATCAAACGAGGTACAAACAATGTTTTTTATGTACAACCAGCTCTGCAGGACTTCCTGTGTTGTTCTGTATTAAACACAGGAAATAGAAAAATAAAAACCCACCAGGTAATACACTGCTCCAAGATTGTCTGTAGCTGCTTATGTTACTTACCATCGCTTTTAAGAGATTAAGAGACTTTGTTGGAAGGATGGATTCTGTTTTATTCTCTCTCTTTCTTCACCTCCATAATGGACTTTAGGTGTGTTTGCTTCTATCCTGCTCGTGTTAGTATCCACATTTAAAATGAGGATCAGGCTGCTCAAAGTTACTATAAGGAGAATTAAATTGCTTAAACGTGGATTTCCTCTGACACATTTCAGCATTTAATGTGATAGTGATGTCTATATCGGACTTTTTCCTGGATAGCTACTGAGGCCGTTTGAGGCTCATGAAAACAAACTGCAGAGCGGGAAAGGCATAAAAATGCTTATTTACATCCCTCTTTGAAGGGAATACAACATTCACATTTGTATCTCACAAAGAAATACAAACTAATAGCTTTGAATAACTACGACAGATGGACTTATTGCTTTGCTTGTTTTGTAAATCCTTCAAACTGTACACAAGTCCCACAGCTGACATTCACGTATAGACACACTATCGGCAGTCAGTGTTTGTTGTTAACACCGCACATGAGAAATAAACACACCTGCTGTACACTTTGTAGAGTTGATACACTGTGTGAGCACTGAACCTGTTGCACAGATTCTTACCATTTGGTCAAGTTTCCATACAGGTAAAGGTGGCTGTACTGTAAAATCTCCAGTACTTTGAAAAAACAGACATCAACTGTACTTTGGAAAAAAAACAAAAGAAGAAATCGCTGCTCAGCTACATTCAATCATCTTAAAACCACGAGTGAAACGGATGCCAAAGACTAAAAGTAGAAATGCTCAGAAAAAGGTTGAAACACAGATAAAAGGTTTCTTTTTTTTTAACTAATCTACAATGTAAAGGACAACACGTTGGACAGACCACAAAGGAAAAAAGGTCTCATATTAACATCCTTTGGTAAAAAAAACAAAACTGTAAATGTTACATTTTCTTAATAAACTTTTCTGCTGACTACTTTAAGATCAATACTATGTGTGTTAATGTACGCTACTCATCACTGACATCTGGTTAAAAAAAAAGAATCTAGATATAAACAAGATATTTACATAAGGTGTTTGGGCAGGTCATAAATTACTGTATATTATATCGTGCCTTATTGCACCTTCAACACCGAGAAGCAGAACATTCACAGGCTAAAGACGTTTACAGCTGGGAGCCAGATTCCTCTCCAATCTGACGATTCATCTGTTGACTGCAGTAACAGGTTGTTCTTGGTAGAGACAAAAACCTGAGGCGTTTGTTTGTATTTCGTGTTAAATAATGAGCTGGTCCTAAAAAAGCAAACACTTTTTTATAGTCAAGTTACCGAGTTGCAGTTTTTCTGTTGTTTAAAATTGGTACTAATCCACAGTGAAGTTGCATGAAGGAGTGCTTCTTTGTGTATGGTGTAAAAATCTGTGCTTAATATACATATAATAATGAGATTACTGAGACAAGTTGGTACTGTTAATATAGAAAACATCTATCTGACATACGCCACAAAATTTGCACTTTGAGCTTGAAAGTTAGGACAAAGTTCCTGAATCAGCTTTCAAACATTCGCAGAAGTTGGGGAAAATGTGTTGATTGATGACCCAAACATTTTGGCAAGTGAATCCAGCAACAGCAGGTTTCAGAATCCAAATGAAGCCACCGTGTATGTGAAGTCATCACTGGCAGTTTGTCGTGTAGAGACAGTTTATCTTTCCAGAAGAGAGACTACAGTGTTCGGTACTTCACCCGGTACTTGTTAACGTTGAGATAGTGGAGGACATCGGGGTTGCGGGTGGTGGTGCAGGGCAACATGGTTTCTTGATCTTCTCCCATGAACCACTTGCGGTTTTCTGCAGCCATGTCGCTGGTCACGTGCTCCTTCGCCCAAGAGTCCAGCCGGGCCTGGAAGCGCCTGTGCAGACGTGTGTGGACCCGCTGGTGGGACTGAAAGAGACGTCAACCAGAACACAGCTCAGATTCTACAACACAAGTTCAAAGTACAACAACACAATCACAACAGTTTAGGGGCTTTCATAGTTATTGATAGTTCAGGGTAAAACAGAAATTAAAAACCAAGAGTAGAATACCGCCCAAGTATATTTCCAACCTGTTTTTATTAAGTTTTTCATTTATTCATAAAATTGCTGCGTGTGCGCGCGAGGACTTCACGGCACTCCTGTTTAAAAAAAAGTTCCCTCTCGACTCCTGCGTAGAGATAAGACACAGCAAAACCAAGAGAGTAGTATCACATCAGCTTCAGAGAGAGAGAGGGAGCGATAAGGTCCACTGTCCGTACACCTCTCTTGTAAATGCATCAAAACTAAAGCTTCTCATGGCTCTGTTTTAATATTGTTAATGTACAAGCTGCTTGCTGCTGAACTCCTATAGATAACGGAATATCGAGTGGAACTTTTCAAAATGCGAGGCGTACTCCTTGTGTTTATATCTGGGCGCGTGCGTGGCGACATTGAGCAGATTAAAGTTGTTTGTTGCAAAAGACTAAATTCATTTAGAGGGGAGAACACATTTGATATAAATACAAACCTAATATAATATTACCCTAAGATAAGAGTGAGGAATAAATAAAAAGTATGTCGATCCCCTACACCCCCCTATTCTCTGCTGAATGTTGCCTGGGAAATGTCAAGGAATGCTCTTGAGTTAGGATTCAATTGAGAATGTTTTATGACTTGTTATAAACTCCTCACAGAAGTTGTTGAATTGTGATGATAAGCAATGTACATATTTTAACCCTGCATGACAAAACATCTTATTCTTTTCTTTGATGCACATGATTAACAGACTGAGTCAAATATTCTGACTCGAGCGTTTTGAAGTCTGAGTGAGAAAGAAAGTGTTATAGAGCTATAGCAGTGTCATTTTGATGTTGTTAGGTGTTGTGACTGATTTATCTTTCCGCTTTTCGACACTTCAGAATTCTTACATTTTCAGGCATTACCTTTAATTGTTCCTATTGACCGTATGACCATTAGTAAAAGTTTAGGCGCTTACCTGGTGAGCCCGTGTGAGCGCTGTGTGCCTGTACATGTAGTCCTCTGACTTGCACACGTAGACCATCTTGTAGGAGTTGAGTTTGAACATGCACTCCATCTTTAGCTCGCTGCTGCCGTCCTGCGACTTGTCAGAGGGGCCCTTGGTCAACCTGTCTTTTTGTAGTCGCTCCCATCCTCTCTGGCACTTTCTTATCTGCCGCAGATTCCTGAAAGCCAAAACAAATACGAAACGATGAATAAGACTGACGACAGAGAAATGGTCTGATAACTCCACACATCAAAGGGGTGCATGACGTTTACAGGGAAAGTTCGCACAAATTTCCAACATCTGTTGACCGTTTTATTATCACTAGTTTTACTATGATACAATTTCATGTTCGACAATATGATTTTAAAGCTAGGCAATAGGATCAGGCACATGACATCAAGCTAATTTGAGAGAGAGTATAGTAAATTTGAGAGGACTGTCCCTTTAAACAGTAATTTGGAAACCCATGCATTGCAACTCACCGAGTAACAGAATTAGAAAGGGAGTCAAATCATTCGTGGGAAATGTGGATCTATAAGAGCAGCAGAGGCAGCAGTCGTGATATTTCTGTACAGTGCACTTTCATTGCACAGCCACAAAGTTCAAATGTTATATTTTTGACAAACATATTTTCCTCACTGGAAAAGTATCCTGATTTTGTGCAGGTAACAAAAATGCAATAATTCACCCCACCTGAATGAAAGTTTTAAATGTGTACTTACCACTGAGGGTACAGGTGAGCGGGGACTGAAACCATGAAGCATATTTTTACATTCAGGGCTCCACTTTAAAGACATGACAGGGAGGCCAATTTCAAGTCAAAACTGTTAGAAACAAACACTAGAAATTCGCTGCCTGATCGAAAACCAATCAAAAATATGAGCTGAGGATACTTTGATGTGCACATACTTTCACCAACAATGTACAGAGTGTTATGATCATGAGATGAAGACCCAACACAACTTGAAAAATAAACTGCTGGATTTCCTCCCCTAACCTCCAGTGAAGTGTTTTTTTAAGGGTCTTCTGCCCTTTTTTTTTTTTTTTTGCTGCTGATCTCTCATAGATTCAATGAAAAATAAAAGAAGGACACGATGTGGGTGAGCCCACTGATAAATCAGTCAGGTACCAGATTTATGCAATGGGTTAAATAAGAGAAAATCGAGTTTTTTTTTTGTGTTTTTCAAAAGCTCCTTTCCAAATGTTTATGGTAATGGACAGCCATCTCAAAGAAACATAAAGACAAATAAAGCACTTAAAAGCAGTGACAGGCCCTCATGTGCATCACGCATCTGTAGCTTCAGAATAGAGCGAACACAACCATGTCTCCATGCACAGCTCTGAGGTGTTAGGAAAGAAATACACCAACATGAAAATACAATTTAGACAATCATTTTATTTACAAACCCTACTCCTCTGTACAAGTGTTGCAGACAATGTGCTTGACCAGAGTTTTTAAAAACTTATGAGCACTACTTTTCTGTCAAACCAGTGGAAAAAAACTGCTTTTGCAACAAAAAGGTTGCAAGGGGAGTGCACTGTTTCCACTGAAAACTATTACAAACATAACACTTAGTATAACAGACTTCAACAAAATGAATATTTGAACATTTACATTTGCAAACAGTGATTAAGTCACGTACAGGACCTTTAATCTGAATACAATCACAAAAAAAAGGGCATAATAAGGTAGAAAAGGAAACTGTGACTCTACTGTCCTGTCATTACAAAGTCTTTTAGGTCAAACACAAGAGCTTCAGACTCTCAAACACATATCAAAGATGTCGGAGAACGATGGAAATCAAATGAAAAAAAAAGAGAAGTGAAACCCATTTGTTTTGCTTTAAGTTTGTGCAGTCGATAACTTTTGTCCTTACGTCACACAATGAAAACCATTACTGATGTCAATACAATGAGAAGAATCAAACCAATGATTTCTTATGGCTGTCTGCTAAAGTGGAAATTCAAACCAATGCTCAAGCTGAAACCAGTTTAAAAAACCTCACAATAATAAATAAAATTCCTGTTAAAAAGGAACTGAATCAATGAATAAATAAATTCCATTATTTTTTTTTAAAAGTTGGCCATGTAAAGTGCAAACTTCCATGTGAGGCATAAGCCACAAACTGAAAATGTTCACAGCCAGAGACTGGTAACTGATGGGAGGGCGTTCAGGCACTGTCAGCACTTCACAGTAAGTGTGGAGCAGTGCTTTTTTTAATCGGCCTTTTCAAACCCCGGTCTGCTTCTAAAAAAGAAAGAGCTCTAATGCCCAAAACTGGTGTGATCAGAAAACGCTTCTGAAGTCAGGCTTGTGCCGCTGTTCCTGTCTCTGAAAAAAAAGGGAGATGTGTTTGGCAGCTGGTTTGGCTTTGCGACAGTGGAGTGGCTGCACAGCTGACTACAGTGTTCAGACAAGAGGGAGACATGGCTGGGGCCTCACCTGGGCAGGAACACCGGCTTCTGGGCAAGATGCTCCCGGAGCTCTGGGGATGCAGAATCCGAGTTCAGGTATCTGCCCACGTAGTCGGACCACCTCTGTGAAGGAAAACGCAGAAAAACTAAAATGAAACAACACTTATAAACAATGGTAAATTAAAAGAAGAATGTGCAACATTTTACACATAAATACAGAAGAAATCAAGTATCTCCTCTGTAAATATCTCTCTGAGTCATGACTGTCTACAATGAGTGAGAAGCGTGAGTCCCACCAGCTGTACTGTTGTCAGAGCCACGTTTACATCATGTTCACATGGACAGGACTGGAGTTTAAAGCTGTTTTAGTCAAGGACTAGAGAAAAGAAGAAGGGGGGGGGGGGGGGGAGGAGGAGGTGTGTCGCTGGAGGAGAGCAGAGGCTTCAGAATGACGAAGATGTCTCCAAACAGCATTTTGTTTTGCATTAATGCTGGTGCTCAAGGGCGACATCTACTGGATCAAAAAGTTGCACATTCTTCCTTTAGAGTATAATACAACTGTGATCCAGAAAAGTTTGAAAGTTGTGGTAAATAAACATCATATTACGATGATTATCTTGTTTTTTTTGCACTTTAGGTTCGACATCCAATTGAGGAGACATTAAATAGAGCATTCTGAATTACATCACGTCCCTGCTTCTTCAGACTCTGGGTTGCAGATTAATTCAAAATACAATAGTGTAAACAGCCTGATAATCTGCACCATCTGCCAAAACAAGCTAATGACAGATGGACATGTTCAGATTACTTGTTTTAGCCATTTGTCACAAATATAATCCATTTACCTTCATATGAACTACATCAAATAAATGCATGTTGATGTTTAAGAGCTACAACTAGTGAAACTTCCAGGAGATCTGGCGCCTGTGCTACATAAAGACATCTGAGATCTTTACTGAATATCAAAATAGATGGTGATTCTTTATCTGCCTTATACCGGTAGATGACAACTTTTACAGGACAGGATTTAAGAAAGAAAATCAAACAGAAAAGTTAAACAACTCAGCACTGGATCACACAGGATGAGACGTCATAGGTGTACAAATGAAACTGATAACTCGGAGTATGCTTCAGTTGAATATGTAATGAGTCTTACCTCTGCGTCTGCTGGCTCATCAGAGTTCTCCTCATCTGTGTCCAGCAGCTCCATGGCCAGACTGATAGATCCTCTGCTCTTTATGAACATCAACTGGACATAACACAAGCAAGTTAACCCTTACATACTCTTCGGGTCAAATTTGTCCCATGGTGACATTTGACTGCGGTAAAAAGCACCATAAATGTCATGGTAATAGCCTGAACTTTAACGACTTTACCTAAAGGGACCCGAAATACACAACAATGACATTTTCTTAGGAATAATTTTTGTGCAGGTGCTACACATTTTAGTACAGTAAGGACAGTGTCTCGAGGTTGTAATGATTGTATTATAAACCACAGGTCAAATAGGACCTGATATTGTGTGATAGATGTTTTATTTCTCCAAAAACAAGTGGTGTAAAACCTAACAATGACACTCTCCCGGCTCTCTGAAGCCTGAAATAAGGATTCATCCTCCATGTTTAATGTCAGGTAGATCTGCATTCTAAATAGATCTGTAGTTCAAAATTTGGTATAGACACTTGTTACCAGGCAATATCTGTTCGGGGTAAATGTGAAGGCATAGAGCATGAACAGTATGTAGGTGTTGCATTAGCAGTTTAGCCTCGCTTACTTCATCAACGGTACACTTAAGGCTTACCTTAAAGCAGTTCTCATCAGACATGAGCTGCTCTGCTTTGCGCTGGTAGGTGCCTTCTGCTGTGGCCCTGGACGTCTGCGTGGACAGTGTGCCCCCAGTGGCTTTATTGGCACTTTCACTCAGGTACATGTCCGTAACACGCGCACAGACATCGTCGGTTACAAGATGCTGGAGCTGTGAGGGCAACAGGTTCAGAATGAAACAGCAACAATTGGGGTTTTAATGATCTGAACTTAATGGCTGAAGGATCAAAGATTGAATGAGGCTGTCATGATACAGCAGTGCGAATGATGTGAAATTAAATGTTCTGACCTGCCGGACAATGCTCTGGATGAGTTTGTCCATGGTGAAGGCAATGTAGGCGTGAATAGTAAACATTTCCCTCAGAGAGTCCTCGTACTGAGTCGGCTCCATGTTTCCATCCAGAAGATTACGCACCATTTCCAGAAACACAGAGTAATAGTCCTCGACATCAACGTCCACTGCAGGAAGAAAACAGTCAAAGTAAGGATTTATGTAAATGATACAAATGACACACCGTGTGGTTGTGTAGTGGAATCAAAATATTTTAACAAGAATGAAGCTGCAAGATGTCCAAAACTCAAAGCCTTGGTGTTTATTTCTCACTTACTGGGCTCCTTCATTTTTAGTTGGATTGCTGGATTTTCATTTTTCTCCCTCTTGAGCCCCAACACCTCTCTATCCCAATCTCTCTCGCGGCCGTCCTCCTCTATCTGCTTCTCGGCTTGCCCGTAGATCCGCAGCAGACGAGAACAAAGGATGTGGTGAAGACGAAGGAAGATATACCAATAATTGTTCACATAGAACATGTTGTAGGCCTCATCTGTGCCCCGCAGCTTCTGAGCCGCCGTGTTACTGAAGAGGAGTTTGGACTTTGTCGGGCTGCTGCCTGGCAGGCCGTTATGCTTCTTGGGGGCATCTTGATCCATCTCCATGTCGTCTTCCTCCTCATCTTCCTCCTCCTCCACATCGGAGAGCTCACCTCGCCTTGCAAACAGCAGGTCAGGGATGAAGTGGTGGATGATCTGCTTGATCTTGTACTTGTCTTCTTTCTGGATGCCCACCTGTCTTTTGACATGGTGGATGATCAGAGCAGCGGCGTCCTCCAGGATTTGGCTGTCCTCGTAGGTCACAGTCATGTGTGGGCCGCTTGGTGGGGCTGTGGCAGCTTCCTCTGATGCTCGCTCCTGTCGCTGTGAGACACAGACAGAAAGAGATACACGGTAACTTTCTTAAGAGAAAAAGTTTTTCTTTAAGTAAAAGTTTAGCCAACATGAGCAAGTCCCATTTAAAGTTTTAAAAAACAACTTGAACTTCATTGTGGAATGTAAATCCTGCATCAGAAGCACCACTAACAGCCATCAATCACAAAGAGACGATGTGTTTTGTTTCTGAATTATCAATCAAAGTATTTTAAAGACAAAATGTTTCCTTACATCGTCATAAAGCATCTCTATTTCATTCAGTAACGTCTTTGAGCGCAACACTTTGGTGTCATTCTGCTTGAAGTTGATGCCTTGATGGTCGAGGGACTTCAGGTAATACTTCTCATTCTGCTCCCGCCAGATTTTGTTGAAGCCTCTCTGAGCTTCTCTCCACTCCTCCTCCTTCATTTTTAATCTGAAATAGTCACACACAAAAAAAGGATGAATGAACTTCAGAGTTACTTGTATAAATCTCAGAAAACATTAACAGCTTTTAAGCTCTAATCAGACTCGGACAAAAACTAAAAACACATTATTAACCTTTTCAGCACTATTGGGACGGACACAGCTGGGTTCCTCTTGAGACCATCGATGATGTCGTGGGCTTTGTCTCCATATATCCTCTGGATAGCTTTGCGATGAATGACCTCTGAGGAGCCGCCCATTGTGTTGTCCAGCTTGAAGCGCAGCTGCTCCTCAGCTGACATGCGAGAAAGCCTCCGCTGCACTGTCTCCAGGGCTCGTATCGTGGCCAGGTTGGCTTCCAACACAACATCCAGCTACAGGGGATAAAAAAACAATGACAGTGAAATGATGAAAGAACTGTTTCCAAGTATGGCTGATGGTGCAAGCTGCAACTTTTTAATTAGGTATCTAAATCTTTCTTTGCATAATTTTGACTCCAGACCAAAGAGCGGCATAGAGAGCGAGCACTGCATAGGAGACACAACTTTTGAGTATTTTCTCACCTCAAAGCGCTCATCCTCACATCTGTAAATGTGCTCCTCGTATTGAGTCTTTTTGGAGCTCACAAATGTAGAATCCTCAGACCACGATGGAAATGACACCCATGTGTCGTTCAAAACCTGCAACAGGACATTCAGTTAAATTCAAATTGGATATTTGACCACAATGTTTGATTATACACTAAACTTAAAGAGCTTTATGGATTATTCTGAATTGTTGTAACAAGGTGTTTCTAAGTAAAAAGCTGAGGATTTTAGGTAAGCCTTATTTGTGTAATTTGAAATACTTTAATCATTTGTAGCTAGTTGTTAAAAAACCCAATGTAGAAATCATTTAAAAGTGTATCATGATGTGATGAACATATCACATTCAGGCTTTGTTGAGGCCAAATACATTACAAGACCACCCTAGCTGGTATCTCTGTTAGCTGAGAATAAATCAGTTATGACAGAAACATCTTCAGTGACTCACCTCTCTGCATAGCGGCGTCCTGCCCGTGCACTTGGGCTGCTGGTAGCTCTTGGGCAGTGCTCTATAGCTGGACCCCAGCCTCTTACAGGAGGCATAGTCGATCTCCATGGCAATGCCCTCCGTTGCACGCTCCTTGGGTAAACTCTCTGCATGGCTCGACTCCCCGTGACAAGACTCTCTGTACCCCAGGAAGTTCTTAAACCATGTAAAAAGCTCTGGAAATTTTCTGTCAATCACAAGATATTTGAAATTAGCAGTTAGAAGTGAAGCAGAGGTAATATTAACATTTTTAGCACAAATATTACCATTAAATATCAAAAACAGTTTTACATTATCTCAAAATCAAATCAGCTGACAGCAAAAATGTCTTGATTTTACATATAAAAAAAAGATGAACATATTTGTTTTTCATTGCACTTGACATCTTTCAACAATATTCATTGTGTAAGAATGGAGTAATAATTCAAGTTTAATGTAAAGAATTCACTATGTACAGAAAATAAAGCATTGTCGGCTATAGGTGTGGGTAGCTTCAGGACTGGCGGACAGAGTGCATGTTTAATCTTACCCAAGAAATGGGATGACCAACTGGACCAGCTCGGCACGCGAGATTACTTCCTGGTTGAAAATGTGAAGACACCGCAGGAAGTTGTCGTAAGCCTCAGAGCTGCGAAGAGCCTTCTTCACCTGTTCACATTTCCAGCGATGAGAAAAAAACGTCAATATTATTTTTTAAAGAAAAATCTGATCTTGTTATTATGACAATCTTGTTGTTGCAAGACTTTAAAAAGTCAGTACAGACAGAAAACACAACTATACTGACCTTTTCAAAGAACATCGTTTCAGTGCTGGTGCTGTGTTTGCTGACATCAGTCAAGCCGTGGTCCTTCCCCATTATTTTGGGTTTCTTCTGAGAGGGTATAAAGACAAGGCAAAGTTGTGTTTGTTTCAGACTCTAAAAACTTAACATGATGTGTTAAGTTGGAGTAAAAGTTCCATAGAAGAGAAAGTTGTATTTGGCTTGGTTTCAAAAAGACTATTGTACATTGTCTGGTAATTCAAGCCACAACTTCTGCAGCCCTGCAATCATCCAATCCTCGTTAGTGTTTAGGTTTTGTGTTAAAGAGAAAACAAACATACAATGAAGAGGTTTGTACCTTGATAGGGGGCGTGGCTCCCACTCCACCGGGTCTTCTGATTGGCAGGCCGTTCTGACTCAGCCTCTGTTTGTTGTTCAGTAAGGGTCTCTTTACTGTGCCGCCGTGATCGTTACGTACAGAATCTGCCCTGTCCGGTGTGGTTTTGCCCAGCAGCTGAGAAGAGAACTACATCCCATCATGAATAAAGCCGAATAGATAACCGGTAGCATCACAAGCAATCTGTTTAAATATGCTCAACCTTTAAAGCAGTTCAATTGAATAAGACACAGTGAGGGTAATAAGTAGAGGGAACAACTGATTCAGTATGCAGGCATTTTTTAAGTGTTTTTGAAATTTACATGCACAGTAAATTGTGCGTACCAGAGCTGCCAAATATAGCCGATCCACTCCTTTAAAATAAACAGACACCTGAGATCTTGTGTATTTGCTTTTAGTATTTATGGCGTGTTGTATAAATAAAGTTATAATATAAGTTATAAAGGGGGGGGGAACAATCTTTAAAAGCATTGTTGGACATTCTCAGGGAGATACTTCATTAAGTCTATGAAGGTGCATATTTTAAACAGAAAATCTTTCAAGTTTTTTTTTTTTTCCACAGCTAAAACTTACCATTGAGCTGTTTGCGTCAGGGAGGAACTGTCCAAACTCTGAGAGCAGATCTTCTTGGTTCTTAAAGAGTCTTGCTACCTGAGTGTAGACCTCCTGCTCAGTCAGGGCTGGGGTGTAGTTTCCTCCTGCCTCTTTAGCATTTCTTTGTTCTTTCTGTAAATTGTATCATTACACAAAATGATGGTGAGATTGAAACTCACACACTTGTGGCTGGGTACTGATAACATGTTTATGTTTTATTCCCTGAATGTTTTTTGTTCGGGTATATTTTCTTACCTGGTATGTGTGCAAGATTTCCAGGAAGGCCTTGTAGATGTCTGGCTGACCCTGGAAACGGTTCTTAATCTTATTGACGTAATTTATAGCGTGGTTGAACTCAACAGGCTGGTTGTTCTGGAGAGGTGGTGCACCGGACGGCGTGCTGCTCACAGGAGTGTGGGACTGGACCGAGGGTGAGCGTGGTGAGGCGTAGGATGGGATGGATGGGTTTGGCTGGCTGGTGGGTGTGTGAGCTGGAGACTGAATTGGCTATTTGGATTGATAGAGAAGAGCATAGGTATCTCACACATCAAGGACAGATTCAGTTTGTCACGCAGAGAAGGCCTGTTAGCAACATCTCTGTGACAATTGATAAAATAGTGATGAGATTCAGTCTGTGAAAAGGGTGCAATAAGAAGGTAGGAATATGTTCTGATCTATAATGCACAGTTTAGTGGATCAATATTGAAACTGGTACTCTACCTTGCTGGTTTTATTCGGAGCGGGTTGGGCAGAAACCGGTGGAGCTGCGGTGGTGGTAGTTTGTGTGCCGGCCTGTGGCACACTCTGGTGCTGCTGGTGGCTCACAGGTTGGCTGGATGCTCCGCTTATAGGAAGGTTGTGAACAGATATCCCATGAGGGGTGATGTAGTGGATCTGACCTGGTGTGGTCACATTGACTAGATCGTTGGTTTGAACCTCAATCTTATATCCAGGTGGCAAGAAAGTATTAAAACCCATAATGAGGTCTGGGTGTCCCTTGAAGAGCTGGGACACACGGTTGATTACTCCAGGAGTGTCTATGCTGTAGTAACACAATGATTGACACAAATTACAATCATAATAATCACAGATTTGGTTCTGCATGTCACATAAACATTTTCATACATGATGTCGAGAAAACTCAAAATGAAATTACCTCTGGGACTTGAACTCCTTCATAATATCAAGGAAATCATTATAAACTTGTGGCTGGTTTCCAAACTGAAGCTTCACTTGATCCAGATAGGACAAGGCGTCTTCAACCTGAAAAGTGCAGAGTGAAAAGTTATTTGTAGTCCTGAAATTAGATTCTGTAACAACTTAATTCAGAAAATAAGATGAACCGTCAAATAATTAGCTAGAAAAGTTAAAAACCTCATCAGCTAAATGTTAGTGTGTAAACATTTGACCCAGGTGGACGTTTTTGATACACATTTGTAAATATATTTATTGAAAGTCTGTGTATTCGGGGTGCAGATGGCCTAGCAGGCCTGTGGGAGGCTGTAGTCCGACTGTAGCCCAAGTTCGAATCTGACCTGAGGCTCTTTTCCTGCATGTCCTTCCCTACTCCCTCTCCAATTTCCCACTCTAGCCACTGTCCTATCAAATAAAGGCAAAAAGCCCCTGAAAATAATCTTTAGATAAAAAAAAAAGTCTGAGTATTTAACCATGTGGCTGTACCTTTAGCCGTTGAAACTGCTGTTGTCCTTGGGTTGAAGTCATGGGTGCTGATGGATGGACGAGTCCTTGGACCAATGCAGGACCCTGGGACTGAACTGCCAGGCTGTGTGCATGGGGACCAACATGAGGTGCGGTGTTGTTATGTCCATGTGCATGTCCACTTGTGCTCTGAGGCATCGTCGGCACCTTTATAGGAAGAAATTATGAGAATATCAGGATTAATAAATCTGACAGATTACCATGCCCTCAGTGGGGTAACTAAATGATTAGTGCTGTGTCTCAATCCAGATGCTTCCTTTAGTATACCTTAATAAACACGCAGTTAACACCATGAACTTTCTTGTGTATGAATTTTAACAGGGGGGCGTGGTCTGAATTTAAACAGAGCAATTACGCATTTAATTGAAATAACTGCCACAAAGTTTGACTTTTGATAGCACTTAAACCCGCTAGAGAACAAACTATTGGCCACAAGTGTCTCCCCAAAAAAAAGTCTCAGCGTGTTTGCTCACCTCTCTCCAATTGAATTTAGCTCGACTTTAATACATCTGATTTGTATACAGTACTAAAAAACTGAATGAAAAATATAACTGGAATTTATACAAGGTGAAAGCTCTGACCAAACACAACAGTGACTCCAGCCTAGAGGTTGTTGTCCAAGACAATTAAACTGATACTATCATACCTGGTAGCCTTGGGGGAGAGAATACTGGATTCCAGTGGATGGCTGCATGTTGTCTGCAGCTGCCTCTATCACAGTCTGGGCCGGGGCAAGGGCCCGGTGCTGGAAGCTGTCTGCTATTCCTTGAACTGGGGGGCGGCGTGATTGCTGTTGCTGGGGCGCAAATATTGGTTCCTGGTCCTCCACACGCCTCTTCATTGTATAAACATACTCAAAGGGGCTGAAGTGGACAGAGACAGAAAGACAGTAAACAGTCTGTTTGGTTTGAATCAGCCTGAGACCTTTACCAACGTAATTAGTTTCAGCGTTCTATAAGAGAGTGCACTCTACTCACAGTAAGAGAGGGGGGCAACAACAGTTAGCAAATGTTGTTTCTATTTGTTTGAAGTAAAGTACTTCAGGATATTACTGTTAAAATTAAGAATAAAAAAAAAATCTTACCACCCTGAATTACTACTATATGCTCTACATGTTTCTGGCAAACAGGTTTCTCCACTGTAATTTGACACATGGCCTGAGACCATTGAAGTTGTCTCCACACACATTTTTTCTTGTTGCAGTCTTACCTGCAATTTACACAAAGTCTGTGCACGCTGCGTTTCTGTCAGCGCCTGCCCCACTGGTTCCATTTCTGGAGTGTGAGCACAGCAGAGTGCAGCCATGAGTAGCTGTACACACGGGTTTACACGATCACAGGGGAACTACAAGATCACGTGGGAGTAAGAAGAAAAACATGCAAACAACATGTTGCTTTGTTTTTTTGATGTCGATTTATTGTTCATCCGCTGCCTGTTTTGACGTAATGTTGATAAAGTAATGGAATATACAATCGGGGTCTGTATACTGTGTTTTATTTGGAAAAACTTGACCGAACGCTCTGTGCGTTGCCTTGTCTGACTACCTGTCCATTCTGTTCAGCTTGCAGCATGCTCTGTCAAAAAAATAGACTCATGAGTATTTGGAACATTCTGTGGGAACACAATCATTGACTACAGTGGGAGCGAACGGCGCCGTAGTGCACAGCGCTGACAGAACACGACGTGCACGGACTATGTGGAAGTTGCGGGTTAGAGTTCTGATTGCCATCTGACTTGGTCTTAAAAATACTATATCTGCTTGAAAATATTTTTAAAGATTCACAAAAATGGATCACATGACAAGGCTTAACTTATGTATGGTGGCGTGTTTCTTTTTTGTTTGAACTGTGTGAGATGTCGATGGGGTCTATAGTACTTCAGAAGAACTTTTAGTCAAACATAATGACATAAAACTATTCATCATGAGTATCGCACAGATACTGAAAGGCAAAACTTATCAGGACAGTCATTGAAAGTAAAAAACTGAGCAAAGAGCCAAATCTACAAACTCTGAAGAACAGTCAGGAGGCACAGATAAATGTTTGGACCACAGACTGTGACTTTTACACAAATTACCTCATAATTATAAAATCAAGGTTCTCTCTTTTATAATGATTTGTCAATATAGCCAAAGGAGTTTGATGGTGGTTCAAAGAACATTATGTGGAATATTTTCACATGCTCTGCTGTCACTTACCAGTAAGTGACAATATTATGTTTTCAATTCATGCAGTACTTTAATTTTGCAATATTATTACAATTTGAAAGGTATTTGACGAAATGCTTGTTCATGACTGTCCCCAAAGACATGCTGTCATTGTTCAGCAGAATGGCTGTGGCAGCTGGTTAGGGACCGTCTTAAAAGTACCATAACAGACATGGGTCATAAGAAGTTTTAAGTATTATAGACAATTCTAATGAAAATATTAAATTTGTCGGTCCTGTAATTGAATTGATGTTTTCACAAAGTAAACCAATCTATATAGTAAATATGTAATATTTCAGAATTTGGTCTCACTGCTATGTCAAAGCTCCTCTCAACTTTTCAGTTTACAACGTATGGCTCTAAACTCTAGCTGATGAGATATTGCTATTTAAGAACATACAGTATACGCATGCTTACTGAAACTTTAAAGTTATTACAGAAAGACTTTTAGAACAATGGCTGTGAATACCAGCTCTGATAAAGTCCATGTTTTGTTTCACAGTACTTTGGTCAACATTTTTTGTTTACAAGTATGCTTTATAAATACTTTACAATTTGATTGGATTTACATGTTTTTGCTTTAATCTAAAACTTAAAACTATTCATAAAAGATTGATTGTTTTATTCATGCAGCTTAGGAAAGAAAATACAGAAAGACATAACCCACTGCCACTGTCAGTGGATGAGTGATTTATCAATATTTTCTTGATAAAAACTTTTTGGAAGATTGCATTGCTTGAATATGTGGCTCTAAGCACACTTCCTACACGTGTATAGAGATATGTAATTTATTGACACTCCCTACGCTGACGTCATTGCAGTCGTTCAGAGCAGACGTTGTGCTCTCACTGGAAAACACAGCGGCAGAGCGTTTACGGTCTTCAGTCGCCGAAATCGTCTCTGTCGCATATCCGGTTTCAAATATTTTTTATCGAAACGCGAAACAAAAATGTCAGACAGTGAACGACGGCGAAATTAGTCGACTAGCGCTACAAAATAAGGGCTAACATTTCGATGCCAGTGAACACTTCACATTGAAGAAGGCGCTGTCGTTCATCCCCTCCCCCTCTCCGCCAAACACCGAGCTTTAGCTTAACGCCATCCGCTCTCAGTGAGCCCACCGCTTTCGCTTGTCTGATGGCTGACGTTAGCTTTCGTCTCAGCTCGAAGTTATGAAGCAAGAAAGCTTAACTTTTACGATAAGGCTAGTTGGCACAACGAATCAGATATGTGTGTATATGTGTGACTCTCCGGTAATTGCTGGCCGTCACTGGTAACCGGGACTCTGCTTTCTTAAAATAAAATAAAAAAAGGAGGTAAACTCGTTGGCTAGGTAACGTGTTGGCTAGGTGACGTTCCCCTCGCTGCTGCTGGGTAGTAGCCTACAGGTCGAAAAGAAAACAACCACGCTTAGTCGCAGCTGTCAGCGCGACAACACGGTCGGCAGCTAGGTTTCAGACATATGCGCTACATTTTCCTCAGAGTGATTAAACAAATAACCATGTGTATTTTTTTCATTTTGTCTACGCTCGTTGGTAGGTCAGGAAGAACAGTAGCTAGCTAACAAGCTAACGCTAGCCTCTTCATAACGTTAACGTCAAGTAATGCGAGAAGTTCGACAGAAATACATTTGCCTAAATCGCTTAAGATTTTTTTCCATCCCACTTATGGTTGTCTCTTCAACAGTATACGTGTAGATACGAAAATGTAGTCAAGCAAGACGTAACTAAAAGCAAATATGCATGTTTCCTAGTCGGTCTGCTCAGAGTTAGCATGTCAGCTAATTCATGGTCGCCGCTCAGCTCGCTAGCTTCACATCTAGCCTGAATAACTTATTTTTGCAGCAAGCTAACGTGGCCGTCGCTGAAACGACGTGTTTTATTTTGTTATAATATGAGAAAACACCTAAATCTTTTTCCTCCCAACAAACCGACAAGGGTTAGATTGCTATTTCCTCTGTCCGGCAAGGTTATATAGGAGCTAGCCAAATGCTACGATAGCACAACAACCAACCCCCATCAGCACAGGGTATCATCGGCTAACAAGCTAACAGCACTTCAACTTACCTCGCAGGACTGCCACCAGCAACGATTTGTCACACCAGTGTAACAGAGCCCGATCAGTAGACCGCTACTTGTGCATTCACCAGGCCGTGACAAAAAGTGAAGTTTTGAGAGGTGGTCGCAAATGGAAATGTCAAAAATGAAATTGGTCGTAGAGGCTACGTCGCTAACAACAGTGTATGTATGAAGCGGTGTTCCTTGAACATAGAGGCGTGTCTAACATGAAGGCGGGCTAGTCTCCTCCCAGTCCAAACTGGGATTGGTCAGTTCTCCAAAATGAAAACAAATACACTTAAGGCAGTCAACCAGTTCATATTTTTTATACTTGGTTAGTTTATGATGCCAAGTGTAGCTTTATCTGCCCTGTTTGCACCACAGCCTCCATCTTATATCAAAGTTGGATTTCTGCATCAATTATGAAATACTTTAATTTATCACTTTCCATACCTATCTATGCAACAGACCATCGGAGCAAGTCAGGTCTCCAAGTCCGAGACATTTGAGATTCACCCTTACTAATAAAAAGAATTGTCCTGACAACTCTTAATAAAAGACGCATTAACTGAATCTAATGAGCAAGAACACACAACTAGTGAATACAACTGAGAAACTGTTGTTTTCCAACTCATCAGAGCTCAAGAAACACTGTATGATTTCTTTTTTGATGCAAGCCTTTTTTTTTTAATGTAACCTTTTTTATTTCCAATGATACATTTCCAAAAAGTACAGCAGTTAAAAAACAACAACATGACTAATGATTTTGTGTGACCACAAAGTGGGTTAGGCAGGCTCGAGAGCAGATGTCCATCTTGACCAATGACCTTGCAAGCCTGCACAATCACATACTGTATGCAGAAGTTTTGTGAATGACATATAGAAGTGACATGGAAACTTAAACTTTGGAGAAAAAGTACATGCAAACTTAGTTTTATGTATGACCTTGGCGTACAGGGTGGAATATCTTCAAGGGGACAGACATAACGTGACAAATCGCCGGGCCTGTGCTAAATTAATAGTGTTTTTAATGTAATCACAAGGTGATCATCTGTAATTATACAATTTTTTAGTTTAATAGAGTTTTAATTTAATATTTACATTTAAGAATTCAAATCTTTAGTTTTATTTTCTGAAAGCAGACATGTTAAATAAATCAAATGTGTACGTAGTTTTTCAGTGTGTTCCACTGAAACTGAGACACGTTCTTGGTAAAGTTCAACTCATGAACACCCTTTGCCTAATCTTTGACATTATCCTATCGGCTTTAGATAAGTAAGGTGTGTAAATATGTTGTGCACTGTTTTAGATAGTCTTTTAATTGATTCATAACATCCCTTTTATTCAATGATACATTTATTTTTACTTGTTTCAGGTGAACATTTCAAAAGTTCAATGTATTGTCATTAAGTTACCTTAAAACGTTTCAATATGATTTTAATATATATATTTACAATTTAAAAAACTATAATTTTGTTTTGAGTGGGATATGCTTTGTATCTTTTGTTTTAAGATGGCTGTATCATCTTAGTTATAATGGTAGCAGCATTATTATTCTAATTATTTTTATAATCATCAGTGATCAATGAAGTGGAGATGCAACTATTCATTTCAAAACTTTTATGATATTGTCCAAAAAGACTCCTCTTCAGCTCCTCTTAACTAAGTGCTTCAGCATTTCCTAAATCTTGAAATAGTTAGTTGAATGACCACCTGCCTGGAGAGCTGTGTAACAAAATGGACCAATAAAACAAATGACTTTGTTTGTGTAAGTGCTCAATGTTGTGTGCTTTCACTTTTATCTGTTTTATTTATTTGATTGAAAAAGATGAGTATATAGGTTTAAACTACCATTATGTTAGTGATTCAACACTCAAATGTCCCAAACAGGCAAATGTATTGCACCATATTCTAATCATCCAGCAGTGTGTTCAGTAAAGGAAGGCGTTTTGAAGAAATATGCTGATAGTTGTCAAAAGCACTCCCGCTGCCAGGGCTGAGGCCTGTTCTGGAGCTGCAAGAGAAAAGAGCGGAGGTTATAGAGTTGCATTTATGTTTACCTGTATGCATGTTTCAAATAACACAAAGATAACAGAGATTTGATATGTCACCAGACATTAAGAATTCACTTCAATCCATACTTGAATGAAAATACATTTCTTGGTGTAATAATTGATAATAAACTTTGTTGGAAGCCGCATTTACATCATGTAAAAAGCAAAATGTCATTTTGTATAAAACAAGCAATATCCTGAATAGGAATTCATTATACACACTTTATTGTTCTCTTGTAGTACCGTGTCTGACTGACTGTGTGGAGGTATGGGGAAACACATACAAAACCAACACAAATTATATATTTTTGTTGCAGAAGAAATGTATACGAATTGTAAATCGATGCCACTATTATGAAACGACAAACTCACTGCTTATTCATTTATATGCTATTAATTTAAAGTTTCATGATGTAGTTGAATTGAAAACAGCACAGATAATGCTTTATAAATAAACTTTCTATTCTATTCTATTCTATAATCTACAAAGTACAGATGTTCAAAATGTTCTATCGAAATGTATTCAGAAGCTGTGCGAAATCAGAGAGAGTCATTATGAACTTCGGGGCACAGGTGTCTTTAAAAAAACAAAAGTCAGGACAAATACAAAGCAGAACTGTGTATCTGTCAAAGAGCTGAAGCTGGGGAATAGTTTTGACTGATAAAAAAATGTGTTCAAAAAAGTTCAAAACAGGGTAATAAACAAATATAAAGAGGACACGTGAGGATCAGTATTTTGAAAAGATTGCGACTTGTGGATTGTGCGTTGTTTTGACTAATGAAATGTCTTATGAAATGCTGGAACTTCAGTTTTTGTTTCTCATTCTATTGTATCAGGTAGTGTAATGTTTTGTTTCGTAGTGAAGTTAAAGGGTTGCCTAACAGAGTATGTTCTGTAAAAAGTGTGGGCATAATCAGCCATAGCTTCTATGCCCTAAACATATTGTAACTGTCATATTTACTGAAATGATAATTATATATATATATTTTTTTAAATGCTAACCTAAATAAACTTAATGTCGTCAGTTGCCCTTTATATCATCATCATGAAATGAAATGGGACAATGCCTGAAGTGAATTACATAAATAACATGTGGACGCTGAAATACACATTTTATACACAACATTTAAAAGAAGTTGATTTGTTTGTGCTTTAAAGCAGTCAAATGAATATCAAACAGCTTAATATAAGTCAGGGCTTCAACCTGTTAGAAAAGCTTTAAAACTGTAAATAAAATATTGCAGGTATTTTTTTTATGAACTTGGTTCCAGTGAACAATTCACAATGGATTTCACGGGACAATGGACTGTTCCGTTTGTTTAGTAGAGAGCATCTTACCGTGTGAGGAGGTGGTGCTCTGGACAGTTTTGGAAGCTACAGTAGTACTTGGTAAAGTAGTAGCAGCATGAGTTGTTGCTGGTGCAGGAGTGATCACCAGGCTAACAGGTCCTGAGCGGATAGTGTAGGTCCTGGAATACACACTGTCGAGCATAGTTCTGTGAGTAAAGTTGCGGGTGCAAACATCAGGGCACTTCTGAGAGGGTAGCGTGGTGATACAAAGATTCACTGTGCACTGGACGTACATCTGCAAAACACAAAGCAAATACGTTTACAAAAACATAAGAGGGAAGATAGCATTTAGAAGCCAAACGAAAAAAAGTCTGTAACATAACAAGAACATTTCAAATACTTTTAAGACTCTAATGGCTGTTGAAATAATACTGCAGTGACTCATTTTGAAACTGTATTAGAAGAAATGCAAAGACAAGAAATAGAGGGGAAGTCCTAAACAAACCAGGCCATGCTAACTGCTGTGTGTGGCTGCACCAGGCTGTGACAGCAGTACTTTGAGCTACATGCTAATGTCATCATGTTTTCTATCAGAACTTGAAATAGGCTGCACGTTAAACACAAATTACTTGATTGAATGACTATATTTCTTGTTCTTTTATCTAAGTTTATTGTATTTCAAAAGTGATTTTATTCTTTAAGTGATTTTTTTAATGGCCGATGTTTTTTTAGGTATTTCATATATTTGCTCTTTTCTGTTACACTGCAGGGAGCTGGGAGAAAAGCATTTCCTCATTTTTGTTAAGCAGATTTATAAGGAAAATTAAAAGTAAATGGAATCTATCATCTATACTTTATGTTTTCCATGGTTGCAATTTTACTTTAGAGTGTAATAGAACAATAACAAATACTAATATATAATCATTTTTATTGATAAATAAAATATTATAACTTTGACATTAAAAGGGTACATAAGACAAGATAAGGAGCTAACCAAAGTTAATACAATGTATGCCAAGAGCTAATTCATGATAGCATGTAACAAAGCTCAGGCCTATTGTAATGCAGGTATAAGATCATACATACTGTATATTTAAAAAAAAGAAAGATTTTTTTTAATCAATTATCAATTTTTTTGTCATTATGTAAAACCTTTAAGACAACCCATGCAGTGAATGTCGACCTCATGGTGGAGCTAGAGGGGAAATAATATGATTCTTCCTCCGAGGACCATAGATAACTGCACGTTTATCCATTAGTCTGACCAAAAAGAAAGGCCAACTCCAAATAGCCTCATAGCTAGTGCGGTTAAAAATCTACAATTCAAAGTGGAATTAGTGACATTAGCCTCCGCTCTCTCTTAATCAGGGCTAAACTCTACATAGTTCCTCTTCATCACTGTGGTCTGTATACGTGCCTTACTCAAATATTTACATCCATTTTTTTTACCCTAAAGGCTTGATGTATTTATGATATTATTTACTCAATTATCTCACAAGAAGAGGAGAAATTCAAATATGTTATGTATGAGTGTGTTGCATGAAATCACGTACAGTTGTCCCCTTGGCCTGCATGTCGCTCAAATCAAGGCGGTAAATCTTCGAATTGAGCTTTGATGTAACAACCTCTAATGTGTTGTTAGACGCTGAACACCTGAAAGAGAAGGAGTGAGAGAACTGTTACAATTCATATAATATGTTGTTTTTAATTCTGAGTTTACTTCTGCTAATACAGAATAAACATTTGAATCAGCCTCGTATTTACTGTATTTGTTCTGTTTAAGTTGGCAGCCTCAAACTTCTAAAGAAACAAGCAGATGGTCACTGACCCTCGCTCCAGAAGGGGGTAGGATACAGCAAAATCCTCCGTCTCAGACTCTAAACAGTCGCTGACTATCATTTCGGCTCGATTGATGCTGCAGTTGGACATCACATGGAGGTCCAGCACGTTAAGCCTGGACCCGACTGGTAAGCTGGTAGTAGCGCCGGTGTAACTGGCAGTGGAGGTGCTGTTGGAAGGGGTGTTTGTCTCTGATAGTGGTTCCACTTCTCGACGTACTCGACTCGGAGCGATTTGGAGCGTTCGAAGCAGCGGAGTGCGTGTGAATTTTGCAAATGGCCCATGTCCAGGAAGGTGAAATTCAATCCAATACCTCACAGCACCAAAGGTCTCCCTCTCTGTGGGTATGCCGATCTCCAACTGCGTCCCCTTTGCCTGGACTCCAGGGATACGGCAGGCCAGAGGGAGGATGAGCGAGGGCGTGCGTCTGACCAGAGTGTACGGACGGACACTTTTCAAAGTGTTGGTGTAAACCAGCTCTGAACCAGAGTGCTGCAGAAAAAAAGAGGTTGCTGGTGAGAATTTTCATAATTCATAATCCGTTGAACAATCTGTCAATACAAATCATATTTGACATTAATTGGGCAAGAGTAGTATAGTTGAAAAGATGTTTTATTCCATTCGTTCACTGTAAGTAAATGGGTAAAACTGCGGTAGGATGAATATTTTAGTTTGTTTAATGATTTGGCTCTACGTGTGAGCCATTCCTTTTTATTCCATGGCTCTTATTACTCTTCTTTTTGGTGATGTATCTTTGCATTTTTCAAAAGCTGGTAAACAATGTTATTTTAAATACGGTTAGTAACCAACAAACAGCTTGTTTGCTTTGAGTATGTCAGCTTTATGTTGACTTTGCTTACCCCCCGGTCCCTACTGGGTTGTAACACCAAGAAAGTAAACAGCAGCCCGAAAAAACAGGGTTTTATTGTCCTATCCACTTGAAAGTTTCCTAAACTGTTCCACCTAGTTTGTGATCAGAAGTGTGATGCATGTAACCAAACCTGTATGAGTACAAGTTAAACGCATTGACCATATATAGACGACAGGGGCACTATGCATTGCTATGTTTCTATCCTGATTTGAAGGTCACTGTGGTAGCAATTTGTCCATCGCAGGTAGCAACTCCATAAAGCATACGAGTCTTATTATCTAATAAACTGAAAATGGTAAAAACATTATTTAACTGAAAAGAGGGATCACTTCATAAGTTATTTTACCAATGATGTCTGTGGGGCGGCTGTGGATCAGTGGTAGAGTTGGGGGTTCGATCCCCAGCTCCTGCTGCCATATGTTCATTTGTTCAACATAAACTTTGATGTTCTATGTGTCCTTGGGCAAGACACTGAACCATATAAATGTGCATGAATGGGATTAGTTAATACTGATTGCTTCAGGCAGAGGTGTGGGCGTGTAGGCATGACCTGCGGTGTATGAGCGCTTTGAGTAGTCAGAAGACTTAAAAAAGCAAAATACAAGCTCAAATCTCTTTACCTTATACCATATTCATCTGTGATTCTGAATCAAATCTAAAGGGAAATAAAAGAAAACTATACTGAATTGATAAAGACTTGAAAAAAAATGAATCAGTTAAACAGTCGGCTTATTTTGACATCTGTTTCCAGACAGTCAGACTTCTGTCACAAGACTAGACTCCCCCTGCTGGCCCTTAGTAAGAATGCACATTTATGGCACCTTCATCAAAGCACTTCTAACACAGTGTATGTTCAGCTGTTTTTTAAAGGGGGTTTTAAGTGACCTCTTAGGTACTGCTGTTGTCCTTCATAAAAATGAGAGTACTACTATACAATGTTATAATGTCACAATTTCATTAAGCAGACACTTTTGTCCAAAAGCGTCAGCTTAATGATTATTGTTTTCTTTAAGAGCCAGTGTGCTGGAGTACAAAGCCCAAACAATGAAAACTAGAAATCCCCAACTATTTATGCAGCGTTACGCATTAGAAAAGTTGTTTTAGCCTTTTTAAAAATGGTTAGGTAAATGTGAGGAGAGAAAGACAAAACAGGATATCATAAAGAAAAGGAAGAGAAGACAGAAAGGTGGAGCAAGTTACCACAGCCTTGGTGCCACAGCCAGACAAGGAGATGGTTGCAGTCAGGTGTGTGCGGTTGTAGGCGACGGGACAGGTGGGGCTGTTGAGCTGTAGTTCAGACAGGTCGATGTTCATCAGGGAGGCGACAGGAAGCACCAGAGTCATCTCTGTCTTCTGACACTTCAGCTCTGCAGGTGGACAGCAACACATTCTAACTTTTCTAGTACATTTTTACATTTGGACACACTTAGTATACTCAAGCTTTGAATTACACATACAACACTTCAAACAAAATGTAATGTTTTCTCAACCTGTGCCATCAGGTAGTGTCTTCATCTCCCCTGAAAAGAAAAGCACATTTCAATAGGCAATACATTCTGAGAAATGTTGCCGTGAGGAGTTGAATTTGTTTATTGCTACAGTGAAGAATAACTGTCATTCTTAGGACATTTGTAGTGAGCTGAAGGTCTTACTTTGGTACAGCCACACACATCTGGGCTCTGACTGCAAACTGGAAAGACAAGAAGAGCAAATCACACCACTTCAATTAAATAAAAATATGTAAGCGTGTGAGCACTATCTGGACTCAAATGGTGCGTGTTTGAGACGGTCTTTGGAGAGGGATACACGATGGCATTGAAAGAGGAGTTTTCCTATGATTTGGTTCATTTTTGAACATGATATCTGTGTACTAAAAATATGTACACATGTTCAATATGTGAACATTACTTCCCTTGCATTGTAAGTAGGACTATTTGTGAACAATATACCATAACAGACCTTTACTGTAGCTACAGGTTTCAGGAATCGAACATTTGAAAATGAGAGGGAGTGTACGACATGAAACAAAGGTCCACCGCTGGATTTGAATAAAGGGCGTTGCAGTTATTTTGGTACTTTACCCGCAGGGGACCAAGAAACCCTGTGTTACGTACACCCTGTAGGACAAAAACACGTCACATGTGACCTGTTTTTACATGTTAAATGTGACCTGTTTTTACATGTCGCATGTACATTATGTGTGTTCTCGTGTCTGTACAGGTGTACGAGAATGACATAAAAAAGTGAACGCAACTAGTAATTCTGCAACTGAGGATACACTTTTTGTATGCATTATTCTGTGTATGTGATGTATATCATAAGAGGGTTTTCCAATTTGTAAATGTTTTGTCTTTTTATTTAGTGCTGAAACTTTTCAGTGTCTTGTAAAGAGTAACTAACAAGTATAAAGGGTTTTAAATGGGATATGTTTCACTGTTAGATAAACACGAATGTAGCCTGTGGGGTTTCTGTAGCATGTCAGATCATGTTCTACCTGATTAGTGGTGTAAAGTAGGAGCCTTTATAACACTATTTAAACACGATAGTAATACAGATTACTATGACACACAATATAGTATTTAATGTATTTTAATCAAATGAGATGTTTTTATTCAGATATATCATTTTCTACAGAGTCCTCACACCTTCCCCTTGCAACGAATGTGGATGCATTTGAATGTGTGCCTACTGTTCCTCTACCACTTATTCTTTCATTAAAGCTTACCTCTTGGTATTCACAGCAAAGCAGATGGGCAAAAGACGAGTCAGATTGTTATCAGAGCGGATCCAGGCTATGCTCATCATGGCTAGTGGGCCGATTGATTTGAAGCCGACCCTGAAGAGTTCAGGTGGACCAACCACTACCGCCTCTAAAACCCTGCAAATATAAGATGTGATAAAAACATATCAAGATGGCGCCGCACTAGTGGTTGCTTGTTACAGCAGCTCTCAAACACTGCAAATATGGAGAGAAACCTAAACTTTGATGTTCTAAGCTGTATTAATGAACGTTTGCTTATGAAGCCTGTGCTCACTTTGTAAAACCACTCAAGAGGTTTGAATTATTGTTCCCTATAAGACCTCAGCTTTGTCTGAAATCACAGCCTTGTTCAATCATTCAGTACTCCACATACTACACACACTCAACAGTTTGCTCAGTCATAATGTTTGTAGAGAGATGTGAATTGAGATTTCTAACAGTTATGCAGGAGTTTTTGTATGACTTCCACGCTCAGAGCTCTGACACACAGATAAAGAGACGCACCTCTCCCGCTGTGAGTCGAAGTTGATGTCAAATTTTGCCTCCTGGTACGGCAGGACAAACAGCACGGAGTCCTCTTTGGGGGTCACACCTGTTGCCACAGGTTCATCGCTGCAGCTGGTAGTTGACTCCTCCACTAAAATAAGAAAAATAAACCTTGTTTACATTGCAAGATGTTTTTCCATGAAACTTTTGAAAGGACTCAGTAGCTTCCACTGCAGTGACCAGCATTTTAATTTTGTTTTGGGGATTTTATTTCATCCCTCCTAAAGTTCCTGCTCGGAGGGCACTATTAATAAGTAAAGGTCATTGTGCCTAATTCCAGCTGATGTGTTAATAAGTTTTAAAAAATGAAGCAATGTAGCTTTGACAACAGACAATGATAAAGTATATGGTACATTTATGAAGCATATGTAATCCTTTGTAAAATTGCTGTAGCTCTTTTATACATCAAAAGCCAAGTTGACCTAAATTTTGAGGATTTCAGACAACAACAAGCTCCAAGAACCTTTAATGTCTTCATATAACGGTCCTTGGGATGTGAGATGTTACTTGTATTCTCGGCTTTAAAGAAGACTAGGACAAAATACACAAAGAAACAATATGGGACATAACTCATACTCAAAATATTCCGTAACAAAAGCTGTCTTGTTTTAACAGTGTGGTTTATTGTCTATATGTTTGATGATAAAATATGACACTAATGTAGTTTTATCCGATCGATGGACTCACCTGTGAGAGAGAGGTGCACTGGGACAGAGCTGAGGGGTTTGTTGTCTGTGATCCGGATCGATGGGGGGACAGGAATCAGGTCCTCTGCCATCAGGTAGATGAAATACTGTCCTGCTGCTGCTTTTCCATTGAACTTTAACATGCATCTCCCCTAATGAGAGAGGAAAACCAAACAGAGCACAACTTAATCTCATGTTTTTATTGAGCAGAAATAACCTCAACGAAGAGCATGGCAAACAACAAGGTTAGAAGGTTATTTCCAAGAAACTGGGGCATTGTTTCTCGACAGTTTTGGGTTGTATTTTTTTCTTAATTTGCAAAGCAGAGGGCTGGAAATGTTCAGCTGAAAGTCAGCAAACTATTGAAAGGATTGACAGTAAAATTCAGAAACAGAAAGAAAATGGAAAACAGAATACATCATTCTTGTTGCTTTGGTCTGCAGGGTTTATAAAAATTGATGGAGACTTTTCTTGTAAGATAATCCTTGGCCTTTTTGCCTTTATTTTAATTTCACTGATTTCCCTCACAGCGTTGAGATGGAGGACGAAGCAACAGAGTCCGACACCATAATGCCAAGTTTTTTTTAATATCGAATGAATGAATGAATGAATACATATTTTATTTTATACATGACCCATTACACATGGAATTATTCTGACACATTAGCTGAGTCAATCAAATGTTACAGCGTATCAGTGCTATGTATAGTTGGATGTGTGAGCAGTATAAACGAAATAAGTGGGGGGAAAGAGTAATTTAGGTGGGACGAAAAGAGTATGAAGCAGCTTGATTATGGCACAGTGATCACACCAGTCACGCTGCAGTCGTGCAATATGAATGTCATAACCTGTGCCGACTCGCCTGCGATGAATTCTCCTGAATATTTCCTGTTGTGTTGGAAACAATGTCCCCATGTCCTCCATGACTTCACACCAAGCATCAGTGAGTTATTTAAAGTAACTGAATGATCAGTTCTGAAAAAGCAGGCTGCTGTTTGTTGCTCAGTGTGACTTTATTTCTTCCTTATAAGGAAGTCAACACACTGCAGAGTATTGAACTACAATTATAATACTGACAGAGCCCTCTGCTGTTTACCTCTCATAGCTTGGTATGATTCACTGACAGATACTGGCCCCATCTTTCTTACTTCTCACACTGTTATTGCTAATCCTGTTTTTCTTCCTTACTGAGACATCTTTGTACATAACTTCCCTTAAAATTATGTTTTCTGTTTGTCTCCAACACTTCACTGTAAGTATATTGAAAGCTTTTTGGTTAGTTTGCTTTTAACTTTATCATGAGTACAAAAGAGTTCATTTTTTATTTAAAGGGGACATATTATGAAAAATCCACTTTTACAGTGTTTTTGTGGTCTGCATAAGTCTTACAACAGAGAAAAATGCTCAGTTTCAAATTTGCTCTCCTTGTGATGTCACAGTGGGATTCTGGGGGAAAAAAACCCTCCTCTCCTGTGTTGTCTCCGGCAGCCATGTTTTTCCCAGGGGGCAAGCTGACGAGTTCCCATGGAAGCTCAATGCTGAACTCGTCGGCACACCCCGCGGCAGAGAGGGGTGGGGTGAGGGGGAGCTCATTGCATTTAAAGAGACACACACACCAAAACGGTGCGTTCTGAGAGAGCTGGTTTATACAGGGTCACAAACCTCGTCTGGTGCTTGATTCATTTTGTATTTTGACCAAAACACAGCACAGATGTTTCGTTTAGACCACAGGGGACTGTTTGAAAAGGTGGAAAAGGGCTACAATATGTCCTCTTTAAAGTTACAAATGCACCCCCCCCATTACATTCATATGTATATATTTCTATAAAGCTTGTCTACTGTCAAATGAACTTTGTCTAGATCCAATACTTATCAGTTTATGTATAAGTATTAAGAGTTCAACAAGTTATTTATAAAAGAATGACTATCTGTATCTCACAGACAATATAAAAGAACGTTTTATGATACTGATCACAACTTCCAGTAAGCCATGGGTTAACTTTTTTGTTTTGTTCGTCATCATGTATTTGAAGACATTTTTAAATACCTGTGTTGTGTTGTTGTTTGTATAGCTTATTGCTAAAGTTAGGCTCACCTCATCAAGCTCTATAAACGAGTGCTGAGGACAGTTAAGACACTCTCCTTGTTCTTGGCGGGCAAAGCGACACTGCACCTTGTCCCCGTCCAGGTCTTTCACCGACAAATGGATGTGGTGAGGGCAGTTCACACGAGCCCTGATCACGTCACACAGCAGGAGACAGACACAGAGAGAGAATGAGCGCCCTCGTATCATAAATACTGTACCATCGGCACAAAGGTGTAAACAAAAAGCAGATATGGTCGAAATCTGTAAAAGGATTACGGAAAATGTTTTTGTACTAGTGGCTGTTTCCTGGAAAGTATTATTAGCTACCTGGAGGGTTTTCTGTTGCATTTAGCTTATGCACTGATTTTATAAACGGAGAGACGTGTGGACAAAGTGACCATGAGAGGTCCAAGAAGTTGAGATCTTTTGCCAGGCTAACTGTTTCTGATAGCTACACATTTACTGAAAAGCTGTGAGAGTCAATCATCTCATCTACACTCGTTCATTACAAGTTTTACTCAAAATGTCGTACCTGTCAAGTAGGGTAGACTCTCTTCAGATATATATTTTTTCCATTTCTGTTTTCTTTTTATTATTTGAGCAACTTAAATAAATGAAAGATAAATGAAAGTGTTTAAACTCTATGTAAAGTAAGACTTTTTCTGTATCCTTTGAATTCTTGTCCCTGTGTGATTTGTGTTTCTTAAATATTTTTTTCCCTTTTTTAACATTTATGTTTATGCATGCCTCTACTATAGATCTTTGAGAATCCACAATATAATAAATAGCAAACATTACAATGCATCTAAACAAATTCATGTGAGTTATGGCAACACAGGACAGGATAGTATTTGAATAAAGTAGAATGGCCCTTGTACATTACCTAAGTGGAGGAGGGAGAGCGACATAAGCAGGCTGATTGAGTCTCCCGCTGTTTTCCCGAACCACCGGCGCTGCATTTATTGATACATAAACTTCAGTGTTGGAGCTACACATGAAAGAAAAACATGTGTTAGTGTCACTGAAACACTGTGAAACTGGTTTTGATCCTACTTAAACAATTAGAAACTACAAAAAACATCAAACAATAATAAAATTAAACCAATATGATGTAGAACAGAGTAAAACTGAAGTTTAAAGGACATAAACAGCTCTTGGCATTTAGACAAATCAAAGCTCCCTGTGCTGAAGGGCAGGATTAACAAGGAATGTTAAAGAAATAAAAGAAATGAGCACAGCCCAAAAAAAGTAATGAGACATTGATCGGACAGATAAACATGAAAAAAAAGCAAAATGAAGATTTCTTTTCTTATTCCTCGAAGAAAAGATTTCTACATCAAGTGAAACACCTTTGATTCGAATTTTTTTTTGAAAAGGAAGACCAGTACATGCATGCTAACCGAAGATAAAGAGATCTATGTTGTTTATTTTATCGTACATTAATACTAAACTGTACTTGTGTCGTCAAGTTTTCATCACATTAAACAGAGCACTAAACAGACACAACTACATCATCTGTTTCACATATAAAACGTCAACAACAAGCTGATATGAGTTACTGTATATATTTAATCGAGATGTGACAAACAGAAGGTGGGTGAGGCCATGCTTTCTCCTTGTAAATATGACGAGCCAAACACCAGAAACAAGAAGCAGCCGCAGTTAAAACAGAAAAGCCATTTCTTCCAGTATAAAGATGAATTGAGGAAAATGTGTTGATATATAAAAGTTTGGATTTCAGATGTTTGAGGTCAAAGATCACAGGATGGTGTATATGTAGGTCACATACCCTAAGCTCATGATGGATTTAAAGTTACTGGGGACAGTTTTCTGCCACTGGCGGACACACCAGCCGGGCGCTGGTTTGGTGCCATTGAAGGGTAACGAGGTTTTGTGGACCAGACAGTCCTCGTCTGAAGCACAGAGTCCGTTCATATCTGGACAAGGACCTGGAGCGATGGCACTGAAGTGAGCACGCACCTGCAGAAGCAAACAGACAAATGACAAAACTCCTTCTTGTGAGCATTGACTGATTAATAAAGACTAAGCGGAGAGAATTCAGCTGAGGCTAAAGAACATGTAGGGCGGGAACAGTCTGTCCTCACTCACTTAAAAACATTTTCACTCATTGTTGTGTTGTACAGGAGGTATTAGACTTTGCCAATCTTTGGTTCAAACAAAAGAAAATTCTCTTAAAGGTGCTAAGCGTTTTTGGGACAGTGAAAACCAATGGCGCAAAAAATGAGTCAAAGCGGGGCGTGCCTGCGCCCCATGTACGGAGACTGAAGTCCTCCAAACTGGTTGAATCCAAATTGTTTTCCCGCATATCATTCCCCACTCTCTCTCTCTCTCTCTCTCTCTCTCTCTCTCTCCCTGATTTCCAGCTCTATCTATTGGCATATCTCTACAATAAAGGCGGAAAAAACCCCCCAAAAAAACCCCACTGTGGTGACAAACACATTCTTCTTAACTTCTGCCAACATGCAGGTTCGATTTCTTTGCTTTCTTTGCTGTTGTGATTCTCAGCAGGAACTACTGCCCTACTTTTGTGAAGAAAAAGTGGAGCATTTACCAAGGAAGAAACTAAAGTTTTTTTTCTTGGTCCGTCGTCTAAATGACTGAAAAACAAGTTAAAATGTCTACCTTGTGAACGTGCAGGTTTTTTAAACAAGCTGCTATACATAGTGTTGTTTAAATCACAGGATTGGATGTTTGTTGTTTCTTGAAAAGAATGATTTCTGCTTTACAAAAGTGTGAAATATGTTCACTTAATAAATACATTAGTGAGAAAAAGACATGTCAGATATTTGTGACAATATTTAGATATAAATATTTTGGAAATGTATGAGAACATGAAGCAGTTGCACTTTATGATTTGCACATCAGAGATGACGGAGGTACAGGCTTTGGCAGAGCTCGATGATTGATCATTCATTAAAACGGCAAAGGAAGATTAATTTTAGAGGCACTAGCAATTATGAGATTTCTTTCTTTTTGTATACAGCTTAAAGGAAAAAACCTTTATCTTCAGTTCTCCTGTCCAACGGGAACATCCCCTGTCCTCAGTCTATCTTATAATCATGGGTATCGGTTTTGTGGTGACCGATGTAAGCTGGAGGAAATGAGACGATGCAGGAAAGTGTTGTTGAAAAAAAGAAAGAAGATTATCAACATTTTGCACTTAAGAGAGACAAGGTCTTACAAACACAGGTAGTCAGACATGGAAACTGTTAGTTAAAGGTTAAATAAAAATATCAGTAATGGTTTTATTTATCACACATTGCACCTTCAATCAAGGCAATCAAAATGGAGAGAAACCAGACAAAGGGAGGAAGTAAGACAAGAACTACAAAATAAAAGAAGAAACATTACAGACACACAGAGAACTCAAGAATGTAACAGTAACAATACACACAGGACGTAGAGAAACACAATATAAGAAATGACAAAATAAAACAGGAAACACTAAAGATTTAACTTCAAAATAAAGCAATAAAGAAAATACACAGGGAAACAAGCAACACGAAGGAAGAAAGAGACAAAATAAAACAGGAAATGAAATCTAAACACTGAAATAAACTAAATTAAAAATTAAAACATAAACTAATGACACCTTCATCACAACACTGAACAGTGTTTGGGTAAATCACTGATCTTCCTCATTTCAGGCAGGTCCACTATAACTGATAATAAGCTCAAGTCTTAAACAGACTTCTCTTCCTCCCCCTGAAAGCTAAACTGGTTTGGCGTGCATACTAAACTCATGACGCTCTTCTTTGGCTCCGTGGTACTCATTACCTTCTTCATTATTGTTTTGGTTAAGTTATCTCTCAACACAGGACAAGAACCGGTTACAACAAACAAAGTGTAGCAACAAAAAAAACGTTCATATTTAACTTCCTGATCTGTCTCTGTTATTCAATTCTTCAGGCTACCAAAGGTCTCTATTCAGGCTGATTATGTTTTTATAAAAACATTGTTGTGTTAAATGCTAAAGGCTAATCGTACCTGTCTCCTGATGTATTTATGTTTCAGTTAGTTAGATTTTAAGATGTGATTATAACCTCGGGACAATTCTTCTCCTGATTCTCTAGTACTTCATGATCCTAATTCTCCAGTACTTCATTATCAACTCAAGTTACCACTTCACACACATAAACGCACAGCAACAGACAAATAAACGTAACTGCACATTCCAACAATGGGCACATCTTTGAAGTGCTACTTAAAGATTTGTTAGGAGCATCTCATTCAGGACTCCGACGGCTACAACGACATGGAGTTGTCCAAAGTGAGCCTCTCTGCAGCTCAGGGACCTGTACCTGTGCCCACAGGGTTTCTCAGTGAGGTTATATTGAGCGGGTGTGTGAATTCCAGGGCTTAGTTGTTTGAAATGTGTGTTGACAATTGAGCTTTGAGAGATTAAGGTGTGGGGAGACACAATTAACTATGCAGCAGTGATGGCTATGCGTGTGAGTTTGCCACAGTTTGTGACAGCGAGTGTGTTGGTAAACAAACACGGATCAGTCGAGCAGGACGTGTTGAACATTACTTCTGTACCAGACTCAGATGCTGAGTTTACGCCTGACTGATAGCCTCCTATTTTTATCCTGTGTGAGTCTCAAAGAATCAGTAGACTACAATTAGTTTAGCTAAATTTCAAAATGAATTGAACTCGCTTTATATTGCCAATTAAGTCCTAAAAGGCTACATCTCATGTTTAAAAGGCAAATACAAAGAGCCTCCTAATTTACACCTAAACTGTTAATAAGTAGATCCTTTGTCTTCCAAGGAATTAGACAAATGACTGGATTCATTTTAAAATCTCTGACTCTGAGATATTCATACTTACTTCTGTCTAAATATTTACCTAAGAATAGCAGGCATATTGTAAGATGTCTAATTCTGACGAGGAACACAAACCCAATGGATATTTTGAGAAGTTCTTTGTAAGGATGAAGTAAAAAATAGTAAAACAACATATTTCTAAATTCCAATAACATAATGCTAAATGTATAAAGAGGTAACTGTAAATAAGCTTTAAATAAGCTTGTAAATAGTTGGTTGGCGTTTATACTGTCGCCTAGGGCAACACAGAAACGTCATTGACTGACAAAAATGCGAGAGTATCATGGGGTCTAAAAGTTTGGATTCGGTGACTCAAAGAAACAAAAAGGTTTTTAAGTTGAGATTGCTCACCCATTCTCCTCCATGGCTGGTCAGGGGCACGACGTGGACCGTCAGTCCCAAAGACGAGGCATCGCAGGCAGGGCCTAACAGGAGGAGAGTCAGGCCCTGCAGCAGGATGCTCAGTTTGGATCTCTGCAGCATCTCAGCTCCTCAGTCACACAGGAGGTCAGGACCTTTGGGAAATACAGAGACAGATGTCCGGTCACAACCAGCAACTCATTATTATGATGTTTTTTTTTAACATTCTTTATTAATCCCTGGGGGAAATTTTGGTTTTACACTCTGTTATTGAGAAACATGCTTCTCACACACAGGCCCAAATGACACACATGCACAAACAGGACCTGTGGGCATGCATTGGTGGAGAGATGTCAGAGTGGGGCTGCTACACACTGCTATGCACGGAGCGCACCAGAGCTGTTGGGGGTTCGGTGCCCTGCTCAAGGGCACCTCAGCAGTACTCGGGAAGTGCCCTAGCACCCTCCAGTTCCCAACCCAAGTCCCTACAGACTTAGCTACTACCGCCCTTTAGGGTGTATTAAGCTCAGCTTCAATGAGCAGACATCATGTCAGTTAAACAACGACAACAAAGACATTTACGATTCATGGATCATTGCTTTTAAGCAATTTACAAGTATTCATATTATTAAATGAACATCATCTCAGACTTACCCAGCATTATGAGTGCTGACACTTTCTGAAGGAAGGCTGCTGTTTGACGTGTGTGTGAGGAGGTGGTTATTTCAACACAGTTATTGTCTCTGAAAAATGTGAAAGAGATGATTAAAGTGGTCTCGGAGCACTCTGGTCTCGGGTATGTCTTGGTCTCGGTAAGTGTGGTCTTGACTACAACGCTAACTGTTAGTTTAGGGGGAAAGTGATTAGAACTTTTTTGCTTTAGATTTTATGATTTTGAATTAGTTGTGAGAAGCTAAACGTGGATGTTTTTCAAATTTTTCATTGCAAATACTTTTTGTTTTAGTTTTTTGTAGTTTTCTTTTGCCATTCAAACAAACAAGGCTGTAATTGTGCCGGCCCTAAAAGACCAGAAGCACAATGAATTTAAACTTTTTTATCAATTCAGTTATAAGTATAAATGAAATATAACTATGAACATAAAACTCTGCAGCCAATACCAAACATTTGAATCCATCTGTCCCTTTCATACAGTTACAAAATAATCCCATTACAAGCAGCACTGCGTCCCCATTGTTACATTTCTTTATCTTTCATTTCATTTTTTAAACTGACGGCAGGGCAAACTGGGCCTATTGATGATGTTCACCTGAATTTAGTTCAGCAGGTTCATTATGTAGGATGATGTATGGGAGAGGTAATACATGAACAATGTTTTATTATTCTTCAAACTGTCTGAAGGATTGTACTGTTTTTATGCGTTACATTAACGCTCACTGGACTTTACATTTATTTTCTTACATGCACTCTATTGCACCTTTCGTACATTTTGTGTTTATTATTTTTTTTATATTTGACATTTTTAAATTCTATTTTGTATATTTGTAATTGCTTCTTATATTTCATTATTTAAGTCTTGCTAGTTCTGTTTTATCTCCTTTGTTAAATGTTTTGCACCAATACACCAAGTCAAATTCCTTGTATGTGTAAATGTACTTGGCTGATTCTGAAACCAACTTAAAAGTGATTTCAATCAGATGTGACAATAAGAGCGGCTCTTACTGTCAAAAGTTCTTTTTAAAAGCACTGGTTTGAATGTTTTTGTTATTGTTGAGCAGAACAGCTTTAAGTATGTCTTTAACTTTTGTTCTCCTTAAAAGTTATTTTTAAATAACAGGTTCAAAACTGAATGGAGACACATTTCAGGTGAGCGGCTGACGGTGAGGTATGTTAAGCTTTCAACACAACATGTATGATAATAACAGAGTTACAACACACCACTTTAACTTTTCATAGTCTTACAACAGGCGGTTCTACTTTGAATTATATATTCATTTGTATCAAAAAACTGGCCTGTCTGCTCTTCGATTAGAAGAGATCAGCACGTTTATGTATTTATAAAACCCTTTCAAATAAACTTCCTCCGTATCGTTCATCTATGCTATTGTTTTAACGAGGGTAGCCACAATACACGCTCACAGTCATGGCTCACTCTGCAGGTTTTTACTCTATTTCATTGTATTTTCTTGCCTTTTAACTGCATGTGCTATATGAACGTCCTGTTTTATTCTTGCTGTTGTTACACTTGATCCCCTTCATTTTATTTGTATCTTGCCTCTTTTCTATTGTTGTCTGTACCTCGGCACCATTGCAAATGAGGGTTCTCCCTCAATGTGTTTTCCGAGGATTTAAATAAATAAATGATAATGATGATGAATGTGTTGCTGCAAAATAGCCGTCAAGTTGAATTCTACATTTTTCCCTCCTCGAGTTTGTTTTTCATTTTTGTTTTATGAACACTTGAAGACTCATGTGCTTGGTTCTCGTTCAATAACTTTGTTTCACTAAAAATCTGTCTTCATTTTAAAAAAACTAATTATGCAGTAAAACAAACCATTCATTTCTCTGTTGTTGGATAAATAAAGTTTTCTTGATCTTATCTTAAAATAAGAATCCGTTTTTCTTATAAATAAAATACTTTGTCTCAGAACTTTGTTCTGCTCCCTTAAATCATGCAATATATCAATTCTACCAACTATGCTGCTGACATTTCAAAGTAAAGTTGATTTGACTCATGAGCCGCCACAGAACAAACATTTCAGAACTTGCACACAAAACACCGAGTTCGGGAATATCTAATACACACTATCAAGTTCATTTCCCTACCTTAAGCCACACTTCCTGTTCAAAGTCCCAGCTAATATAGAGTTTCTAATGTTCATCAAGTCTCTTTCATGACAAGTTCCTAGTGATTGTGTTCCTTATATCAGGTCTCAAGAAGTTGAGGAGGAGTTAGGAAAAATATGGGGCTGTGACAGAATGGAGTTTAACTGGCTCGACCAGAGACCGTGTACGAAGACAAAAGCTGCACGCTATGATGACGACTTTGTGAAAACTAAGAATCTGATGCATTTACTGAGGTGCTTGGTGCTTAACCGTAAAAATAGTCATAGATGAATATAAAGATAACAAAGGTAAGAATGCTCCCAGTTTATCTGAACTGGCGTGGCTCGCTTAAAATGCATTACATGTTTTAACTGCAGTTTGTGTCTGACACCTGAAGTAACTCACTGATCTGTTAACAGAGACACACAAAAAGTCAAATCACAAATATCATGTCTGGGATTTTTATTTATTCAAAGATGAAAATGTTATATTCTGAGGAATGATGGTACAATGGTGTTTATAGCAAAACTGTGGTCCGCTCTTCCAAAAGTGCTTTACAAGTAATAACACGATCAATAAAAGTCTCATTATGGTCACATTTTGTGTAAATATTTGACTGTTTTGCACGATATCTCCTCACTCATTTTAGCTTCAATCACTTTCTATGTTTGCTCAGAAAACAAAGAGTCAGCTCCTGCCTACGAGAGGAGAGGAGTCCTTTCAGGAGGACGGTCCCTGGAGTTTGGTCGCACGAGGAGAGTGAAGACCTTCTGGATCTCTGGACCTTCTCTCAGGTAGTTTGGGGGGAAAAAAGGCATCCTCCTGAATACTTTATCTTCCTGTAAATATCACCAGAGAGGCTTATTCTGTCCTTTACTGGCCGTTTTTCACGTTGAGCATTTTCTCCTGTAGTAAAAAAAAACAAGAAAAGTCAGCATATAAACTGACATCAAAACAAACAGTATGACATTAGTATCAGCACACAAACACACATTTTCCAGAAAAAAAAGTCTTTAACAGTAGCCTAGTGGTTTGTGTGTCCCCTCATATAGAGGCTATAGTCCTCCAAGTGGGCGGCCCAGGTTCAAATCCGACCTGTGGCTCCTTTTCTGCACGTCATTCCCCGCTCTATCTCTATCCCTCATTTCCGGCTATCCACCGTCTTGTCTCTAAATAAAGGCATAAAAGTAAACCTTTCAAAACAAATTCTTACTTTGATCATGGTCTCCAGCTTGATGGCGTCAGCAGCGAACTTGCGGATACCGTCAGACAGTTTCTCCACAGCCATGCGGTCCTCGTTGTGCTCCCAGCGGAAATCCTTCTCATCCATGTGGACCTTCTTCAGATCACAGGCCTTAGCTGCACAAAAATATACGCAAGGGTGAGGTAGAAATAAATGCATGCAGGCTTTAGGTTTACAGGTTTTACATATTTTTTTACAATGTCAAAACTGACTGCAGTACACATGAGAGCACAGGGGACCGGAAGCTGAAGGGGAATGTGAATTAGGTTTTCATTATTGGCAGCAGAGGGGAGTGACCATGAGCGTGCTGTTTGTCTATGGGAGGTGAAGACGGTTGTTGTGGGGAAATGTATACCAGTCTGTTGAGTGGTGACTTGTCAACCAAGCGGTTCCAAAACAGATTAAAATTGACAATAAAACGAAACCAAATTTGTGCATTCTGCAGGCGGACCATGTGTGGAGGCTGAGTAGACAGCTGAAACGTCCGGTTCAGCAGGCTTGTGTGGGTATGGGACCTGAGACAAAAACTCTTTCACACTTGTTTAAAAGACTAAAAAGATTGTTTTAATCCTTCTTGTCAGCTCAGATGTCATCTGGGTGATGTCATTGGTTCCAATGTGAACAATCACACGGACAATGGAGGAAGGGAGTGAGCAAAACAGCGCAGGTAGTTTATCCAGGATCACCAAGACTGTTATGTAAATATCAAAAGTACAACTTGTCTCTTTAGGTCTCTATTGTTTGAACATACAGTCAATGATTTGAATTCAATCTTGCTGCCTTTTACAATTATCTTTATGTTTTTTAGTCCCTCGAGTGTTAAGTGATGACAAGAAACACCAAGAGCCCCTTCAAACACTTCACTCAATCCCTCATGACACAGGAGCGCGATGAGACATTTTAATAGCTGGTGTCAGTGAAGAATTATTTGCATTAACATAAGCTTCAGAGCAGCTGGTTCCCACAGAGACACCCTTTGTTTCACAGAATTGTACCTTTTTCCCCGTTGAGCATCTGTGGGACGACGCTGTGGTCCTCGCTGAGCTCCGCCAGCAGCCCAGGAGAGATGGTGAGCAGATCACAGCCTGCCAGGGCCTTCACCTGACCCGTGTTTCTGAAGGAGGCGCCCATCACCACCGTGCTGTAGCCAAACTTCTTATAGTAGTTGTAAATCTTTGTCACACTCACCACACCTAGAGGGAGAGGAAAAATCATTTATAATTGTGAGAATCAGTGTTGAACATTTTCAGCCTTTAATGAATGAGGCATTAAATACAATCTCTCTTACCGTGCTAAAACTTCTGAGAAATGTTTACAAGTTGATGTAAAACCTCCCCAATACCTTTTAATCTTACAGTGAAATATTTACCTTAAAGTTAAAGACTTCTGTGTTTGTGTATGTTCTTAAAGCCACCTGCTATGTTTCGTTCATCTCACTCTAGTGAACTAACTCGTGAAGCACTCTTTTCTTGTGTTTTTAACACAAGCCACATTCAAGCAGAGATTAGCATATTTACTGAACTGAACATGCATGCTACCTCTGTAAACATCTTTGTTTCGGATGTGTTTTTTGTTTATTTGAAGGGACTGGGGGGGCTGCTATAATAATAGAGCATACACCAGGTGTAAGCGAGGCTACAAAATGTGAACAAGCTTTAATGACATAAAGGAAAACTTAAATACCTGGGTCTTCGTGTGGCTCGTAGCTTTTGCGGTCTGTATTGTCTTTGTACCAGTCGAAGATGCGTCCAACGAAGGGTGATATAAGGGTTACCTTTGCTTCAGCACAGGCCACGGCCTGAGCAAAGGAGAACAGCAGGGTCATGTTGCAGTGAACACCGTGCTTCTCCTCCAGCTCCCTGTGCAGAAATATATTTCAATATTTATTTAGAGCACATCACAAACTGTATCCTGTCTGTACATTTGTTTTCCATTTCATCCAAAGTTTCCTCTAGATGGGAAACAAGCCCCGCTAAACCAGAATGAGTTCTTTCAGTCTTACTGGTTCATTAAAACTTTGGTTTTACTTGAATGTGTGGAATCAAATTGAGCCAGTCCAGATGATCTATTAAGTGTCTCTGGGTGCAATCATGATCAATCATCTGTCACTTGTTTATTTATATCCAACACCTTAAACCAGCTATTTTACTTTGTGAGCTACCTCTCAGGGGGGCTGACTGTGTTCATGCACAACGACAGGAATTCTATTCAAAATATATACAAAAAACAACTAAGCATAAACCATGTATTTACATAAGTAACATGTACAAATACATGCAAAAAATGACTAATAATAATACTATTAGTACTAGATATAATTGGCCCAAAGCGGCAATGTGCAGGTTTCAAGCCTGAACAAGTTAAAAAACGTCCCTTTCAGCTGGTTTCACACACACACGCACGCACGCACTAACTGACCAGTGTGTGTGTTACGTGTTCAATATCCTCAACGCTCATACAAGACAAAACAAAGATTTTTATGCACCCCCTCAACCCTAAAAAAAAAAGTATAAGTCAAGATACGATCTCAAATACTTCAAATATCTTACAGACTACAAACCTTCAGCATCATGGAACATTTAAATGTTGTACAGCCATGACAGACATGATAAGTGGAAGGTGAGCATTGCTAACCTATTGCTGACATTACACACTTACTTTCCAGCCTGGATTCCTTCCCATGTAGAGGACAGCTTGATGAGCACACGATCCTTGCTGATGCCTGCCTCTTTGTAGAGAGCGATGAGCTTCAGGGCCTTCGCAACCATTTCCTCTTTATCGAAAGACAGCCTGTCAGGTGGAGAGAAACAAACAACCATTCAGCATTTCAATGTTTTTTTTTATTTCAGATACTTTTAAACATTTACTGGGTAAGGGCTGCACCTCCTGATTTTTTTTTTTTTTTTTTTTTTACATTTCATCACTGGAGTAAAAATGTTTACTGTAGGTCGTCATTGACAAGAATAATTTTGCATCAGTGTTGTGCAAGAAACAAATGAAATTCATAATGACAGTTTAAGACTCCCCACGACTGTTACATTATGACAAATAATACCAAGAAGCAGATTTAATTTTGACGTGGGGGTAATGAGGAAGCACATAAAGTAAATAGTGCGGTACTGTCTCGCCGCTGCTGATGTCTTGACAAAGGTCTCCAGGAAACTTTAAGTTTTTCATCATATTTCTGTCATTAGCCATTTCCAAGTTATGGCGCTCATAGAGCAACACGTTGATTGGTTACTTTCATTTACGATGGGAATATGATGATCATGGGCGAGAATTGCAGCTCAGAGAAACCAGTATTTAGACCATTGTGACGACTTAAAGCACTTTATCTATACCCAGTGTTTCCCACACATGGACTTTATTTGAAATGGTCCTAACGGGTATATTAAAGGCCGACTAAGAATATTTGACTTATTGTGATTTTCAATTTTTTTTTAATCTGTCAAAGAAATCAAGGCCATCTGCGATCAATTTAAAGTGGAAAATCTCCTCTCTGTCTATTCCTGCGCCTACCTTTGACATGAAGGGTCTACACACGAGCTCTGCAGAGAAACACACATACAGAGAGATAGAGACGACCCCCGGTACATCGTTACTATATATGCGATCCTTTACATCCATCAACAACAAGCCTACTCCAACGTCGCTCCCCTTCCGTTGTGGAAACAGCATTGTGTGTGAAAAATAATCTAAAGCTACAGGACATCATGTTTTTCATGCCAGGTTGATGACATACTAAATAACTTAGTCTCTGAAAACCAGTTGTTGGTTTACAGCTACGAGTCTAGCCTCGTGAGTGACAGTGAACGTTAAGTTTCTGCATGTGCACGTGTTGTTTTGAGGTGTAAACACTAAGGGACACGTTTCCTCTCATAATTTGCACCTACTAACATGATGTTTGCACCTACCTGGCGTCCACCTCAGTAGAGACTCTGCCTGGGACCTTCTTCAGGATCTCGAGACCGAAACTCACAAACAGCTTGTCCATGGTGTTGGCTACCTGCTCCTCCTCAGTTCTGAGCAGCGAAAGAAGAAAACATTATGAAGCCAGCTCAGTTAATGCCAAAAATACACAGAATATCAATCTTTATGAGAAATAACGTTGTGAACGACTTGAAATTTGACAGACCATCAGGTTAAAGTTGTCTAACTAAAGGGAAGTTTGACAGCTTTGGTAATCATCTGACAATGATGTGAAAAGTCACAAACTTGTTCATTTTTCAAAATGAGAGACCACCAAAAAGTGCATTTTTAAACAAACCTTAACGCATGAGTTATAAAAATAGGGGCCACAGATTCCAGGTTCCAGTAAAGAAGAATTTAAACATTTACAAATTAAGAAACTTTGTCAACACCTGCACAGAGAAATCATGTGCTTGTGCAACATCTTTAACACAAGTTCCCTTTCTTTAGATAAACTTCTACTTCCATTCTGCCTACATTAAGGAATGGCCTCTGATCTGACAGCTGCCAAAACAGAAGGTGTTTGGTTTAGCTCTCTTCAATCTCTTACCCTCCTTTGGCGATGCCGTATTTGATGGCCTGATCCACCTGGAGCTGGTAGGCAGGCATCTTCGCAGCAGCCAGGATGAGAGATGGGTTTGTGGTGGCATCCTGAGGCTTATACTCATCGATGGCTAAAAGATGGGAAGAAGACGGAGCAGACGGAGTAAATAACATTTCACTGAACACAGTTTCTCAGATATAACTCATCGGAGGCTGTTTTGGTTAGCAGGGGTGAAACTACATCGCTAGTTCCTCATGTTTCGACCACTGAAGCTACAGACCTATTACAGATCAGTGGGCGGGACCTCACTGCCAGAATCTAAAAGCAATGTCCGCCGTCTCGCTAGGAAGCTATGCTAACAGGCTCTGTGGAAAAAGCTGAGAGGAACTGACAATGGCGAAAAAAGTATGTTTCAACTTCAAACTGATATGGTTGACGGGGATTTTGAAGGTCTTGTGCTCGAATCGGATGTGCTCGAATTCGTGGCTATCTCTACGAGCCGCAATATAGCGACGAGCAGTTGAGGCTGATGGAGGAATGGGAGGCGGCTGCTGCCGACAGGCATGTCTTGTGCCTGCAGCAGCTGAGGCACAAGACATGCCTGTCGGTGGCGGTGAGGACGAGGAGTCCGGGCCAGCTCGAGCTGGGGCAGACTGGTGGTGTCGGTGCTCTCACTGTTTGCCAATGGACACAGACATAGAGTCTGTTTGCTGCAAGGAATTTCTAAGATGCCAATTCCTTCTGAAATCTCAGAATCAGTTGAGAAAACGGCCGTATGTGTTGTAGACAGACTATAAATACACCGTAGCTTAAGTGGGAGTGGCCTGTGGTGCTGTGCATTCTGGGAGTTGTTGTCTTTCATCCACATGAGCCAAAAAGACACTTTCTGCCTTTTCTCGGTCAAGAAGGCACCAACTTCAACATTTATTTCACATTTCTACTATATATATGTCCCAATGTCAATACAGATTCATGTTTCAACGGGTGAGGTATCCCTTTAAATAATTCAACTTTGGCAACTTTAAATAAACACTCTTGAGCTCACTATGAAAGCTAAAACACTTTTTTGTATGTTGAATCATTTTTAATTCAGATCAGTATGAACGCAGACAAACAGAGTCATTTGACTTTTCTATAATCCATTTAGCAAAAACGACGACGAGGATCGAGGACAAAAGAGGCATCAAAGATTTTTAATGTACAGGAAAACAACATAACTCTCTCTCTCTTTGACTGTTAAAATTAAGTTTCGTTATGAACGGTCACAAATATGACAGCTGAACCATTTTAACCTCTAAGGCAGTGATCATCAACTGGCAGCCTGCGGGCCACATCCGGCCCCCAGAACATAAATGATCTCAGATGATTAAACAATAAAATCCCTAGGCTGTATGCATTTGGTTAATCGCTTCTGACACCAACTTCTACACATCACACTTGACAGCTGTCAGGTTTTAATGCAAGCATATTTTAAAGTCTGGCCCCCTCAGTGTGTCAGGAGAAAAAGCTGGCCCTTGTACAAATGTAGCTGATGACTCTAAGGTGTCTAAACGGACATTAGACAAAAATTCAATAAGAACCGGACAGACCGGTTTAAACTGACTTATCTGGACGAGATATCATAAATCTATATCATAAATCTTCTTTGTTCTCTTTCACTCAGGTTAAAGAAGTTAAGGAAACAGCTGTCATGGTGAAACTACATGACACTGCTGCTGTAAGGTTAGAAAACAGCGCCATCTACTGTATAACAATATAACTACACCATTTACAAAACTGCTCAGTCAGAGGAGGCAGATGTTTATAAAGCTTTTACTGATGTGTCAAATAAGACAATTATTGACCTCCAACTTGAAAAGGCTACGGTTTACAAAGATGAATCTAAATTATTAATTCGTATTTTGTTCATTCCTAAATGTTGGTTAAATGCTTCTGGGGATTCTTAAGCCTCTCATATTTGTTACAAGAAAAACTGCTGATGCTACAATTTATGCATTTGAAATTAATGCATAGAGAAAAAACTAATTAAGTGGCCTCTAACAAACAAGTTTTCTCTCTTTAATAAGTGCATAATAAGCTCTTTCATGCACAAACTTATTAGCGTAATTATGGCTCATAAAATTCTGATTATTGACCCAAAAGTTAAAATAATCCATGATCAGCAGAAACAAGTTAGAATGCCTGCGCCAACGTATTTATTAGTCCGCAGTGCTGTGTATGTAAAGCATCCTGCAGCAGTTTGCAGGATTGATCTGCACATGTTTATTTGATGGGCCTGAGCGGCGGAGCCTTTTCATGAAGCACTGTGCTTTTAATGACATTACTAGAGCAGCCGAGTCCAGTCTCTGCTGCCAGCTATTCAGTCCAGGAACAAAGCCCGCCTCTGTTTCATCTGACCCCCCTCCAAAAAGAAGTATCATTCATTGTGCAGGTCAGGGGGCTTGGACCGGATATTTGTGAATACAGTTCAAGAATACACGGCTGATGTTTCTTCTTACTGCTGCTTCCAAAAGATGAAAATGTAAATTAGACATCATCACTAGAGCTGGTTTCCTCTTTAAGGTAGTTTACAAGTGGGCCATTAATTTTCAACAACATTTACACACACACACATAACTGCACTATTATTGCAAATCAGCTACATTTTGTAAAGTAGAGCTGGTGATTTATGTTTGTAGCTGCAGTCTTAGCCCGAGGATCAGGTTCATGTCCAGAGGGGTGTGTGGGAAACAAATAATTGACTACAAGAGACCAAAAAAAGAGCTTCTTTTCACATCACTGTTTTTTTTTTTTTATAGCCGTGCTGTGTCTGTGTAAAGATAAATTCATTTAGAAAAACTTAACTTACAAACAAAAGTCAGTAATTAACTCGTTCCTGCAGTTACATCACTGCCTGAATCTGGATGTAAGATTATCTTAGTATGTTTTTAAGCTGGCCACTTTTGTCTCTAAAGCCGGGAACAAACAGAAGGATGATTTATTAGGTTAGTACCGGTATTATAATTTAATATTGTTTAGTGTCTGTTCTCTTTGCATTAATAATGGTGTCTTGTAAGCCTGTTTTAGGCTGGGCAAATTGTTTATGCATGACACAATAATCTAATCAGTCAATCAGTATCTAATATCCTGTAATCTGCCAACAGATGTTGCACAACGTCCCTCATCTCACAAAAACCTTTAAACTATCAATAACCGTGCGCATGATTTCAGGTCACCAAGAAGCCGGTGCAAAGTTTAAAAAGTTCCCAGTCAGCCACCTCCATTGACTTTCAAGCTTTCCTGCAAACCCCTTTTTTTCCTCCCCAACTGTAGCAAGGCTGTGGTGTTGCACCATGTTTGACCAAGTTGTTGCATTAGTTATGTGAAACACGAGTGGTTTTAACATGTCTACACTTGCAGGCCGTGAAACCTCAGAAATCTTACAACATTCATGAAATACCGAGATTACAAAAACCAGAAGGACAGGTGCTTTTTAAAACAAAACCTTCAAAAAAAGGGAAGTTAATGGCTGTGTAAATCTTGAGAAACCACTCTTCCTATTACTAAAATTAACTTGAAAAAAAATAACAGAGCAGACAGAGGTGTTCATTGAGGTTCAGGGATGTTCTGACAGAACATTTGGATCAGTGCTCTGGGACAGAAACTGTAAATATGTGCAGGACGTTAAGGTGAAAATGTTTTGGCCAGTGCAGCAAAGTTGTATTCACCCCCTTTAGTTTGTAGTGCTGTTCAAGAAAACATGTAACTTATACTATTACTTATATTTTAGGGTTGATTTTTTTGTTTAGTTTTCTGACTATAAATTAGTCATAACTTGAAGTTTTACTAATCTCTGTAAAATCTAGTTTGCTCAGTTTTAACTCTAAGATACAGACAATAACAAAGCATCAAACACCTACATTTGGCGTGTTTATATCAAAGACTGGGGTATTTCTGCTTGACAATTACAGCAGAGAGAGCTTGACAGAAATGACATTTACCAGCACTAGTGAACTGGATTCAATGCTGCAGCTTTTTTTAATTACTCATGTGCATGTACACTGGTGTGATACCTTATAATAGGACATTAAACATAAAGATAAGAAACAGCTTGTAGGATTTGTGCAAGCATCTCTTGACATTGACATGATATGAATGTGCTTTTTTAATGTTGTAAAACGGTATCGATTACGGTTAGATTTACACATTTTTCCCCTTTGAGGAAAGGCAGGTTTGGTGCATTAAGGTTGCAGGCTTATGTTTATTGTTGGTTTTGTGTTTTATATTCATAACAATGTTTGCTGCACTTAGGAGGCCTTCAGAAATAAACAACCAGCTGCAATACAGAAGCAGTTTAATGTCTCAAGAACTGCCGTCAATGTTGTGCTTTGCCTCTGTGCAATGCCTGTCAGCACCTGTGTGTCCAATCAGACTCAAAGATCGCTTGCACTAACTGACTTTGTTTCCTTTTTTCTAGATCCTTGCTTGTGTTGTACTTACTCTCTGATGCACGTTGCTTTGGATAAAAGCATCTGCTGAGTGAATTGTAGAATGTGCATACATATCATGTCAAATCTCTCAGTGTCATTTCAGCACTTACTAAAAACCCATCAGTAATACTCTTTCACATGCAAATATTATACACTGGGAAATATGATAACGAGCTTAAAGTACATTATTTGTTGCACTTCCCTTTTCTCCTGGTCTCAGTGATGTTTTCACAGCAAACTGGTATTTGTTTATAGCGATAACTAGGAACTTATGTTACTTTAAACTTGTGCAAACTCAGTGTGTTAGCATAAAAAGTTGTACAGTTGCTATTTATCTCCTAATCATAAATTGGAGCGTAAAAAGCGTGAAGCCAGCTACGCTAGAGTGTACTGTTGGGACTGTGTATGCCAGTATGTTGCATTGTGGTTTTTCTTGTGATGCATACACCTAATAGATACTTTTATTTGTATAAATTACCGTTACCTTAGTAGGCAATCCCAAGAGATACAGTAACACATCAAAACATTCTCCGAGATCATCGCATTCAGCTGTACATGTCTTTTGTTGAGCCCACGTTTGACCTAAAGGTATTTTCTATTCAAGCCTCTAGATTTAGCACCTTGTGGAAATAATCCATTAAGTGCTATCATAAAGACTACATCAGCGTGCATCTATTTATTTTTCTGTGAGGTACTCTGTTAAATTGTTAAGAAAAGTGCAATAAAAGTCATCTATATAAGCATCCACCACTCCTGCTAAGTAATAAGTCTAACATCATCATCAGCAGCTTACACAGTAACCTCTGGCTGCAGGAGTCACAGACCAGTTCTGTCATGTCATCCTGACTCTGCAATCCTTGGACGAGGAACCAACTGGTTTTTGCATCACAATACCACAGCATTATAGCTCACAGTTCCTCATTCTGACCTATTGACAAACAAGAACTTTCACTCTGTGTACATTAAGGAGGAAACGAGGAAGGAACAACTAATTTTACACATTGTAGTGCAGTGTTAACTCACAATGTGCAGCATATAACTTTGTTTTAACACCACTTTAAATCCATATTTCATCACAACAACACGCTCAACAAGTGCAGGATGAGCCAAGCTTCAAATTCTGTCTTTTGACAAGTCAAAAAAAAGGTTATTGTAAGCAAAATACTAGCACGCTCATTTGAATAAGCAAATACGTCATGTTTGTTAGTTAGCATAGTTTGCTAAGGTGGCTAACGTAAAGTAGTGTTACTAAGTTAGGTAACGATAATAACACGTAATTGGATTATTATAATCTTTAAAGGTGTAAAAAGTTTGATAGTAGGCAATCTTTCGTTAGCAGATCTGTCTATATAAAACGATGCTAACTAACATATCACGCCCACTAACTGTGAGATATTGGCACAGCGGTCATTCACATTAAAGCTGGATACTTCCCGGTCACAAAGGTAGCATGCTAACATGCTAACCCTAGCATGAGCTAAAGCCGAGCGGGTTTTCGTTACCGTTAAAATCTCCCGTATCTGCCACCACCACGGTGTGTTTCTTCAGCTGGTTGAGCGCAGACTCCATTTTTCGCCGCTTGTCTGGTGACACAGTGGACATGATGAGAGGAGAGTGGAACCCTTTTATACACAGAAAACACGTGAGAGCAGGCGGACTAGTGTCAGAGACGCGGGAGCGCGCAGCACAGAGGAAGGAGAGACGGGGGCGCGCGGTAGACAAACCAGCCTTTTTATAAGGAAGGAGGCGCGTGCTGTAAAAAGCATGGACGAGGAAAAGAAACACTCATTATTTAATGTTAAGGAAATCACTCCTATCACACATGAAATGACACATGAGACAAAGACTAAATTATGTAATTTAGAATAATATTGAATCACGAATAAGTACAGTGAAGATGTTGAAATAAGTCGCTATCCTTGGAAGTGCTTAAGCAGCCTAAAATAACCAATATCACACTAAAATACACCATTAAAAGACCCCTGCATTCAAAACATTTTGCAGTTAAGTATGGTAAATATAATGAGCAGGATTCTCTCAAAATATCAAAAGTTCAAGTAGCCAATTTATATTATTTATGAGGTCACAGCTATAATATTTTTGGATTACTTACTAATAGCCTACTGTATTACTTTAAACTGATAAGTTGCATTTTATAGGTCTAGATGTTTCAATTTATTACAATTTTGACTATTTACATACTGTAGGGTAGTTTGATGTGAGATTATGATATGTTTAAAACATCTGAATGAACTACTTTCAATATTATATTCAATTTTTTGGCATCTATATTTTTCTTTCTGTCTTTTTACTTTAAAGAACCATGAGCTGTGATTTTTAAGGCCTAAATATGTAGTAATGTCATATAAATATCCAGCATCTCTTAAATTTGATTTGAATAAGATTTTTGTCGTAATTTAATTAATCAACTTTGACTGAGTAACAAAACATTCAATGAGGAATGACTTTATAATGACTAACGGGCCTTTATTAGCACTTTTCTTTTAAGGAAATGATTTGCTGAAAACAGTGAAGGTAAGAATGCAAACGCCGCCCAATGTTTCAAGCAACTTGTTTTAAGGCTTTTTGGATTTTTAGAGGTGCTGATGTACTATAATGGAAATCAGAAATAAAGAAATGAATCAATTTATTGCAAATGGCAGACTAGGAAACGTGTCCTATTCATTGTTTGAAAGAGGAAACCTAACAGCCTCGCAGCAGGAAGTATTTTAACTTTGTAGTTACCTTCCTGTTAATCTTGTTTTTATCTGCTTACACCATCAACAGGTGTGACAATGCCACCTTTGTTAGTCCACCTCTTCCTTTCAAGGCAATGTAAATGTTGCTTCAAGTCAGAAATACAACTGTGGTAGAAGAATATTACAATCCTTCATTTTACTATTATTTGTCTAAAACTATCCAGTTTAAGAAGCTTTGCAATTTGTAAGTTATTATATTAAAACTTCTCCTAAAGGTTGAAAAAACATTTCTCTCAGAAATAACTGAGATATTTTCCTTGTGTGCTTAATGGTAGCTGTGGGCCAAGGTAACTCTGGACCTTAGATATCAGTAATATGTATCAAGGACAGGTGGAGCTGCAGTTAGAGCGGCATTAAAACATTGTATTCATAATATCTCTGGTTATATCATGTTTTGTGAGCCCTGATTATGATGAAAAACTGCTGTGCAATAAAGTTCATTTGTAGGAATTGAGTTCCATCATTAGGTTACTCGCAATGCAATACAATTTCAATTACTCTGAAAAATACAGAACTACAAGAGTAACATTACCCAGAGTCTGCTCTGCATTTTAGTCATGTGTGTCTGTATTCAAACGTGACGCTTCAACCCTCAGGCATTGACAGCATAATGACTCTGTCACTTACTCCATTATCAAAGCTGTAGGTCTGCTTTACTTACACATTAATACTTAACATATTGCACAGTCGGCACTGGGACACAACAACAAATATAAGACAGGAGTCGACAAAAGGCACGTCTCAAAATATTTCTCATACATAAAATATGAGTGTCAAGGTGCGTCACATTTTTCATGCTTAAAAAAACTTCCTTTAACAAACTCTTTCACCCCCAGAGGCAGAAATAAACAAAAGCCTCCATCAGGGCAGTTAGGATACATTAACTATGTCACTCTTTCCTGTTTGACACAAACATTTTTACACTTCTTGTTTATTTTGCTGGAAAGGCAGGTTTGGTGCATTAAGGTCGCAGGCTTATGTTTATCGTTGGTTTTGTGTTTTATATTCATAACGATGTTTGCTGCACTTGGAAGGCCTTCAGAAATAAACAACCAGCTGCAATACAGAAGCAGTTTAATGTGCATACATATCATGTAAAGTCTCTTAGTGTAATTCCAGCACTTACTAAAAACCCATCAGTAATACTCTTTCGCATGCAAATGTTATTCAAGTACACTTTTGTGCAAACACTCAATATATGCACATGGTGACAGCTCCAGGGTCTCTGCCAGAGTGTGCATTGTGTTTCAGGGTTGCAGGGTGCTGGTTCGGTGGAGCTGGAGGCCATTAGGGAAATGTAGGCAGCTGGCCACTGTCTCCAGGTTTCTCATTTCTTTTTACATATCTGACGGTATGTTTCGGAATATTCTAAAATCTTGTTAAGCAAAATGTTTTTTTTATAAAATATTTTTTTTTATTATCAGTGAACAAGTTTTTGGCTGCTGAGCCAGAAAAAAATGTTTCCTCTTTTGTAAAAATATCTCTTCCAGCCTTTTCCTTTCACATTGTGTGAACAGTGGTGCAGTTATTAGCATTGTTGCCTCACGGTGAGGAGAAGGTTGCTGGTTTGAATCCCCGTCGGACAGGAACCTTTCTGTGTGGAGTTTGCATGTTCTACCTGCATGTGTGGGTTCTCTCCGGGTACTCCGGCTTTCTTCCACCGTACAAAGACATGCTTTTTAGGTTAATTGATGTCTTGTACCGTAGGTGTGAATGTGAACATATCAGCCCTGTGATTAATTTGCGACCAGTCGAGGGTGTACCCTGCCTCTCGCCCAATGACAGCTGGGATTGGCTCCAGCCCCCTGCAAAAAATGAGACTCATTACTTGCATATTGCAACATCCTTTGTCAATAAAGTTGACTCATGTTCCGAGTGTCTCCTCATTAAGGCAGGCTGCTGTAGCTCAGTATTGACCTGGTTGTGAAATTGTACAGTATAACCTATTGACCAATAGTTCCTCGTTATGCAATATCTGGACTTAGTTAAACAGCATGTGAGGGCAAGAGGAAAGCTGTTTGACACGGTAAAACAATGGAGCATTTAGCCACACACAAGCTGCAAGGGTGTGTGTTGATCAGCACCTCACCACTCAGGTTAGGGTTAGGGCTGAAATGTCTCAACACCATTTGGATGGATTGCTGTGAAACTTTGATGTAATTGTTTAAGTTTACAAGAATCTTGCTGACTCCGGTGATCCTCTTACATGAGTCTACGACCACCAGCAGGTCAACGCATTAAGCTTTGACTGAGTTTCCACGCCTTAAGGGGGTGTGAGAAAATACTGATACAGTTGGCTATTATGTTATTATGATACTGTATTGATTCTCAATAACAACAGGGGAACTCACTCAGGGGAAACAGAGAAAATTCTACCACGCTATATTGATTTAAAAGATGTTCACAAATCAAAGATTGTATTTTTTTATAATAAACGTGTACTGTATGTAAAATGTGTTGTTATGATGTTGGATTATACAATGACGAGGAATGAGGAATTTAAAAAATGAAAAGACCAATGATATTATTGCATTGGAAAGTAAATTTTTTAAACTTGTGCTTAATGCTTTTCCTGAGTGTGTTTGTGCGTAATATTATCCCAGATAAAAAAAAAAAAAAATTAGAGAAAAGGATACATTGCTTACATATCACAATATCTTGAATGCTAACCCTTGTATCCTGACAGATGTCGTATCACCAGATTATGTCTGCTCCCTCAGGATGATTTTTCCTAACTTTACTAATAACTCGGTGTACGGCAACATCATCATGACAACATTTTAAAAAGCATGTATTTTTACTTCATACTGGCAAAGTTAATGACGCTCCCTTTAGCCTCATCTATACTTTGTGGTTAGCACATTCTGATATTAGCATTTAACTCAAAGCACCACTGTACCTAAGCTCGGCCTCTTTGACCTACTAGAAAGGCTTTATTCCTTCGTTCTAAATGATTCAACATTTGTTCTTTGCAGTCAACCATGGACTGACCTGTATCGCTGTTCAACCAGAGGTACGAAAAAAAGCAAGACAAACAAAAACATTGACAATTGTCCAATAAACAATGTTGACACACTGGTGCGAAGAGGAGATGGTTGTGCTCCAGTTTAAAGTCAGGAATGTGTTCAAATACATTCACCAAATACCACCATGATCATGTTTGTCTTCTGTCCCTTTGTGTATTTGTTTCCCTTTGTGGATACGTGTGAATGGTATGATTGAGTTTGTCCTCCTGCGAGTGTGTTTGTGTAGCCTGTTTTCTTTCAGGTCTCCATGTGTAGGAAGGACGTGTTTGTCCTGGTCCTTTAGTCTCTTTGTGGTTACAGCTGAAGTTGCTTGATGTCCTCCTATAGCCATATCCCTTATACATGTATAATCTAATCTTAGTTTGGCATCCTGTGATTTCATGTTGGTCTTTTTAATATATTCAGCAGTTAGCCTTTACCTAAACGGAGGCTTGAGCCCCTGCACAAAAGTAACTCTCTCAAAATGAGGCGTCTCCTTAACTCTTTACAATGTTTTATATGTCATGTAGAGATCTTCTAGAAGTTCAGAGTTTGACGGTTTTAAGTGATCTGGCCATCATCTGGTAGACTCATATATGGGGCTCAGCGCAATTTTGGCACCAATCTAGTATTGAGGTGGTAGGGTACAAAAAAAGAAATACCTTTCCAGCTCAGAATGTAAGTATATCTACCTCCATATCTCAAACAGATGAATAGTTGTCCACTGAAATCACTGTTGCAATGGCCAAAAAAAAGAAGACACAGTCAGCCTTTTTGTACTTACAGTAAACTTTGAAGAAAACTGATCTAAAGTTGTTCCTAGCAAATGAACTGTAAATCAATTGAATTAAATATACTGTATTTGACCCTGGCACATTGTGAATATAGAATGTCATTATGAATGGTGGGTTGCCAGCGCTTGGTAATGTTGAACTTTTAGGTGGGGTCCACGCTTGAATATCGGTCCCTAAACACATCTGTTGACGTCCACTTTCATCTGCTGTCTCTGTCATAAAGCTGGATCCCTTCTGTGTGGCTGAGGTTTCTTTAATCTTTTCAAGTTTTAAATTGTTTTGGGGGGGTGGGAGTGTTGGTTATCCCTGTCTGAATTTAGGGTCTAAGAATAGAGGGGTTTTTTTTGTTGTGGAGATGGTGAACTCTCTTGAAGCATGTTGGTGAGTCTTGATTTTGGGTTTTGTAAGAACAACATAGGCTTGACTCGACATTGTGCTAATGTGACGCCTCAGCCACACACACAAGTGTTGTTTATGTCTTGTGTGGCCTCCTTCCTTTTCACAATCCACATTAACTTCAAGTTTTAGACAGAGATGGATTAAAAGAAGTCTTTATTAATACGAGACGTGAAAACAAGTTGTGACATAATAATGAAAGTATTAGTTTGGACTACTTTAATGAAACATTATGTGCTCTGTGTATGTCCAAATGCATTTGTTGTTCTTAAAAGTAGCCATTAGTATTCAACAGATACTTTAAATCGCCCACTGAATCAAAGCAAATTAGTCCATAAATTAGTTCTGAAAAATTGTCAGCGAGCCAACAACTCTGAAATGGATTATAATAGATTTTGAGTGCTATTTGTATCTTTCCTCACCACATGATGTCGCCATTTTGCTGCTGGGTCGCCCTTTGACAATCACATGTGCATGCATGTTGAAGGAGAGAGAGAGAGAGAGAGAGAGAGAGAGAGAGAGAGAGAGAGAGAGAGAGAGAGAGAGAGAGAGAGAGAGAGAGAGAGAGAGAGAGTCTGTGGGAAGGAACAACTTGGTAAGTTTTCTCATACACTGAGTAAGAAGAGGACAGAAAGCAGAGAGTGAGAATAAAGAGTGGTAAGTCATTTTCACTTTTCTCATTCAATCAAACAACATTTTTCAACGTAAAGGTTTTTATTACGGACTTCTCCACTTCTTCGCTTTTCTTTTCTGCTCTATATTCCAGCCCCAGCACAGATGTCAGTGACCTTGTTTTAGAGATTTAACTTTGATAAATTGTGGGCTCCTGTGGGCTCAGTTTGTCTAATTAGAAAGGATAAACCGGATCCCGCTTCCATTTATCTTGTGTGGATTGGTTAATGAAGGTTGTTGCTCTTAGTTTACTTAAGGAGAGGATTACATTAATCTTTCTTGAACTGAAGTTGTTCCCCTCAAGTATGTTTTGCTCATAAAAACACTCTTTACTACTGGACAGTTTGTTTTCGTATTGTAAGTTGTTGCTGCTCAGTTGTGTTATCAGATTGTGGAGATGTGATGGTGGGTGAGACAGGGGTTCTCTGATTGGTTGAGGAATGCTTCCCTGGACCTCGATGAAAGACAGAAATAAACTTGTGCAGAAGAACAACATTTGAGAATACCAACCATTCCTCAAGCTATTCCCTCCCATAAGTTTTTCTTTCCTTTTTTTTTTTCTGGTGGGGTTACAGGAACTGAAGGCCTCACTGACTTCTTACAGCCATGGCTGGCTGGCAGAGAGCAGAAGAATTCACAGCTATACAATGTGCTCTTATGTTAGCCTGGCAGAGGTTTTAAATGGACCCATATAGGCTGCTCCGTATTTCATGTGGCACATTAAAAATTAATCTCAACTTCAATGAAAGCTGCTCAGCTCTATTAAACGGAAATCTATCCAAAAACAGTTAAAACACAAGATGTTCAGGGCCTGTCTTGATGTGTTTGTGGTGTATTTTCTTATTGTTGCATCAGCCAGGTTTGAATTTTCACAGCTGTCCAAAAACAACAGAATTTTGTTTTGATTCTGAACTGTCTGTCATGAATAAATATATGCTAGGAGACTGACAGATTCCATTTTATGTACACTGACAGAGCCCTCAATAGACCACAATGAAATGCAGCTGCAAGACATTTGAATGAGAAGTAACTTACAGACTTTTTTTGTGAATGCGTCCAATAACACTTAGCATTGATATAAAGGCAAAGAAAGGTTCATTCTAGTGTCTAACTTTGCCTTGCCTGCCATCTTGGATATCTTGGAACATTACCACTGCAGCTTCCTTTATACACCATGTCCTGCCTCCTGAGTCCAACAGGGAAAACTTAATGCTATGAGGGACCAGTGTGAATAAAAACATTTTAAATTACAGGGGCAGGCTGTTCTGAAAATTGTAAGGCCTTTTTTCGAATGAGTTTGAACTATTAAAAAGCTACTCCGATGGGATGTTTGTATTTTATGTGTTATTGTTTTTTTAGGGGGGGAGGTCTGACCTCAATGTCGTGGGCTTAAACATTACTATTCTAGCCCACACCATGACTATTTTTTAAGGAAGGATCATGGCTTGGGCTGAAATAACACATCAATGTTGCATTTTAATGTCAACCAGAACACAGTGATCTCCACAGCGAGAGAGAAACAGCTTTGTTGTGACGGTCACGGTCGTCTGAACTTTCACTGCTACGTGCTGAATAACCATACCCATCTGTTCAAAATGTCCTGTTTTTGAGGACAGCATAATTCTCACCTCAAGGTAAATACAGCACACATTGTGTTCGTAACATAGACTGTAAATATTAATGGACGAAGCCTGAGTGACGTCTGTTACTGCAGAGGGCTTTGGAGTCTCATCAGCGGTGGTCGCCATTCTGGAAATCTTATCTCAGCCTAACTTTCAGTCAACCTAACAACAGGCTGAGCTGAGGCGGGTTTTAAGCCTCCTGACAAAATGTTATATCGAACCTGCCTGTCAATCAGACCAGCTGCACACCTTATTGCAAATAACGCTTATCCTTCATAAAATCAATACGGATGAGTTTTCAAAAAAGAAGTGTGTGCTGATCGAGACATGAGCTAATCTGACATACTTAAGAAGCCTGTTTTTACAGCAGAAGTCAGCATGTTCGTTACTGTAAAAAAGGGGTTTTCGGAATGGGTGATCATGTGACTTCTGGTGATTCTGCAGCCAGCCTCAAGAGGACACTCAATGAACTGCAGAATTTTGAACTTCCTTGGCTTTATTTTTCTACACCGCAGGTTGCCGCTTAGCTCGTAATAATAGCAACCCAACTTTTCAACATCTTGAATGAACATTAGGTGAAACAAAAGAAGAAAAAGTATGTTTAGAATTTTTGTTGTCAGATAATTAAATTATAAAAACATATTTATTCATAAATTAACAAACTTATTTCTTGATAAAAATGTGAAAATCGTGAACCCAGTATCGTGATATATATTGATTTGTTAGTTGGGTGTTTCGTTACCCTAGTTCTTAACATCCAACACTGGTGAATTAATCTGTATAAAACAAGTTACTGACACATTGTTTCCAGCTTATGTTCTTTGTATAAATTGATGACTGCTGCTCATGAAATCTCCTTCTCTCTGCGGCTCAGAGTGTCAGTCAGAGCGCTCTGACACATATCAGGACGAACTCAGAGACAGAGAGGAGAGGGAGGCAGCTTCCTTCTCCTCATGTCCTCCCACATTTCATCAGCTCCAGCCGGGCTGAACTGATGGACTGATGGCTGCGGACAGTTGGCAGCTGCCCACTGTTTACATTCAGCCTGCAAACTCTTGCCGAGACCAAAGCTGCTGCAGACATACACACACGCACACACACAGATACACAGTTTCCAATCTGAGTGACTGGCTCTGGACTGCATACGGTATCTCGCTGTTTTGATGGAAGCAGTAAAAATATGTTTGGGAGAGGAGGTGTCGAGTGTTTGGTTTAATCGCCACAGCTGGTGTTGTTTGTCCAGCTCTGGCTCTCTGACGTGCTTGTGGGCTTCTCGAGGTGTGGTGACTTTCTGGATAATTGCCCTGAACACTCGCTCCACTGAAGGTGGAAGTAACAAGGCTGCATTGTGCTGCCGCCTGCAGGTGTGTGTGTGAGTGTGTGTGTACAAGGCTGCTCTAAATTCACTCACCCTATTTCCCCTCACTTCTAAGTTCCTTCACTTTTTTTTGCCAGATTCCAGTCTGTCCTCTCTCATGTTGTTCCCTCAGTGCATTTTTTATGCCTGCAGTTTTTTAGCCTCGTGTTCCTGAAGCCCACTATTCTCCTGCCCTGCCAGAAGAGGAAAGCTCTTTTAAGAGGCTGGATGTATGTCAAGTTGAATAAAACTAAAAAACAAGGTTGTTTCTTTTGTTTACTTCTCTGATATTTACTCTTGTCTTGGAAGAAGGTTTTTTCTGGGCATGGGAATAAAAAAAACATGCAGGGTTGAGGTAACATATTGGGATACAGGAGGGATGTCCAGTTCGATTTTGTTCAGCATGGATGCACAGTGAGAGGTGGTGCACACAAATACAAGGAGAAAGAAAAGATACAGTTATTCTACAGAATGATAAACCTTTGAAGCAACACTGCAAACCATGTTTACATCACACCACAGCAGATATGACATACTACAAAGTGATAAGGCCAATATTAGATAATGATTGGACCAACAGGCTCAGTATGAGATAAGATACAGGGAGATTAAACATGAATGTTTCTGCTGGGGCAAACTAGTTATCTGCAGCATGAAACAGGAAAACAACGAGATGTTTAGGCCCTGACTCACCAAGGAGATCGTCGGTCCTAGTCGGACCGTTGGTGAGCGGTCTTCACCCTAGTTTTTGCGGTGTGTCCGGCTCTGTCGCTACCCGTCGGCCTCCGTCTGCCTTTTTTTGGGCAATTCGAAATGTTGAATCGGCGTCGGTGAGAGGAATCTTTCTGATTGGCTGTTCGGAGATTCATTTATCTCCAGCTCTCGACACAGGTTCGGGAAAGCCCCTTGAGCCTGCCACTTTAGTATCCATGCTGTCACCCATTAGTGCGGCTGACAACGGCAGTGCCATTTTCAACTTTTTATCAGACATTATTCTCGATTAGTACCTATACGAGTGTTGGGCGACAGCAATGTGAAAATGGTCTTCTCGTACCATAACAACGGACTACTGCTGCCTGCAAGCATGGAGAGTTATTTCCTCACACATGTGCAGAAAGTACGTGGTGGTTGGCTGTTGGCTGTAGTCTTTGCGGTGCAACTTTTTGGCCAAGACAAAAGGCGACGTGAGGTGACGCCACAGGCGGCCTTCGTCCCCACTTCTTTGCCGTGTGCCTGGTGTGTCAGGGCCTTTAGGTTGATCCTTTCTTCAACACCACCACTTTGAATAATTTAATAATACAGACACATCGAATAAAACATGGTAGGTTGTTGTTCTAAAAGTATGTATTCGATAATATTCATGTATTCAATAATATAAAATATTTTTATAAAACACTAAGTTGTAGAGCAATGTAGAGTCACCAATTAACCTAACGAGCACTTCTTTGGACTGTGGGAGGAAGCCAGAGAGAAACCACGCATGCACAGAGAGAACATGCAAAGTCCACATAGAAAGTAAAGACAGGGGATTCAAACCAGGAACCTCCTCGCTGTGATCCAACAGCTCCAACCACTGCCACATTACACTCTGCAACACCATATTTCTTGGCTGCTTGAAAGTTTTGAATGACTCTGCTGCCGTAAAGGTACAGTATGTAAGATTGCATGCTAATGTTTACGTTAAAATATCTAACTTAAATTAAAAATGGACTAAACCCATGTTATATATATTTTTTAGTTCAGTACTTACATCACCTCAAATATTTCCAAAAGTTATCAAAGCCAGAGAAATCCGGAATTTTATAATTGTAACGGGACGTGTCTTGTAGGCGGCCGCCATGATAGACACGAAATGTTGATCGTTGTCAAGGAAACACCGGATGTTACGTCAAAGACCGCTGCATTAGCTAGCGCTAGCTGCTACTGAAAGCTGCCGTTCTGTCGCTGTATGTGCTGCTGTGATAAAAAACGCATGCCATGAGACCCGGCGAGGAGCCACGTCATCTCTTTTGTTATTGTTTTGATTGAGAGCCCCCTTGCAGCAGATTTTACATACTGTACGTTTAATAACCATTATCGGAAAATTTGATTAATTGTTAATCCGCCTTAGTCGTCAGCTAACTTGACCTTCTTTGAGCCACTTTGTTCCCTCAGTTCACTGGAACAATGTGAGCGTATATTGGCATTTAAATGACGAGACCCCGAATTCAAGGCCATGGCACGTTTTTCAGATGTAATCCATTTATTTTTCAACAAGAATTTAAACATTGACATCATATTGGTTTGTTTAAGCAACAATATGTTACTTATCACCCTATTAAATATTTGTTTCAAAGGTCGTTTTAATAACACAAGAACCTTTAAGAGGGAGGATCGCGTGTCTCCCATGTCCACAGGGCGGCCTGATCGCTTGTTTACTGCAGTGTGTAACTTTGGCAGCGGGCCGAGATCATCTTGTGAGAAGTCCAACTAGTGCACACACAAGCCTTCAGTTATTAAAAGAAAAAAGTCAGCCTGTCTCGTTATCTGATACAATGGCTGAAGCTAAGAGGAGGGTGACATCTGAAACTAAGAAGAGAAAAAGTGACCAAACAAGAAGCAGAGTGTACATCATAACAGTTATTCATAACAGATTGCGACATAACCTTAGCCTGTATCGTTATTTGTGTCATCAATCACCGGCTGCAGCAAGTGATCTAACCCAAGTTATGTCAATTTTGCAAAAAAAATTATTCCAAAAACTTTTCTTGTTGATTTTCAAGTTAGCTTCAGACTTTTCCAACCTTTCCAACCTACCTCAACCATCATAATAAATCAGCCTCTCCATTGCAGCCATTTAGCCACAGCCTCTAGACATCATGGAAACACACACACTCACATGCAAACAACGGGCTGAAGAGGCTTGTAGAGTCTTATTTCCTTGTCAGTCGACATGGATGTAAAGCTTCTCATAATGTCAGTGCCGGCTTCGTTACCCTCTGCTCGTAAACAAATGCACGATGTCTAAGGGGGGGGGGGGGTGTCTATCAGCACTATGTGTCATACGACAGTGCAGTTACACTCAGACACCTTTGGTGGGCGCCAAAGCGCACCAAACAGAATTTTCCTACTTATTGTTGCTTTAAAAAATTAATCTAAAACCATTTACTGTTACGTTTAGCCTAGCATAATATTTAAAAATAGATGGAAGAGCTATAACTCAACCTGTTCAAAGGAGACAAAACCTGTCAGCAGCTTTTTAATCAAACTAAGTTAAACGTTATACTGGTTGTTTAATCTCTTAAACATCAACTGTAGAATATTTAATTTGTAGTTATGAGGGAGATTTTTAGTAATAAAACGTCAAATCACATTTAATGATCTCAATATAATTAACATTCGTGTCCACTGTTATCATTTTAAACCCCTACATGTTGACCTGATGCAATGACTTTTCTCATTGGGTTATAAGAGGGAGAGGTTTTGTGTAATGCCGTCCTCTCCAATGAGCGAGGTTATAAAGGCAGAGTATGTTTGACATCCATTGTCACAGTGACAATAATTTGCACCTAAGTGCACATACTTGATGTCACGCTGTGGTTGTTTTGTGTTGCTCTTTGTCCTGGATGCAAGGCTTCAGCACGGCCTCTTACATCATGAAGGGTCTATTTTGTCCCCTCTGCTCCGTTCCTCCTCGTTGAGAGCTCTGCTGAGACGTTAGTGCCGAGCGAAAACCACAAACCATAACCACACTCTTTCACTGCTGCTGACTCCCAGTCTCACGCCCAGTTTAACACAGAAAAAATACAAGGCAGGGTTTTCTCCCTCTCTCTCCCCTCCGTGCTTGATGTCTCCTCTCATCTTCACACCCGGTATCTCACTCTGTCCACCATAATTTACTGCTTCTGGCTGACATTCCCAGTTATGTATTCTATTTAATCTTTTGTTTAGACTTCTTTGAAGAGGAGTGAAGGAGGAAACGTAAAAATAGCAGCAAGTACTTAAATTCTTTATGTAGTCTGTATGTGGTTCTTTTAAGCCTCTTGGTGGTGCAACTGCATACTAATCTTTACATAACGTGTAATTTTGCATTGCAGGGGGAATACTTTTAACATGCCCATTAAGTCCACCAAGTCCAAACATTTCCTGTACATTTCAGTTTGCATGCTTAAAATCACCTGCCTTTCTTCCCTTTCCTCAAAGCTTTATCTCTCCATGCTCTGTTTCTCGATATGATCACATTTAATCATAAAGTTATGTCCGAGCAGTCTGCACTGAGTGAAACATCTCAAAGTAAGAGCTCCTCTCTCATTTGCATTCATTTCTGGCAGCCAGTCGTGGCTGTTCTTTGCTGATCTTAATGGATTTAGTCTAACTTTATAGAGGTTGGCTCCCTGGGCGCGGATCATGCTATAGCCTCAGAGTGAAAATCAATTTTCATGACTTTAAAATGGAGAGTGTCTGTCTACTATATTTGAAGTACAATGCTTTCAGAAAGTTTCCAAACCTCCCGTCGCCCTGAAGTGGGACACACTTTGAATACAAAGCAAATTGAGATTTGTTGTTGATAGCTGACACAGAATAACTCATAATGAAAAATGTAACACAGCTTTATTTTGTCTTGTTTCCCCCCTCTTGTTTTGAAATAAAACATTATCCCAGTTCAACAGAGTGGCAGAACTATAGCCGCAGCTCTTCTTAGATGTGTCTTTGTTTGTTTGTCCCATCTGGATTTTTTTGTTAACTGTTCAAAATTTAAATGAACTCAACAGGGAGTCTGTGAACAGCAATTTTTGAGTCAGTGTGGAGACTTTGAATGGGATTCATTCAGGCCTGTTTTTTTTTTCTTGGCAGAGCCACCAAAAACCTGACACATCCTAACACTGAAGCTTCTCTATTTGGGAGTATAACTGGTTCTTGTGCACATTTTCTGAACGGAAAGCTGCAGACACTATCCTGTTGTAGCTTCTTATTCCAACATGAAGTTAAATATCTATCCTCTCTTAATCTGAGGGAGCTTCTCAATATGCATAGACCTCTAATTCAAACCATTTTAAACAGCCCAGGATACAGATATTTCTACCAAATGTTACAGATAGAGAATGTGTCTGTTCAAGAGTTTATGCATCATGTCTATCATATTCAAGAGGTAAAGACGTACACATCAAAGCTTACGAAACAGATATTTTAAACCACAAGTGGGAGGAGTCCAACACAGAGCTTGCACCACCGTACAACTCTTCCATCACATTGGTTCAACATATTAATCATTATATCGTTTAAAAATATATATATTCATTTCTTATCTTTTCTTTTTTCTTTAAACCTCCAGAGAGAACCTTTCAGTTTGTCCAGATTTTGGCGCCCACTTGTGGACAAAGTAGAATATGAGCTCCTTGCTAAATTTTGTCCTATGCATTTTCAGGTAGTTTTTTTTTCTGAAGGAAAAAGTCACCCTGCTTTCTCTTAACAGTGAAATACATCATTCATTGTCAATCTTTGCGGTGGTCTGTTTGGCAGCATGCTGTAAATCACTTCATCTGACACCTACCCTGCAGCAGCATTAATATAACAATATAGGCATGATCAATCTTGTCTCTGATGGTCTATTCTACTTTAACAGATCATGAAGAGACATCAGAATTCATTCATCACCAGCTAAAAACTTCTCGCAGGAGCTTTAGGTTCCTGAAAGAAGGAGAACTGATTTTTAGCTTTCTACCTTTTTATTCCACATTCATGTTTACTGTTCTGCACCCAAAACATCAAGACAATTCTTGCACGTGTAAATCAATCTAGTAAATAAACCTCATTCTGGTTCTGACGAGAATCAATATTGGACAGACAGTATATTTACCCGCTGACCGTAAACTGCAGATGATCGAAGGACTAAATTGCCTTGATAATCTAAGGTTATGAAAATAATTTTTCCTGCCTCCATACAGCCACAAGATGATGCATCTCTTCATGCTGCCACTAATGTGCTTTGTCTTTAAGTTTTGGTGATTGTTTTAGTAATTCTCACCTCAAGGTAAAGTAGAGACTAACATCTTATTAAAATAAGGGAAGGCTTTTTACTTGTGAATTTGAAAACACAAGATGTCGTGGAGGCTAATTTAAGGACCGTAGGCATTAATTTGAGTTTTTTACCCACTAGAAAAGCAGTGGACTGATATTATATTTGATGTTCTGAGTCTCTGTATAATGCAGCTGTTGCTTCAAAGAAAAAAAAAATTGCTTTTTTATGTAAATGCTAATTTGACAGCTTTGCCCTGTGCTTTTAGACTCTTTCATGTGCTGCTCAGCTGCAGCTTCATGGAGACTTTACAGCCCGGAAACAAAATGTTCGCTGTCGCTTTGAGAAGTTTTTGTCCGACATCAAAGTAGCTCTATACAGTACATGCATTTGTGATCCGTCGCCTGACCTCTGTCGGCCCTTTTTCAGACACTTTGTCAAACTTTTCACTTAAAAGAACTTGAATGGTTGTCGTTTTCTTTTTCCTAACGATGCCACCTGCTGTGTGCTTCTTAACATTTTCTTTCTAACGTTTGCCTCTCTGTGAATCTTTCGACTCCCTCGGACCGTTTCAGAGACTGTCACTGCTGAGCCCATTGGCTCTGCTCTGTCATTGTGCTTTACTGTGCTGCCGTCCATCGGAGCATGAAAGTTGTGTTATATTTTAAGCCATGTCCGGCTATTTGATGTGAACACTGGTTGACAAGCTAATTCAAGTTGCAGAGAATCAGAAAGTATTTGGAGGCAAAAATGGATGCAAAAAACAAAACGTAATCTGAAGTCGTGATGTAAGGCTTTGAATCAATATTTACTCTAAACATTTCAACTTTCTGTTTTCCTTTATTTATTAATTTTTAGATATCCTGTTTAGATCACAGAAATAACACAATATATTTAGGGGGTTGTGCAGTCTTTGTCATAAATAGTCAGCCATTGTACGCTGAATCTTTCTCTTCAGATCTGCTTTTTGCATTGCTGTCTCGTTAAAAAATCCTTATTATGAAAACCCAAGAGAGCTTCATTCTGGCATCTTTTCAGCATGTTTTTTGTGTGTGATGACAAACTGCTTTGTTTCAAACCTCTCTGTTTGTCTTCAGTAGCTCTCATTAGAGCTTTCTCTTGAATTTCTGTATCTTCTTTCTCTTAAAGCAGTTTCACACTCAGAATGCTAAACAATGTAATATCTCCTCTTCATGCCGTTTTGGGATGTTTCATCTAATTATATCCCCAATCAGCTCCCAGTGCCTAATGACACACATCATTAGCCCCTGTTAGCGATAATTTCCCAGCACCATCAACCCTCATGTAGACGACTATGTTGGCTTGATTACTTTGCCCTTTGTGCTCCACCCTGGACACAACCACGCAGACTCACACTCAGGTGCATCTATGGTTTGTTAATCACATATACATGGATGGGTTATAGAGCAGCAGAATGGGCACAGACCCAGGGGCCCAAGTGTTCAGGGGCCCCTGAGCTTCTGTTTGAAGCCACTTTCAAATGACCACAAAGAGAAGCAAAAACACCAGAATGAAGCACACACAAAAACAACAACAGAGATGCAACGTCAGTAAGAAGGGGAATGATCACAATAGACACCAGAAGACCACAAAGAGATCGGAAGCAACCATAAAAAGATGAAAAATGTGGACAAACTTTGAGAAAACTGAGACCACAAAAAGACACAAAACAGACAACAACAGATGCAAATCAACTGCAAAGTGACAACATAGACAAACAGAGACATAAAGGAGTGAAAGAATGGAAATGCAAAATGAAAATATTAAAAATAACCAACCACAGAGGAACACAAAAATGACACTTAAAAAAACAAAAAACTATAGCAAACCAACTTCAAGCTTAAACAATCAATCCCAAAGACAAAAAAACCAACGTAGAGATTAAAACACCAATGAAGTCACACAGGAGGGTTAAAATGACTATAAACAACAAAGAGAGCAACATCTTTACAGAAAGATACAGAACAAAATAAAATGAACACTGCCACAATTAAAAAACAGACACAAGCAAAGAAAAGCAATTCAAAAACACACACAGGTAGCGGCAGAGAGATAAAGAGAAAATACTATACACCCAAAACAACCACAAATAGACTCCAATAGAAAACAAAGAGAGATACCATAAACGGCTACACAGACTTAATAAGGAAACTTAACAAGACAGTAAATGTGACAATTAATAGCAAAGACAGCAGAAAAGACCAAAAAGGTTATAAAATAAATAAGAGAAATGCAAAACTACAAAAAAGGTTAAAACACTCGAAGACGCATAGAGACACAAAACAACACCAGGACACAAATCAACACAAACATATATATATCAATACACTAAACAACCACAGTGAGAAACTTAACCCTAATAAGATCACATAAGGTCACAACATGTGTGACTAAGGCAACACACAATGTTTACAGAGGCCCAAAACATCTACAGGGAGAGACATTTAATGCCCCAAAGACAGTAGAGAGACACTAAATGACCGAAACATGACTAAACATCTCGAGGAGAAGCATCATCATCACAGAGAGATGCAGACTGGCAATTAAAAATACAGAGAGTGAACATAAACAACCAAAGAAACCACAAATGGACATGAAGTGGGAAGAGAAAACAGAGCGACCACAAAATAAGCCACAAGACCACATGAAAACAAACACACCTCCAAACAATAGATTCCAAACAACAATAAAGACACGTGAAAAAGATCACGACAAAAATAAAAGTGTAATAAGACCACTTTTTTTTTTACTTTGAAAAGGGACGCACAAAAGATACAAAAAACAATAGAGAGACTATGAAAAGACTTTACAACCACAGAGACGTGAAATCTTTACAAAGAGATGCAGAACAAGAAACAGACGAAAAACTGCCACGAACTGAGACAGAGCAATGCAAACCAACAATGAAGTGACCTAAGATGATCACAGAGACATACAGAGACAAGATCAAGGGCCAAATGATGTGTTAAGAATGTTAAATTACCTAAAACTAAACCTGTGCAGAAATGCAAAACTACCAAAAAGTTTCTAAATGTTTGCAAACAGGAAAAATGATCCCAGAGACACAAAGAGACACAGAAGTACGATTCAAAGAGAAGCACAACTCCAATAAGGAAACTTAATAAGACCACATTATATGTGACTCTGTAAAGGGACACACAACAGACACAAGGAGTATTAAACAGCTAAAGGGAGACACGTAATGACCCAGAAGAGATTAAAAAAACAACCTCAAAGTGATGCAAAGAGACTTTAAATTGACCACAAAGAGATGCAGGCGACGCTAGCGTGTCTTTGCCTGAGGCCCATCATCCGCCCATGCGTATAGTAATACTGTGTGCTGTTTAAAGACAGAGGGAGTCAGGTGATGTGTTTTTGAAATACATTTAGACACAAACAGGAGGAAAGAAAAAAAAAGGCCAGAAATGTCTTCTTTTGCTGTCATTTGTTGTGCTCTTATCGGGGCCTGTGTGATATCATTAACATTCACAGCCTGCCACTCAACAGTCCACAGCGACTTGTTCTCATTGAGAAGTTCACAAGGTACTTCTTTTCCGACACAGCCTGCGGATTAGTTGCCATGGAAACAAAGCTGTAGGAAGTCGGGGGGAATACGTTACCGGGTACTTGTGTTTGCCTCCTCGGGTAGAGGATACGTTACAGAAAAGTTTGAGGAGTGTTGTTGACAGAGGCTCGGCAGCTCGTCGGGACTCAGAGCTGTCTGACAGAAATGTGCTGCAAAAAAAAAAAAACCTCGACATGTATTTCTCCTCTTCCAGCTCTTCCTCTCTGGCCTTAAAAAAAAAAGACTTTTACACCTAATTTTGCAGTGATTCATTCATTCATCAGCAGCCAAATGTGCAGCTTAAAAGCTAACAGTGTAGTGTTTAAAAAAGACCCTGCATTAATAACCTGTTAATTCCTTCATGAATTATTCACTAAGAGGAGCTACAGCATGTTTGCTTTTTCTGTCCGCACTCTAATATTCACGACTTAACCTTGAATTGTTTGCATAATACTACCTCTTATCAGATTGTTATGATTGTAGTCCACAGATTATTCATAAGTGCTAAAAAGGAAGAGCTAATCGAGCCACAAACATTTCAGATTTTATAAACAAAGGTGAACAAATTCAGTCGTGTCAGAGGTGAAAAAAAGCTTGTATTCATTTTTTACACTGTTTTATTCACAGCCAAGGTTTTCTCATATAATGACTTGCTTTCAGCTGTGATTATGACAAAGAGCATCTTTACTACCTGTTGATAATGGTGGTGCTATCGTCACTGCAGTGCCAGCTTGCAGTTCTGATGTTGGCCACTGGGGGCAAAATGAGCCATTTAGTGAGCATTGTAAGAGAGCAGAGCTGCATAGTGTGTCCATGTTCATGCATAGGGAGGAGTGAAAATCCAAATAGTCTGAAGATCCAAGTCCACACAAAACTTAAAAATACTACAATTAATAAAAGTTTCTTAGTGTGGAAGAGGACTCCGTTTTCTGCACTCTACCAGGAAATAAATTGGATAAAAACATCAAAAAACAGTGATAAATAGTTCCAAACACGGGTAATACCTATGTTGTCAGGGCCTGATATAATGTATTCTTCAGCTACGTAGACAAGTGTTTTCCTATCTGAGTGTTTGGACCTCAAAAACGAGGGAGGAGATAAATTAAAGTGGACAGGAGATGAAGAACAGCAACAAAAAAAATAGTTAGTGTAATGTTTCCCCCGTTCTGCGTGTAAAATGCTGGATAGATTTTCCTATTCAGAAACAAAAGAAAGGAAAAAAATCTGCATTTGTTTGAGCTGGTCAAGAGTTCGACATGCAGCAGGTGAAGAGGGGTTTAAAGTACACTTCAGTTTGTTTCAAAGGTTTTAAAGCCAGAAAGATTTCAAACAGCAGACATGGCTGTCCATAAAGTCCACGCTTTATTCAATGTTCCACTTATTACGATAAATGTGTCCACTGACCTTTTTTATGATGTCAATCTAACACACACAATCTGCTGCTTTGCATACATCAGTACAGAAAACATGTATTTACACATGAAAATAGTCCAATAAAATCAACTCTCTCAAATGAAACAACATATTTGTAAAGAACATTGATGTCCTCTGAGGACTCAAGGAGGTATTATCTTTTAACTGGACAGATTAACATTTGATTAGTCAGGTTTTGCAGTATGAGGGTTCAGTGTGTTTTCAGAATGTTTCAAGGATGGGATTTTTTCTATTCTTCAGGCTGAAGACGATCAGTAGTCCACAAATCTCAAAGATAACTCATAATAAAGTCTTATCATATCTCAATTCCACAATATGAACATTAAATATTCATCACAATGCTTTCAATAAGTCCTATGTTTGGATTCTTGAATATCTCAACAGCATCCCAGACATGTTAAAAATGAAAACTATTGTCTTTAATGTCTTCTCTGCATATTTTATACTTATCATTGGGAGAAAGCAGTCAGGACTGGGCTGCTCATTTTATACATTATTCAGCAGTCCACATGATAATATGAAACATATGGCGGATATGATCCCACGTCTCATATGTGAGACTTCTGGCTCATCAGCAGTTTCATGTGAAACAGTAGATGTGAAGGTTAACCCGTCAATGCTGTCGAGATGATCACAGAGATCTTTCAAAGTAAAATACTCCCTTGTCAATAGAAGCTGAATACATTCATATTTTAGAGAATCAGGTTCAGATCAGAACATATGTCTTTGACTTCCTGTGACTCACTGCCTGTAAGGCAGCTTGAAACTGTCCATTCAGGTTCTTATCACGGCTTGGCACGGCATGGCATGGCACAGATAAAGTGGACTGACCTGGGTCCATGAATAAAACACAACGGGGCTCATTACCACAAACAGGTCGAAAAGTGCAGAACTGTTAAGAGATGGGCTAAAGCCTTGTTGGTGATGGTGTTTTAATGATGTTTGTTGGATATAAGAAGAATAAGGAAGCTATCAATCAATCATTAACAACTGATTTGTATATCTACAAGGTATAACTCAGGGCACATGAGATCCCTCTTTGCATAAAGGGCACAATAGATCACACTCTTTGATACAGTATTTAGAGAGACCCCATATTATTGTGCAAGCACTCGGCAAAAGTTGCAAAGAAACACTTCTTTCAACAGGCAGAAACTTCGAGCAGAACCAGACTTATTGGTGAACAGCCGTCTAGCACCATGGGCTGAAAAAGTGGGAATAAACACATCCTTCATTTTGAAAAAGAGAAGATTGAAATTCAACTCTATGAAACCTGCCACTACTTTTAAAATGGCTACAGCAGGATGATGAAATATAAGAACACCTAACATAAAATATCTAAATAGCCAAGAGTTCTTTGGAAGTATTTGCCTTTGTTATGGCTTTAATTCATCTTTGAAAACGTGAACAACATGCAGGAACTCCCATTGTTGTCCTCACACAGCAGTTCTGTTTTTTTGTATTTCTCCATCAGTCACTCTTTTGTTTGCTGTGTTTTAATTCCCTTTAACACACCGTGCAATCACAAAGCCACCTGCCTCCCCCACAATGAAACATTTGTGTCTCCTCACACAACAATTTCTCAGCTAACAGTCATGTTAATAATTGCCTACGGAGGCGTTGGGTACACTTGAAAAACAGCAGAAGAATATCCATTGTGTTTAATGGCACAGAGATAGAAACAGCTGTAATAATACCTCACGATTACTGCTCATCAAAGCACAACAACATGTGTGGATGTCTTATAGTGGAGGCAGATATGAAAGCAATTTTGATGTTTTTTTATTTTCCCATGACAGCAGAACCAATCAGCTGCTTGATACTCAGTAACACATTCCTTTAAAGAAAATGTTTCTGTTCACTGGTACATGTAATTGCATTCGGATAACATTTGATGATCAATCCCTTTTCTCTATTGGAGCAAACTATTTACCACGCAACACTGACCGCTGTTAAACAGCTGACCTGAGCTGGATCAGGGTGGATTGGGTGCTCTCCCAAAGGCTTGGGAACATTGGAGGGGCCGTGTTAAAAAGATTTACTTAAAAAGTTTGAACAAGTGTGAAGTCTTTAAGAGGGAAAGAAATTCATCCAACAGGACTCAAGCTTCCCATAAGTATCCCTACATATATTTAAAACAGTATTTAATATATTTAGTTGACCTAACGAACGAAGGCCATATTTGGGTTGCAACTTTTTTGTTGTTGAAAATCAGAATCAGAATCAGAATCAGCTTTATTGGCCAGGTATGTTTAACACACAAGGAATTTAACTTCGGTAGACTGTGCTCTCTTTGTACAAAGGTAAAACATTAAATATCAACAATAAGCTAAAAAATAGACAAATAATTAAAGACTAATATGTACAATACTAAATAAGATAATAGTGCAGTGGTGAGTAGTGCAAAATCTTCTGATTCATAAAAGAAAAAGAAAATGTGTGCAGCCAATGGACTGTTAGAAGTGTATTTATACTCTAGGTCTAACATTTTACAAGCATCATTCTGCATTCTTTCTAATGGCCAGCAGGGGGGACTCTACTGGTTGCAAATTCAAATTTGAGTCTACGAAACCAGATCGGGAAAGTGACCCCACTTCTCATCTGATTTATTTTTTAGTAAACATTTTCCTTATGATTTTATGGTCTCAATGGCTGGTTTCAAGTCTTTTTCAAATTGACAAGATGTTCAGTCTTTACAAAATGGTCCCATTTAGAGAGAAATCACTAATAAAGCAGAGTTAAAAAAAAACCTCTCTCATCCAGGTCTACACTCCCTCCCGCCCACTACGCTCTGCCAATTAAAGGCGCCTGATCCAAACTTCACAACAATGCTCCAAGTCTCTAACTAGACTCTTCTCTTCTGTCGCCCCCCAGTGGTGGAACGAACTTCCAAACTCCATTTGATCTGCAGAGTCCCTTTGCACCTTTAAAAAAAAGCTAAAGACCCAGCTCTTTTATGAACACCTACGACCTTAATGATGATGATGATGGTTTTGTTTGATAATGATGATTTTAGGATGGTTTTGATGCTGATTAGAACTCTCAAGAACAGCTGTCGATGTTGTGTTTTGTCTCTGTGCATTGCCAGTACACAGTGGCTACGTCCTTTCTTCACACGGTCTATTGCGCAGCCCCTATTGCAAAATGACCTTGTAAATGGAGGCTATCAATATGGCTGATTAATTATACACTACAGCGCTAATTAGACTCATCAAGGTCAAACAGTGTTCATTATGCACTTTGCCAAGGTCAGATGTGAACATTTAAACCCAAAGATTGTATTCAATGTAATCATGCAACGCCAACCACAACTGCATCAGCCGTGTTGAATGATTGTTTACTGGGGAGGCAGCTATGAGCACTGGAGTCCAAGACAAATTATAATAAAGTGTAACATATCATATGGTATCACATCGTAATCATATTGTAATCAAATCTGTAAATCCAGATTTTCGTTTTGTTAGATTACATTTTGTTTTTTAATTTCGATTGGCAAGTATGATTTTAAACATTTACAATATTTGAAATGTGATACCCATTTTAACCTCTCTAATCATTTCTTAATTTGAATATTAAACATGTTTTGTCGGGGTTTGTAGTTCCCTGAACGCAACACTCACTCATTTCTTGGAATCCATGTGGGCATTAAGCAGACCATGTGTCAGCAAATGACTCGTAATCCATTGATTATCATGCAAATAAACAAACATCACTATGTCTCCAGCAGCTTTATGTTTTTCTTCTTGTTCTCTGTACTTCCCGTCAAGGATTAGACATCATCCTTCAGATGGTTGTGTAACGTCTTCATAGTGATTCAATCAAATAATTGCCAAAAGATGATAAAATTATGAATAGCTCTTAAAACATCTCATGTTCCAGTGACTTTGAGAAAAGGCGCTGTTTATCTGAACAGGATTTTTTTTTTTTACTTTATTCCATTATTTCTCACAAACAGGAATTCATTAAAAACACTTTGTGTCTTCACTTTGCAGCTGCTGACCTGCAGCTCTCTCTGGTTGTGCTTAATTTGTGTCAGCTCTGTCACAGAAGTTGCAGAAAGTATCTGCATGCTGCACCACAGACCACAAGGACGCTGTTGCTTGGAAGATTTTAATAGTCTTAAAAGAAAAGCACATGCATGAAACATGATGTGATTTTAACATTAGCAGACATTACCGGCTCTGCAGCTCGCAGCCTGTCAGGTTAAATAAGGCAGCAGAGGATGCCCTTGGGACTCAGACTGTTGCAATTGTAAGAGTGTGTTTTAAACTCTATTGACAGCCTCAGGAGAACACGATGGACCAGGGTCCTTGAGGAAAAGATGGAGCTCAAACACACATGCCTACACAAAGACACTTGCACAAAAACACAGTTGTGTATCAGCTGCTACAGCCTAATCTGAGCTGTTTCATGTCTGCTCCTGGGACATTATCGCTGGTTATCTCTCTGGTGCTCTGCGCCTTATAGATCAGGCAGGTTTGCCTCCACACAGCCACCTGTACTCTGATGAGATTACTCACACTGGGAGTTCAGCCCTGGTTTTCTCTTCACATGTGTTTTGATGTGAAACTCTCTTAATGCCACGAATGAGGGAGGACAGATGTCTCTGTGTGTTTCAGAGTCCATGCGGGTCTGTCTGAATAAATGAAACGCTGGATTTATTAGAAATTCAATGCCTGTGTATTACTATATACTCAGTGAATTCAAGGAAATTATGCAACATTGACTGGAGCAAATGCATTATGCACACATTGAGATAAATGAATATGTCATAAATTCACACATCTCACTATGCTTCTGAACCATTTGTTAAACAGGCTTCACACTACACACAAATGATAATAGCATGTATGCTAATCAGAGATGCTGATAAGAGACTTTGTGATTGCGCTGTGATTGGACATTCACACACATGTAGTTTTGTTTAAAGTACACATGAGTGCACATATTCACTAGTAATGAATCTATTCTGTGTAATGAGCAACACCAGTTTTACAATCAGACACTCCAGTTGCAGTCTCTGTTACATTTCAAACATTTCATGCTTTTCAGTCTGGAAGCAAAGACGGCACTGTAAAATTGATTTTCTCAAATCAGATTTAACAGCTTGATTTGATTTTTGCACTCAGATCTTAAAGACGTGTGTTTCCACCTGGCTGCACAAATCAGATTTCAGCCTGTGCATATCTGGAGCTGAAATGATCTTAATTGCTTTTCCCTCAACGGCTATTATAGAAGGAAAACAAACCTAAAAATAAAAAATGTAAAGCAACAGATCTTACTTGCATTTACTTGCAAATTAATATTAGTCATATAATTTCAGACTAAAAAGGATCCTGTTGATCTGCTGTGATGTAAATAGAGTGTTTTCACAGAGTATAATCTGAGAGTGGGAGTCATGTACTGTATATGAATCTGTCAACAGTCAGTCTTCATGTTAACACAGTGGGAGTTGTTGTTCATGCATGTATGCGATTTAGAATTTTTACATGTATGAGCTGTACGTTTGTGTCTATAAAATGGATGGATGCATTTACAGCAAGCCCACGTTGCCTCTTTCCTCCTCGGGGGGATTTTACCCTCCCTTCATGTCCATAAATAAACGTCCACACAAAGCTTATTTGTCTGTTCTTGGGCAGCATTTGACTGGCAAGCAGAGTAATAACCATCCTGCTAGGACGGATTAGCAGCAGAATTCAAATGGCAGATGTGACACATATGCATACATCATGTCTGCAGATGCTGAGGTCTTCGCGCTGGGTCTTGAGGGGAGATCAGAATCAGTCATGAGCCTGCTGACACCTCTGGTGACAGAAATGTGTGATGCATTGATGGAGATATTGATGAAGATAAACAGTTGAAGATATTTATAGCTGTAAATTAGATTTCCTCAGTGATGTCAGCAGTATCACAGGCTGATGAATGCTGCATCTGGATGCCATTTCCTTGTCAATTTGTAAATGATAAGAAATTACAGCATGATTAAGTCAGGGACAGTGGTTGTTTGCATTTGTTCTGGCAGCAGTGATGGGTAATTATATCTTCTGAGATGGATTAATGAGAGACCCACAAGGTGTAAATAATGGAAATCAGTCATCCACATTTAGTGTTAATAACTGGCCTGCTAACATTATTTAATGCACACACACAGTGACATCGATTTGTCAGCCATTTATATGTCAGAACATGTTTTAGGGAACTGTCACAGTATTGTAATGTGTTCATGTACTGCAAGCTACCACTGCTGTTTACCCCCGGAGACTGTTTAAATGCAACTTTTAAATTCAGATTTTTTGAATGTTTTGAGTGGACATTTGGTGTCACACTACATAAATATGATCTCCCTGGTAAAAATCCTGTGTAACCGATTGGCTTTCCTTACCAATCAAAACACAGATTGGTTGACCTCTATAAACATGAACATCTGATAGATCAGATTGTATGACATGTGGTCAGAAACAGAAGTTCCTTGAATCTTTTTTTACCAACGAGAGACTGCCATTTAAAGGGTTTGAAATCCTTTTCCCCCTGATTAACAAAAACGATATAACAGACTTGATAATCAACCTCAGAGGTGCAGCTGTGGATTTTAAAAACTTACTGAAGATCCAAACTTGATATTTTTCCCTGTTTCTTTTTGCTAAGCTAACCACTATCTGCCTGAAACCGTACATTTAATAGAGAGATAAGAGTGGTATTAATCTTGTCAAGTAAGTCTGGGTAAAAAAAAGAAGGGAAGCAAATACGAATATTTTGCAAAATTGAACAATTTAATGAGAATCAGTTGTCAAGGAAAAAAAGTGTATTTGCACAGAGAAGTAGTAGAAAGAGGATTTTAAGCACTATTTTTAAGATATGTTCTCTTACTCAAGGGGGAACACAATGAGTGCCGTGCAGCGTGCAGGGGAAGAAAAAGAAATTATTACAGGCACTTATTGAAAAAGGCTTTTAAATTTGAAAGTAATTAAATCCCCAGTGCACACAAAGCTTCGACACGGTGGATTTTTGTGTAAGCTTGAGTTCGTCATGTTCTCTTTTGTTATGTGGACTTAGTGCCTGATTTCTCACTTTGTCACTGCAGTTCACATTTAGCACATCTTGTCATGACTTTTCAGACTTTTCTCCTTGACACATTGAAATCTTACATCTTACTTTGACTGATGCTGCTGCAGCGTGGTCACAGACAATTTGGTCTCCTGGGAGATCATTAAGTCCATGTGTTAATGCCAGATCTCTTCATGGCTCATAAAATGTGCTGATTAGCTTAATTTTGATGTACCTATTTAGATAATTATTTAATGATGATTAATGTACTTAAAAATCACAGGCATAGTCCTGTTTTTCACTGTGTGTGAGCTTCCTGTAGTCTTTTGTCCAATGCTGCTAGTGACAACCCTGCAAGCAGCAACCTGATCATAAATAATGAAAGAGTGTTAGTTCTTACTATTTCACCTTTTCAACTTTTTGGAAAGACTGTTTGTAGTGTAATCACAAGTTGACAGGCGTTCTTTAAATATACATGAGCATTATCTGCCTGTCTATTATTAGGCACCTTACTAAGGCAACATCTTTGCATCGTTGCTGGTTGTTGTCTCATCTGAGGACACACCGAGACACGAACCTGCTGATAACAACTTTAAACCTAATTAGTTTTCTGTTTCCTGTGGAGGCAGCTCAAGCTATAAACATTGTATAAATAATTAAAGTTTAATTTTCTCACTTCACCTAACCTGATGATAGGTAATTTACCTTCAGCTCTGCGATGCACGCAGCACCAACACAAAGTGCATAAGATGCATCCTTATCCTCTTATCCTGGCCAGCTTAACATTAAGAGTCAGGCAGGTTCAGTTTGTGTTAAGAAAACAACATCTAACAGGGTTAGGCTGATGTTGCTTTATATTGTTCTATCATTTATTTACCACAAATCACATGAAAAGACTAAAAAATTTTGCCATAGCTCTTTCTGAAACTCCCACAGGAGAAGGCTCCCCCTCACCCAGGTTACCAAGAGCAAGAACAATTGTTCAAGTCAAGCAAAGAGAGTAAAGCTCAGATCTTTGGTTCCTGCTAAAGTCTGAAGGAAACATCTGGCTGGATGAAATGTTCAATAGGAAGTTGCCAACTATGTCTTTGCACTTTTAGGTGCTGGACCATGGACTCTATAAAGGAAGTTGACGTGGTCAGCAAGACACCACCCATTAGTTTGCTTATACCGTTTTGAAGCCTTGGGTTTGGCATTTTGGCCGTTGCCATCTTGATTTATTTGAGCCAGAAGTGACCATATTGGGACAACAAGTGGTTAATCACTGCCATGTTTCTATCCTGGTTTTGATAATAAACTGTCGATCAGGAGCTATGTCTTCAAACACACTGTGTTGAAGACTCTATCCATTGCCCTGTCTCTACAATAAAGGCAGAAATACCTCAAAAATACATCTTTAAAATAGATGATAACACAGACATAGCCACAGTAGAGTCGGTCGTCTCTCAACCAGAAGGTTGAGGGTTCGATCCCCAGCTCCTGCAGCCACATGTCCGATGTTATGATACTTAAACCCAAGTTGCTCCCGCTGCTTCGGCGGCGGCAACGTGAGTATGAATGAGATTAATTAAAACTGAAGGACTTTTTACATATGAGCCTTTGCAATCATCGTGTGATCCACTAAAAATAAGGGTTATTTCCTTAACTGATCCCAAACAATCAGACGTCTTTTTGCACTGCGACATGCCTCCTCCTGACCATCGGAAACATTTAAAGTAGGGGGAACTGGTGTAGCTCAGTGGTTAAAGCGGCGCCCCCCTTAGTTTCTTGTCTATCTCTATCTTTCCTCTCAAAAAAATGGCCCAAATACAATCTTTACTGCTTCTTATGGACAGTCTAGGTTCTTAAAATCAAGCCTACAGTGGGTTTTAACAGAGTTATTTGGCGGCTGCCTTCAACTGAAGCAGTAAAGTTTGGGTAGTTTGAGAAACAGCAGAACTAAGGGGATGTTCTCCATACGTTTTTCATTAAGAGCAGCAGTTATTCTGTTCTGAATTTAAACTTTTGGGTGAGAGCAGTTTTACAGACTCTTAAAAGCTTCTTAAAAGTTTTGCTTTACTGATCTTGAGTTTAAAGTGTTTTGTCAGACTACTCTTTCTAAGGTCAAGAATAAATGTTCCTGCTTGAGAACAATATAGTTTATCTCAAGCCTCAACCTTTAAACAGTGCATGCAGGCGCATAATGTGTCAGCTGTCAGGTTTGTGGGCGAGCAGGTCAAAAGAGAGTAATTTCTACTTCAGGCCACAAAACAAAGCAGCTTTAACCCGCTAACAGGAGGTACTTTTTAATGATTGTGTGCCCTGATCCACAGGAATACCAAACAATTGTCTTCATTTCTGATTTCTTCTTGACTAAGTGAAAGCAGGTAGGCGTAGAGCCTCAGTTCTCTGCCGCCCACATTCAAACACTTTGCATATGCAGAATAAATGTTTGGCTCTATGTGTGAGTAATTTTATTTTACAGCAGCTGCAAACATCAATGATCATCCAGAAACACATGCCTGCTCTTTTCATGGTTGATTAATTATTTTGTGTCCCCTCCTGTCAAAGCCTTTCGTTAATTGATATATTCATTTATCACCCTCTTAGTTACCAGCAGTAATTAATGCTAAGTCAAAATGAACAAAGAAGTAAAGGCAGCACATTCAACTACAATTTTCACTCTCATGCTTTATGGATTCATGTTATTTTTTCTTAATTTTTAAATAAGTGAGTTCATGTTTTAGTTCACGTTTGATGCCCTGGACCCATTGATACTGTGCAATCGATTGTAATGCAGTGTGACTCTCAGTCTGTCCACAGTTCGCTGGTCTAAAGCAAAATATCACACCACCTGCTGAGGGATTCAGTGCCGAGTAATTTGCCATTTATTGTCTTTAGGAGTGAAAAGGTTGTTCATATTATTTTCTGAGTTATAAAGAAACTCCATGGCACAGTAAAAGATCGACATTTAAAGTGAACTAGGTTCATAGTTAACACATGTACCAAATCATCCCAGCAGAACATGAACTTATTTTCCATCACTGATATTTCAGTGGATGAACCTTCATTTTGAGATTAATGAGACAATTTTCAGCACTTCTTTCAAGTTAAAGCTTCTGTGAGGAACTTTCGGTTTGTGTCGTTCTTGGCGACTCCTGCAACAAAGCTGTGCGTCTCTTTGCTGACGTTGTCCTGTAGCCTACATGTTACACATTTCAATGACTTTCTTTACAAAATAAAAAAAGTCATCCTGCTGTTTTTAAAATGTCTCACATGTAGTCTTTGTTGTGTAAAATATAAAAGCCTGTTTTGGCAGTGTGCTGTTTCTTAATTAATTTGACATCTACTCCCCAGCTTGTGGTTTAAGGCTTTACAAATTACTACACAGAAAAAGTTGTTCTGTCTTTGTTGTTTGCTTTAGTACGTTTTTAGATTCATCAGTATTGCTTTCGGTCTGTTTCATTACTTTGACACCAAATTAACTTTCTGTTTTAAGGTTAACGCTTCAGTGAGGAACTTTCATTTTCCTGTATGTAAGCTGAGTCTTATCTCTCCACTGATCCTGTCATGTACAGATGTCTGACTTAAAATTCATCCTGCTTTAATCTAACTGTCGAACATATCACTCACTGGTGGCAGGGACGCTTTAAAATAACTATATCGACACAGTCAATCTTAATCCTGATGGTCAATCAATCAATCAATCAATCAATCAATCAATCAATCATTATTTGTATAGCGTCAATTCATAACAAGTGTTTTCTCCATACGCTTTACAAAAGAGCATATGGGATAATATGCAGGCAGGATTTCTCCTTTGTATTTATGATGGTGTGCTTTTGTAGGTCATATACCAGCATACATTAGCTTCTGATTATTTCATAACATGTTAAAACTCCTCACAGTAGGCTTAAAGGCAGGGTTGGTAATTTTTCGAAAACTAGCATGATTTTGAAAGTAGCATTCTCTCCGTGCTCCGTCTTCACCCACCCCCTCCCCTCCGTGCTCCCTCAAAAGCCACGCCCCTCACTTACATGCACAAGCGCCATTGGTCCAGAAGTGGATTTCAGCTCATCCTTTGGGCTCGTGCATGCATGGGGTAGAGAACGAGCAGGGAGACAGGGAGGCCTGATTGGTTCATAAAACTCGTACCTCGTGGCAGACATTGGTCGAAGTTTTTACGTGCTTACAGCTGCTACAGATGACGGATTTTCTTCGTTCCTTTTTCAGAGCACATGATCTATTAATGTCTGTCAGGACCTAAAGACAATTTCAACCAAAATGTTAAAAAGTGTATCTGGAGAAAATTACCAACCATAGCTTTAATAATCATCAGTGTAAGAGAGAGAAAGAGTAGAAACAGAACAAGTGAACTCTTGATCAAAACGAAAATCGGCTATGACTGATTCTCCCCTGAGGCCTAATGTTTATCTCCTGATCTCTAATGAGTCTTTGTCATATTAAAGTCACTGTGCCTTATTTTAACATTTCAAAAACTTCCAATTAAAACCTTCAATATTTATATTAAGATAAACTGGCCATTCCTGGAACTTACACATCTTTCATCGAGTCTTTTTTGACATTAAATGGAGAAATGTTTGACATTTTAGCAGAACCTTGAAGGCATTATTTTCTAATAATAATTATCTGTAAAGCTCAGCTACACAACAGTAACTCAAAGCAGCTGTTAATCAGAATCAGAAATACTTTATTCATCCCAGAGGGAAATATGGTCGTTATACAGCTGCTATAAAACACAATATAGCAGTAGAAATAGTTATGTCAAATGAAATGTGAATAAATAGGAATGTAAGTCGGATATCAAGCAATAAGTACAAGAAATATTTAGAAGAAATATTTAGAAGAAATAGCGTCTAAATACGAATACAGCTTAGTACCAAGCGTACAAAAGAAGAGAAGAGTATAAGATACTTTCATTTTAAAGATTAATATCTCAAGTTTTTAAAATCGTTCTCATAATTGTTATTATTATTAATATTATTAGTATTGTTATTTGAGACAAAGAATGTGTTTCTGTAAATCACTGCAAACTTGTTACTCACAGAAAGATGTCTTTCTCTTTCTTTTTTTGTGTGAAGTTCATGTCCCTGATGAGGGAAACAAATACTCTAATTGAAATGATGCTTTTTTTTAAATTTTCAGTCAGTTGTACTCAGATTTCTAAAATCACTGTCAATGTTAGAGCCTCTTTAAAGTGAGAACAATTCAACCAAAAGGCTCAGAAGATGGAGACTTAAACTTAGAACGTCTCACAAAGTTAGGATTTAAACCCCGAGCTTTGTTGATCAAAATTTGTGTTTTGATTTGAATCAAAAATGTTGATCAAATGATAATGAGCACAGATTGCAGTCAGGTGTACAGCAGGTAGAGGGAGGATGGAGAATCAAGGAGAGAGAGAGAGAGAGAGAGAGAGAGAGAGAGAGAGAGAGAGAGAGAGAAGAGAAAGAGAAGAGGGATGTATGCACCAAGGGAGTTCAGGTTTATCTAACTATGTATTATTATTTTTATTATTATTCATTTTATTGTTAACTTTTTTTTTCTATTTATTTTGTTCACATTCCTTTTATAAACAGAAATACACATTAAGTATGCTTGTGTTTTTATACTTAAAGGTGCACTATGTAGAATCGGTAGTGAAATTTGAAAGTTGGAGAAGTGAAACAATTCTATGCTGTATTTTCTGAACTAAATACACAAACTTTATTTAAAGAAAAAAAAATGGTTCCTTGAACACTGTCTGGAGATTTAAAAAAAAAAGCTACCAGGACAGTTACGGTTTCACTGTAGCGGGCCCCCCCACCATAACTTCTCACGTAGCATTTTATCTTCAAACTGTGTTACAGGGACCACATTTTCCTCTGAGGACAGTTTGTGTATCGAGTTATGAACATATACCACAGAATCTGTACACTTCTCCAACTTTCACATTTCTCTACCAAAACTCCATAGTGTACCTTTAATTTGTGTTGTTTTTTGTTCAGGCCTCTCTTCATCCTTCTCCATCTTTTGTCCAGTACATTGGTACCAGTTTGCTTTACTTCATTCTATCTATCTATCTATCTATCTATCTATCTATCTATCTATCTATCTATCTATCTATCTATCTATCTATCTATCTATCTATCTATCTATCTATCTATCTATCTATCTATCTATCTATCTATCTATCTATCTATCTATCTATCTATCTATGTCTAGTGCCAAGCCAACATACTCAGCACCATCTTTTTGTGACATCAAACAAAACCACCAATTTAGATTCCTGCCTGACTGTTGTCAAGTGTGCAAGGCCAGATTTTCCTATAGGTAAATTTAGACACAAGGTCAAACCACTTCACTAAACACATTGATGGGTGAATTCAGTGTCTGCTCCGTCGTCACTGTGCATGAAATCTACATCTGAAAATCACAGGCTTTGGTCATATGTGAATTATTAATAAGAAAAACATTGCAACCACGACGATTAGTTGTATCATCTCACTGTATGTTGTGAAGATACTGAGGGACTGTTATTCCAAAACAATATTACGTCTTTCATGTCATTATCTCACTCGAAGGCTTTCAGTGTTATTTCATCTGAAACGTCCCTCTTCTATTAATTCTGTGATGCTTGCTTCAGCTTTTAACAAACACTTTGTCACATTTTGTGTTTTTGTTTTATTGCCCGTACATCTCTATTTTGTCAGCGGAGAGAATCTTAAGTCCCTCATGAGTCGGCTCGGTTGTGTAAAACATGTTTATTTCCCGTCAGAGCTGCTGTTATTAATCTTCATAGCTCTGATTCCTCAGTGATCTTTGCTTCTGTGCTGTTTGTGCTTCCAGTCGGCTCCTCCGCATCTCACAAAGCTGTGTTTTAGGAAAGTGACATCTTAATAGCACCTGAGCCGGCAAGTTTTCAGATTCTGATTAATTGAGGTTAGTCACAATGTCATAAAACCTTCTGGACATAATTCCTAACCAGTAAAAGGCAAAAACCGTTTACCTCGACTTTCAGTAAATCGTTCTTTTTAGATATTTTAAGAGCTTAAATTCCACATGTCAACTTTCAGTAAAAGATACAGCTCTCACGCTGTCTTGAAAAGGGATGATAATTGGAAATCGAACATTTTGTTAGTGATTGAGTCCAGACATGAAAGCTCATTTCTGTATAGAATCGTGTTGATGAACTACATCGTGGTGTTTTGTCAGCTGCATAATGTTTAATCAGTTTTACATTTTAAAGTTGATATTGATTTACTGTAGATAAAAACTACACTCTGCTATGCAAATATATCACATGATGTTTAATATATCACAATGTCAGATCTTTGTCCTGCGAACTTTAAAAATTAAGGCTGTACGTTTAGTTTTTTTGGGGTCTTTTTTTTCTTTATTAGATAGAACAGCTGAATAGAGACAGGAAATGTTGGGAGGAGAGAGTAGGGGGCGACATGCAGCAAAGGGCCGAAGTTGGACTCAAACCCACAGCGGCTGTGATGAGGACCACAGCCTCTGTACATGGTGCACACGACATAAACGTTAGGCTATCGAAGCTCCCGAAAGCATTGAGTTTTGATCAATGGAAAGCTGTTCTATCTAAACATAGCTTGACAAAGACTTTCTACATGAAACATAACGTTTAATAAATGATGTAACAAAAGCTGCTTCTCCGTATTACTTGAAACTGAATCCACCTCGTGGACAAGTTGTTGAATTATTGCTCTGTAACCTCATTTAAAACCTCCTATTAACATCTAAGGAAATAAGTTAAACAGATGGAAAATAAAATCTGAAGATGTTACTTTCCTAAAATAGCAACATGTTTGAAGTGGAACTGAAGTGATTTTTTGTGGTTGCATAAGCTAAAATTCCAACAGGCAAACAGCTCTAAATAATTTGCCAGCCTGTTGGAGATCTATTCTCATTTCTTATACTCGTACTGCTGCTCTGTGCACGCTGTAGTTGTCCATGATGCCCGTTTTGTCATTTAGCTGAGATACTCATAAGAGACTCATATTCAAGCTTTAAACAAGAGCGAGCCAGCCAGACGTCTACCTCTTTACGGCCGCACGGAGACAAGGGAGCAGCTCGGCGCACTTTGTGTGTCTGACTGAGCGTGCAAGTCAATTTACGTCCTTGTTTCACATCACAGCGACTCATGGAGGCGTTTAGCATGTGGCCCCATCTATAAACCTTCCGTTTTAATGCAGATTAATTTCATCATGTTGTTTATCATGTCTCCTCTGTGCAGTCAAAACCTTCTTCTTTCCCCTCTGTGTGTTTGTATATGCAGAGGACATCAAAGACGATGCCACCCCAGGGTGCCACCACACTCTTACTGTGTGTGTCTAAGAATCTGGGCTAGAGCTGTGTGTGTGTGTGTGTGTGTGTGTGTGTGGTGGATTTGTCGGGTCAGGGGATATCATTAATGAGTAGCAGTTAGGTGTTTTGCTTTGAGGCGTCATGTATGTTAATGGCCCTCCACTTATAGACACATGATGAGGTTCCTCCTGCATCATTCAGCCCTGTGTGCATATTTCATGAAAGTGACAGCAGATTGTGTCAAGTATGTCAGTGGGATGAGCTACACACTGTATAAATAGGACACATTTATGCTATGCAGAACAATATGGGTCAAGTATGAAGAGTCATTCAGTATGGAAAACTGTTTTAACATTAGTAGAGAAAACAGGATTAACTGCCCTGTGTCACTTTGCTGGATCCTGAATCAGCTGAACAGTACTTTTTTACAGTACAGTATTTTTCATGCACTTTTTTCCAACTTGCACATAAAAACAGTTGAAAAGAAGGAAATGTTGGTGCCTCAATAAAAGTAATATGTGACAAAAGTGCAATGGAAACAGCGACTGAGAAGTGAATGAATAATAAATGTCACTTAAACATCCACTAAAGCTTCGACTCGACTGCAGAGAGACGAGGAAAAGCAGCTGATGAAAACAGCAGATCGGTGCAGAGCAAAGAGGAGACTGTGACCTTCCTCAAATGCAGTGAATCTCAACATGCAGGGAGGGGGCAGGGACCACACGGGAATTTGAATGAATATGATTTGGGTGAGGACAATAAAAAAACAAAAAACAAGAGAGTCCTGGCACTATGGCACTACACAGCCTATCCTGCTAACCTGAATACCTTTTTAATCCATTACAACTCAACCAAACTTGTGTTACTCATAGTTTCTCCAGTATTATTAAAGATTGACAAAAATATACGAGTTTACATGAGGCTGAGAGAGTATGATTATTCCTTTAATCTATGGATGGGATCATGACAGAAGAAGTTTCAGAACCAATGAGAATTGATAATGATAAGTGGTTTCAGGTTTGACTCAGGCTCTCTTATATTGTTGAGCTTCTTTCATGCAGCAACAACAGCAGTGAGTTGTTTTAAATTTTCCTTGCTGATTATCTTCATCCCTGATCGATGAGAACTATGTATTTGCCAGTACGATGTTGTTCATCGATAGGCAGGATGAAATAAAAAATAAAAATGGCGGTGTGTCCTATTTGCTTGTTGACCTCTTTGTATTTCAAGTCATTTCTGTTAATGCATAAAATCTCAGCTAAATTAAATATAAAACTGAGTTTTGTCTTTATACATCTTTGTGAAAAGGTTTTAATTTCCATTGAAAATATTGACTTAAAGTAAAATATATGCCGGCTGATCCCATCCTGCAACCTCACTGTTTTAAAAGTTGCTGCAAATTCTTCACATTCAGGTAATTTAATGAACTTTAGACGCTAAAAGATCTGGTGCATCATTAGCAATGCCACTGCTTGTTAGCTTCCGGGCTTTGGAAAATACATTTATTTATTAAATATCAACATTTTTTTGTAATTTCCAAATGACATTGTGTGATGAAGCAGCCACTAGAATGTAACTAAAAATGTTATAATTTAATTTGCCCTTAAAAGATATGATGTCCAAAAACGGACTTGAACGTGAAAATACAACTTTGCAAAGGGAAAAGTCACAGCTAAAAGTTGTTAGACAAGACAGAGCATGTGAAAAGATTTTGAAGGTAAAAAATCTAGTGACACGTCCTTCCCAACCTCTCACTAATCACAGGGCTCATGGCAAAGCTTGTAGTCTAGGAGGTAACTTGATAGTTAGGAAACTTTCTGTAAAATGGAAACCCATGATCTCTTTCACACATACACTCCTTCTCAGGAGTGTATGTGTGAAAGAGGCTATACTATGAATCCTGTGAAACACACATACACTCAGCCTGCGAATGGAAGGTGGCAGGACAAAATGTAAAAAGGACGCAGTAGAGGACACTGTGTGATGCTTACAATGTATCCAAGATGCCCAACAATATGATGCCAGTTTTAGCCTTTATATAAATGCTATGTAATTGGACGTATTGTCAGTATCAACTAATGACTGGAATAAAACATTCTGGTGAGCAGAAAAGAGTAGAAGAAGCTTTATTATGTGCACAACTTCCAAAAGGTCGCACAATGTAAACATCATCCCCCTAAACCAGTCGATTGCAGTGAATATGACCTGCTGCATTCACACATTCGCTCACTCTGAAATCTTGCAGAAATATTAATAGGAGACTGTCAGGAGAAATTTGGGGGTTCAAATTAGCCGATTTTTCTTCACATGTGCAGCTCACCCAGACAATTTTGGGAAATTTTCAGGAGTGCAGGACAAGTGTGAAAGGTTCATAAGAAACTTTTCCGACTCTCCATTCTTTGGTCACTTTAGGTCAGTATCATGTCAGTCGTAGTTGCTGTTATAAAACAGCAGCTGGCCTGTGCATGAATTTGGGATATGTGCTCTGTTTTAAAGGAGGACTTTATCACTGCATCAATGCTGCGTACATTTATTGTTCGTATTTGATCTATTTTTTAATCATATACCTTTTAGATCAATTACAAAATCTCTTATCATTAAGATTTTACACCTTATCCAGTAAGATTTAGGAAGAAAACACCAGCCTGGATACTCTTTACAATACTGTCAGTCAGTAACATTCACTCTACAAGGCCACTGCCTTCGTGCTCTGACAAAAAAACACGCTAGAGACCAAACAGAAATCCATTAAATACTTGATGCAGCCACAAACAAAGTCAATACCTTTGCATCTTTGAAATGTCCCAGTGGATTCATAAAGCTGCTGACCCGGATGGCACACAGCTTGAGGAGAGAGTGTAGTTATTTTGAGTGAATGTCAGCTGCAGTGTGCACTTCACAGCACATATGGACAGAGACATGCTGTAGGTGAGTTGTCTTTGGTATGGAAATCTGTGCAGAGTGCAGCTACATGGATAGAAAATGACCCAAGACAGGGTCTGGTGGGAGAGAAGCAACATGACTGAAGCAGAGTGTGTCAGAACAACCTCTGCATGTGGAATTAGTTCCAGTCATGAGGAAGAGAGAGGAGGAGAAGGAGGAGGAGGACTTGCACTTGCTGCACTAGCGCAAGAGCAGCAAGATTCTCAGCACTGGTATGTGAACAGCACACCAGGTTTTGTGTGCGTCAGTGTGTGCACGCATATTGTGTGTATGTGTATGTTCATGTGTAAGAGTTATCTGGTAGATGGTAGGGCATGATTGGTGTGCGCACAAGGGAGGAAAGGGCTGCCAAACACTGATTGGTTGTTCTCCCTCGTAGGGTGTGGCCAGAATATGAATGACTGCTCCTGGCTTTCGCGCTGCCAGGTTTTGGGGACAGTTAGCGAGGAGGGATGGGGTGTTTGAGATTGTTCGTGTGGAGCTTGTGAGAGAAGAGAGGAAAGAAAAGGGTAGGAGGAGGGGGGAACAGAGAGAGAAAGAGAACAGGAGCTTGTGAAGAGAGAGGGAGGGAGCTGGAGGCTGCGAGGCTGGACTACCCGCTCAAACACTGCAGTCTTTCTTTGGCTTCTCTGAGGAAACTGTCTTTCTCTTCTCCTGCCCGTCTCTGCAATCTTTTTTTTGTTGCTTCTTGGACATGACCCCACTGGACACCTGGCTTTCTTTGCCACCGTAGAGAAAAGGAAAGGAATGCTGTAGTGGAGAAAAGAGAGACGAGAAGAGGGGACACCAGCGCACACTTTGCTTCACTGATGAGTGTCTGGAAATTAATTAACAGCCGCTGGCAGAGAGGGGGGAGCGCACAGAGGGGCTCAGAGTGAGGAGCAGGACGACAATAAGAGGGCGAGTTGATAGATGTGTGAGGAGCAGGCTGAGGAAAGAGGCTGAGACACTTTTTCAGAGGCAAAAAGGATAAGTTAGGGAAAAGAAGCGAGGGTTATCCAAAGAACGCTCTGCTCTCACGCCTTATTCATCTTTTCATGATTCTTTTAATCCGTCTTTTCTCATTCATAACACCATCCTTCCCTTTCATTTCTTTTTCTTGTTAAGTTCTGTCCTTGCTTTCTTTTTTTCTCATGTCAGCAAAAGCACACCAGCCACATGCTGAACAATCAGCTGACACTTAGACCACAGCGTAGCAATTTTCCTTCAAAACGGACGTTACTGAGTAAGAAGGAGTTGATTGGCTGAAGCAGGGGTGCTGTTCCCTCCCGGCTGAGGGCACCTGCTCAGGAATTTCTCATGAGACGAGGTAGGACGTTTCTGGATCATTTTAGCAACCCAAAGCAGCTGGAGCGGTCGAGACGAAGCCCTCCAGTCTTTTACCTGATTGAACTGTTAAGAGATGAAACTGCACACCAGCTTATCTCTTCCAGAGTGACGCCTGTGTTTGAGCGATTACGGGGATGTGCAGATGTGTGTGTGTGTGTGTTGGGATTATGCCCTGAATACACAGCTATACAGGTGTTGCAGCTGGATTATGCGAAGTCTCCTGCTCAATATAGTCGCACTGTAGGATTAGAAGGAACTCTGATCAAGTGAATGGCGGCACATTATGTACCACAGATGAACTCGGATTAAGAGTGATCTTGCTTAATTAAATCAGCCTCTCTAGGTAGTGATAGGGGTCATAATTATTTTGAGCTTAAGTGGAGTTAGGTTGAAATATCTCCAAAACCCGTCCCTCAACCATCAATGGAATAACTTCCTGTCCCTTGTTGTGGACTTTTCGCAAACCTGAAGTGCTTAGAGTGACTATCAAAGACTTTTTAAGACTCGTTCAGCTTCCATAATGAGACGCTCAAGCACAGACGAGACTCCATACCGGCGCAGTCCATCTCTGGACAGCAAACCTGAAACGCCGCCGTTCAGTTCGGGGTTTCACCGCTTCAGTGGGGAGTTTGAGTACAAGCGGCCACCATTTGCGTTTGGCTTCCACACAACAAAGGGGCCACAGACGTCCAAGGGGCGCTATTCACAGGGGAAGAAGTATGTGGTGTTTTACCTGGACCTCTCCTTCATATTCCTCCTAGAACTTCGGCGCTGCAGGATGGCCGAGGGTTGCATGATGGCCCTTCGATACGGAATGGTCTTCTTCAACCTCCTCTTCTGGGTGAGTCCATAATCTTGAATTAGTCCATCTTCAATTGTTTTGTTTTTGTTGGCAGAAAATGTTGCTTTGCTTTCTTGACTTTTTCCCTCTCTGTTACTCATATTTCTCTTATCTCGTTTGGAGGATGCTGTGATCCGTGTGTATGTGTGCAGCCAGAGTGGTGTGAGAGAAGTGAGGAGGGGGGAGTGTGAGAAAGCGACAGATCATGCATTTAGATCGTGTGCACTGTGTGGGTGAGCCAGCTTTTTCTGTTCCCTATACTATACTCCAAGTGTGGGCGTACTCTGCTTCTTCCGTGCAAAGCTTTGGGATATTTGGAACTTGCATTGTGTGTAAACTAGCTAATCACAGTGTTACCATTGTGCTGCAATTCTTCACCTTACCTCCGATTCACCCTACCCTGCAGGTAGGGGATACCTGCACAACAAACACCCCTCAGCCCATCAAAGCATCTGCTGTCAATCTTCTCTATCTGCCTGATGGTATCTGTGCACCGTGGGGATGTTTGATTCTCAGTGTCTATCTGCTTCTGTCAATCCCGCTCAGATAGCCTCACAACAGATCACTTTCATTTGCAGTGTGAGGTCTGTCATGATCCACAGCTAGGTGTCACATTAAAAGAGCTCCATCTCTGATTCATCAGCATTTTTTTTTTTCCTGCAGCCTTTTTTTCCAGAGTTTTGAAGGGGATGCTAGCCACTGTGGTTACCTTGCTGGGATTTTTTGATTTGCCTTCCTTGTGGTCGTACTGGTAATGGAATGAGATGAAGCCTTGAACTATGAAATGCAATCTAGGTGCAGAGATGCAATCTCCCTCTGGGAATGAGTGACCTCTTCACCTCCACATCTTCTGTCAGCAATAAAACGTCAAAGAGAGGTGGTGGTGTTTCTTATTAGGGAACTGTGTGTAGGTGTCAGTGTGTGTTGCCTCTGGGGGTAAATAATGACCACATGACCACGAAAGGCCTTCTCCTCTTAAGCAGCAAATCCTGTTATGACCCTCCAGGTAAACAACAGACGAGCTCTTCCAATGTAGCGCCTGTCTTTGAAAATGAAAGTTTCAGTAGCAGCTGATTGCAAATGTCAGACCTCAATGTTTCACCATTTCAGGAGCAATTTACAAGCTGTTTCATGTCGATCCAACCTAGATTCTTCACATCTCATTCAAAATTTAGACTTCTAAGCGGGTGACTTTGCAGGTGCTGAACATGACCTCAATATTCTGTCAACAGCAGAGGAGGCGGGACAGCTTCTCCCAGCCCCGACAGTCAACATAGATTACATGAACAGCGGGGCCAATCAAAATATGTTTGATTTGAGCTGTAGTTTCACTTCCACTGTGGAACAGCAAATGAGGGTTCACATCCTGCAGGGAAAAGAGGAGCACAGCAGGGGAGCTCATTAACAACAGCTCTCTCATATATAGATTACTTACATCAGTGAGATTCCAAAGTCCACATGCTCAATAAGTTCTGACTGAGTTACCGAGGAGGGGATCTCCTCTAAAATAGCACTACTTTAATCATTTAAAAAAAAAGGAAATATCATGTGCATATAGAGGAATGCAAAGAGCAGCTTCTCAAATATGTAGTGGGATAAAAAGAATTCATTATGAGACTTCTTTAAAAGAGAAAAGAGAGTTGGTCCAAGTTTTTTGAGTCTTGTAGTTTGACTTTGGTAGAGATAGATTTTGTGCAAGTTTCTACCCTAAACCTGAGACTCAGACAGAGGCCCTGCATACGACAAAATGGTCAGACTGTATAAAACATGGACCTAGACTCAGTGATGTCACCCTTTGGTTACTGAATGGGAGTTTTGAAGTTTTTGTACTAGGCTGTTAACGGGATTATTTCTGCTGACAAAATGGGCATTTTCCCACGGGTGTGTATTGGACTTCCTGGGCTTTTGCAGCCAGCCTCAAGTTAACACTCAAGGAACTCTTTGCATTAAGCTTAGGTTTTCAGCATCAGAGGTTGCCACTTAGTTAAAGTGTTCAAAGAAACAACAGCAGAATGTGCATTACTTAATTGACATGAAGAAAGCCAGTCCAGTTCACAGTCTTTGGAGGAACAGTTTTTCTCAAAACCAACCAGCGCTTCATTTGTGCCAGTTCCTGCTGGAAAGCGATCTGTAATATTTAATGTTATATGTTCTGACATTTTTTTATTTTGCATCTACATTTCTGGGGATCTCCTTCTTACCTGCTTGTATGCATTTTTAAAGTGGGAGGGCGAGAGGTCAGCTCGCGGTCAGGTCATGTATGGACGCCTGAAGTGGGAGTTTTGTGCACGTCATGAAAATTTGCCCAGCACAAATTATGTCGTCATCATATAGAATGACAATGACCGAAAACATTCACTAAGAGAGAGCGTGAGCGGGACAAATGCACACTGTGATTCTATGCGATATTCTCCCGATGATTTTGAGCGATCATTGTGAATGCTCTAGTGTGCCCGAGGACCTCAGGATTAACAAATTAACTACTGCCCCCAATGATATTCAAACTACAGCACAATGTTATGACAAAGTATCCATATTGATTGACTATTGCATGAAAAGTACAAACTCTGTCAGGGAAGCCGCAGCACATACCAGAGCAACATGAAATATAATGTGTCCGCTATGTATCAAGGAAGTATTCTGTTACATAAAAGACAAGCCTTACTTCTTCAGGTCCAAAGTTCTGGTCAGCAACAAAACTTTTTATGGCTGCCCCAAGTGGTTTAAAGGTGTAATGCAACAATTATTATTAATCTTAGAATATATTGTTACATGGTAACGCGGCATATGGACAGATGGACCGATTGCATTGATCCCAAAAAGGGAAATTGTTTTGTTACAGCAGCAGGTTATCAGAGCAAGTGAAAAGGAAAACATTATTTCACTCATCAGCAACAAATAATAGCCTTAAATAAAGTTCATCTAAAATATCACACTGAAATATAACTCACATGTAAACATACAGAGTTGTTTATGACACTTTGTTTGTTTTCCAGAAAATATTTTGATTCAGAGCCTTCAGGGTGTAAAATGTCAAAACCTTCTTAATCCGGAGCGTGATGTGTACTGAAGTAAGATTGTCCAATCTTTTGTGACAAGAACAGACAGCTCTCTGTCACACACGTATTGAAAGTGTCCTTCCAGCAGAGGTGATAGAAAAAAGGAGTTGAGTCATTACACATATATGTGCTTCGGCAAGTTTGTCTAAAATGACAGAAAGTGCCATGGAGAGAACTTCAGACAGGAAATAAAATAAATCAAGACAGCATAGCACTGACTTTTTAAAATACAGATGATCTCTGTGAACGTCAAAGTGAAAATAAATACAGCATTGCAACAAGCGGCAGATTTTATAAATAAGAGAATCTCAACAATTAGTGTGAAAACGAGACATTTTACAACATACTGTGTGTAAGATAAAAAACACACCAGGAGGGCAGCGGCAATGAAAAAAATAAATAAATCTAAAGCAGCGTCAGCCTGTCAGCCTAGAGCTCTTGATGTACAAAAAGTTGTCATGTTGCAGATACACATTGACGGCTACATTAATGAGTGAGAAACGGCTTTCACACTGAGATGTATGCGTTAATTTCCGTGTTGATTAATAGAAATAATGTAGAAGTGTCGAATAGAACTGTTAAAGTTACACCATTTTGCTGTGAAAGGTATAGAGTCCATATGCTGTGTGAGACATGACAGGCTATACATATCCGCCTGTAAATGTGCTGTACAAGATGCTTTTAATACTTAATGCCTGTGGGCTTCAAAAGGGGCTCTGAAAGGTTTGTATCTTTGCTGAGCTGCGGTCAGCTCATGTTTCACAGCAGTTAGGACTGAAGTGACAACCAGGAGTTATGAAATAAAAAACATCACATCTTCCGGAGGTCACGAGTGTTCAGCTTTAAATCTCTTGCTTACACTGTGAGCTGCTCTTGAAGTTAAATGTTGCACAATTTCCTTTTTTTTTGTTTTCTGATATTGTTGTTATCATTGGAACGCTTTGTAGTGTTAGACTTAATTTTCCATTAGAAATGTGGTTTTTGTGTTAAGCTCATGTCAAGAGTTTTTAATTTTTCCTCTACTTTGATTTTGTGTCCAACGGCATCCTAAATATCGTACAAAACCATCGCTAGAGCCAGACCTACTTCTCTGCTGTCCATCTTTGTTCTCAGAAGGTCTATATTTATATTTAAAAAAATGAACACAGCTTTCATTCATCTTTAGCCTTGATACCAGTTTTTCTTTGATTGGCTCCCCAGAGCTATGATTACTTGAATCCCAACACAAATTAAGTTTTTCCCTAAGATAACGTTCTGCCCACAGATGGAGGCAACCTTAATAGTATGAAACTGAAGAAAATAAGTCAAGAGTCCTTGTGGAGTGTGAGGTGTCTCCTAGTGGTCATATGGGTACCTGGTTGTTGAAGGCAAACCTCCTGGCTTTGTTTTCCTCTCAGTTTGATATCACACCGCTCCTTCATGGTGGGCAGCAAACTGCCAATCACACATGCTGAGCAGCTTGGAGAGCTGCAGGAGGCGGAGGAGAATCAAATAGTGGTGGAAGAGGTCAGGAGGCTTTTTGTTACTGAGGCTGGTGAAATACGACCAGAAGAAGGTGTGCAACTTTGACCTTCTCTGGGTTTTCTTTGATATTTTCTGGATTAAACTGGTGATCTTTTTGTTTCTTTTTGTACCATGGGGATTAGAGAGACTCCAGAGCTTTTGTTTTGGCGATCAGCGCCTTAAAGTATGCGCAGGTATGTACAGATATGTCTTGAAAATATGGGGTTCACTTTATGAGGTACATGAAACCTACAACCAATTGAACTAGAGATATTGTCATGGTTTACTCTTGTTTTCCTTGTTTTGTTCATGACAGATATTTTCTAATGGTATAAATTCAAAACTATACCCTACTACAGGCTCCGAGCTTCATATTTATGTAGGTAATGCGGGGTTTTGAAATATATCTAGCTTCTATCACCTGAATCTGTGTGGGCGGAGCGACTACAGAAAATAGCAATCACTTTTCAATAATGTGAAGTAAATGAACGCCGAGATACAGTATGTCAATCATGAACCTTTTCATTCTCTAACTAATAAGAGAGAAATGAACTTAAGGGAGAAGAAGTTTCTGCTTCCATGCCACAACGTGTGATTTTCAGAGTACTGTATTTAGAGTAGGTCATACTTCATTAAATGTAGTTTTCTCAAACACCAGTTACTAGATCCATAATTGATCTCTCGGGAAGGATTCAAAGAAAGGCATGCTTGACCTGTCATTGCTTTGCATCAGTTTGTCTGCAGCAGGTGCCGCCAGGAAAAGTCCAATTATCTGCTTCCTCCTCAACTCTCCTTTAAAACACCGACAAACCATCAGGTATCAGGTAATAAAGGTCAAATATGTAAGAAGAACCAGTAAAGAAATTAAACTCTGCACAATGTATATTTGATTGTATAGATTGTGCAGATTTTATATACATTTTACATACTTGATATACTTGTATAAATTAGGTGGCTGTGACTCAGTGGTGGAGTCGGTCATCTCTGAAATTGAAATTTTGGGGGTTCGATTCCAAGCTCCTGCAGCCACATGCTAAAGTGGGTTTAAGACCGAACCCTTATTGCTCTGACAGCTGGGTGTGAATGTGTATGAATGGATTAGCTAATATTGATGGACACCTTACACAGCAGAGCCTGCTGTCAATCTGTGATTGGGTGAATGTGACATGTGGTGTAAAAAGCACTGAGAGTCAGACTACAGAAGCTCAAGTCCACTTTACCATTTTTATCACAGCGCAAGTTTATTCAAATGATGTGACAGACCCTTCAACTCTGTCTATGTATGCTGCAGCAATAAGTTTGAAAGAATTTACAGAAATAATGCTCTGTCGTCCACTTCTTATTGGCTACTTATTAGCATTCACTCAAAATGGCCGACTCATTTCAAACCTCCCTCTTGGTGGGAGTTTTGGCATCACAGCACAGCAAAATACCATTTGGCAAATATCTAGAAATGTCTGAATTCCTACAATATGCAGCAGCATATTGCTGGAGAGTGAATTGAACCTCACGTCGGGGTTCGTGAGTAGAAATTGTGTAAAAATACTCACGTTAAAGTGGTTTCAGTCTGCAGACAGGCTCATGTCACAGCAGCCAGAAGTGTCAGGACTTTAAGCGGCAAACTGTCTGCTCATGTTGGTGTCAATGACTCATTTTCTCTCAAGGCGACTAAGAGAGGTCAGGGAGTCAAACTGTGACAGGTTTGTGAGATCACTCGTCATGATTGAGGTCAGAGCTGCAAGTCAGCAGACACAGAACGAGCTGTGGATGATGGGAACAAGTGTGGATGCTGCGGCCCTCCTTCAGGTGGGACTGATGATAAGTCCTAAAACTTGTCACTCAGGTTTGTCTGCAGAAGGACATTGAGTTAAACTGATTGAAACATGGAAAAATATCCCTAAACAAGCACATCTGTTTTTAAATATAATCAATGTTTATAAAATGCTACTGTTTATTGTTCCCATCTGTCATTTTTATTGTTTGCAGTTTCTTTTAATGACAGTATTTGAATGACTATGATGGTAAGACTCATTGTTTCATAGTTCTTTTGTGTGTGTTTCAAGCTGTCTCCCTTAATAAGAAAGTATCCGGTTTTACCTTTGTTTTAGGAGCTGATTGGTTTAAACTTAGTTTTATGTCCCCAAGCATCCACGTTATGCTCCCCACTGCAGACACTTGTCACCTCTGTTTATATTACATGAGGTGTTCTTGCAGTGTTGACAGCCAAGACAAGGCTTCCGGTAATAGCTAGGGAAGAGAAGATGCAGAGAAAAAAAAGCACTAATTATGCATCAGAGTCTCTCTAAGTTAGATGAACAAACAAACATTAACTGCATAGGAACTGCAGTTTTTTAGTGCAGCAATAGTGTTTCCAAAATCAGAACATCTGATGTTGATTAAAGCCCTGTGTCCACCTAGCGTTATTTTATAAGCGCCAGAGTCTTTTTTCAGTTGTTTTCGATGGGTAGAGAGCGTTCGAAGCAGAAAGCAGCCGTCTGGAAAAAAGGGCAGCGCCCAGTGTTTTTTTTCCGAGTGCTCTGCCGTTTTTTGTACGTCTGCTTGGAGCTCTCAAGTTGAAAATCTTTCAACTGTTCAGAAAGGCGCTGTTTACGTCAGCGGCACTCTGCTGACTACGGATCGTGTCTTGTACCCACATCCTCTTTGCTCTTTGTCTGTTCCGGTAAATAACGATCTCAAATATAAAACATGCAGCAAAAAGGGCTTCATGCAAACACTCCCGAGCGCACAGCCAGCGCTTTTCTGCCCGGAAAAAACGCTAGGTGGACACGGGCCTAACAGTTTAGTTTGACTAACCCCGACACAAATAAATATGAAAATAACCACCTTAAGTGACTTGTTTATCGTGCCTTAAAAAAAGATAAAAGAACCACAAAAAGAGAACCCATGTAGAGCATGCAGAACTTAATATAAGGTATAAACGAGATGCAGTTGTATTATCGTAGTCATTATAACACTTGTATTTTGTCGTGTCTGTATGCTGAAAAACGTGGAACAAAGTCACCACTCTGCCTTAATTCAGACCTCGTTCTTTCACATCATTTAAAGGTTAAAGGCAACTTGCAGATCGTCATGGAAACGAGCCTCTTTCCAAGCATCGCATGAAAAGGAATCCCAAGGTCCAATTTTGTGTGCGAATTTGTGTGTGCTCAGATACTATACGTCACACACTTGTGCTAATAGAGTCAACAGCAGCCAACACATCTCACTCAGAGTGTAATCCAATGACTCTTCACTCACTCAGGTCTACAGTCATTTACTTTTTAAACCCATTACAGTAAGTGTGTGAATAAGCTCGGCACTGTGACCCCTCTCTGTGTGAGAGCAGCCCGAGCTTCGCTGCTTCCCAGACAATGCATCAAAAAATAGAATAAGGGCGAGACGGGTTTCCACGCTTCGGGACAAATGCTGATTATCCCTGAAATGTGGCAGCAATGACTTCACCATAAAATTGCATAAGTGAGTAACTGAAGAAAAACATGCAATAATGCACAACACTAATCGTCTTCACAGTAACCACCCCAGAGCTGTAAAAAGGCGCCCACAGCTACAGAACACCAAAATAAGACATCTCATTTACAGCCACTTTTTAATTAATCTTGTTAACATAGATGTGGCTTTTCCACGCTACAGGGGTGTGGGCGGGGGAGGGTGAAGAAGGGGGAAAAATATAATAAGAAAGGGGGAGACTTAGACATAAAAAAGAAGCGATATGAAAGAGACTGTGCAGAGACTGAAGATGACGTGTCCTCTGAAGTTGTGTTTACTTGTCATCATAATGTAGGTCAGAGCCCAGCGGAGGAACCAGAGATTGCCGGAGTTGTGAATGGGTTGCTTCTGTCTCCGCTGATTTAGCCCGATCAATAGAATTCTTCTCTGTGCTGATTTGAGATCTGTCAGCCCTGCCCCGCACGTCCTCCTGCCGCCACATGGCCCATCGATTCGCAGCGGGACTCTAGGACGTGCACAGCATGACTGGGCCTGATAATGGGCCTGCAGTTTGCATTTGCTGAGTTTGGCATGTTTGTGCACAAAGCTCACAGGCGACAGTGTCACACACCCACGCTCGATTGTGAGGAAACTTTTGGAGACTTCCTTTTTTCCTCCGTATATTTAATCATTATCCTCAACATATTGTTGAGTCTAAATTTCAGCAGCTTTATCGGTTATGTAAGTGCAGTAAATAATCTTGGAATATTAAGTTAGTACTGAATAAATTAGAATATCTGCATCTGAATACACCAGTAACACATTAAAGTTTATACAGAGAGACTGAGCTGAAAATATATCTTTATAAAACTCTCTGGGGTTTTTCTTGGCTCAGAAAGAGGCTTAGGTGGTGCCTCGGCGAGGCTGCTCTTTCTTTATCGTCGCTGCCAGTTTAATACTCAAACCCCTTTGATTCCACTCTTCAGCTTTTACAGACATCAGATTTTGGCATTGCCATAACACTGACCTACTTGAGGCATTCTTTAAGCTATATAAAATCCAATTTTCTCCATGTTTAGAGAAAGCCACTTTGTCAATGAAGTCATGGCTTTGTTTGTTCTACCCCAGATAATTATCAGTGAGCTGGAAACAGTCCAGTTTTCTTACGTTATAGGATTGGCACTTTGTGATACGTTTTGAGCTTAGACATGTTTGATCCTCTTCAGCTCTATTAGCTGAAAACACATTCTTTATCCACAGAATAAAGTTCTCCACTTCTCCACAGAATACAGACAAAACGTGTATGTGACTTTCCTCTGCACTGCCATGATGTTTAAGAAAAACTAATAAAATAAGTGAAATAATTCAATGCAATGTCAGATACATTTACTTTTGTTTCCATCCTGCGTGCTAAAGGCTAAAGGCTATATGCGCTTACATTCTATGACGTAAAAAGTAGTTTAAGAGATTCATGATAAGACATGCAGCAGCAAAATGTATGTCAGTAACACTTTTCCTTTCAGTGAACAAACCTGATGTAATGTTCATCTCGGGTCTTATCTGGCTGCAAACTCATCTTTAAGGGGGCAGAACTGTGTTTCAAACTGAATCGATGATGCTGATAACATGACTCCTGCCCTTTTCAGGCTGCCAACATATCTCACATCAGGGTCCTTTCTAAATGCCTTCACAGAAAGCTTGCCTTTAAACACATTTCAATTTGCACAGGTTTTATTTGAAATAAAACAAAATGTCTATCATCTTTGTTTTAAATTAAAACTGTCAACAATAGTAATATCTTCCTTAAAAGACTTTTGCATGAAAGTAGAAAATGATGGATTCATTTAGAGTTTGTTAATTTTTGCAGTAAACTAGAGATGGACCATGAGGATGCAGATCTCTAAATCACATATCCACATCTCTGAAAGGTCTGATGGTCAATGAATGCTTGTTCCTTTAAGATACATTATAATTCAACCCATCAAAGCGTAGTAGTTTAGTATGGCGGAAAATAACAACGAACACATGAGGTGGACTTGAGTTAAAGCTTCTATGTACAAATATAACAACAGCTAAGTGTATACATACCAAAAATAGGTCATTGAATTTCTGGAAACCTCTGCTTTAGCTTCCATGACAACCACAGACAGTGCATTAAAGAGGTTGATATTACCTTTATGAAAGTGGAGCCAGCCCAGAAGCACTTGAGATCTGCTTTCTTTCTAACATCCTGCAGAAATAATCTGCATGTGCTGAAAAAATAAATTGTTTTTGTAGGAGAACAACGATTATTCCTACTTGAGTCTTAACCCTAGCAAAACATTATCCTGATGACATAATAAGTAGTTTCTATAGTCTCCTTCAATACAGCATGATGTTCATTTTGTAAATGATGATCCCATTTAAAGAAAAATATAGGATAAAAGCAGGCTATGCTGAAAGGTGTGGATATCTTCTGACTGACATGATGCAACAGGAATTAAAAAATGTGTCCAAAAATGGTCACTTCAGGCTCCACAGAACCAAGATAACAACGACTAAATGCCTGACTTGACTAGTCTACGGAAAAAAAGGTCACTGCAGCACTTCTTTTACACGGTCAACTGCAAAAAGAAATCTGCTTATAAAAAACAATCTCATACTAAGAGGAAGTAAATACAGTCTCTAAACTCATTATTGGGCTAATTTGCATAAAACATTGCGTTCGTAGCTCAAATCATAGTGACTTTGGTTACTGGAGGGTCGCTGATTTAGGTCCCTGCACTGACCAAATTATTGAAATGGATCTGGTTGCTGAGATGCCAGTTCCCTTCATGAGTGGTGCCAAGGTGTCCTTGAGCAAGTCACCGAACCCCTACCTGCTCAGGACGCCCCCTGTATGGAGCCCCCTCAATCTGGCATCTCTTCATTAATGCGTGTCTATAGGTCCTGTTTCTGCATGTGTGTATATCAGGTCTGTGGGTGATGGGCATGTTTCTCAATAACAGAGTGTACTCCTGAACTTCCCCTATTAAGCAGACACATATATAGCGTGTTCATTAGTGAGCTTTAGAGGTATTGGTTGGTTGATGTTTTTTTAATCTTTACACTGAGCCAGGCAAGCTGTTTCAGTCTTTATGCTAAGCTAAGCTAACTTGCTGCTAGATGTATCTTCACATTACCACACAGACATAAAAGCTGCATCAATCTTCAGATCTTACTCTCAACATGAAAGCAAATAAGTCTATTTCCCAAATGTCCTCTGAATGTAAACAGCCCTACACTTATGTTCAGATGATAATAATACCGCCTCTCTTCTCATAATGCACTCCGTAACAGTAAACATGTTTATATTTATTCAATGAATCACCCATTTAAGAGAGGATTCATTGTCAGCCACACTTTACAGTCAAAGCGGAGCTCTCACTTCACTCCGGCACTCTTGCAGATTAGCCCTGGGACTGAGAGGAAGTGCTCAGAGAAGACTGTGTTCACTACTTTGTCAGTTTTCTGACAGTGAATTATTCCCCTCACTGCATCAACGTGGCAAGACTGCAGTGAGGCTGCTCTGTGTGCACAGGTGGCCTTGTCTGCTCATTGTAACAAAGAACATCTCTTAAACAAAGGCTGGAGTATATATTCGTAAGACCGATACATATATATATAAATAAATGATAGTGAGTTTATTAAGAGAAACCCCAAAGCACTAACATATAACTGAGAAAAAGCCTGCTGTACTTCAAAAGGTCTCTGCCACTGTGCTAAAGCTAATAGTATTAAGTGATCACAGCTGACAGATCTGAGTCAGGACATTTTTAAAATATTCATAAAGGACACTTGAGGGTGGGATGTGTCAAAGAGACGTGAAGAGCTGTGAAAAAAACAGCATGTAGCCTCACTGTAGTGATGGTAGTATTATACTGTAAAGGTTGGTCCATTTTTATGTGAAGATCAAAATAAATGGATTAAACTGTGTCATGGCGGGTGTGTCCCCACCACAGGGAAATTGGGGAATACAGTGATTTATACTTAAAGGGAAATTTGCCCAGAGTCAAGTAACCGGAGGTATAATTCGAACTAAGGGGGCAAAAGTAAACGCATTCTCTACACATATGGGTTATAGATACTTGTGTAAGAACATACTCTGGGAAGATTAAAAGTAGTTAACATTACGACAGAACATGAACTTAAGGTACAGCTTCTGAAATGTACTCTGAAATATATAAAAGTAAAAAGGAGCGCTTCAAAGAAAATACGTCTAGGCTACAAGCTGTTCATGAGAAAAGTTAAGCGAAAATCTCACCAGATTTGGAAGACGTATTCAAAGTAAACCATATTATCTTAAAAACAAATACTGATAAGAACAATAATTTTCCTTCATTAAACAATTAAACTGGTGAGAGAATCTGAATCCTCTATGACGTCGGCATTACTGGCTGCTTCACTTTCATTCTTGCTGCTACAACGTCTCTGTGTCAGACACAGTACAGAGATGGTATCAGTCAATAGCTGTGACCTATTTCAGGAGAAGCATCCTTCGAAGGACCCAGCTTATAAAGGATCCAGCCTCTGTAGCCTGCATAAACCCAATCAAAATGAGACAGTCTGGTCTATAGAGGATTCCCTGTGTCCGTCACCAGCTGTCCCCACCCTTACCCTTTCGTTTCTAAGCACCGCCCTGTTACCTAGCAACCTCAACAGTTGATACGGAACTAGCTAACATAACTAATACCACCTCTATAATGCTTCTTTTTTTTTTTTTTTAGAAGATAATTGGTTGCTATCTATTTGTGTTGAAACCATTTGAATCAGAGTATGAATCTCCGGTTATGTTGGATCATGTAGGATGCACTGAATGGATCCCTCATTGACCAGGAAAAAAAGGACGTACAGTAGGCTATTTGTAGGCTGCATTTGAAGGAGCCTTCGAAATATGGACTGCCTTTGATGCTGTGAAGTAATCGTTCTTCTAATGCGCCCTCCTAAGGATGCAGCTCCTAAATTCGAGCGTAGCCAATGCATTTACTAAACGTCTTCTCTGTTTGGTCTTGATTTGTCTACCATTGTTTTACCTATATAATGTCGTTTTTTGCTATGAGTGATATTCACTGATTGATTCGCCAAGGAATTGATTTTACTATTTGTTACTTCCATCTATTTTGGTTGACATTTGTAATTTTTTGCGCACTGGTGGACATGGTGGTAGCCTACATCTTTATCTCTTAGTTGATCTTGTCCTGTACTTGCGTAAATAGTATCAGAAATGTTTCTTGTCCTACCCCCTGTAACAATCAGTGTACCATTTACTGTGAATTTCTGCTATGGAAAGGGGAAAAAAATGCTCTGTGAACAGCATTCTGGTAAATCTGATGGCATTGACATTTAAAATCACTCTACATAAACAATCTTCTAGCTGATGGTCTCTTTTGCTTCAGTCGGTCATATAGAGGCATTAGAATTAATTTCATACTGTTCATTGACCATAACCTCCTCATAGTACATTAAATTGTATAAGTATTTGTTTTTTTTACTTTTCGCTTCAAACGCCATCTGTGCCTCTTTGTTTTACTCAGCTGACCATGTGTAGACACCTAAAGCAGCGTTACAGGTTCGAGAGGTGTGTCACTGATAAAGGCCAGTTGGGATATTAAGACTGTTTTTATGATATGGTTTAAAATCTAAGATTTGCATATGGAGAGATTTCCCCCCTTAGCATACAGCAATGGGCTGTTAACCCTCGTATGAGCCCACTGTCGATCTTTCTCATTACAGATGGAGAGCAGATGGAGGCGGCAAGCTCTAACACCCCACCAACTCTGCTGACGTAGCGAGGGAAAAATCAGCTCGATACACCTAATTGACAGCGTAGTGTCTGCCTGGGAGCTGTAGTTTAGGGTGCAGCGGAGTCCCAAGTGGAATGCATAAACAGCAAAGTGACAGTGATCAGAGCAGAGCGGATCCTGCCGCGGCCGCAGAGGAGATAATTCAGGGACTGAGCCGGAACAAAACTTCTTGTTCTGTGATGCAAATCAGAAAGAAAGTCCGTGTTAATTCCTAATCGCTCTCAGGGCATGATGGGAAACAGGAAAGAAAACTCTGGGAAAGAGGATGTCATGTTTAAAGAACAATCCAAAACTGGCTCTTTTTTACCATTTAGCTCAAGTGTAATTATTTCTAAGGATGTGTTTTTGTCTCAATGAGAGGTTTTCAGGAAAAATCAGAAAAAGGCGTCAGGAGGGGGCGGATACATATCTTAAGTAAGTCTTGTGTGTAAGTAATGTCTTTTTAGGATAGAGAGAGAATTTCTTTTCAGCTGTACAGTTATGATGTTCCCACACACTCTGCAAAAAGTGCTTTTCTATTGATATTCTCCTTCCTCTTCATGCTCTGTCTTACCTCTGCCGAGACGCTGTGCTGAGCCCTCCCTGCTGTCAGGAAATATTTCTGGTTGTAGGGCTTATTCAGTTTAAGATAGGCCAAGGCAAGTCAAACTTTTGTATTTTACATTTCATGCATGAAGGGAACACAATGTGGCTCACATAAAACATTTAAATGCATAAGAACTGGCAGAGATAGTTTTAAGAAGAAAAGAAAAAAGGCTTTCACAGGATAAAAGGAAAAAATGATTTGTCCTTTCAATTTCTTTTGTAGTACACTTCAAAATCCCAAAACTATTAGACGGCACCACTTATACATTCTCTACCGCCTGATCCAGTACTTCACTTTAAGTTAAGTTATAACAAAAAAATAAATGAAGTTAATATTGAATCGTAGGAAGACATTTCTTTTACTACACTTTTCAATCATATGGAAATATTGAAAATATCTTGGGTATATTTTTTATTTCCATCTTCATCAAAGTGCTTGGTTTATTTAAAAAAGAAGTAGCACTCGTAGAGTTCGACAGCTTGATTTATTGAATCTGGAAGGAAAGTAGTATAGCAGTAGTGGCATGCACAATCAAAACATACACAGAAGAATAATCCAAGACATACTCTGCATATGGCAGATAAAATACTACTAAACATAGCCTGCAGCTTATTAAAGTATAAAAATACATTTTGAGAAAGTGATGATGGCATGGACACTAGCACACAACAACACATGGCCCCTTTTACTATCAAAATAATGGCTACCTATAATTATGGTTCAGTGATACACAAAAATACTTCACCCTCATAAAGCCAACGCTGTCTCAAGGAAACTATGACCTTAACTACTACCATGCAACCCCAATTATGCTTTCAGAAGAATAAATAATACCAGCAGATGTGAGTCATCAGCACAATGACCAATAAAAGCAGTAAAGCTGCAAAGAAAAAATGATCTGTGTTTGAAGCTGCTGACGGCCGTGTGTGTGTGTTTTCTGAGATTACTTCAACTTCCTCTAACAGTCCAGAGACTCGAGGTGAGGTTAATTGGCTACTATAAATTTACATGTGTAAATTTGAGCTTGAATGATTGTGTGTCAAAGTGTTGGCCCTGTGATTGACTGGCGACCTGTGAAGGCGTACTCTCTCCTTTGGTCCGATGACAGCCTGTGACTGGCTCTAACCCTCCAGACGCTCTAATGATTAGCTGTACTGATGATGTGTGGATCGATACAATTAGGAAATGTTTTATTGGACCTAACTGTCCAGCTCTAAAATGTTGTATCTAACTAATATTATGCGCACATTGATTGACCATGACCTAATGACAATGACCCAAAAGTGAAGCTTTTTTTGACGGGCTGGCTGCAATACAGGACATACAGTAAGCTCGGCCTCCCTTATGTTAACAGATGGGACATGGTGTCAAACCGTAGACCTATAAAGAGATGGACAGCACAACCCCTCCTAGAAAGTGAAACTAAACATTTGAAGCTCCTCCCATTGACTGTCTACAGGATGGGTCATAAGCTCCGCCTCCCCAATTTTAACAGATGAGACATGGGTTAAACTATACACTTCAGATACATTTTTCTCAAACATGGCTTTGATCAGTGTAATTAGTTCTTCTGCTGATTTATGTCCATGTGTTCATTTATCATAGATTTTTAGATATTTATGTGGTAATTTGAAGCTAAAAAGAGACGATGAAATGACATGTTTGACATCTCTGTTGACAAAGCCGTTCCTGTAGATCTCTGCGTGCCGGATTAGCAGAGGAGGAACGTTGAGAAGAGCCACAACAAACACTAACATAACAGTCATTGAACTTTCCCAAACTCTGAGTGTCTGCTTCAAACCAATCCAAGAATCTGTTCTGCTGTGGACTGTACCAACCTCAGGGATCTCTGACATTTTATCGTGAAGTTAAATGTGTGTTTTGGTTGGCGGAAAGGGCAGGGCTGCAATTCTTCAGCTCCACTAGCGACATATCCAGCACAAGATGTCAGTGCCAATCATGGAGGAGTTTAAGTTTCACTAAAATTGTAGGAGGTGGAGACACAATGTCAATCTTTACACAGTCACTGGATTTAAGCAAAAAGGTTGAGATATTCTGACTTTTCCTCTACATTTTGGTTATTGCAGGATCCTACATTTTCTATATGGTACCTTTGGCATAGTTTCTTTAACTGATAAAAGCCAAGTATACAGAGTATTTCTGTCACATATTTATGCACTGCATGCCCTAAATAACACCTGCACTTCCAGGTTTTTTCTAAGACTTGACAAAACTTCCCAAGAGCCGTAAACTGTTTCCAAAATCTGTGATGTACTCCTGGTGTCAGGTAAACATGACCTTATGTGTAATATATCCTTTTAAGTACACACTGGTGAAGGAACAATCAATAGCTGTACACAAACCTTTGAATCCAGTCAAAGACAACAAACAAAAGCTGTTTTGGGACATAAATACCTTTAACAGTGGTAAACAGAGCTAACTGTCACATGTGTGCAGAGGTGGTGTGATTTCTAGCAATGAGTCAGAGTAAACGGAGTAAACAAACTCTTTCTTCACGTAGATAAGTTTGGCAGTGATCTGCAAACTCCCCCACATTAGGTACGACAGTGAAACATTACCAAATCAAATACTCTTAAAACCAGTCTTACACGTAAAAACCTTCCCATCAATCACTCAGAGGCACAAGCAGGGGTTGTAGATCTTAAAGAAGCCAGGTTCACCTGGGTCAGGTGAATGCATCAGTTTAATTAGATTATGCCAACAACGTTCACTTTGTAATTACACTCAACACCTGCTTGCCACATGTCACGCTCCTTTGGAATTACAGTCAGAGTGCAAAGAAAGGCTAATTCACTTCCATTTGCATGCTTTCATACATGTTTGTCTTGTTTAAAATCAGCTGCATGCTGTACCTGCTCGACAAGGCATGTTCCTGTCGAGTAATAGGTGTTTGTACTTCTCTGTCCTTGTGCAGTAATAGTCTTTTTAAAATAAAGACACTTTCAATAGAGGCATTTTGGGCCTTGAGGTTTTATAAAGAAAGCACAAGCTGACACACATTTCAATGCCACATTGTTCATTTTGTTTATGCTGCATGTTCTGTTGTGTTTAATGTTTTTTCAGCTTTCTCCACATTATCCTTTAGTCCCTCCATTTCTTTTGCAAGTCCCTGCGCAGCCCTTTCTCCTAGAAATTACACATATACACAACTCATTTGTAGCAGTTAATATGTTTCAAGGGAACCATAATCCCTTAGAGTTGCATTTCTGTTGACACAAAAAGCAAATATTGTTAATTAACATACCTGACAAGTCGTATAAACATTGATCCTGACTGTGTCAAGGTTAGTAGGAGGGGGAGTTGGACCCAAACGCAGATGGTCACATATAGACTGGTGCAATTTATTGTGCCTTTAATGGCTTTTAGGTAGGTATAGGGAGGTAAAGAAAGCAGGAAACAATGAATGGCTAACAAGCAGGTCCGTGTAAAATTATTCAAAAGGACAAAGCTGGACAGAATCAAAGCATAGTAACAAGGCACATGACAATGTGAACAAACTGGTAACTACGTAAAGGAAAGGCTGCGGTGTGTGGTGATGCTAACGAGGGAAGTCGAGACAGGAGAGCAGGGTGGCGGGGAGGTGAGGAAACTGCAGGTCTGATTATAACAGGGGACATGGGGTAGATGGTGGAGAAGAGGAGAAAGACAGGAGAAACAGCAGGAATATTTAATTGTCTGGGAAAAGTGAGAAGGAGAGCTGGAGGAAGGAACGACAAGCACGCTGTGTTTCAATAAAAATGTCATACGCTCGATATTGATTTGTTTACTGCCAAAATAGTTATGCTTGTAATACACTGTTCACTTATACGGATTTCAGCACAATGCAAGTTTTGTGTGTTTAACACTCACAATGCATAGTGGATGCATTTTTTAACATCCATGGTAGGGACAGTTATATTGTTTAATATGTCGGCATCTTTCTTCTCTTCTCTTCTTAAGGTAAATGCAGTACTCATGTGGTAGTCTCCAACAATTATATTATGCCCTTTTTGAAAACTAAAATGTATGTTGTATATAAGTGTCACTGAAAATCTATTCTGTGTTGGCGTGTGTTGGCCATCCTGCTCATCCAATGACTTGCTACTCAAACTCAGTAAACATGGTGTAAGGTTCTCCCTAAGAAGCACAATCTGAAAAGATAATCCCAGCTGAGACTTTGTTGTCACCAAGATGGTATGTGCGTGCAGATGTCCAGACTTCAATTGCACAGGTTTTTTTTTTATCCCAGCTTTGAGTCTGCAATCTGTCAGTCAAAGAATAAAGAATTTCAAAGAATTTACTTTCTTAGACTCAATATCTTCAATATAGCTCACAAAGAGCAACTCTACAGACTCCAACCATGCGTGCTCTCCGTTGCTGCCCTTTTAGACCTCCATCCACACACACACACACACACACACACACACAAATATTCACATCTCATCACTCCTTAGCGCACATTCACAATCTTTTTTACACTCACACACATTAACAGCAGTGAGAGGATGCAAAGATGAGGCCTCGCTCTTTCAGCAGGCTATAAAAATAGAGGCTTTTATTAACACTGATAAAAATTCCATCTCCTTATCGACAAGGGAAAGGGAGAAGGGCGGGAGCGTTTTGCTGCAGCGCTGCTCAGAATACGGATGCTGCTGGGCAAAGGGAGAGTTAGAGACACCAAGAGAGACAGAGAGAGAGATGATTTGGGTGAGGATAGGGGGGAGAATCTGTTTTAAACTAAAGCCAAACAGAAGCAAAACGAGTCTGGACAAGGAAAGAACCAGATGGTGGTTTGGGGAGGAAAGGATCGGGCAGGGGGAGATGGAGGATGAAGGTATAACGCTAAATAACAGGCCGAGTCAGAGAATGAAAGAAAGAAAGACAGATGGAGGGAATGGAGGGGGGCAAGGGGGGTGTTTGAGGGTGGGTTGGTCAGTTTGTCTTTACTGCCCTTGTTCTTGTAATGGAGGTTTGGTTGTAACAGTATGGAAAAAATGACTGCAGTGTGGTGCAGCAGAGTCCGAACAGCATGGATGTGCAAACCCCTCGCACCTTGGGACCTGTGCTGAATGCAGGTGGAGTGGTGCAGAGCAGGAAGAGGTGGATGAGGGGGAGGGGCAGAAGGGATGGAGGGAGGGGGGGGGGGTCGATGGGAAGAGTGCATGGAGAATGGAGCAGGGGGGAGGTGGAGGTTGCAGGAACAGGTGGGAAGACAGCAGGTGGTGATGGGTAAGGGAAAAAAAGTCCCGGTATAGCAGCACAGGCAGGCTCCATCATAAAGCACCTTGATGATGCTTTAATGACCAAGACTGCTTCTTTGTGAAAAATGAGCTAAAAATATACGTCCATCATTTATTGAGTGTGACATTTCAGTTGATCCACTAATGACTGATGAAATTGGACTCATCTTTCAATGAGAGCTTGATCATGAAGGGCTGTATGGGATGGGCAGTGAGGCTGATTCTTATCCTTTTTTAAAAGCAAGACCCTCCCCTTGACCTGCTTTTTAAACACCTTCGCCCGAATGTCAGTTTTTAGAACTAATACTTTTACAGAGAAACTCAGACCAATTTGTAAACCGAACTCTGTTTACAGTTCTTGTGGAGTACTACTGCATATGAGGAATTAGCATTTTGTGGCTCCAGAGGGAGCCGTGTGTGAAGTCTGATAAACTGACTGAAGGGATGACATTTGAGTTTGAAGACCACAAGTCTAAATTGAAAATAATCTGGGGGTGTGGAGTTAAAAAAGAAGTGAACTTCCAAAGTCTCTGTAGCCTGTTTCATGTGTATGCTGGAGGCTAGTGCCTGAAGGCCTTATGAGTCGCCCCTATTATCCCACACCTGAGTCTTCTCAAGACGTTTCAGTGAGGCGCATTGTAAGCACTAGGTTTGACAATGAGGAAAAATGTATGGAATCTAAAATATTACTGTCTGGTTTTACATCACACTTTGTTGAACTGTTCCATTATGAGCGTGACATCATAATAATAATAGTAGTGTTATCTAGTACCTTTCTAAACCTAGGTTACAAAGTGCCTTACTAAAATGGCACAAATAGACCCACTTCAACATACAGAAAACAAGATCATCTTAAAGACTATTTTAAAATGTTGGCTTTAAGCCTTTATTTGTATTAGCTTGTATGCCTCTGTTATTGTAGAGGAGAGTGGCTAGAGAAGGAAACCAGGTTATGAGAAAGTGGACTGACATGTAGTAGTCGAACCCAGGCCGCCCACCTCCAGGACTATAGCCTTTATACAAGGGGTTCGTGACATAACCACCAGGATACCTCGCCCCCCAAGATTTAGTTATACATTTTGTTTGTGAAATCCCCAAGAGATTATGGTTGGGCAACCTAAGCAGGTCCATGGCTGGGTAATTTACTTATTAACAGTGATGAGGTAGGGTGCAGAGCCTAGCATCACTTACAGGGGCCAAGCACCATGTCCATATACACTCTTGGTTTGCAGCTTATTAGCAATTTCACTATACCAAGAGTAGCACTGTCTCCTGGGTGGCTGGCACCACTCTCACAATAAGAACACCATGGCACCGGCAGAAGAGAGAGGATTTAACACTGATCATGTGTAAGCGGGCTGTGAGTGTGAACCAGGCCAAGGAGAAAATAAAGAGATAACATTTAGGGCTACACTTAAATTCAAATATAGATAAACGTCACATTTCTTACATTCTCTGTTACAATGCAGGCAGGCTACAGAAAAGGTGAGAACAGCTTGTGGTATCCACATTAATAGGACAACTTTGTGTAACAGTCAAGCTGTGAAAATGTATTGTATGGATCAGGTACTAATTTGTTCTTCAATCAGCCCTCCATCTGAGTGCTCACAGACTTTCTCAGGGTCCCTTTCACGTCACCACTGCCCCCGTGCAGTTTGGGGAGCATGTTACAACTGGGAATTACATTATAATAAGATGAGTACTTCACAGTTTTGTCTGAATATCAATGTTGTTAACATTATTTCTCCTGAACTTCAGTTTTATTCACCAGGACTTTATACTGCAGGTATCCAGCATTTACGCTGCTTAGAGTATAAAGTATGTAATTGTTGAAATAAAGTACATGATTTGTACTGACCTGTTCTCTTTAGTCCTGATTTCTTACACTCTACTTTGATTTAAGTACCAGTCTGAGCAGATTAGTCGGCCTATTTAACCAGTATCTGAGTCGTAAAATCAATTACACCATGAATCAGGGGCTGTATTATAAAGTGGAACATATTATGAGTTGATAACTGACATATAAGTCATATTCTCGAGGTGAATGTGGTGTGAAAAAAAGTTCCTCAAAAGCGACAGGGATACAGTCGTTGTCCTCTGCATAGGAAGAGCACCTTTTCAAATTAATCTCACAAGGGAAGACAAGAATACTAATTTCTCCTTGTGCCTCTCTCACCGACCCCCCCCCCTTTCTAACAATATTTCTAAAGACCCCAATAGGTTTGATTACATTAACAGATGCTCAGTTGGTGTCACATTTATCACATTTGTGCCATCTGTCTCTTCTCACCACGATGGAATCACGCCAAAGGATTGAGCTCGACCCTGCTGCACCTGACACGTACCGATGTTTTAGTATTCAAATGTCCTCCCGAGGTATCCGAGTTATCTTCAGCTTCATCGTTCCCACTCACTCTTGTCTTGTAAGGCAAAAAAAAGGCAGAGCGCCTCGGCTTTAGACACAATAATACGCTCGGGCGAGATAGAGGAATTGCTTCTCTAAGGACTAGAAAAATCGTCCAATCAATCCCGTCACAAAGCAGAGATGTGACTGTATTTTTCCGAAGAGGCACCCCTGCCCTGTCCTCCTTTGTAGCCACCACAATAAAAAACCCTCAGAGGACTCTTGTACTGATCAAAGGCCTTTCCCTTTACTTTTAAAGAAAAATGAAGGACATCCATTCTTATTAGACACCATGTTGCCTTTTGTAGAGACGAGTCAGAGTCTTCAGGGCAGGCGTGGCAGGGGCACACAGACGGATGTGAAGTGTTACCGGGGGGCACAGCAGCCTTTAAGACAGCTTTGTTAAGTGTTGACAAGATAAATATTGAGCACAGACCAAATTGTCCTCATGAAATATGTATCTTTCCAAAGGGATACAGGCCATGTTGATCTACAAGGCTGAGTGCTGTAAGGTCTAAACAAGACAACCCACTAGTGGCCTTATTTCCTTTCCTTAGGAACAGAGGCTGTGATGACAAAGCTACTTTTTCTTTAACAAGCTGGATGTGTACTTCAGCAATTTCACCCGACACAGCTTATTCCCAGAAGGGTTCTCTATGTTTCGGTACTTTCTTTGCATCTTATGTAGACAATGTGATAGAACCAAAAACAGAGATGACACTGGAGGGAACGATATTTAAAAAGTGTAGACTTATGATGAAATCAGGGCTATAACTAATGTTTTAAGTGTCATTTTTAAAACAATTTCAAATTTCTCTGATTAATGGAACCATTGTGAAGTCTACAAAGCTGAACTTTTAAGTTGTTATCGTGAACAAACAGTCTGAAGCTCAAAGATATTTAACTCCCCTGCTCTGTTTGAGGACCTTTAAACAGCCAAACACACGCTAATCACTATTTTATGAGCCTAATATTAGAACAGATTAGATGAGAAAACTTTATTAATCCCCAGCCAGGAAACTCATTTGCCACCTGGTCAGTTCATTCACACAATATGTGACTGAGCATTTTGTTAACAGTTAACAGACACACCATAGAAACCAGTATCATCTATAGGGTTCAAAGTAAATGGTAAATGGACTTGAGCTTGTATACAGCGCTTTTCTAGTCTTACTACTCAAAGCGCTTTTACACCGCAGGTCACACATACCCACCGGACATGGGGCTGCAGGAGCTGGGAATCTACCCCCCCAACCTTCTGGTTGAGAGACGACAGAATCCAGTGCACATATTTTCACACATTAACAGGCTAAATCATCATCCCTAACATAGGGCTAATTAGGTTGTCTGTTTAAGCAGCTTATTACTAACCATATGTATATAAATTACCGACACAAGCAAAGGAATAAGCAAGCTGACAAAGAATAAAAAGGGAAAAAGTCAACCCATGGAGGAGTCAGGGGTGATGGATGGGTCAGACTAACGCATACATTTCACAGATAAAGATCAGGCTAAGACGTAAAAGCAAAAGTCAGCATACTGTAGAGTTTGACAAATTATAAATATTACACTTCCAGGACAAAACTAAGTCATATTCTCTTTCATACTTGTTATACACAGACCATGATCTGGTCCTAACCCTATCAAGTAGTTCTGCATCTAAACAAACAGAACTGTGCCTGTTTCACAAAGTTAACTGTTTGTTTGTCTAAAACACGTCACTCTTAGTGGCTAACTTTTCAGGAAGCGGTCATTATGTTCTTTTGAAAGTTACTGACAATCAACCTATTCTGTCGTTTATGTATAAGGATGTAACGGCTACATAAAATGTCACATTCTTACCGATTGGGAGCTCAGTGACCTGACCTTTTAACGAGATTCAATATCAATGATTTTTCATATGCTCTGAGGCTACTTCTGTTGTTTTTTTTTCCCTTTTTGCATCACTCACTATTAAAAAATCCAATTAGGTACATCTGGATTTCTGTTAATGGAGTTAAGAGGTCTTTAACCTCTGAAGGGTCTTACTGTATACATGTACTTCTGTCACAATGTCTGACATAATGAATATTTTTCATTGTATGAGAAATTGCAAGACAAATAGTGATCTATTTTTCATCGCCTACCTCTGTAAGACTACAAACATGTATAAATGTTCTCATATATGGTCACCCTTCCCAAGTCGAAATCAGTAAAACATTTTCTCCACTCACAAAACATGAGTCAGTAAAAGATGTTTTAATAAAGTACTCGAGTGGTTAGGTTGAGTAAAGTTGGAAGTGGAGGACGTTTTGTGTTTTTGTTGACACTTACTTAAAATAGTTGCAGATTAAAGAAGAGATAGGAACAAATTAACTTTCTGTCAGTCAGTGAATCCTTTCATCAACTTGTGGTTGCAGCTTTAAATTAATATGTTAATGTTTTTATGTATTAATTGAGTTACTCCAACCTTGACTCAGAGATGTGAAGAAGACTGAAATATAGAGGAATAACTATTTTTCACCAATTAGGCAAACCAGTTAAAGTAAAAGATTTTTTCCTCAAGCCATTAAGTTGTCTAAATGATACATTTAACCAAAGGCTTAAAACAACCAAAAAGCATTGCATTAGCTGGTTTACCATCTGTCACGCTGATAAGGCTCCCATGTGGTTAACTGATAAATACAAGCAGCCGGTGATCACCAGTTTTAATTATAGATCTGTTTTTTCCCTGAGTGCCTGGGAAACTAATTAGGGCGTGTGGTGCACACCCGTCACACTGATGCTCTGATACAAGCTGCTGCAGGAGATTTCTCAGCTATCTCTCACTGACCAGAAATTATGAGACGCTGTCCTATAACAAGATATCTAATTTAAAGTCTGTGTCACTGCTAATTGGTGTGAGTAAATATATACAGTGAGGATTCTGCACAGAAACTAATGTCTTCTTCATTACAGATGCCAGAGATTACTAACAGTTTGTTTACCATAGGGAAGACGTGCAGATAGAAAATGCATGTTATTTATTTTTATTAGATCGGCCTCATATTTGTGTAACATGGGCCTGAATGGCTCTTAGCTGGAAAACTGTCACAAGATTGTACACTATTCAACATAATGAATTAAATCAGAAAAAGTTAAACACTATGAAGAAGAAAAAGTTTTAAGCTTCTTTTCAAGATGACAATATCAGATTACCCCTGATGTCTGTAAAATATTTAGGGCTTTCACACTTGCTGAAAAACTCCAGCTTTTTCACTCGTAAATCCACCCAGAGTTTCTCCTGATAGAACCCTAGTATTTTTTCCACAGCAAGTCCGAGTGAGCTGATGTGAGAACATAGCAGGATATAATCTGGAGAATTCACCTCGAGCATTTATATAAAGGCAAATATTCATATTATAGCGTTCGTCCGCTACTTCCGCATTGTTTGTCACGTCTTACATCAGAAGACCCCCCCTGTCCCCCCCCCCTCCCGCCTGATAGGGATAGTCTCCCGCTGTGAGGAGCACATGTGAACAGCCAGGTCGGGAGAATCTCCGGAGCAGTACTCCTGAAATTATCTAGATATTTTCAGGAGTGCATAATGTGAAAACAACTACTGATTTAAACTTAGCTTAGCATTCAAATAAAAAAATGTAGTCCTATCAGTCCTGCTAACACTCAAACATTTCATACCGTGTGTCATTAGTTTAACGGTGAGGTTCTCAATTAGAAACCAAGGCACTTTCGCACATATCTCCTCACAGTCTGCTTGCTATCTGAACATAAAGTGTAAGGTATGTGCCCTGAAAATAACCCTGTGTTTCCACACAGCCATGCCTCTGTAAATGTGATTTCAACAAAGTGGCTTGGAGCGAGACACACAACACGATTCCAGCCAATTAGCAGCAGGTTATGTTCCTGTTCTGCACTCTGACATTGGCCTCTGTCAGCTACTTCCCCTCTCCAATGTCCTCGCCCTGTACAGTATACCTTGATAGTCAGAAAAAAAACTCCCTTATTGAGAATTATTCACCCTAAAGCAGCACACTCTGGATTCCAACATAATACTTGTTATTAAAATATGTCAGTCATATCTCTGGCTAGTCACATCCATCAGACTTGGGGACGGAGCTTGTGGAGGAGCACTAAAGAGGACAGCTGTATGTTGGCTGTGAAGGTCAAACTTCAACAAACATTCTCCAGAATCCCACAGCCCACCTTTAATCTGTATACAAACGCCTCAGAAATGGCAAGTTGTGATTTTAGGGGGGTTGTAATAATTCCTGCTCATTGGTAGAGTTGGTCATTTTTCAATCAGAGGGGTTGGCAGTTCGATCCCAGCTCCCCAGTCCACATCTCGAAGGGTCCTTTGGCAAGATACTGAACCCCAAATTGCTCCCGGTGGCGTAAACATCAGTGTGTGAATGTGTACAGGCTACTATAAATGTGATTAGTTAATACTGATGGGCTCTTCATGTAGAATCCTCTGCCATCAGTGTGTGAATGTGTGTGTTTGTGTGAATGGGTGAATGTGATATGTAATGTAAAAGCGCATTGACCGTTAAAGGGGTGTCTAGGAAGCTAATGTGACTAGCAAAAACATAGTTAGGCATAGCCCTGGAAAAGCAAAAGGATGTCAAACTGTGCGCTTTAGGGGAGCTGGTAACCTGCAAAAACTCAAATTTAAACAAGTGTATTTGTCTAATTTCTAGTCAAAATAATATAATAAGACTTTTTTTGAAGCCACATTCACCTGACAGGTCCAGGTAAAAATCTTATTTCAAGATATAAATAGCACAAAAAAAACAAGGCAAGCATTGCTAGTAATAAGTATTACATGAGTGTGTTGAAATGAGATAATCTAAATTATTAAGATACAGTGTCTCATTTGAATACAATCAACAGGTAACATTTGATTGCATTTCATATCTTTAAATGAGACTTTTACCTTGGTCTGTCAGGTGAATGTGGCTTTCAGTAAGTGAGTTTTTTGCAGTGTAGGTGGACTGGATATTCATACCTTTGAATAGGGCCTAGCTACGTTTCTCCACATTTCAATTCCTCATTTATATGCGAGCCCATCTTTTAATTCAGCGTAATGTTTTATTTATAGTCATGGAAGTCAGGAAGCAAATAAAAATCCCAAAAGCCAGACTATTCATTTAAACATAGCAGTGTCACATCAGGAAAATAAACTGCGATTCTCAAAAGGATTTTGAAAGGCACGGACAAATGATGTGGCCATGCTGATATGGACGTCAGATCAAAAAAGCGCTTTCACGTGGGATTTGTTTTTATCATAGACAATTGACTTTGTCATTTGAAACTTGTTGTTGGTGTTGGGTCTCAGAAAAGCCAGGACATAAGGGGTTTTGTTTTGAATAATCATACTTTTTGCAGTGAAACGCCACTCTGCCAGGTGAAAAGATGACGATTATCACTTCCATTTTATTCAGGGATGTTTGCACTCTCTCTGGGGCAGTGAGCAGTGGTTTAAATAGTAAACTGGCTGTGACAAAGTTTGATGGGTAAATGGGGGAAACATTAAAAACAAAAACGTCAAAACAAGCAGTGTTTTCCATTTGTTGCAGCTGTTAACCAGTTAAATGTCTCTGTTGGCTCCAATCTGACGTTCTCTCATCTTTCAGTATTCCCTGGTATTATCATCTGATATCTTGATTGTCACAGAGCTTCATTCTTACCTGTGGAGCACGTTTCTATCTGCACCCCACCCCAAAAAAAAGTGGAAATATAAGGAGGTTGCAAAGTGAGGTGTTAAAAGCAAGAAAAACTCATTTCTGGGTATTGATCAGCGATTTCCCCTGCTGAGGATCACGAGTGAAATAAAGCAGTGAATATCTCACTTTGTGCACCTTCGAATAACACGGAGTGTGTAAAAAACGGCTGACACAGGAGACATTAAACGCAACATGTGGAGAATTCATCAATGTATTAGCAGCTGTTAAACTCTCTTGAGACTCAAAGAGGTCTCCTAATCTAGATAATTATTACAGTGAGTGATTGGGCAGTCAGGAGGGGGCTCTTTAATTAGCAAACAAGGCCCATCAGTTCTTTTGAGGCTGATTGGGCCCTTGACATTCATGTGTCTGCACTGATGATACTGATGATAGTTCAGCTATAGTTTGGTTTTTTAATTAATCAGGGCTCAAATTATTCCTCTTCTTAGCCATGTTCACTGTTATCAGCTGTTATTGACTCGAATAATCCGCTCAATGCAGATCTGAATCAGAGTTTTTAAGCAAAACTTCAGCTTCCGAGTCAAATGAGACCCTTTTAATCATGGTGGACTCCTGAACTGAAAACCAATTAAACACAATGCGATGTTTCCAAAAGCAAAAAGTATCTGGATCAACGCACTAAACAAAGATTGTCTGCACCTGGACTGCAGGGACACACTGACTGGTTTCATAACACAAAGATGAACGCCGTGTCAGCGCTCCCTCTTGCCTGATCAGGAACTGGGCTGCGTTTGATCACTCCTCTCCTCTTTGCAGTGCACCAGTTTTACCTCCCTGGCGCATTCAAAGCTGTTTGATTCTGCAAAGTAACAACACAACCCCCGTTCCTTTCGTTTCTACCCTTGTGTTTCCTTGTCCGCCCCGCTCTATTTGATGCACAGGCCTTTTGAAATATTCAGCGCTAACCCCTTACATCTTATTACCTGCATCCAACTGGATATACATTGGCAGAAGGCTCCCTGCTATGCAGCTATATGTGGGCGTCTATGTGAGCAGAAAAAGCTCAGAAACCGTCTTTTATTAGATTAATCCTCGTTTTAACACTGAGCTCTACGGCACAGTGCTGGTTGAACCTGCTCCAGTCTAAGACCTTTTCATCCTGGGTTCTATCTTTGAGGCATCTGGTGGACTCACCGGAGATTTAAATGGATGAATGTTGGATGAAAATGAGGGAGAAGATAAGGGGATGGGCAGATAGGGGAAAGGATGACAAAGTAATGCAAAGCAAGAAAAATGGGAAAGACAGGCGTGATGGAAAGAGATGTGAGTCAGTGGGGAGAACTGAAAGCTAATGATGGGAGAAGAGGGGGACAAGGAGGAGAAGGAGAGGCTGAGGTACAACAGAACAAGGAGGGAGGCTTGAGGGAATGAAGTGTTAATGATTGGAGAGGGAGGAGGAGGAGGAGGAGGAGGAGGAGGAGGAGGAGGAGGAGAGGTAGGGAGGAGAAAGAAGGGAAAGAGCAGCACAATTAAGCAACAAGGAATTAAAATGTCAGAGAAGTCGACTGGGACGATGAGAGAGACAGAGTGAAGGAGTGTTAGAGGTTTTATGGATGGCCTTGCCTCGCTGAAGCGTGAGAACACACAAATGCACACACACAAACACAAACACAGAGGCCGGGCAGCAAAGCACATTCAGTGACATATAATAAAACAAACACACTCATGTGTGCACATATTTCGCTGAGAGAGGAGGGTTGTTGTAGGCAGAGAGTGAGTCAGAAACAAGACTGACTTCTAAATTAATCTGCTTATTATGAATAAATGATATTTTATTAAGGCTGCAAAATGTTGAGAATTAATTAGAAATACCCAAAACAAATTCCCAGAGCCAAAGGTGCACTAAAGTCAAGTACATGCACTTCAGAGTTCACGTGTAAAACAAGCAGAAAAACCCGAATGTGTGAGCTGTTGTTTATTTCTTACAAAATGTCTTGAAGATGAATTCTAAAGCGCCTTGGCTGCCTTGAGATAAAGATGACGACCACAAAATGCGACATTCCTAGTTCAAGCACGGTTTGGGGCCTTTGAAGAATGTCATTCTTCATTTTATTCCCTGTCTTCTCTGTGCTGTGATCAGCCAAATGGTGCCCTGAACACGGTCATAAAAGCATTTTACAATACCCTGAAACAAATAAAACAGCAAAAAATAGAAATCCTGTTTTCATAAGTCTGACCATCAATTCATGCAAACAAAGTAGTTTCAGAGATTTGGGAACAGTCAAGCATACCTAATACGTTCAACGACTGCATGAATACAGCGAGGGACATGTGTCTGAGTTGAAGCAGCTAGTTTGTCAGTATGCTATCATTTTATTTATACCAGAGCGTTTGAGTTACTATTTTACACATTTCCTTGTTTGACTAATACTCCACTTTGCAACAAAACGTAATAAACATTTTTACAGCATTTTAAGCAATTACCTGGATAATTCCAATGTTTTTTTTAAGAAAGAAAAAAAACGACAGCCAAAACCAACAAGAAACAAGTCCCAGAGTTTTCAGCCTTTGTGAAAGTAACTGAAAATCTAAATAGTCTAAACTGATGTTTTAGTCAATGGACTTTCTTTCAGTTTCCAATAAAGGACGTAGGCTGTTTCAGAAACCCCACACTACTCACTTTATAGTGCCCTTCTTAGCGAAAAGGCCACTTTGTAGTGGTGTCCGAATTCCAAGTGAGCATTAATATATCCTATTTAGTGCACTCATTGCATCCCACAATGCATTGTGAATGTGGTGTACAAACGATGGGTCCCTTTCCAAGCTAAATTTACCATCATGCATTTTGGTTATAAGATTTTCACGAGTGGAAAGTCGCGTTTGACTGCTCTCAGACGGACCAGAGGAGTTACAAGAGGATCCCCACTGGACTAACGTCAGTTTTTTCTTATGAAGATGACAGATGCGAAACTATAGTCTGTGAACACAAATAAATGAGTTTGACGCGTAAAAGTTTTGTTATTGTATTTATGAACAATTCTGCATTTTATATCTATTTATTATATTTAATTGTTATGTAAAAAATACTCGCAGTATAATATTAGCTATCACTGAAATTCATGCCATTATTTACCAAATTATTATTACTCCTTGTACAGCGTGAATCTGCACGTTTTGTGCGACAACATCGACGTCAATATCGGCGGCCGGAGTAAAGAGGTGTCCAAAATGTTTTTCTCATTGAGCGAACGAGTGCAATACATATTCCACTACAGAGAAGTGCCTATGAAGGGAGTAGGGAATGAGTGAGTGATTTCTGACACAACATCTGAGTAAAAGATTCTGCAAAGCCATGGATAACATTCAACCCTTCAGAAGCCACCAGTGAACATGCATCCATTTATTTTGTTTACTACATTTTCTTGTGATAACTAGCAGCACACCTGTCCACCACTCAACCTCCACACACTCCAACTTTCCCATTCTTCATAAGAGCTTACTCATTTGTGTCCTTGCATTGGCGTTATTATTTGATATGTATGTCGTTTTTACGTCACCGGCCGCATGTTACAACAGAAATGAAAGCAGGTTTCTGTTAAGGCTTTCAGGAATGATGTGCAGCATCCGTTACTGTAAGCGAACGTAAACACAGCCTCATGAGGACCCCCTGCCATTTAACAGCCTTCTGACTGAACGACGCCCTCGTCTATTTGTCACCTCTTCTTCCCGTCTCCTCCTCGCTTTGTTGAGTATGTCTGATTATTATCATCCCGCTGCCTCTCTGTCTCTATCTTGCATCGCTAACACTGACTGCCACTGCTTTTTGTCATGCAGTTCTCATGGGACACTCTTTGCTACTCTTTCTACTCATTGCCCCTTTCTCGTCCCTCATCTCCCTTTTTCTCCCCCCCTCTCTATTCCTATCAATAATTTGTTATGCCACTCTTGCTCTGCGGGGCAGTTCTCATTGGTCTCCATTTCTCTCTCCTCCAGTTCTGATTTGTTATGCCCCTTCAATTCCCCCGTGCACGTCTCATTGGTCACTGTCCGCTGAGATTTCTATTACCCTGTCTCCCGCCTTCCCCCCTCCCTGTATTGTTTGATCTCATACTTTTGCTGTCAGAGATTTGTTTCTCCCTACAGCATGCCACTGAGGTGTTTTTCATCTGCGACGCCTCTATCAGCAGAGAACACAAAGCATGTGCAGCATCGGGAGACTGCGTGTGAGGCGAGCAGCTTCAGTTTTGTCCATCTTTCTGTTCATGGGGAATTATTTAGTCACACAGTGCGGGTATTGCCATTTCAATCTGTCATTAGTGCCACCTGAATGCACCAGAAGGCATATTAGAAGGCTCAGTGGGAATATGGAGGCCATTATTGGAAAACAGAGAAGGGATACACTTTGTGAAATAGTGCACTCCTGTTTCCCGTTAGATGTGATTGGATGTGTGTGTGATTGAATGTGTATTTGTGTCTGTGTGTGTGAGGGAGTAAGCAGTGAGAGGACAAATTTATGGAAATACCACATCATGACAGAGGAATTTTAACTTTGAAGTCACCCAGTCACAGTGACACAGGCCGTTTCACAGGCAAACCAGTTCCCATTGAAAGTGTTTAAGCAGAAAGTATGAACTTTTGAAGATGTGTAACAATCGTGTGTTTAATATGTGAGTTCACAAAGAGTTCTGAAGGTACTAATTAGCTTTTTACAAGCTGGAAAATCATTTATCATCTTCATGACATGTGTTCACAGATATTTAACAGGATAGTTTGTAGCCTCCTCTGGAATAGGAAATGACTCTTATCTCTCTGAAATGCCTCTCCTTGCCTGATGAAACGACAGCCCCAGTTGTTTGTTCAATCATTTCAAACGATTTCTGTACAAGCTTTTCAGACTATTTTGCAGTCGGGTGAGTATTTTTTTTTTAATCTCCAGCAGCAAAGGCAGGAAAAGCATAGAATTAAATATTGTTGGAAATGTCTGGTCAGAAAGAAAGAGAAAATCTATTTGTGAATTACATGGTTCTGAAAGTGATCAAATGCTGCAGGACGATTAAGTGCGTGACATATCAGTCATTTCTCAGGAAACTTAAAAGAGCCATTTTTTGTCTTTTGTGTAAGACGCTTTGTTCAACAAGATATACAGGTGCATCTCAATAAATTAGAATATCTTGGAAAAGTTAATTTATTTCAGTAATGAATTTAAAAGTGAAACTCAAATATATATTGTGGATTAATTGCACACAAAGTGAAATATTTCAAGCCTTTATTTGTTTTAATCTTGATGATTATGGCTTACAGCTCATGAAAACCCCAAAATCAGTATCTCAGAAAATTAGAATATTACCTAAGACCAGTAAAAAAAAGATTTTTAGAACAAAAATGTCGGCCTTCTGAAAAGAACGTTCTTGTATATGCACTCAGTACTTGGTTGGGGCTCCTTTTGCATGAATAACTGCATCAATGTGGCGTGGCATGGAGTCGATCAGCCTGTGACACTGCTGAGGTGTTATGGAAGCCCAGGTTGCTTCGATAGCGGCCTTCAGCTCGTCTGCATTGTTGGGTCTCGTGTCTCTCATTTTCCTCTTGACAATACCCCATAAATTTTCTATGGGGTTCAGGTCAGGTGAGTTTGCTGGCCAATCAAGCACAGTAACCCCATGGTCATTAAACCAGGTACTGGTACTTTTGGCAGTGTGAGCAGGTGCCAAGTCCTGCTGGAAGATGAAATCAGCATCTCCATAAAGCTTGTCAGCAGAGGGAATCATGAAGAGCTCTAAAATTTCCTGGTAGACGGATGCACAATGGACCAACACCAGAAGATGACATGGCTCCCCAAATCATCACTGACTGTGGAAACTTCACACTGGACTTCAAGCAACTTGGATTCTGTGCCTCTCCACTCTTCCTCCAGACTCTGGGACCTTGATTTCCGAATGAAATGCAAAATGTACTTTCATCTGAAAAGAGAACTTTGGACCACTGAGCGACAGACCACTTATTTTTCTCCTTAGCCCAGGTGACGCTTCTGACGTTGTCTCTGGTTCAGGAGTGGCTTGACATGAGGAATGCGACAGTTGTAGCCCATGTCCTGGATACGTCTGTGCGTGGTGGCTCTTGATGCACTGACTCCTGCCTCAGTCCACTCCGTGTGAAACTCCCCCAAATTTTTGAATGAATTCAAGGCTGTGGTTATCCCTGTTGCTTGTCCACCTCTTCCTACCACACTTTTTCCTTCCACTCAACTTTCTATGAATAAGCTTGGATACAGCATTCTGAACATCCAGCTTCTTTAGCAATGATCTTTTAGTCTTACCCTCCTTGTGGAGGGCGTCAATGACTGTCTTCTGCACAAATGTCAAGTCAGCAGTCTCCCCATGATTGTGAAGCCTACTGAACCAGACTGAGAGACTATTTAAAGGCTCAGGAAACCTTGCAGGTGTTTGCAAGTTCAACAATATTGAACTTTTTCACAATATTCTAATTTTCTGAGATACTGATTTTGGGGTTTTCATGAGCTGTAAGCCATAATCATCAAGATTAAAACAAATAAAGGCTTGAAATATTTCACTTTGTGTGCAATTAATCCACAATATATATACGAGTTTCACTTTTAAATTCATTATTGAAATAAATGAACTTTTCCATGATATTCTAATTTATTGAGATGCACCTGTATTCAGTTTGTTGTAGCTCAACAAGCTACAATGTGCCGTGTGGCTTCCATTCAGAAATCAATATGTTCAAGGCTAAATGACAAAGCTGGACTGCAGCAGAGTGGAAACATTAAATGTGTTCTGATGACTTCTTCTTACATCTACACAGGTTTATGTTTAAAAATCTGGAACTCTGTCCGCCAAGCCCTAGCTGCAGCTGTTGAATAAAGGGATGGATCTGTGCTGGTGTTAGTGTCCATCTCTTGGGAGTCATTAGGTCTCATGATTGCTCTGCACAGTCGTATAAAGGCTAAGGTATATGAGGGCATTTTATAGCACCAGGTGCACTTTAAAGTGCAAACACTGCTCCCACCTGATATTCACAGATTCCAAACAGACATTAACTCCCACCAATTTATTTGTTTACCGTTAAATACAAGGGTGGCTTCATGGACACATAGTTCCCTTCATGGCTCACTCAATGGAGATCTAAACATCAGTGAATGTTTACTTTTTATGTCTTTATTATTCCTGCAGGGTGTTTTTTAGACTAATATAGTAAAGCATGTGGAAGCAGACAGGATGGGAAAGAAACATGATCTTCTTTTATATCTTATCCAAATACTACATGACACAGACAGCCATGTTCTAAATGCGTATATGAAGGTAGAGTATCTCTCTGCAGCAGTCAAAGATTAGCCACCTGAACCCAGAAGTAAAATGTGAGTTTCCCCTACAGAGAGAGATAAACAGTTTTCCCAGTGTTACAGTGTCACAAGTAAAGCCACATTTTCATTTTGTGTTAACTTTCCCCCACTGCTTGTTGTAGTAGTGCTACATAATGCATATTAAAGGATTTATATTGTGCATCTATGAATGTATGACATTCTGCGTGACGTGCGGTACCCTGGGAATTCAATACAGTTTAAAAATAAAGCTCTCAGGGTCTCAACAATGCCCGGATACGCATTTATAATAAAGGTTCTGCTGAAGAGGTTAACACTGTGGTGTCTAAGGGCAGTTTTTCATTAAATATGGCTATTGTTTACTGCCTGCTGCTGTCTACTGAACACAGATATTGGGCTCTTTACACCCTCAGGCTATAAATGTGGATTCTTGAGAATAATGCAATGAATGGAGGTTATCGATGTGTTTGATTGCCTGATTGCTTTGATATTGATTTATGCGTACATCTTTTGTTATGCTGTTCAAATGGGTTAAAAAAGAGAAGGTGTGCTTTACTCTGGGCCACTGCAAGGTGTCTGATTCGAGTCATCTTTGAGAATACAATATAAATGAAATGTACTTTAAGTCTGGCCTTGAGCTGTTAAAAACATTTATTACAGACTTTTATCATGTACTTTACTTACTTTGAATGATTGTTATGGAACATAATGATGAGACATTTTCAGCTTATAATACAGAAAAATGTTCTGCTTTGGCACTTAAAGCTACTCAACACATTCACAAGACTTGTGAGATTGCTATGCTTGTAACTTTATTGCACCTACACTAACTCTCACACGTCCAAGTCTCACGGCATTAGACATGGTGAAAGTCCACGTATCTGTTAGCGCTGGTGTTAACTGCTACTTCAGGAGATTAAAGTTATCCTAAAGGCAATAGTAGTCTTTTCTTCCTCTCATCACTATTCTATATGTTTGTGTGGCTTTTACCTTTGTGATCATCTTTATCTGTTATACCTCTGTCATGAGGGAGTTTGATGTACTTGTGTGCATATGGTAAAGAGACTGGAGCACACAGAACCTGTTCTCAAATGAGGGCACATTAAGACCAGACAACACTTGAGGGAACCGGGGACTGAGGGTAATTTGCTTCAATGGGTATCCTCTATAATGAATTCAAAAATGGCTGCTCAGAAAATTGAAAGAAACATGCAAACTGAGAGCCTTGATGATTTGTACTGCTCTAAGACTGACTCACAAATTTGGGCCATGAGAAAGCAATCTGTGCAGGACATATCTCTCTCATCCAGGGGAGAGATTAACTTGTTAACCAAAATAAATAAGCATGCATTACAGCTGCAGGTTTTAACCCATTGGTTGCCAGGCTGGATTCACTTTTAAGATATGCATGATACATGATTTATTATGGGGCAGTTTTAGCGCATGGCGTTAGGGAAATAAGCTGAAGCATATTAGCTGTGTGTGAGCTGGTCCCTCAGCTCTGACTTTGCCCTGGGACTGCATGAGAGCTGTCACTATGTCTGACAAACCAGGCGCCACTGCAACAAATCAGTCTCCTCCCAATCCCAGTCGATATAATGAGACCAGACCTGCAGGCAGCTGGAGGAGTGTGTGTGAGTGTATTCGTGTTTATGTCCGTGTGTATTTTTGGTTTCACAGAGAGATGGGGGAGGAGAGAATACTCAAGAGATTAGAGATTTATTGATTACCCTTTGCAGTGTCTCTCTCCCCCCCCCCCCCCCCCCCTCTCCATCCTCCCCTCTTCCCTGGGTCTTCCATTCTCTGCCAGTTTATTTATAGAGGGTTTGTGGAGGGCAGTGTTTTTGGCTCTGCAGTGTGTTACAGACTTCTACTGACCCGCCTTCTCTTGAAACATCATTACAGCAGCTTATCGAGTGAAACGATCAGCAGCTTCAGAAAAATAAGAGGAGAACATGAAGATAATAAGCTCTTGAATCAAGCAGGCGCTCTTCTCTTTAAGTCTTTGTAAATGCACCATGATGTCTCATCAGCTGCTTTTGAGTCATGTTAAAATGTAAATGTGGGATGCAGCGCTCTGATGAGCATGAATACACAGCAACATGTACACATGTTCATGATTGTGCTTGCGCTGTTTGATAATGTGTGTTTAGAATATGTATGAATGAGAACGTAGGGGGCGGCAGGGGCGAACGAGAGTGTGGGGGCAGGTATTACTTCAGTCTTGGCAGTTTGTGTTTAGATTCACTTGAGGCTGCGGGATGCTAACATCAGGATGTGCTGAATCTGGTGGTCTCCTATAGAAGCAGACCTACAATACAGAGTCTGGCTGTTTAATCTTGTCCTCAAGACCAGCAATGAAAAGAAAATATCATGACAGCAAATGCCCGTAAAATACCATGTGTTCACATTCAGGCTGCGAAGCCCTCTAGCAGCTGCAGTATTTATGACTCCTGCATGATGTGACTTTGAGAATAATTCTTGACATGATTCCTCATTTGAGCTTTTTCTATTGATAGTTAATGTTGGTACCAAGTTATTATCAGTTTGTCTCGTGCAATAATCCAGGCAAGCTCCTACCACAGTCTAAATGTCAAAAACATTTGCAAAGTTTTGGTACTAAAATGTTGCCAGTCAATTTATGACAGTATCTTAGACAGTGCTCTCTCTTTGTTTGGGTCTCTTTAGGTTCATATGCATGAAGATCTGTAGTTCTTTTTAAAGCTTTGCAACCTTTTGATTCGATCGACAATTAGATTAAAATGGTATCGTTTTAAAACACTTGTTATCGAAAATAATGAATTTAATGACTTTATGACGAGATTGTCGAAGTCTCTTTACCAAATCCTTAAGTATGGCTCTGAAGTAAGACCATTGCTTAGGTTTTAAAAAGTACAAATATAAATGTACATTACATATCTTATACATGACATCACTTAAAAAAAGAGTCTACCTTCAAAGATCTAATCTCTAGTTGCTTTACATGGAAATCTATCTATGGTGTACTCCAGTGGTTAATTGACCTGTCCACTGAGACAAGTTTTTCCTCTTCATTTGATGTCATCAGACTTCAACGCTATATCTTAACAATAAGCAAGAGGGCAGCAGCAGAAAAATGATGCTTGAGCCTTCCTAATGTACTTATTACCATTGAACGAGGTGCTGTAGAACATGCCAACTAAAATCTTCTCTCAAACTTTACTGGGTGGGTATACTGTAATTATTTGTCATGACCTAACCTTAACTTGATTCCTCTTCTAAGTCATTAGCATTACAGAAAAACTTAACCTAGAAGGGAAATAACGCAGAAGGCATTTTGTTGTTGCTTTTTGGAGAACCTGTTTGAAGCTCTTCATAAAGCAATCTTTCGCAAAGAAGAAAAAAAGATATCCGTTTCCAGAGGATGATCCATCCTTTCTTTGGCTTGTACTGCTTTCTTAAAGAGTCCCCTACTTACAGTACCACTGAGCAGAGAAAATAATGCAATCAGGAGGAGGAAGATCTGATCCAGGGCCAGTAAAGGAAGATACTGAGTGTGTCAAGCCTTGTAAATGTCGAGGGAGATTCCAATCCTCCATCCAAACACCCCGCAGGTGTAGTGATTGCCTATATTCCATCTTGGCAACAACTACCAGATTTACACAATGCCTCAGCCCAAATGAGTATTCTAATGTGTCCCAGACTCACAGAGTGGGAGTGGGAAGATGACGGCAGGAGGCTTTACAGCACAGCGGAAGCTACACGGCAATATTTCACAGCTTTCGCTTGTGTGAGAGCTGTTACGGCAGGATTTATAACAGTGCATCAAAACACCTGAGGGGAAGTATATTTCTTTTTGCCCACTGCACCATCCTAATAGATTGGAAGACATTAAGTATCTGAGCACCGATGTCATTTTGAAATTCTGTGTAGAGTATGCATAGATTATTTAAAAGGAGATGCTTTAAGCCCCAGGAGAGCAGCCGGGGTTAAAAATCTATGAGCTTAATTAAACGGAAAATACTAAATATATTCAAGTCAGATGCAGATATTTTCCCCTCAATTCATGTAAAAATTGTTGGTATGGATTTTTGGATGGGCAACAGACATCTGCAGGGTTGTTTTATTTACCCAGCATCCCTCCTGTGTGTATTCAGTAATGCTATCATAATGTAGTTTGTGAGTTGAGATTGCATTTGGGTGATGAACAGACTTAAACCCTTTGATACATGCAAACACATCCACGGCACTTTAGCAAAGAAGGACAAAAAAACGTACAACAACCAGCAGCAATGTGTGACCTGCTGGGTTAAATACCTTTTTTGATTTACATACTGGGAGGATCTGAAGTGGGACCAGGCCAAGTAATAGCCCTGGCGGTTTGTAAAGTCAAATGTAATTTAAGTTTTTACCTTTGGCGCACTTTTTCTGAGTTTAGATGGAGGACTTCTCTAAGTGCCTGAAAAGAAATTAAAAAAGATGCTAAGTGGAAAGAAAGATGGGACTCAGGAGCATGTGAGGATTAGAGCATCTATAAATCTGATTGCCAGGATTCAAGATCACAAGATAAATGCTTCACAAGTTAGCAATTCAACTCACTTTCAGCTCTCCTTATCGCACATCGGTTCACTCCTTTCTTCTGCTGACCAGACCAGAACAAACCAGACTTTTCAGACTCCGTCCTCCTCCAAGTGCAGTATTACTGATTTCAATCCTGAACAGGCTTTAATGGGGAAAAAGTAGGTCAGCATGTGAGTGCCCTTTTTCTCCAGGTATGGAGTGGCTAATACGAGCAGTGAGAGGTAACACTGCTGACTGTCTGTGAGCATGCCAGGCTTTATGAGATGCTCAAGTCTCAGTCGGGGGGATACAGGGATGCCAGAGGCAGCCTACAGCACTGACAAACACTCCAGTACTACACTGGTGGGTGTCTATGTTTTATTTATTTTCTATTTTAACAGAAAGGGCAGCACAAAGTAAAATGCACAAAGAATAACAACAGACAAGAAATATGCAGAGATCAGGGCCTTCAAAGAATCATGGGAAACAGTGGCACATGAGTAATTGTACATACTTGTGTTTGTGTGAGTAACGGTGACGATGTGTCACACACAAACAGACATATGTCTTATATATTACTTATGGAATCATTCTATTCCTGTGCACTGAATCACAGTCATCAATACATTCATCAATACATTTTTACATGGGTCAGGTTGGGCTCTTCCCACGTTGCCATGGTTGCTAAAACCATACTGACCTTCATAATGGTCTTCCATCCGCACCTGATTTCACAGTTTTTAACCAAATTTGAATGCTGAAATCCCGATAGTGCTCTCTGTGGAGGTAAAAATAGAAGTATGCCTCAACACGGGAACTGAAAATACTGGGATGACAAGTCATGACAGTAAGAGTAATGATAATAAGAATTATTGAGAGTAATATCATTGTGGTTTGACATACCCTTGCTTGAAGGGATAGTAAAACTAAGACGTTGAATTTAGTTTAGTTCGTGAAGGAAAGCACAAGACTCTGTGGCTTCCTACCGTTAAGAGTTTGCTGAATGCAAACTCTCTGGATGAAGTTAGGAGAGATCAACTCTAAATTGTTGCTTTGCCACTCTTTATCTTGATCACATTCCTCCTTAGTCTCTTTTCGTATGCTGCATGATGTGTGTATGTCATATATCTAAAACGCAGCTCAGGCTGGTAACTGGATAAGTCTGCCTTAAGCACTTTCTGCCAAAAAAAGGTGGGGGTGCAATGAATTGTACTGTACATGCTCACTGTAACTTACATTGAGCAACAACCGGCTTTCAAATCATTGAAGGAACTCAAATCAGTTTTTTTAGGGTGTTTTTTTTTTTTCCTTTCAATAATGTTTCTCTAAGTGAAGGACCTGAAAACTTTTCCATCACAGACACTATCCCCAGATTAGTGCATGTAAATGGTAATATTGGAGGATAAGATGGCTCCACTTTGCACTGCCACCCTTAAAGCGCTCCTGGTGTTTTATAAAACTCTGTATTCCTTACCAGTGTTGTCACTAACGCGTTACAAATTAACGCGTTATTGTAATCTGATTACTTTCTTTCAGTAACGAGTAATCTAACGCGTTCATTTTTCCAAACCAGTAATCTGATTAAAGTTAGTTTCCTTAAGTGGCTGTGCGTTACTATTTTGTTATTGCCTCATAATGTATGTAGAATGCAGAATTTTGTTGTCATTTTCGAAGAGAATGAGCGGAGCTGATACGTTTCACTTTATTCAATGTGTGTGCTTCCACTGGGTCCGCTGCGCTGCGTCTCAGCTCCGGCAGTCCGGAGCCCTCCGGAGCTGATACGTTTCACTTTATTTAATGTGTGTGCTTCCACTGGGTCCGCTGCGCTGCGTCTCAGCTGCGCCTCAGCTCCGGCAGTCCGGAGCCCTCCGGAGCTGATACGCAAGGCTTCTATTTTTGCCGGATGCCGGAGCACGACGCATCAAGTCAGCACAGAAAATAACAAGTGGGACGGGAAGTCAGACACCGATACAACATTAAAACATCCGGTTTATTTTCAGAATAAAAGACTCCTTTTTAACGGTTCAGAAAAACGACTGTATGTGTGTTTGTTTATGTGTTTATAAGGTTAATATAGAGTTTAATACCATGTACATCGTATTATCTCGCGCAGTCACGAGTTAATGTTTAAAATACCGCGGGAATTCCTTTGTCTCTGCACCCCAGCTGACCGGCTGTGCTCTGCGTGCTGCGGACGGAGCACGCAGCCGGTGGGTATTGAAGGACGGGGGTGCACAGAGCCGTCACGCACCGGAGCGGACACGCAATGCACACGGATCTGGTGGAAATTCGGCGTTATGTTGAGGCAGCGAAGGGAGGAAATCGGTAAAAAGTAACTAATAAGTTACTTTTAAAGTAACTTAGTTACTTTGATGAAAAAGTAATCAGTAAAGTAACTGGATTACTTTTTTGAGGAGTAATCAGTAATCAGATTACTTTTTCAAGTAATCTGTGACAACACTGTTCCTTACACACTGGGAAAACATTTTACTCACACTCACTCAGTCTGTTACTTACTAAAAACTCAAGTTAATGAAACCCAAATTCACACAGGCCCCAAAAGGCCCCAAAAGGCTCCTTTCTCTTGAACAGTCAAATAAAATGACTGAGTTTCTTTTGTATGCCCCGACTAGCTGCACACTGATGTTAGTCATAATGGTAGGTTGTCATGGTGGCTCTGTGGCTAACCTTGAAGCCTTGCAGTAAAAGGACTTGAGTTCATTTTTTTTCACTTTCCCCTTAGTGGGAAGATCAGGGAGCTTTTGTTAAATGTCTATTGTTCAGGTGTCAGATGGAGTGGTGCTTCAAGAGGCTGAAGGCTGTAGCTCAGTTGGATCTGACCAGCCTGTCTGACATCCCCTCATTACTTGCTGACATGAATGTTGCACTTTGTTTTTCCTCAACACATTAGCACTCCAGCTCTCAAATTGGAAAATTGTCAAGGAAATGGGCAACAAATGTGTTTTCCCACTTGTTATGTCTGTTTGTTTCCATTTCCTGGAGCTAAACGAGGACAACCAAGACTCAACTAAAATTATTTAATGCGGCTTGTTGATTTATTCATTTATATTGCAACAATCAGTCATGTCATTGTCATGTCAGTTAGACATTTTACATAAAGAAAAAGTGTATTATTTCATCTTTCAAATCCACCATGAGCAACAAGTGGCAACAGTGGATAGAAAATATTTTTAACAGACAGAAACCTGGAGCAGGACCAAAATCATTGGTGCTGCCAATCCACCAAGAATGGCAGTGAGACAAAGAATGACCCACAAACAGATGGAGAGACAGACAGACAGCAATTAATGGGACAATGAATGCTACATTTTATTCAACAAGTCTTCCAAATACAACTGCACAGGTTGTAAGTTCCTGCTGTATCCTCTTACACAACCAAAGTATTGCTACAGGGATAATTACTATCGCACCCAGCCAATCACATCAATCCATTCTGGTTCAAAAAGACAAGCTAAAAATCTTCTTCTTCCATAAGCATCCCCATATACAGTACATCATCCCTTCATCAATCCTCAACCAAGTACAGAGTCTTTGAGCTTCATGTTATACAAGCCACCCACACACACGCTTTTATGTTTTCTTTACGTTGCTTATATTTGTATTCCTGTTAGCATAATAAAAACATAAAACAATATATTGCTGAACTCTGATTGGTGTAAATATGTGACATCACACTTTGCTTTGAACCAGTGAGTGAAAAAAACAAAAACAGAAATGTGAACATGTCGGAGGTTCAATGAGTAGAAGGGCTCTAACCCTGGTAGACGATCCTTTGTTCATGTCAGACTCCATCAAAAACTAAAGATGCTGATTGAGAAAATGAGTTTTTCGAGGCCTCTAATGTGAGGTTTGTTGCCTCTTTGAAAAATAAAGACTTCAAAAGGAAAACAAATACAGATCACAGAGTTTGTGGACACTTTTTAAAGAGCTGTGAGCAAATATTTACCCACGTAATCATTTCATGAATTATTAATGCTCAGAAAGAAATAAGCATTATTTAATGCCTTTTATTTTGCTTTGTAAAAATGATCAAGCTTTTGTTCTTGCTGTCTGTAGATCTGGTAACTTCACACAGGCTGCTCCACTGTTGTCTTGACTGAAATTCAATTTCAAACACGATGGGGAACTTCTCTACCATCGTCATAAAAACAGCAGAGATCATAAGATATAATTCCACTATGTCTCTCTGAAAAACGAAAACAGGAACCAACTGATCTTTGCAGAGACGTCACTATCACTCTTACAATGATTAAGCATTTAATCAGATCATTTCATTATTCCTGTTTGTCCTGTGCTTTTAATTCTTTGTTGTTCAATAATGACTTTACACTGACTTGAATGAGCTCCGTCCAGTTTCTCTCTGTATCATATTACATTGTGCTGCTCTGTTTCAGACCCACTTACCAGACTTTATTGTATCACTATAATGTTACAGTAGAGACTGTGTGATTGTATAACACTGGATCCCCCCCTCTCTTTTACTTAATTTGATCTCCCTCTCCCTGTGCCTCCTGTGCCAAGCCTCTGTAAACAATAGAAGAAGATCTCTGTTTGTTGGAGGAGGCGGTCAGGGGCGGAAACGGATTAGCCGAAATTGCATAGAAGAATATTCAGAAAACACCCACGTCAGGTGAACACACAGTGACAAAACAGCACTTTGGAGTTCTTGCTCTGACAGGACCCTTCTTTGGCTTCTGGTTTTTATTGCACAAAACAAAGGTGTGTATGGTAAGATGTTTGTTTTTTTCAAGATAGATAGGACTCGCGCACAAACTACTTCACATAATGTCACAGTTCATTGTAAATGGAAACGGATAAGGACATAAATGTGGACAAACAAGCAGAGTGGAAATGGTCTGTTCTGAGAAAGAGTAACACTGCTACAAACTGGAACAGATAATGCAGGAACAGGAAGGTAGGATGGCATGAGTATTAGATCAAATCAGGCGGACATCACTTCCCTGTTGGAGAACGATTTTGTCCTGAATTGGTCGGTTGAGCATTTGAAATATGCTGATGCAGAAAAAACATCAATAAAATCATTCTCGAAGGCTGTGCAACCAGATTTTGTAGCTTATAGCTCCTGTGGAGTTTTTTTTACAGGATATAAAACAGACTAACATTAATAATGATGCCTTATATGATGAATTTCCTATATAAGCTACAAAAGTAAATGAGTCCACCAGCAAGAAGATGGACTGTCTCCATAAATGTCTATAACCATGAGGTCATTAAAGGTATGGTGTGGAAACAGACTTTGTTTACATTTTCAAAAAGAAAGATTTAGATTCACAGTTGTGTTTAACTAAGAAAAGTTAATGCTACTTAATCCAGCGTACACTGTAAGATTTCAGGCCGATTTAGACCTGATTTTTGAGTTGCAAGCTTGATTCTGAATCGTGCTGAATTTCAGTGCTGTGCAGTGTACAGAAGGCGAGACTGCCTATCACTCCCCAGTCTGCTGTTCCAAACTGGTCAGATGAATTTCTAGCATGTTTGAAATGTTGGTCATATGACTGCACTCACTGTCACATTGAGAGCAGAGCTATAAACTGAGCCTCCAATCTAAGAGCTTTTTTTCCTGATTACAGCTGCGCATACAGCAGGCTGCTGTTTGATGTGTCCTTCCCTCCTATCAAGAAAGATATGAACGAAACATTGGCAGGAAATAGCCGCAGACCTCCAGCTGACAGAGAGTATTAGTTATGACTGAACTTACCAACTTGATCATACAGTGTGAGCACATTAATCATGAGCTTTGAATGTGCGTCATAAACGATTCAGTCGTTCCGTGTAAGCTGACAGTCCACCACGACTTTTATTCAATCGTACAGTGTACGCCAGGCTTTAGGCATGTACAGAACATGATACACAAACAGATAACATGGACAGCTTTTTCCACAGGTGAAGACTGACACTAAATTTAAGTTCCTACGGTCGCTTTAAACAAAAAGGAAAAAAACTATTTATGATTTTATCTGCTCTGTAGCTTCAAGCCATCCATAGAGAGGATTTCAGTAGAGCAGTGATAGCGGCCTAAGTGTGGTGTCACTACTGTTTGTCTAATCGGGTATCGTATTGTTTAAGCTGAAACCACTTAAGGGGCCTGGCACTGACTGTGTAAAGCTCAAAATGGCTGTGACTGGACAGCAAGCTCTTCACACAATGTCACAGTTGAATGATACTGGCAACAGGGAATAGGACCCAAATGCAGACAAACCAGCACAGTATGAAATGCTAGTGAACATTTACAGATAAAGACAAGGGGACAAGGTCACATATTCCAACAGATAAGCAGGATAGGTTGTCAGATAGGCCTCAGCAAAATGTGCCATAACTGACAACTTGCCCAACATAACAGCCAACTTGTAAACAGAGTGCAGTAACTAAATAGAAAAACAAGCTACAGCTACAGTGGATCTGTAGCATCCATAAACATTAAATGTAACAATTAACCACAATTAAAATTCAGTCTCTATCTGTGTGTTTCTTCTGTAGACAGATCCGATGGTTAACTTGTTTGGTTTCTGGTTAGCAACCTCTACAACAAGGATTAAGACCCAAATACAGATAAAGCAGCAGAGAAGGAAATGTGACAGGTTAACATACTGGAACAGATAAGCAGGCATGGACGTCAGAAGAGTTTAACTGACAGGAGGTAAAATTAATAAGTTGGCCAACAAGGCGGGTGACAAGTAAACAAAGTACAGAGAGTAGAAGAACAGGAAGCTGAAAATCAGTGCAAAGCTGTGGTTGAAGTGCCTCTGTCCAATCAATAAACACAATTAGCTCTGTGCTTTATGTTACTGTTAATTATCGGACTACACATCGTAGCAAAGTGAGAAGTTAAACTACAGGAGGTATGTCAAGCCATCAGTTAAGGGTGGATAAAAGTCCTTTAAAACTGAACAGACTTGAAGTAACCATGAAGTGTCAGGGTGCACAGGGGAGACTGACTGACCACTGGAAAGTTACACTGACAGCAGCTAGAACTGATTCAGTCAGAGCTAACCACCAATAAGCAGCTATTGTCACACTCTCTGTCCCTCCACTGAGAATACAAGGAGTCTGGTGGATCTTTGACAATCACTAGAAGCACAATTACAGCCCATTGAAAGAGTCGACCACTGTGTGGGTGCTGGTGTAGTAACACTGATATTGGCTCCAGCTTACTGGTGTATGTGTGTTCAGTAGATAGCAGGAACCATTAAATGTTCCTGTTCATCAACCCTGAATATTTTTCATCTTTAGCTCTCAGCATACTGGCAGGCCTGTGTGTTTTAAAGAAGATTAAATCTCATTCATGTACAACATCATCTTTCTGCTAGCACTTTTCAGGCTTGCAAATCAGGGACTTCAACAAGTGCTGGCTTAATTACAGTTTGCTAATTTTGTCTATTTTTGATTATGTCAACCTCGCCCCTCAGTGTGTGAGTGTGGGGAAGCTGGAGCGCTCAGTTAGGAGGAGACTTTAGCGATTGATAAATATTAGCACAATAATTGAAGAGGAGAAGAAGAAGAATTGCATTTTACTGCACAGAGATGGTCAACATTAACATATTACGGGCTGCTTCAGAAAACACCAGAAAACACTGGTGGCAGCAACATCAAAATGATCAAAAGTTAATTTGAGACATCCTTTCCAACATTGCAACCACCATCAAAACTTCAAAACTCAGATTCAGAAACAAATGAGGGACATACTAACACTTTTTCCATATATTGTACAGTCTATGAATCTAATCTTTGCTGCTGCATGTTGTGGTTTGTATTACTGAGGTGAAGCAAATGTGAGATACATTCAAAAAATGTGTGTGAGTTTCCTTTTGTGCCAAGCGATCTATGAAAATCACTTGAAAGTCTATTTTCTGTCAGAGATGGAGACAGTCTTTTATACCGTACAGGAATTGTGAGACATTTGTGCGGTGCAAGAATGACTATTTGTAGTAAATGTGTATCTTGGTAAATTGTAGTACTGTGTGTTGAATTTGAGCTGATGAGTTTCATCTCACACTCTCACCTCCTCACAAAGCAAACACCCACAGAAGATTTGTTGTAGGTTGAACTTCAAGGCTTTTGCATTTGGAAAGGTTTGCAGAGCGACAAGATTAGGGATGAATGGTAACCGGTTTATGTAAATCTCAATAAAGCTTCACTAGAGTTTGTAAATGTAGTATTAAGATGAGTGTGTGAGGCTTAAGTAGGAACTTCAACCTCTTTCTGAATGACTTCCAACTGTACAGACAAAATAAAAGACTGAAATGTAGTAAATTATGTATTTAATCAGTAGAATTTAAACCGCCTTTAATGCATTTATATCTATGAGTGGAGCATAATTATCTGTCGCCTGATGAAATGCAGATCAATGTGACATGAATGCATCTCAGCGCTCTTTTATTCCTTTATTGACTCTTTGATGGAGGGCTCAGTCATGTGAGGCATGCTTTCCTGACTCATGAAGATCATGGTATTGCATATTCTGCAAAAGGAGAGGGGTTTTTGTTATGTTTTTTCTTTCATACAGCATATAAATACATGCTTCTGTAAACAGATGTGGGGAAAGTGGGTGTAGCTGCTAATTAATATAAATGAAAAAATAGCGGGGGTTGGGAGTAGTTATGAATTACATCAAATGAATTAATTTGTCTTAGAAAATGGGCGGCTGGTGTGACACTTGATTGGTGTTAATTTGCTCTCAGTGATTTAAGGAGCATGCTATCAGAAAAATATGCAAAGACGAAAATGTTAAGTGAAGATATTAACTATTTTGTTCTGGTAACATATGTTCAGCTACATTGGCTTAAAGACGTTAGTTTGTCATTATTTCATTAGCGGTCCTAATTAGCTGCATATTCTGCTGGTGACATACATTTAATGTGCTGCTAGCTGCACGCCGTGGAGTTTGTTTTTCTCAGAGCAGAGAGAGACACTTTAACGCAGAGAAGAAGCTGCTGGAGGGAAGTCTGGTGTTTGTGCGCTCCTCAGCGACAAGGGGCAGGATGTTTAGCATCTTTAAATTCCCCATCTAAAGGCAGCAAACAGCCGCAGGTTTCCTGTTTACACAATTGCTTTCTTACAAAAACATTATTTTAGTGAAAACATATGCATAATTGGGTGTTGAAACTTGTATTCTGTTTTTCTGTTTGGAACAGGAGGGTTGACTTGTGTCACATGTTCCAAAGAAATACAATTAATGATTAAAACATAGATGTACAATGAGATTGAAGATGCAAATACTTTAAAGTCATAAAGTAGTCATATTTTTATGTGCAGGGCTGCAGATTATGTTAAGAATTCAGTTTCTTCTTTTTGCTGCTGCATATACAGGCTTTATAAAGCAGCTCTCACAAAGTGACTCCTATAGGGGGGTGACCACAGCGATCAAGGATGGCATTTTCCTTGCTGAGCCAATGCCCTTCAAAGGTTTCATCCAGCTGAGCCCGACTTAGTGATCCTGCAGTATACCTTAAATAATCTCTAAAATCTTTTATTGAACAGAATCAGGCTCCAAAGTCTGGACCAACAACTGGAACTTAAAAAGACAAATAAAGCACAAATTCAACACAGAATCAATAATCACGCCCTTGGGTCTTCAGACATTTTAGAAAAAAAATAAGTCACAGCAGAGATCAGGTTCATTCAAAATTAGACTGTATCCATCCTCTACCTCCAGGACAAGTCGTAACAAGATTAAATGATTAGCAAGCTTCTGAAAAAAGGAAGTTTTCCTGCTGACAACAACAGACGTTTGTATTTAAAACATGAAAGGAGAGAGTGCACAGGCCTCAGGGGAGCTGCTGGATGAAAAGATCCTCCCTGAGGATGTGACTTTACTCTCAACACTTAAACCTGAACAAGCTTTAACAAGAAAAATCTGCTATCAGGACAGTTAAGTTCACATTTGGCCTCAGATGTTTTTCTGAGCTTTTACGGCCAACAGACAAGGTTGAACTGTGTTTAAGGCTGATAAAAACAGAATCGATAAGAAGAGCCTTAGACCATCCACTTCACAGGTGTAAATCTAATGTTGACCAGCTCCTCCTGCTGTAAAAGTCAACTGTAATAGATTCATCACCTTAACTATTTTGTCCCAGATGCATTTCCATTGTTTTCTTTCAAATGCTGTCATAACTTAACTCCTGAAAGCACTTCCTGCTGCAGCAGACACAGCGTACAAATGAAAAGCACTTTCTGACATTTTTCTGGGGACTCAGTAGCATCTAGTGAGTGAAGAATTTTACTCCAAAGGTAAATATTGGAAAAACAACCATCTGCAGAGCTCACAGTGGGACATTGTGTCTATTTTTTATGGTGCTGTTGAGTTTTTTTTGTTTTTTTCAAATGTTCTTCACTGCTGTGAGAACCAGAAATGAAATCCCACTTGCCTCCACTCAGTTTGGTTGGCTGCACATATCTCAGTGGCAGATATTGCAAATCATCAGAAAATACAAGCAGAAAAGTCCCCAAAGTGTTGTAAATTCTGCTTCAAATCCTCTCCACACTTTCAGGAAATTATAATCTGATGGGGAAATGCTGAATACTTGATTTTTTTGATTGCCTGAGGGTAGTCAAGTTTAAACATGTTCAGGTAAAAAAAAAGTTAAATCAGTAAAAGACACATCCTCCAAGCGGAAGGATCGTTTAATTATTCAATGCACAAACAAATAAATAAACAAAGAGCATCTGGCGAAAATGTTCTAAAGAAACTGAATCATAATGAAAAGTTTAATAAACTTTACATGACCTCAATACATCACAAAATGTGTCCTTGGAAGGATCCACTGTTTGTTGGAGCTTTCAAATGTTCTTGATTATTCTGAAGTGGGAACTTGTTGTGATGAACAGGAATGTAATTGTCTTTGTTTTTTACACTGTGATTTTGGAATAATTATGTACAATTAAAATATTATCACGCAGCTTCAGACACAGTTTAATGTTGGCAGCCCTGTCTTGTTCTCTAAAAAATGCTTTGACATCAGAGAAGAGTGTGAGCTGAGTGTAGATATAAATATAAATGTCAGATGCAAACATTCAGCAAATGAAACATGTCGACCCAAAGATTTGGTACATGAGTGCCTTAGGCCAACACAGTTTTTAAGAAGTTACCAACTCTCTGAGAGTTTTATTAAAATTTCACTTTTGAGCTTTAGTGGCCTTTTAAATTGAATTTACTGAAAGTTAATTTTGTGCCCCATCAGGCATTTCAGTCATAAAATGTCCATTAGGTTACATTTTTTAAATCAAATGACTCTAAAATGAAATGCAGGGTTTGTAATTTTTGAAAACCAGCATGATTTCGAAAGTAGCATTCCCTCAGTGCTCCGTCTGCACCCTCCCCCTCCCCTCTGTGCTCCCTCAAAAGCCACGTCCCTCACTTACATGCACAAGCGCCATTGGTCCAGAAGCGGACCTTAGCTCATGCTTTGAGTGTGGGCTTGTGCATGCATGGGGTAGAGAACGAGCAGGGAGACAGGGAGGCATGATTGGGTCATCAAACTGTTACCTCGTGGCAGACATTGGTCAAAGTTTTTACAGGCTTACAGCTGCTACAGATGACAGTTTTCTTCGTTTCTTTTTCAGAGCACATGAATTATTAATGTCTGTCAGGACCTAAAGACAATTTCAACCAAAATCTTAAAAAGTGTGTCTGGAGAAAATTACCAACCCAAGTTTCCAACTGACTGAAAATCAACAGCCCAGCTGTGCATAGACTTAAAGGCATGCACCTTTTAGAGCAGATTTTCAGGCCTAAACAAATGCTCTCTTCAGACACACCTCTTTCATCTTTCAATATCCCACCTCCTCTCCTGTCTCCACACTTCTCCCGCCTCTTCCTTCCTGTTTCCCAAGCAGGGATCTGTAAAGCAGAGACAGCAGCAGATAAGTGCTAATTAACATCTGAAATCAAGATTCTGTCATCAATTTCAAGAGACAATATGAATCCCAAAGTTGATTGAGTTCCAGGTTTGTCTTGTAGGCCATAGAAAGTATCTTCTTTTGTTTAGAGAGTCTGTTTGTTCTCCCTCAGTTGAACTCTTGCGACAACACTCTGTTATAATGTCTATACACACAGCTTCCCTTAGTGGACGGGGCACTCTTTCTTACCCCACATGGTGGCAGGGCTCACAGTTGGAGAGGGAGAGGTTCACTCATAAAAAGCCTGAGCGAAACATGTAAAAAGGAATCATCTGATATTGGGCGCCTGAGACTTCTGTTTTGGTATCAAAATAGGTATAATTTGATTTCTACTAGTATTGTATTTAAGTTTAATATTCTGGTATCCAGTTAATACTTGTGTTTCCTACGACCCCACTACATTAAGCAGTGATTTTCCATAACACGGTAGGGAGTTAGAGCAATTTCTGCCGCCCCTTTAACCATTAGTTAAAGCAACAGCCCACTTATTTAATCATCTTGCAAGCAAGACATCATTTTAACCACACCTTTAACAGGCAGACAGGTTGAAATTGAGATACTAATCCGTGCTGCACTGAGTCATTACAACATAGTGCCTTGAAAGCATTCATTCACTAACACCCTCTCTGACACAGAGAGGTGGAGCCCTGTGGTCAGTGAGCGTGAAGGGCAGTCAGAGCGCAACACGCAGCAGACCTGGACTTTACTGTCACAAATCACTCTCATAGGTTACTTTTATATTCTTGTCACCGTGGCCGGTATGATGAGCATATTCACCTGCTTTGCTTTCGGCTTTTTGCCGTGTTTTGGATGGTAGCTACTAGCTAAGCTAACTTTAAGCTAACTATTACCTGCTGCCATCAGTGGGTAGCGTAAATGATGTTAACTCTTGCAGGCCCATGAGATAATGCTTCTGCAGGCTGTAATGTCAGCTTCTGGATAGCTCACTGAGGAGAGAAGTCAGAAAAAGTTGAGCATCTTTGGCTCTGACTTTTAGTGAGTGATAGCAAAATTAAGCACCGAAATCTGTGTTGTGATTCGGCCCGGTAGCAGTCGGACATGTTGTTACAGGTATCATATTAGTACCGGATTTCGGTACCCATCCATAACTATCAGTCAAAGCCGCTTTCTCTAAACAAAGAACAGCATTTCTGTAAGTGTTTGAATCCATGCAGAGATCATTTGTGAAGAAAAAGAACAATGAGGGCTTTTATAGTTCTTGCATACAAAAAAAAAAAAAGTTATACATTTATCTTTCTCTTATTATGTAACCATTTCAGGAGTCACAGCTTTCTTTCTCATATTAATAATTTACTCATCAAGTGAATAGCTTGAACCGGGACCTTCACATTTCAGAATAAGCCCCTCATAGGAATATAGGTTAAAACCTTGCCTCAGGATCAGGGTGGAAAAATGATTCATGTGGCCATCATAGATTGCAATACATCAGTCCAGAGGGGCTCACATCCAAACCTCCTACCTACCTGATTTTTTAAACATTTGTATAAATAAAAAGCACTGTGAGGTCAAATCAGATCAAGTGTAAGAAATATCAAAACCAACAACCTTCAAACTTCATCACCAGACTGTATAGCAGGTTTAAGGAGCAGAATTCAGTCTTTTGAGACAAACCTCACACATGGTTTGAACATCAAAGCATCACAAGAGAAATAAAACATGAAGAATGAAAACTCACACTAACAATCCTCCCTGTGCCGTCCATGAAACTCTTTTCTTGGCTCATCATTAACTCCCGGAGTTTCACATATAATTCATATAAGAAGTATGACCTTAAACATACACTTATTATAATAACATGTATTCTCCGGGACTTATAATTGCTTTCCGATCAGAGCGCTGATAGACCTGTAGTGTGAATGTAGTAATTAAATAATCTACATGTGTTATACATCGCAAGGAGTACAGAATATACTGCACATGTTCATAAATTGTTCATGGACGCATTTTCATCAGTATTTTGTCGTAAGAAAGAACAGTATGGATAGTTCTGCTCAACTTTGATAAGTACTGTGATTTCTCCAATACAGTAAAGGAAGTATTGCTGAAGGTATTTATTGAAGAAAACTGTATATTCTCACCAGAGGCCCGGCTTCAAACCTGCTGTGAGAGAAAGAGGCACTCAAGATGGCTGCATCAACTTTAAACACTTCAATTTAGTGTAAAATTTTAAGATGCTGTGACCAGAGTCAAAGCAAAACTTTCAAATCTAACAGAACAAAACTAGACCACATTTTGAAAACTTTGGTTATGTAATGATGAAAGACGTCAATGCTATCTATTATCTCTTATTCACAAAGAACATAAAATCGGATTAATAAATCATTAGAAAAACAAAGATTTGGCAGATTTCAAGTGGAAGAGGAGACTCTTTTCATGTCAGATCACTCTCTGGCGTATGGGGGCAAAACAGATTAAAAAGAAACCCTATAGAGCCTACCAGCCTGCTCTCATTCCCAAAACATCAAATGCAGAGGCTTTGTTATAGGTGCCAGTGTCTCATACAGATGCACAAGGTACCCTTGAGCCCCCGCATGAGATACACCAGGCTTTGAATTGTGTTGTAAGCACACCAGACTCAATATTTGACTAGAAACAGCTTTTAGTGACAAGGTATAAAGGCCAAAAAGTCAGCCAGGATGGATGGCCAAAACAAAGCAGGAACTTGGCCCTCGAGAATGGGTTTGCAGCACAGACTGTAAAATCATGGATGTAGTCTCAGTGATGGATGTGTCATTGGTCAAAAGTCAGAAGCCTTGGGGGCTGAATTAATTTAGCCCAACTGATCAGCAAATCAAGGGGGCTTGCCATGACACCTGTCCCTTATTTATAATGGGGATGCTACTATGCTTGGGGTTAAAGAAATCATCGACTATATAAAACATGGACATAGTCTCAGTGGCATCACCCATTTGGTTCTGATTCTGAGTTTTGCAGCCCATCAATGTTCATTTGGTCGCCAATTTTGAATTGCTGTCTTCAAGTATTGATCAACCTAGTAACAGCCAAAGAGGTGGAGCTGAGACTTGCCTTAAGCACCAACAGCTAAAATCTCCCTGCCTCTTGAGTCAGATCAGCCACACCCTGAATTTATATCAATATTCATACCAGGCAGTCATATCATAGTCATACCTATGAAAAAGGTATATATTGGAAAAATCAAATTTTGGTTTACAAAAACAGAAAGCAAAACACCTTACACAGTACACTTGAACAAACAGGAATTCAATTAAAGTCACAACCAAGCATCGTTCTAAGATTATGCACCGTTGGATTTCAGTAAATAGGACAGAAGCTTAAATTGAAAAAAGAATAATTAGAAATGCTACAGTAATATTTGTGCAAGACAAAAACACGTAGATAAAGGTGATATGAGGAACTGTAGATCACACAAGGCGTTCGGTGGATTCTGATTGGTCGATCAGGCATATTTCAGAAGGATGGTTCAAAGTGGGAGTTAAAAAATGAAATCAAACACTTGTTTTTATGTCTACAAAGGCATTTCATCTCATGTCCTAGTGAACTATGTATATGAGTAATTGTCAGGAAATATGACTTTCAGGGGAAAAAAAAAATCATTTACTGATGCTGCCTTTACAAGAACAGAAAACGCTCCTCTTCCTTCAAATCCCTGCTGTTCTCATTGATTGCACTTCTTCCTCTTGTGCACCAGATGCTACACATATGGCTCCGCTTCTATTATTAACATTAACTGAATGAAGCTTGCAATGGAAAGTTCTCAGTTAATCACATTTGTAGCACATTGCTTTATTTCTGCCTTTTTCTTCAGCGAATGAATCTGTCTCTGGTCGATTACTCTTGAAGAAATATGTCCATGCAGTTTACATTCTCCATGTATGTGGAGTGTAACCCCATGCACCCAAGTGGTTATATACTTCTCTCCAATGAGCTTAAGAATCTGACTTCAAATGTTAAGAGCCATCAAATCCCTTGGTTCCCTTTTCATCCTTCACCCTCTTACTGCGGCCAATCTTCATTAGAGAATAATGTATACTCGGGGGCATAATAAGGGTCCTTTGTGAGTGACAGTGACCCAAAGACTCTTAATTTGAGAGTAGCTGAAATCTCCCAGCCGAGCTGTATAGTGAACAGAAACCTGCCTCAATGAATGGCGCCTCATATGAGTGCTTTCTTATTTCTGCCTTGGCCTACTTCTGGCTCAAAAGCTCATTAAATAAGATCTCATGTTGAAGCTGGAAATAGAAAGAAAAGTTTGGAATGAGAACAATAATCACGTATGAAGCTGTGTAAATCTTTGGCCACTGGGAGTTCTGGGGAGACGCTGGTTAGAGTGTGCATGGATGTTTCCTATAGATAAATCTTTAAGTCTTTACTAATGTGCGTCATAAATGTGTTTCTGTTTTTCTCTCCCACTGTCATTCTGCTCCTCTTAAGGCAAACATGATGTGGTTCTTGAGAAATTCAAAGCAGAAAAACAGGATCCACACAGGCTTTGGAATCCAGAGATAAAACATATCCTCCCAGAGCAGCTGAATTCTTCAAACACCGGCCCCAACTGACTGTAAATGGTCTTGCATATTAAAAAGCCAACCTCTTTAATGAAGGTGGTAATTGCTCTAATATCACAGTTCAGTTCTTTTAGTGGGAAATTCATACCTTCTTACTTTGAAATATTAGGAGAATTGCAGGCCATTAAGACCAAAACGTTTTCATATTTCAAAATGAGACAAACTCTGGTTTGTAGAGTTCAACTCATTTGAAACAGAGAACTTGATCTAAAGGGAACATCATGCAGAGCAGGTTAACTATATAAACATATGGAGGAAATGTCTATAATGTTGATACTGAGCACAACTGTAAATAGTTCAATTACAAAGTATTTATTTTTACGCTCCAAAACATCTCATTTGCAAATACAATATCCGCCTGTGGTAGTAGTAGCAGCAGCTGTGTACCACATTATCAAAAATGTCCTGGTTATATTTAGTTGCTGGTAGCGCTTGGTCATTGTCAGGGGAAAGACTGTCATCTTGGTTTAAGTCAAGAAACTTCAGCAAAGATGTGAATCATTAAAGAAAGAGTGATTGTTAAAACATATTCTATCTTTAACCCCAACCAAAGTGCTTTTGTTGCCTAAAGGTAACTACAGATAGAACTGGGACTGTGCATGTAAAACTTGTCTCTGGAGTCCACGTTCTGCACTGTGCAATTATCCTCCCCCAATCAACTCCCAGTGACTCCAGTGTAACAATCAAGCTGCATTTGTGAACGAAAACAGCCACATTTTTCACTCGGACTTTATCCGCAGTTTCTCCTGCAGGCCCCTAGTATATTTTCCACATTAAGTCAGAGTGAGCCTATGTGAGGACGCAGCAGGATATAATCAGGAGAATTCACCTTGAGCAAGTGGGAGGGGGTGGCGACGTTTATTCCCTGCTATTGGTGCCCAACCTTAGGCTGTGTTTTGTTTCTGTTTGCCAGTATGTTCTTTCCTGCTCTTTTGTTGATAGCATGATGCTGTCGAATTACACAAAGCGTTAATATAAAGACATATATTCTCAATATAGCATCGTATAGCAGACTCCGTCGCTTCGTCCGCCAGTTCCACGTTGTTCTTTTTACATCATGTCTTGCCTCAGGAGACCCACCAACCATCCTCCCGTCTGACAGGGATATTCTCCAGCTGTGAGGTGCATGTGTGAACAACCACATCAGGAGAAGTTCAGAAGCAGTCCTTCTGAAATTCTCCTGAAATAACCTTCTGTCAATTGTCTGCCACAGTCGAGGTAGATACTGTAAGAAACTGTCAGTGAACCAGAATATTTCCCCAGTTCTAAACCCAGAAATGTCACCAAAGACATTACCTTTATAGGTTAATTCTGTTTTGGTACAAATAATTATTTAAAAAAATGTTCAATTAAAATTGGATCAAGGTCTAAATAAAGATTTTGACTAATTAGGATTATTGGTAACAGATATAAAGATAATAGTTTCATTTCCCTTATGAAAGTATTTCTGATTTTACAACTTAATCACCATAAGACTTCCTTCTACCATTCCTGTGACTGATTATCTCAGGGTGCTTTAACATCTATAGGTTTGGTCCCAGCAGACTCTGGTGTGAGTGTGTGTATGTGTGTGCGTGCTAATTCAAGAGACTGCCAGTAGAATGTTGGTGCATACGAAACAACTGGGCCAAGTCCACTTCAAAAGAAGGCGCTCAGTTTGCTTCTAACCAAACTCTGGTGTGTCTTTGTTTGATTGTGGTGTTAAAGTCAAGCAGACTGACTGTGTGGGACCAGAATATGAATTTAAAAGCATACGTATTATTAATTGAATATGCTAATTGTGAGCAAACAATGTTCAAAGGGATCTATTTAAGCAACCTATATAATTATGCAAGATCATTTGGTAAACATGCTAACGTGTCAGCACATGAGTGCAGAGAATTTCCATGATACATCAGAAAGATAAAAGAGAATGTCCTCATTAAAAAACAAATAAGATAGCGATCACACAGAATCTATATCTTTTATGTTACAGAAAGAAACCCTCGTTTCATCCTTTTATTGCCACTGGCACTATTCCAGCCTGCTTTAAATATGCAGCGGTGCAGCCTCTTAACAAAACCTAAACTCCTCACAACTTACCAACTACAGACACTTTTCAAAATGACCTTTCTTATCAAAGATACTTTAAGAGTTTTTTTTGTGTGGAAATGTTGCCACATCATCAAATTAATTTCCTGGATAAATCCCATCTGGTTTCAGGGCTGCTACCAATGCTAAGTCTGCATTACTCAAAGTAAAACTGGGCTGTCGTTAGGTTATCTGAAAGTTAGGATGAGACAGTCTTTCCAGGATGGCGGGAACTGCCGATGACGTTACTGTTAGCTGGAAAGAAACAGTCCCACACATCTTCACCCATCTCCCTCAATCTCTCTATTTTCTGCACCTCCAGTTGTGATAGATGGCTGTTCAACATGGAGTCTGGTTCTGTTTGAGGTTTCTGCCTGTTAAAAGTTTTAGCTTAGGGCCTACTCCACATCAAAACACAAAACGTACTGTTACAGCTGTCATGAGCATGCCAAGTCAAAAACAATGTCCTTGACATGCTAAAAGTTTCTCGACATTCCTCTGCAATGACCATTTCATCGACAAAGTTGTCCACATTGAGGCGCCTCTGCTCGTCAACATAGTGGGAGAGCAACTGTGTATGTTATGTAAAAAGTCCAGTGAGCAACATTAACACCAGTACTAGTTGAATTACGTCTGCTATCGCACTAATCTCATGTAAACAAAAGTGACAGCGTTGCACAATCTAAAATACCCGCCTACGTGTGGACTAGGCCTAACACTGTAGCCAAATGTTGCTTAGTCATGCTGGATTTATGTTGGGTCTCTGTGGCAAATATAACAAGTACTTTCCTTTTGTACAAGTCTGGACTTGCTCTTTTTAAATGTATTGAGATAACTTCTGTTTGATTTTGTGCTTCATTAATACAAATTGTTTGATTGCCTAACCCACATTTTGTCATTTTGTTACTTTTACACAAAGTCAGGATAACAGTTTACTCCTGTTTCACGTGGTCGTGCTAAGCTTACTTAATAAGCTGCTGACTGCCGCTTTAAACGGGCTTTACAGATGTGATAGTAAATATATTTTCTTACTTACTTTCTGCAGAAAAGCAAATAAACATATTTTTCCTCAACATAGAGCTATTTATTTAAACTAGGTTGTTTTTTTAAAAGGCTTGTGTTGCTTTGCTCTGTCTCCTCTGTTCATCCTTTATCCTGACTGTCGCGGCTTTTCGAGTATTTGACAAGTGCTTTTTTTTGGTTTCCCTCTTCAACCTTACACACCCTCACTTGCATGTATTTTAAAAAACAAACCCGAAGCCACAAAAAGGCTGACCATATTTGTATGCACCACCACGTTTGACTATGTTGATGTTTCGGGTGAGAGTTTGACTTTGTTGTTTGCACACTGACAGCTTTATGCCTGTTTGTGTTTCTCCTTGCAGTTGGGAGGATGTGGCATACTGGGGGTGGGAGTCTGGCTCTCAGTGACCCAGGGAAACTTTGCCACCCTGTCATCATCCCTTCCCTCCCTGTCGGCAGCCAACCTGCTCATCGCAGTGGGGACAATCATCATGGTGATTGGCTGTCTGGGCTGTGTGGGAGCTGTCAAGGAGAGCCGTCCTCTGCTGCTCACGGTAAGACGTTTTGCATGAAAGGTTTGTGATGCAAAGGCTGATTCTAAAGGTTGTGCTGATGTTATGACGCCACATGCTTGTATTACACTCTGTTGTTGACGTTACAAAAACATCAACAACAACTCCATATTCCCATTTAGCACGATATATATCTATTTTACTCTCTGACTGATTGTTAAGATACACTGCAGATTCAAACTGTATCCATTTTTTCAAAGCTTTTACAACCACTGTGATGAACAGCTGCTGTTTGGTTGAGAAAAATTTCATCTGCACAACCACTCTTTCAATTATTATGTAAGGATTGTTTGTGATAAACAGGAGCAAGACTGCACAGCAATTATAAGTTTCAGTAATCACTCATCATCGCCTAAAAGACAAAAGTAGGACAGTAATGACAGAAACCCACAATTTGACATGCTTCTTGATTAAATACAGAATGTGTGAGCAGTTGTTACATTGATTTTGGATTGTGAGACGTGTTGCTATATTATGTAAATAGTGTCAACATAAAGGTTTTTATCTCTTACTAACAATCAAAAACAATACTGATGAGTACTCTGCATTTTCATGGCTTATACCAATGTGAGCTTCACAGACTGACACAGATGAGTCCAATTATACGACCTCAAAGTATAAACAAACTTGGAATCTGTTTCCTTGTTACTCCTCAAACTGTTGTGGAAAAAAGTTGACCTTAGCTTCTATCTAAATCACATCATTTCCTTAGGTTAAATTTCATAGAAAACTTTTAAAATCCCTTTCTCTATCGAAGCCAAATTGTCCTACATTAAAGGCAGGGTTGGTAATTTTGGAAAACTAGCATGATTTTGAAACTATGTGTCTTGTTTTTTAAATACTGTCATCCAAATCTGTTTTCATAAATATTAAAAACATGCAAACATGTTGCAATACAGAGAAATACTGTTTCAATAGTTCAAAGATGTAAATAATAATTAAAAAAAGCTTAACATAGATGTATAACCAAATGGGGAATACAAATGAACTAATCTCGCAGTTTGAATAAAAAATGTTTTTTTTATATAAAACGTATGGCCTCCCTGGGCTTATAATGGAAAACTCCTCTTCAGTATTTGGGTCAGTTGGGTGTCCAGCCCTGTTGTCAGAGGAGCTGACCTCCCTGAACATGGAACCCCTGCTGACACAGTTGCTCTGTTTTTATTTCCATTCATGTTTGGAGATGGTTTAAGTTGTTCTCAGTATATCTGCTTGTTTGTTTGATGGTTGCCATTCAGCTGCTGTCTCTCATCCTGAAGTATTGACAGCAACATTGTAATCACAGAAGAGAGCAGTGCTTCATGACTGTGACCACTTATCATACCACTTATTGTCAGTCGTACATTCCTAGAGAAGGCCTTTTATTTATCAAGTGCTTAAGTGGACTCATAACAAGTGCAGATACTGTAGTTTGTCATGGCATGATTTCTAGTAGTTCAGTCAGACAACTCACGTTTGCATCGTTTGAAATATTTATTGCAGCAGCAGATCATATTTAGTGTTTGGCGTCTAGGCGCCGACCTCATCACTCCTTGCAGATTTATTTAACATGCAGAAATTGGGGAGTGATGACATTAAATGTTAAACCCCCGCGGCGCCTGCAGGTGGATGTTGGGGTGGTGGAGGGATTTAAGTGCAGCACTGGTATAAACAGCAAAGCAATGACAGAGCAAAGAGAGAGCGCCCAATTAAGAGGGTGTGTGAGTGGAGATTGTGAGAATGAAGCATGTCAGTGTGAAACCAGTGCAGCTCGAGTTGTCTGCCTGAACCAGTTCGTATGCATCGTCTCCTTTTTGCAAAAAAAAGAAAAAAGAAATTGACTACTTTTCATATTAAAAAATGTTTTGGGTCGTAATTCTCCACCATTAAGATCCAAAATGAACTTGAATTCTTTTTTTAAGCTTATTTTTTAGAGTTTAATCTGCAGTAAATATGTGAAACAACAGTTTACATTTCTCAAACCACCACCAATGCAATGGACTATTTGATAGCACACATAAAGTATTACTATCAACAAATAAAGAAGTGCTGAAAATGGTCCTAAAATAATCCTCCTCCAATGAAATGTAAATATGAGGCTAATGTGGACAGAAGTCAAAATTATGGAGGAAATTTTAAAAAATCATACGTCTCTAAATAAGCAGCCATCATGATATGTAGATAATTATCATTTGGAGCAACGTCATGTTGAATTTTAATAAGGTGTTTTTCTAGCAGAGGACTCTGAACCTTGACTAACCTGAGTTTGCCATGGGGAAAAGAGATAGTTATACTCACTTACATGCAAATCAGGCCACAGGGAGTGTTTGACATCAAATATTGAACTTTTTTTGGCTCTAATTTGAGCAAAGTGTGTGCTTTAAGCCTCTATTTCAAACCAGGTATACCTGATAAAGTGTAAACCCCAGATCCTGACAGGATTGATGATTAATAAACAAACAAAAGCCGATGTAATCAGGCCATGACGCTGTGCAGCATTTATCACAAAGAATAATTCTGTCAGGGGGGAAAATAGCATTAATCATTAGAAAAATGGCACAGCAGGAGGAAGCAATTATGAGCTCTGTGGGAAAAAGTCTCAGTGTCGATCATTAGTATGATCCATGACATTTTCCCTACAGTGACCAGACCAAATCCAGCACGGTGTCAATATAATGAGACCGGGCAAATTATAAGTCTGCTTTAATGAGTGACAGAACGAACTTTTCTTCACGGAGATTAGAAAAAAATTCTCTGCCTTCAAGATTCAGGGCTAATTATCATGTTGATCACTGATGAGGGACACTGAGGATTGAAAGATCCCTGTGATACGTTTGAGGAATTACTGTTGCTCTGTGCCGGCACACGTATTATTGCCTTTTGTGTGCCTACTCATTTGCAACAACAAACATCGCAGTTACTGGTTTACAGTTCTCAAAATAAGCTTCCGCATTTTGTGTTTTGAATAGCCTCAAAGACTCTTTCAGCTTTAACATGAATTTAAAACTTCAGACACATTTTTTAAACATATGGCCAGTCTGTTTGCTCATGATTTTTAGGGCAGAAGTATTGCTGAAGAAATCAAACAAAGTACTAGTAAAAGGAATCTGGTTGGTAAGAAAGGAGGCCTTAAAAACCCCTGAAGATTCTCTGATGCAGCTACATATTGTACATTTTTTGCCAAAGTTAGATCAAACGACTTTGACAACGATGTAGGAAGGTACTTCAGGTGTGCGTGTTGCTGGGAGAAGTCCTGTTCTTTTTTTTCTGCTTAGACAATATTGAATGACTGTTGGAGTTCATCCAAGGCTCTTTTTAAAGAAAAATCTAGTTCTTCGATCAAAAAGGAGGCAAAGCACAGAAACAAGCCTGCCAACTGAAGCAGAAAAGTTGGATATGAGTTCTAAGGTGCACTTTGTTCGCAAAGATCCAATCACTGAGTATAAAATTCAATCCTGTCTGCTGCAGTCACACTATGTATATTAACCTGATCAAACTTTTTTTTTTTTTTTAAACTTCAGTTCAGTTCAGTTCTGTAACTATGGTGTAGTGTTTCGCTCCCAATTATACCAACAAAGTGTTTCTTATATGCAGTAGCTGAGGCTGTCTTCTTCTCCTAAGCAGAACCTAATTGGAGTTCTATCTTGTTAGTGAATTGCCAGGCAACCAGCAACACACCAGGAAGTAACTGCAGCAGGTCCAAAGGTAGAGCATCACATACAGACCCTATGAAACCACAAGTTGTTATGACTGCACATTGAGATATATCGTGTTAATTAATGAGTTTCAGAGGCGCTGGTAGGCAGATTTAGTGACCTCTGAGACAGGCATTCTTCATCGTTTTCTATCCTCATGCTAAGCTAAGCTACCTGGCTACTGTTTCAAACTTAAATTAAACTGACAGATATTTTAACCCTCAAGAAAACGGGAATAATCAACATTAAAATGTCTGGAAAATACACCCTCCTCCTATTCAATTATCTTTTTGCAAATAAAGCTTTGATTGAAAAGATGATGTCATGTCTGTGGTCCAATCAGAATTAAGCAAAAGCTAAATTAATTTGAATGAAGTGTCCAGCTCAAGCTGCAACCTTCCTAGCTTGTCCACTTGAGGCTAGCTGCAAAAGGCCAAGGAATCTCCATTAGGTCCAATATTAAAATGCATGTTTACAGCCTCGTTCAAAAAAACAAATCTGTACCAACAGCTCACTCATTTTTTGGGGGAAAACACTGAACGAAGGGTGATGAAAAAACAAATCATCCATTTAGATTTTATTAAGCCTGAAAGTCCTTCATAAATTTGAATTAAAAGGGTCTGAATGTATTCTGTAGTCTAACCGTACTGTTCAGGTGGTAACTGTTCCTGTAGGTGCTTTGTTTCAGCACCAGACGCTGTCCACTGTCACAGCGCTGCTCTCACACTGTTGCTTGGTGAGAATGTTTGTGTCTGTTACTGATAATCATGGCATTGTTGTTGTTAATAAAAAAAATTAAAAAAAATAAAGGCCACAATAAAAATAGTGATGCGGGCCAGAGTTTTTAAATTGCATCATCTTAATGATCTAGTTCTCCTTTTTCAATTGGCTGAAAGCCAAAATGGTCCCAAAGGGGCACATTTACATTTGGTTTAGGTACGAATGCAGTAGCCATTGTTTCCATCTGAACAGGAGGTGGAGTGAGGTGAGTTCACGTGCGCTTGTATACATGACCTACTGTACCATGCTCCACTCCCATGCTTAACTACTTTTTAGAACAAAATCTTATGCTCTGTCTTTTTAAACAGAAAATAAGAGGCATGTGGAGACACTGTTTTTATCAGGGTAATGGGTAATTAAAATAATGTTTCGCACCGGTGAGTACTGTCAGTCAATACTAATGCAAGTCAGAGGGCACAGAGGAGGTGTGGTGGGTCTGTGACCTGGTCTGCTCACAAATTAGTGAGAAAGGTGAGGACACGGTGGTGTGAATGGAAGATGATTGTTAACAGAGAGCAGGTCTGAGATTTAGAGCTTGTTAATGATTAGACCCACCACATCAAAAGAACAGGTGAATAACCTCAAAGGCTTCCCTCCATCTCCGCTCCAGGCTGCAGGATTCCAAAAGGTATTGATTCTGGAGGTGCTGGAGGATTGTGCTCCTGACATTGCTGCTTCACCGGTCTTATATTGGACTGTCAACACACACAAAGAAAGCCTTAGCCTTAACTCCATGAGGAAATCACAGCATGGATGAACATGGAGGAATCAATCCCTGTGCCAGGAGTTTGATTATAGTTCTCATCCTGTAGACCTGCTAAGGCATCAATCTCTGCTAAACAGGGGCTATCAGCACTGCTGGCCAAACAAGACATACAATAAATAACATCTGTATATGCAAGCAAGGCTGGGGAGTGTGTTATATACATTATTTATAATATGTGCAATCTGCATATTGACCTCAGTGATGAATCAAAAGCTAGTGTGCTTGAGATACATGAAAGTTGAATAAATATTACATCATAACTTTCTATAGGGACTAATGTCTAATGTTTTATGTGCTCCCCTGCCAAAGAACAAGCTGCAAACATAAGAATACTTCAAAAAAATGAAGCTTAACCCTGAGGAGCTCTATTCTGGTCCTTGAGAACTTTCTGTGTCCTGCAGGTTTTTGTTCCCTCCTGAAGTCAGTTACAGTACAGACCAGCTGTGGCTCATTAAATGTCCCAATACATCAATTTTAATGGAACAAAAAACAGCAGGACAACGGCCCGCCATGACTACAACAAAACATGAGAAGTGTTTAAGAGACACCTGAATCTTGCTAGTGATAATACAATAATAACTGGTGTATAAAAAATGGACATAGCCACTGTGGTGTCACCCATTGGTTAGTCAAATGCCTTTTTGAAGCCTTTTTGAGTTCAGCTTTTTTTACCCCACAATGTTGGTTTTCTGGAGCCAGAAGTGATGATGTTTGGATGGGAGAGCTGGAGTAGAGCAGCGAGGTGTTCGCAAATGCTGAGTTATCAAAGCGAAATAGTGTGTGCTTTTGGATAATTCATTAGCACGCCAATTAGCTAGTAAACTATTGCATTTCCAACAGAGTGAGATTCTATTTCTGGTGGCAGCTCACCGTAGTTGTTCATTAATTAAACTCCAGAAGCTAAGAGAGCTTCTGAAAAGTAGCTTTCTTGAGGTTAGTCGCTTGTGTCTCTGGTGAGAGAGCAAGGACTGATGCTGGAGCACAGGCTTCCTGGACAGTCTTTTCATACAAGAAATCACAGAACAAGCACTTTTACTTTACCAATATTTGAAAGGAAAACACTCAAAAGACACCAACTACACATACATGGCTGAGAGATTAAAATCAGTAACTGAGTTAGATTAGTTGATGTCTAGCCAGCAGCCAGCTGTATTCACGTGTAACTCAAATGAGGATTGAACCACTTTAGAGTCAGCCTCGAGAGGCCATTCAAGGAACTGCATTTTTTTTGGTCACATTTTGCATTATATCATTTCTCAGCCCTCGAGGTTTCCATTTGGAAAATACTTTCTGTTTCCCATTTGGCATGCACTGGAAGAGTAGTAGCAAGAAAAATATTGTACATCTTCCCTGGTTTGAAGTTCTCAGGGTTTTCATGGTGATAGGAAATAATGATTTAAAAAAAATCTCTCTTTCTTTCTGCGTGCGAGTACATGATGAAGGGAGGGATGTAAGGGATGAAAGCAGCCTTCCTACAACATATACAGAAAACTGACAAGTGTGATGATTTATATATAGATTCCTTACTATGCAGTGAGTGCACAGTGGTAGAAGGACTTAGCACTGCACCTTGCTGTACAATGTTGAGGTTCTGCAGTATATTTTGAGGTCATACACTTTTGGCTTCTTCTCCTCTACATTTCAGTGAGAATTCTTGTACGTTTTTCTTGCCTTGAGAATGATTCATCTTTTAAATCTTTAACTTTGATATCAGAAGAGGTACAACTGTCCAATATTTCACAAATAAAGCAAAATGATACAAGTCCAAACTGAATATAAATGAGTGTTTTATAAGTCAGTGTTTTCTTATTTTCTCTCACATTCATAACCCAATGACCCGGTGAGATTTATCGTGTGACCCTTTGGAGGCGGCTGACCCTGAGGTTGGGAACCACTGGGCTAACTGCATATAAAGTAGTTAAAACTAGCTCCATAAGCCTTTTTAACACTGCTTATGATTTGAGTAAGCTTGAGCTGTAAATAATCTAATAATGTTATATAGAATTTCAAATCTATCACAGGAACCACTCTCTACTTGCAGAACAAGAACATTTCATTTAGATATTTTGAGAGCATTTTACTGATTATTAGAATGAGGACTTTACTTGTAAAGAAGAACTTTTGTTTAATTGGCACTTTAACTCAAACAAATAATTTGGGCTCTTCTTCCACCACTGGCAGTAAATAGCGATAAGATTGAAAATCATAAGAATGTCATTTGACAACAGTTTAATAACTGCAGAACATTTTCCTCCATAGAAAACCTGTTTAGAGCCCTCTTCCTTTTCCTTTTTTCCTGATGTCTATAAATCTTCCCTGTAGTTCTGCTGCTGGAGGCCACTGCTGCAAACAGAATAACAGATTCCAGCTTGAATAATGACAATCCAGGAAAAACATATCGAGCTCCTTGTGTAATGGGATCTGAGTCTTTGTTTATAATAATTTATCAAAGTGCGACACCGAGTACATTCCTGCACACACACAAAAAAACACACATTTTAGGTTCAATACTTTACCCCTGTACATCGATGCAAACCATACTTTAAATACAAACTACCTCTATTAAGGCTGTAGAGCAGATGCAAATGTATTTCTGCCGCCTGCTGTCACACAAACAAGCGTGTCATTACAGTCTTGTTAGGCGACAGCCTCTCAACGTCATTTAAAACAAATTATGCTCTTTTTTTATATTTTATGTCGCAATTAGAGCTTTTTTCTTTCTCAGAGAAAGAGACCTGTTTACCACCAGCTGTTTCCATGTTCTTTGTTAATATTAACATGACTGGGAAGTTGCATCTGTTCTTTTCAATGAGTAATGTTTTCTCAAAATGATTCTTCTGCACTAAATTAGCGCTCTGTTGTTGCTGTTAACGTCATTAGCCTTTCTACACAGTTCACAAATTGATTTTCATCATTTAGTGTTAATGTATGAAACCGGCGTGATAAAAGTAACCCATTCAATCCTGCATCTACAAATTCCCCGTGATAATTCATTTGCTTTCTTGTAGTGTATTAAGAAAGCAGAAAGCAGTCTTCTGCCGTTAAATAGTCCCGTTCAATCTGCCTAATGCCTGAGGTCTAAAGAAGGAGTTACATTTCCCATTAAGAGTAAATTAATGGAGAATATTCAGAGAGCCGCAGGGGAAGAGTCTGTTTGTTTTCCAGATGATGGTGAGAATCAGTTTCCCATTCCTAACAATGTCCCTTTGCTCTTTGGTGTGGTTGCATGGTCTCAGAGAAAAACAATGAGAAGCAGCAGAGCAAGAAGCCATAGAGAGCAGGGAGGGGAATCATAACAAAGAAGAGAGGGATAATATGTAAAGCTTAGGGTCGGTTTGTAAGATTGAGAGAGTTGTAATTTAAGTATTTGAATATTGGATTGTTAAGTATGTTTTTATCAATGTGTAGTCACCTGGACATATGATAACATGTGTTTGCAACCTCTAAATGATCTCCTTTGTTGACAGAGGGAGTGGGTGTATTCAATGAAGTACGCCATGTTGACACTCATATTTCTACAGTAGCCTACAACTGACACGCAAAACCCTGGCTGGAGTTTTGTGGCCACGACCCTGGTACTCTAAGGTTCAATTCCTTGTTTTATTCTTCTTGTTTTAAAAGGACTGTATCCATAGTAACATTTCAATATGATGACTCCCAAATGATTTGCTAGTAAGCTTGACCAAAACCCCAAAGTAGCAAGTTCAAGTAATAATATTTTTTAAGTTACTTTAAATCAACGTTTCTAGCTGAAGCAGGCAGATGTTTACAGCAAAAATTATACAAAAAAACCCTGTAATACCAATCAATGACATGCTGATAAAGACTTGCAACTAGCTGGTAAAGAAAATGAAAACTCTGCAGCTAAAGCCTGAAATATTTTGTGATTGTTTCAGTGATTATAGAATATTTTATTGATGGAGAGTCTGAAACACATGGCTCCATTTACAGCCTTATGTCCTGCTGGAATTCAAAACCTTTGATTTGGGATCAATTTGTTGATGTGTTCAGCATTTCAGAACGTTCTGGTGTTGTGCCCATTGACAGTTTTCCTGGACCATTAAACAGCCAAGCCAATCAGTGGTTAGTAAGCATGATGAATAATGGGAACATCAGCTTTTTGTACAAGACCAAAATAGCAACACTAGAATTTCCCCAAAAATGGCCTCAACACAAGATTGAAAGGGTAGAAGCAATGAATAGAGTTTTTGTTGGTAGATGTCCAGAGTTAATTTTACATTTGGATGTTCCTATTACAGACATAGTGTTATCTAATCCTTACAATCACTGCTGTTGACCCTTGTTGTGACAAAAGACATTGACATGACTGATCCCGCAGAAGTTTTAGTAACTTAATTAGATGATTAAAAATAATTCCACCCACAGACATAAGCACTGACTTGTTTGCTATCCCATTTTCCCAAGAATTCAACCCAGTGATATTATGTCAGGGTTGTGAATCTGTCACATGGATTCTGTCTGCTTGTTTAAAACTCTACATTTTAGTGACCAAGAATGAATGCAGTGGAAAAATAGCAAAAACGTATCACATAGCAAAGTTCAAGCGCCTTTGGCAACACGAATCTCCTCTGGAACTCTGGACCAGACACAGAATCTAAATTCAGCAGTGTACTTGCTCAGTTGACCCTTCAATCTCACTCAACAAGAAAAAAAACATTTAGATAGCCATAGCGGGTCAAGAAATATCTGAAACGGAAGAAATGTCAAAATTTTAAACTTGACACTTGCCATTTTGTGCAAATCTCTCTGTGTGTTTCTGCCTCTATCATTCAATATTTCACATGTATTTTCAGTAACAGAACTCATAAAACTAACTATTGTCACATATTGCTGCTGTCTGGGGACGATCCTTGTATGAAAATGTCAAGTATTCAGAGTTAGGTAAACTATGTGCTGCTTTACTTGACTGAATTGTATTTTCACATTATCTGCTTCCTTTTTAACAGCATGAACAGCTTCTATTTTATACACAGTTGAGCTTGTTTTTTCAGTCAAAAAAAAACAAAAAACTCACAAATTGGAGCTACTTTGGAAGTTGGCTTCACAACACACAGCACAAAGTACAGACAATGAAGCCTGACAGAACAATGGAGAATTGATTTCAGACAGTTATTTGAGGGCTTTTTTTCAAAAGCGCATGAGTCACAATGGGCTATATGCTGTTAGCTCATCTGTATCTCACCTTTCAGTGTCTCAATGCTCAGTGATTCATTCATGCAGGTGCAGCCAAAGAGACCTCAGGGGCGACTGACAGCCTTGCTCCATGCCAGTCTTGTGAACTTGCAACACTCACATCTACTCTCAAGCATTGACTGTAATACACAAAGGATATGTCTCCATGATGTCTTTGAAAAACAACTTCTATCTTTTTATGAAATCTGTTTTGACCCTCTGAGGGTCCCAGGTTTTCTGTGCGTCACTCTAAAAAAAAAAAAAAAAGATAAAAAAAATAAACTCAGCCTTGGTAGCACCCCTGTGAGGCTGTACCATGATCAATATCTTAGGTTTGTGCCTTCTTTTCTGTACATCCGCTTCGTCCTACGTACTTGAAATGACAGAAAATAGAAACCCTTTCTCTGTTTGACTGAATTTGTTTAAAAAAAATCTACTCTTTCTTGGAATCATAGTCAAAACTTAACAGAGACAATAACATACTGTTGGAGATAGCATTCTATGTAATTGTCCAAACAAAAAAATCATCTTAGAGATCAAGAAATAGACTATCTGTTTATCTAAAAACATGCCAAAGAAACTTAAATTAAGGTATTAAGGCAGCTGTGAGGAAGTCATTCTTTGGTCTATTTTGCCCTGTGGACATAAGGCAGTATGTCCTACAGTATATCTCTGCTGATCCTGTTGTGTATGGGCTCAAGTTCTAGTTGTAGCAAATGACCACATGTTAATATCATACCTTCTATTTAGACCCCAAAATAAATCCCCAGGGAGACAGGGAGGCATGATTGGTTTATAAAACTCGAACCAAGTGCAGACATTGGTCGAAGTTTTTACGTGTTTACAACTGCTACAGAAGACGGATTTTCTTTGTTTCTTTTTCAGAGCACATGAGTTATTAATTTCTGTCAGGACCTAAAGACAATTTCAACCAAAATCTTAAAAAGTGCATCTGGAGGAAATTACCTACCCTACCTTTAATTTTGGGGATTGTAGTTCCACAATTTATAAATGTTTATATTAATACAAAGTTTTATGGCAATCATCCAAATGTTCCTGAGATATTTTATCATCGATTGCCAGACCCACTGACATTTCCTCTCCTAGAGCATTACAAGACTGCGTTTCCAGTTTTGTTTTCGTCAGAGCAACGCAGCATAGATGTGTGTAGATGTATTTGTCTGCAGACATCAATTGATTATCTAGAACCATTTCATCGAGATCTTTGTGTGACCCTCTGGAACGTTGTCTAATCATGCCTCTCAAAATATGTCCCCATTCCCTGGATCAGACAGTCACTTCCATGTGTGAGGCACAGAGTCATGTCCTCTCAGAGCGGCTGATGGATGAGCTCGTAACTGTTTGAAGCGCTCACATGGGCTCACATGGAGAAGATGTATCGCCCATCAAGCAGCTCATCCCGCCCGCCACAGAGAGGAAGCGGTCTGGTGGCGAATAGAGGAGAATAAAATGTGGTTCCTTTTACAAATTCAGAAGTGGATGGAGAAAAAAAGCTGTATATCACTTCTCCTGGTCTGTCCTGCTGGCTGTGATTGTGCCACCGCCTCCTCTCTCTCTGCTCTCTTGACCTGTCACTTAGAAATATCGAGGCTGAACGATCTACAGCGCTTCGATCGCCCCCACTTCCCCAAATCCTTCTCCTTGACACTTTATGGCATTTTCTTTCTTACTTTTTTCCTTTCAGTCCCTCACACGCTCTGGTGTCTGCTGCCTTTTTCATCTCCTTCAATTTAAACTACAGTCACTCTTCACAGACAGATACCTATATTCGTCCATGTGGTCTCCTCCTCACTGATGAATTTAGTGATAAATAACTCAGCTGTCCTCTCTCTCTCTTCCCTTTGTGTCTCTGCAGTTCTTCATCCTCCTCCTGCTCATCTTCTTCCTGGAGATTCTGTCCATCATGCTTTTCTTCATCTACCAAGACGAGGTAAGACACCTTGATTGCTCTCATCATGATATATTCTGTGATTCTTCTGCAGCTGAATCAGCCGGCTATAGAAAAGCCCCTCATGCGTCATGCAGATTGCAGATGCTCCAGATAGATGCTGGCGGGTAAAATGATGCCTCTTAGCATCCAGGTTATTTGACATTCCTACATGCAGTGCTGTTTGTTGAATAAGGAGATGGCATGGCAGCTGACATTCTGCATGCATATCGGTTTAATAAAAAATGATTTTACTTTGCTTACTGCACACACGCACACGCACACGCACGCACGCACGCACACACACACACACACGCACACACACGCACACACACTTCTTCAAGAAAACATCTCAAGGCTTCAACCGGAAGAAATACAATCTGTCCACAACTTCCTCTCCTTGTTAATACATCTCAATTTATCTCAGCTTGTCCATTTTGGATGATTTCCCTCCTTAATAAACAAGTCAGGCAAGAGTGAAGGAGCGGCTGAGCAGCCCCTCTCCTAATATGAATATGTAATCCTTTCACATTTCAGGTCAGCTTTTAATAAAGCATTTAAAGGGCATTTGAAAAAATCCCATCCAGCTTCATCTTAATTAACGTTTTGAGGGCTGTATTCTTTATTTGTTTGGACATATTTACAATAAGAATAATTATTTTTTTTAATTTGAAAACTATCAAACCATTAAGACTACTGTGTATGCTTTGACAATGCTTTTTTATCCATCCTTTAAACATAGATCAAACACACAGAAACAAACGGGTATTAGTTGGACTTTGAGTATTAGTGAGATTAGTAAAGCACTGGAGGGAATTACATTCTTTAAGTCTGTGTTGATGTTATGAATGACTCAAAAAGTTTTAATCATGGTCCAAGTGCCTCCAGAGAAGAATGCCTCTAAGCTCCTAAAAAATGCTGTTTGTTCTGTTATCTTTTAATAGAGAGCTACTGCTGCCTCTATTCACATCTTCACTTCTTACACTACAGTCGAATTATTTTACAACAAAAGAGCCTGAACGCGTTGCAATAATAGAATCAAAAGTCCATAGCATGTATTGTTACGTTTTAATTAATTTAATTACAGGCAGAAACAAGAACAGCAGCAGTGAATGAGCAGCTGCTTTTGTATCATTTCATGGTTGGTCCTTTATCATTTTCATATTAAATTACCATTTCTAACGTATTAAAGGGCTGCCACTAAGGATTGTAGATTGAGCTGTTTTAATACTAACTGATTCGTTTTTCAGACCATAAAATGTCGGGGGGGACAAATATGTCTGTAAGCAAAATGTGACATCTTTGAAACACTGCTTTTGAGTGTTCAACAGCAGCAACACACAAAGATATTTGGTGTATAGATATGGAATAAAGAGCAAATCCTTAGATTTAAAAAGTTAGTGTTTGACAATATTTGAGTGGATTTGGATACAAAGAATACACAACTGGTTGATCTATTGACAACATGTTGGCGAGAACTAGTCAATTTCTTTATTTTAGATACCACTCTTTCCTTCTTTCTCTGTCGAGTCCTCGCAGCAGACGACTGTCCACCAATGAGTCTGGTTCTGCTTGAGATTTCTGCCTTTTAAAAGGAAGTCTTTCCTTACCTCTGTTTCCAAGTGCTTATTTCATGATGGATAATGTTGGGTGTCTACAGAGTACAGTGTAGACCTTCTCTTTATGTTAAGTGTCATGAGATAACTTTTGTGTTAATTGGCCTCCATTGACTGAAAAAAAAGGATAATTGAATTCTTTACAACAGACTCAAGTGTCCTTAAAGTAGATAAAGTAACATTTTCTTAACTAAAAAATCCCCAGGTGCGGTCTGAGGATAATGTATGGTATAGAGAACTCCCTCTAGAGGCCCTTAATGACCATAGAGGCGATGACTATAGGCATAGATCCCAACCATAAATCATTGGTAATTTCAAAACCACTTGTGTTACATTATTCATGTGTTAGGAGAGAGAACATTATCCCCGGGGACTTACACCAAGGCCAACTCTGACTGTAATGCCTTTGTACATTTCTGTAAATAACAACCTACTTTGATACTTCCCCCACTTTCTGTCTGTATTAGATTTGCAACCATAGACCTTGGAGTTGCTTCTACTTTGTGCAGGCTTTTATCTCCTTTTTATTATTTGGTGGGTGATTATGTGATTGCCTAATGTGTTGTACTTTCATCCAACATTGTCTTTGGTGGTGTGCCCTGATGAGAGTTTCTGGACTGGGCCATGAGCCAATCAGTCCTCTTCTGTTTAGCTTTTAATGAATGTTTTCTTTTGTCACGCCTCACCTTTCTCGTAAAATGTGTTTTCCCTGATATTTAGTGCACCCCATTATTCAGCCTCTGAATTATTCAGTTTTGTCCACCCAGGAGGGGACTAGGAACCAGAAGGAAAAAAACAAGAGTAAAAAGTTACCGATGGTAGATGATCTGCAGAGTGGGTGCACCAAGGGAGATCTCACAGTAAAGAATGGGTCGCCATTATCAGTGCCGCCATTGACATTTTTCAAACAGCATGGGACTTGTTTACTTTGTAAATGTTTGAGTTTGGTCACTGCAGTATCTCACATTATTGGTCATTTTATTATGTTGCAAAAAACTTTTTAAACTTTTGTACATTAACTAAATTTAAACATTCATTGTGACTGTCATTATTCTTACACACATTATTTTTAGACAGATCTCCACATGCTTTGCAAAAGTACTGTGATTTGGGGACAGGCGGATAGACTTTTTAAACAAAGCAATCCTTGTTTTGAGCTTCCAGAGAAGCATCAATATGACTGCATTGTAGTTTCATTTGATTTTTTTTTAAAGAATGTGGGATCTATGTCTGCAATGTTAGAGCTTGTTATTAAACTCACAGTGAATCTCTGTTGTCGTGGGTTGCAGCTTTTACATTGTTAGTTTGAGAGGGAAACACAATTAAAGCTCTGTTTTATGTAATGAGGAAATTAACCGACAACAGGGAAAAGAAATGCTTGTGCATGATGGATGTTTGGATCTAAATGAAAATGTGTTTTTTATTGGATTTACTGTTATAGTACTGCATAAATCATGGCTTTTTCTCTCTGCTACAGTGACAGTGATCAATATGGTCAAAAACAGTTCTATAGTAATTTTGTACCAACTCTCACTTCCAAGTGATGCAAAAGCTTTATGATGTAAAACACACATAAGCAAATTCAAAACATTCAAGCCCAAGTTAAACGTTTTCTACAGGGTGTTGAGGAAGAACAGTTTTCAAAATTAATTCAAAATCTAGAGTACTTCCAAAATACAAACAGTACATTAGTTATATGCTTGAATTTGCTTTAAATGTGGCATGCTAAAATGTTGTATGTGGAGAAGCACAGCGAAACTTGTCCCAAATTTCTTCATGCACGCAAATATTTCTGGCCCCGCATTATATGAGATCCTTTAAGGTATTACTTCAATCTTACTTAATGTGTCCAATGGTTTTTGTTGATCTACTTTAACTCCATTCATCAGGACATGCTGATTTTACCTACTCCATCACCATGGTAACTCCCTTGAAGCAGTCCAGCAGTTTTGAGTATACAAGCCGTTGCCATTCCTCCAGTGTGCAAAGCCCTCCAGACGCCATAACTTAAACAGAGTGCAGCAGTAGGTGCATGTTGATGAACTCGTTCTCAGGCTTCAGGGATGGTCACGCTCAGTGGTCCAGTTTATTACACCTGCTTTAGACGTGATAAAAAGCTCCGTGACGCAGCTGGAAGCGACATCAAACGGCTCACACATCTTCCATGCGGCTGAAACGGTCACCGTTTGTTTCACTTTGTTAGTTCCTTTGGATGATGAAAAGGTCCTATGGGGTTAACTTTAGGGGAACCACTGAGACTCAAAGTGTCAAAGTGAATAAAAATGATTCTGACTCAGCGGCGTGATATTGAAAATTGATGCATGGGTGTTTTATGCTATCTCAGTGTGGGTTTACAGCCGAGTCTGCTTGGCTTTATCGTCCCCTCAAGGGAAAATCAGCCCGTCAGACAAACATAAACGGAGAAATAGCAGCAGACCACCAGCGATATTGTGCCTAAGGTTTAGGGAACAATCAACAATCTTGTTCTCATAGAAGATATCATTTGTAATATTTATGTTGCAATTGTTATGACAGAAGCAGTAGTGGGGGAGTAGTAGAAGTAGTCATGGTATTGAGACCTTGAGAAAGTCTGATCTTATGACAGTCTCACGGTGCATTGACAATTCTTCAGTTTAAGAGTTAAGTTAATGGGCTTCTCAGATTCATTAAGTCAGTTTAATGCAATGCTTGTTGGTACAATTTGCATGCTCGTCTTGATATATCTGCTTATGTATTTAGTGTACTGTAGTAAATCTGCCCACTCATTAAAGTGTAGCTGCTTCATTGCTTGCAGTGTAGTAGTAAATCAGTCAGCTATCTTGCAGACTGTACAAGTGAAATGTTATTTTGGCCCCTAAGCCAATATAAAACGGAAACATCTTCTGCAGGAACTCCCAGACTTTATCTGCAAATTAGCTATAAGGTTGCTAGAAGCAGAAGAGCCTGAATAAGGTGACAACAAAGTAAAGACATATCTTTAAGCAGATCTTATGGGCACTGTTAAAACAGCGCCATACCAATAACTCCCAAGCTAACATAAACCACCTCAACAGACTCAAATGCTCAATATGTTAGCACACAGAGCTGAAACGTACTCTTTTTTAAGTGAAGCAGTGATCTTTGGATCAGCAATCCTGAGAGGAGAAAAAAAGCTTTCAGGTTACAAACAGAACATGAAGACAACCGCTCTCAGCTTAAAGCAGCTTGACAGCGATTTCATGCTCACTAGCCAACACAAGTTAAACTTTGATTAGAGTCTAGACAACTATAACTCCAGAATACGGAAAGAATTCACCTCAAGCTCAAACATTTTCACTACTTTCACCTTCAAATTGTACTCAAAGCTGGCTTGAAGCAAAACCAAGAATAAAAACAGGGTTGTTGGTAACAGGCTACACCAGCGACATTTAAAGGCCATGAATGCTATCACAGGTGTTTTCAGTTTTAGGGCAGTTCTACAGTTGGCATTTATGCTCTATGAGAATTATAAAGTTGTTTAACAGACATGAGTAGTCTTGTTTATCCAAAAAGCCTTTAGGTGCTGGATACAAACGAGTTTTATGCAACTTCAGAGAACAATATCTATTGTATGTTTGTAGAGATTTGAATACTCTTCCACCCCTGAGTTTGTGGACAACAGTCGTCATTTATGGTCACACAGCCTGCAGGGATTCCAAAAGGTCTCACCGAATGCATAAATAATGGAGTGAACACTGGAATGAAACCAACCAATCGAAAAAGCTGACACTCAATGGAAACCATACAAGTGAAATAATTGGCTATCCCTGCTCTAACTCCTTGACAGGTTACCCCTGGGGTGCATATAAAGCTGTTGTGCAACTCTATTGATAGGCCCAGGACAAAACCAGATCAATAACTGAGAAGCTGTGTTTGTGGCACTGATTATAAAGCTTATTACATCAGAATTGTCTACATTGCAACAGATGTATACACAGGGCCATCTTTGTACTGTATAATTGCACTAGCTTTATCTATCCACTGTTGAATGAAACCAACCATTGCTTGTACTCAAACACAGGCACACACAGTTCACACAATCAATCAAACAAATATATCTCTGAGCTATGAACACCCTTTGATTTCACATTCGAATCTAATACCTGTTCAACACCAGCTGTGCTACACAGCAGACTTCAGCTTTCTCTGACTTCAAACACCGTTTGCAACAGAGGCCCTGAAGCGGATGAGGGTTTTATTTTTTGACATTGATGGGTTAAAATTAAAAGAAAAAAAGTCAGTCCAAAGGCAGTCTTAAAATGCTCCATGTCGTCAGTCTGTGATGTTCACTGCAGTTGTCATTCACCTTCTTGTAGTGATTTCAGACAAAGCACAAAGGACTTGTGATTGGAGGAGCTACGGGGCCTGAATTTTGACTGGCTTTTGATTTTGATGCAATGCACAATAACCAATTATACCAATAAATTATTATATTATGGAAGAAAGAAATTCACTTACTTATGTATAGAATTTAAATAAAGATTACTACATTTACAACCTAAATTTACGCATACATCATTTCACATGTTATAAATAAAAACAACAAATGCATACAAAAAGAAAAAAACAACCACAAAGAAAAACCATGATCTGAAATCTAATTCCCCACAAAAACTATGTGAGCAACAAGCTATTATAGCACTGACTAGATTTAGACAAGCACATTAAACTTACAATGTTGTGGAAACAGCATACACAAGTCCTTCTTGCTAGCAGCTGCCTGCTAGCTGTAGCCAACATTAGCCCCAATGCACAGAGCATAAACAGAAGTAGACTACAATCAGCTGAGGAGGAAAACTTACTGTATTAATGAAGCTCTCTCAGACAGTCCTCTTGCTAATCCTCCTCAGTATTCGTATTATGCTCAATGTAAGGCAACACAATGTTTTGACCATTTTAGCATCCTTAATGCCAAAATCAGCAGTAAGTGGTTGTTACAATCAGCATCATCCACTCAGCCGTATGTTTCCCACACACGCAACAAGACTGGCATGCCATCCTCCAACTGACACACACAACAAGCAACAAAGGCCAATTGTCTTGCACGCACCACTGGAACGTTGACGTAAATTAAAAGGTACAAATCGATTTTTTGAATCTTCAAAAAGAAAATTGCGATACTTTAGCTCTAATATGGCGCATATGGAGATGTGTATGTACAGTGTTTATTCCACAAATAATTCCATAACAAAATCATGGGGGCTTATGGCGGCCCAGCCTTTTTTAAGGAGGGGCTTCAGACCCTGGATGGTCCCTCTTCATTGTTTACAGATTTTACCCCATCAAGCTTGATCTGCTTCTGCTAAAGATATTTAGTCTGTGCATTCAGAGGAATGGCTTTTTGAAAACCAGCTGCAAAGAATGAAGAGTGAGGAGTGAAGAGTAAAAAATAAATATGAGTGAGAGCTGTGACCTCTACTTATAAGCATTATCGTTGTGTTCTATTTTAACTAAACGGGGTACTGACAACGGGGAGGAGAAACTGTAGGTCTCTCCATCTCTGTAACAATACATTTCTCTTTTTTGAATTACATTATTTACATCTAAGTGTCAGGAGGCAAACTCCAGGAGATGATTAACAAAGCTTATATTTACAAACCTCAGCAACATGTGTTGAGTATTTATTTTTTCACTACAATATTCATGTATGTATGTATCGACTTGAAGTTATTGTTAATGGTGTGAAATCAACCAATTTCAGAAGCAAATGTCATCAATATAGTAAGAAAGTACACAAGATACAGTATAAATGATAACAGGAGAGAAAACATCAACAAATCTAAAAAAAAGGAAACACGAGTCAGATCAGTGATGATAAGAATAAGCAGAATAGCTGCATAGCTGTCTCTTTTGTTTGGGAAAACAGGTTCATGTTTCTAAAAGTAAAAAAATGGTCTCTGAAAGCCCATATAAAATAATCCCTTTGTTATCACACATAAAACTAAAAGGTTGCTGTTTGGCACTGTTGTGAAAAAGTCTGCAGTTTACACTCCTCTATACGCTTCTTCTCAGATAGAGGAACATACAGCACAGTGTACAGAGTTCATAATAAATCAATCAATACTGATATGTATGTTCACAGCTGCTGTTGAACCAGACAAAATCCCTCAAAGTAAATATGATTATATTTTGATGAATACAATCTCTCCATATAGTACATCATAACAGAATTGCAAAGCTTAACTACAAATTGGGAACCAGGAAAACAATGTCAATGGTTGATAGTATTTCAAAGTGGAGCTGGGTATCACACGTCAACACATTTTAAGTTGTGTTTTTAATGTGCCCATGGTACATGATGCTGCTACCTTGTGGCCCACGATAACGATTATATCACGAAACAGCCTGTGATAATTCATTACTTATTAGGGCCCGAAGCACTGACAAGTGCGTAGGACCCTATTGAAACCCTTAGGATTATTAGGGCCCGAAGCACTGACAAGTGCGTAGGACCCTATTGAAACCCTTAGGATTATTTTTATTTTTTCTCGGTATTATTATTCTTCCTCCTCTTTGAAGCCACTTTTGAGGGCCTGAACGTGAACGAAAACTCACCAAAATGTGCAAGGTCATCAGGTCTGGCGAAAAATTTGATATTTTTGCAATTTCGTAAAAAAAGTTTGTGAAATGGCTCAAGGGCGCCCCCTTGAAATTTTCAAAAAGGCCTCCCCATAGAGGTTTTTTTGTCCTACATGCAGGACAATTTTTATGCACATTAACCATGTCAGGACCTACATAAAATCCTCTTACACCCATAGTCAAAACATTACAGGAAGTCGGCCATATTTTTTTGAAATAAATAAAAATGGCTCAAAATGGCTCAAATTCGCGTTTCACAGGTCACCTATTTGAACGAACTCCTCCGAAAGCGTTCATCCGATTGATGCAAACTCAGTGTCACTGTGTTCTACACATGTTGAAGATCTCCCGTTGTGCTCTGTACGTTATTTCGTCAAAGGGCGTGGCCCTGGCGTGCGGTCAAATTTGCATGTTTTTTTTAATCCATTTTTTAACCACAAAATGCCTATATGTCTGCCATGCAGAGGTCAATCATCACCAAATGTGTCATGCATGATAAAGGTCCTGCCCTGAACACATCCATGCTTAAAATGTTTGTATTACTTACAGCGCCACCTGTTGACAACAGGAAGTTACTGCTTGTAAATTAGCACTAGCCATTGATACACAGTTGATCATATCCCCTTCAAAAGGGTTGTGGACCGTCCTAAGACCTTGGCCATACTACCTTTTCGAGCTCAAATGTCTGCGTCAAACGCTCTCACCATACAGACGCGTCGTTCGCCACAAACAGGAAGTAGTTTGTTGAGGGGCTTAATATAGTCGTAGAGTCACCAAACGTCATACACATGATCTCAGTAGGAAAGTTAAACTTGTCATGTGGGTATAGTAAGTAGGCGTGGCTAAATGGCTCAGTGGCGCCCCCTTGAAATTTTCAAAAAGGCCTCCCCATTGATGTTTTTTTGTCCTACATGCATGAACATTTTTATGCCCATTAACCATGTCAGGACCTACATAAAATCCTCTTACACCCATAGTCAAAACATTACAGGAAGTCCGCCATATTTTTTTGAATGCAACAAAAATGGCTGAAATTCGCATTTCACAGGTTACCTATTTGAACGAACTCCTTCAAAAGCGTTAATCCCATTGATGCAAACTCAGTGTCACTGTATTCTACACATGTTGAAGATCTCCCGTTGTGCTCTGTACGTTATTTCGTCAAGGGGCGTGGCCGTGGCGTGCGGTCAAACTTTGATGTCTCGTCGCGCCACTTTTAACCTTTCCAAAAGGCCTCCCCATAGACATTTTTTTCTCCTACATGCGTAACAATTTTTATGCACATTAACCATGTCAGGACCTACATAAAATCCTCTTACACCCATAGTCAAAACATTACAGGAAGTCCGCCATATTTTTTTGAATGCAATTAAAATGGCTGAAATTCGCATTTCACAGGTTACCTATTTGAACAAACTCCTTCGAAAGCGCTCATCCCATTGATGCAAACTCAGTGTCACTGGGTTCTACACATGTTGAAGATCTCCCGTTGTGCTCTGCACGTTATTTCGTCAAAGGGCGTGGCCCTGGCGTGCGGTCAAACTTTGATGTCTCGTCACGCCACTTTTAACCTTTCCAAAAGCCCCCCCCATAGACATTTTTTTCTCCTACATGCGTAACAATTTTTATGCACATTAACCATGTCAGGACCTACATAAAATCCTCTGGCACCCATATTCAAAAACTAACAGGTAGTCTGCCATCATTTTTTTTGTGTGTAAAAAAATGCCTAAATTTTGCATTTCACAGGCTACCTATTTGAACGTATTTCCCCGAGCCACCATTTATCTGATCATTACGAAATTAGTGTCAGTGTGTTCTAGACATGTTAAATATCCAAAGTTATGTGTAACCAAGATTCTACATAAAAGGGCGTGGCCATGGTGTACTGTCAAACTTTGATGTCTCGTGCACTCCCATGAAATTCTTTCAAAAGGCCCCCCCCCCAGAGGTTTTTTCACTGACATGCATTACATTTTTTCTGCATGTAAACCATGTCAGGACTTATATAAAATGCCGCAGTGCCCATTGTCAAAACCCAAAAGGAAGTCCACCATCATTTTTTGAATGTATAAATAATGACCAAATTTTGCATTTTCAGTCTTCCTATTTTAACATACTTCCCTGAGACCCTGTTCATGCAATCATTGCGAACTCAGTGTCAGTGTGTTCTAGACATGTTTAAGATCTTTCGTTGTACTCCGCATGATTTTACATAAAAGGCCGTGGCCTCGGTGTACTGTCAAACTTTCACTTTTACACAAATCAAACTGTAAGGCCTGCTGCTTGGTCACGTCTCGCCGTTGCACTCCCGCGGTCGCGACACAACCCGACATGCACGAAGTGCTTCGGGCCCTTCATCACCGCTTGCGGTTTTAATTTTTATTTTTTTTTCATTATTATTCTTCCTCCTCTTTGAAGCCACTTTTGAGGGCCTGAACGTGAACGAAAACTCACCAAAATGTGCAAGGTCATCAGGTCTGGCGAAAAATTTGATATTTTCGCTATTTCGTAAAAAAAGTTTGTGAAATGGCTCAAGGGCGCCCCCTTGAAATTTTCAAAAAGGCCTCCCCATTGAGGTTTTTTTGTCCTACATGCATGACAATTTTTATGCACATTAACCATGTCAGGACCTACATAAAATCCTCTTACACCCATAGTCAAAACATTACAGGAAGTCGGCCATATTTTTTTGAATTTACAAAAAATGGCTCAAAATGGCTCAAATTGGCGTTTCACAGGTCACCTATTTGAACGAACTCCTACGTAAGCGTTCATCCGATTGACGCACACTCAGTGTCAGTGTGTTCTACACATGTTGAAGATCTCTCGTTGTGCTCTGCACGTTATTTCATCAAAGGGCGTGGCCCTGGCGTGCGGTCAAATTTGCATGTTGTTTTTAATTCATTTTTAAACAACAAAATGCCTATATGTCTGCCATGCAGAGGTCAATCATCACCAAATGTGTCATGCATGATAAAGGTCCTGCCCTGAACACATCCATGCTTGAAATGTTTGTATTACTCACAGCGCCACCTGTTGACAAGAGGAAGTTACTGCTTCTGAATTAGCACTAGCCATTGCTACACAGTTGATCATATCCCCTTCAAAAGGGTTGTGGACCGTCCTAAGACCTTGGCCATACTACCTTTTTAAGCTCAAATGTCTGCGTCAAACGCTCTCACCATACAGGCGCGTCGTTCGCCACAAACAGGAAGTAGTTTGTTGAGGGGCTTAATATAGTCGTAGAGTCACCAAACGTCATACACATGATCTCAGTAGGAAAGTAAAACTTATCATGTGGGTATAGTAAGTGGGCGTGGCTAAATGGCTCAGTGGCGCCCCCTTGAAATTTTCAAAAAGGCCTCCCCATTGAGGTTTTTTTGTCCTACATGCATGACATTTTTTATGCATATTGACCATGTCAGGACCTACATAAAATCCTCTTACACCCATAGTCAAAACATTACAGGAAGTCCGCCATATTTTTTTTAATGCAACAAAAATGGCTGAAATTCGCATTTCACAGGTTGCCTATTTGAATGAACTCCTTCGAAAGCCTTCATCCCATTGATGCAAACTCAGTGTCACTGTGTTCTACACATGTTGAAGATCTCCCGTTGTGCTCTGCACGTTATTTCGTCAAAGGGCGTAGCCGTGGCGTGCGGTCAAACTTTGATGTCTCGTCACGCCACTTTTAACCTTTCCAAAAGGCCCCCCCATAGACATTTTTTTCTCCTACATGCGTAACAATTTTTATGCACATTAACCATGTCAGGACCTACATAAAATCCTGTGACACCCATAGTCAAAACATTACAGGAAGTCCGCCATCATTTTTTTTGTGTGTAAAAAAATGCCTTAATTTTGCATTTCACAGGCTACCTATTTGAACGAACTCCTTCGAAAGCGTTCATCCCATTGACGCAATCTCAGTGTCAGTGTGTTCTACACATGTTGAAGATCTCCCGTTGTGCTCTGTACGTTATTTCGTCAAAGGGCGTGGCCGTGGCGTGCGGTCAAACTTTGATGTCTCGTCACGCCACTTTTAACCTTTCCAAAAGGCCTCCCCATAGATGTTTTTTTGTCCTACATGCATGACAATTTTTATGCACATTAACCATGTCAGGACCTACATAAAATCCTCTTACACCCATAGTCAAAACATTACAGGAAGTCGGCCATATTTTTTTGAATTTACAAGAAATGGCTCAAAATGGCTCAAATTGGCGTTTCACAGGTCACCTATTTGAACGAACTCCTACGTAAGCGTTCATCCGATTGACGCAAACTCAGTGTCAGTGTGTTTTACACATGTTGAAGATCTCCCGTTGTGCTCTGTACGTTATTTCGTCAAAGGGCGTGGCCATGGCGTGCTGTCAAACTTTGATGTCTCGTGCACTCCCATGAAAGTCTTTCAGAAGCCCCCCCCCCAGAGGTTTTTTCCCTGACATGCATGACATTTTTTCTGCATATTAACCATGTCAGGACTTACATAAAATGCCGCAGTGCCCATTGTCAAAACCCAAAAGGATGTCCATGCCCATTTTTTGAATGTATAAATAATGACCACATTTTGCATTTTCAGTCTTCCTACTTTAACATACTTCCCTGAGATCCTGTTCATGCAATCATTGCGAACTCAGTGTCAGTGTGTTCTAGACATGTTTAAGATCTTTCGTTGTACTCTGCAAGATTTTACATAAAAGGGCGTGGCCTCGGTGTACTGTCAAACTTTCACCTTTACACAAATCAAACTGTAAGGCCTGCTGCTTGGTCACGTCTTGCCGTTGCACTGCCGCCGTCGCAACACACCCCGACATGCACTAAGTGCTTCGGGCCCTTCATCACCGCTTGCGGTTTTAATTAGGGCCCGAAGCACTGACAAGTGCGTAGGACCCTATTGGATCCCTTGTGATTATTTTTATTTTTATTCTTCCGCCACTTCAAAGCCACTTTTGAGGGCCTGAACGTGAATGAAAACTCACCAAAATGTGCAAGGTCATCAGGTCTGGCGAAAAATTTGATATTTTTGCATTTTCGTAAAAAAAGTTCGCGAAATGGCTCAAGGGCGCCCCCTTGAAATTTTCAAAAAGGCCTCCCCATAGATGTTTTTTTGTCCTACATGCATGAAAATGTGTATGCATATTAACCATGTCAGGAGCTACATAAAATCCTCTTACACCCATAGTCAAAACATTACAGGAAGTCGGCCATATTTTTTTGAAATTTAAAGAAATGGCTCAAAATGGCTCAAATTGGCGTTTCACAGGTCACCTATTTGAATTAACTTGTTCGAAAGCGTTCATCCGATTGACGAAAACTCAGTGTTACTGTGTTCTAGACATGTTCAACATATTAAATTGTGCTCAACTCTTCCAAAACTCAAAGGGCGTGGCCGTGGCGTGCGTTCAAAGTTTAACGTGCAATTTGGCACATTGTCAAAAAAGTAAATGCTTATAACTCTAATGGGGAGTCTTCAATCATCACCAAAAAAATCATGCATGATATATAGCCTGCCCTGAACATATCCATGATTGAAATGTTTTGATAAGTCACAGCGCCACCTGTTGACAACAGGAAGTCACTACTTTTCAATTACCACTAGCCATTGCTGCACAGTAGCTCAATTCCCCCTCAAAATTGTTGTGGACGATGCTAACACCTTGGCCATACAAGACTTTCAAGCTCAAACGCCTACGTCCAACGCTGTCATTCTACGGACGTATCGTTCGCCATCAAACAGGAAGTAGTTTTTTCACAGGCTTAACATTGTCCTACACTCCTGAAACGTCATACATATAATCCTGGTGGTAAGGTCAAACTTTTTCTATTATTAAAATGAGTGGGCGTGGCTTAATGGCTCAGTGGCGCCCCCTATAATATTTCAAACACTCAGCCCCGGCGGCACGTTGAACCTACAATTCTGGATTTTTCTATGCATATCCATCTTGCCACGACCAACAAAAAACCCTCTTGCACCCATGCTCGAAATCCAACAGGAAGTCCAGTAGGATTTTTTGAAAGTCAAAAAAACGCGATTTTCGATCGTTTACAGGACACCTATTTGAATTAACTTGTTCAAAAGCGCTCATCCGATTGATGAAAACTCAGTGTTACTGTGTTCTCCACATGTTCAACATATTAAATTGTGCTCTACTCTTCCAAAACTCAAAGGGCGTGGCCGTGGCGTGCGGTCAAACTTTGATGTCTCGTCGTGCCACTTTTAACCTTTCCAAAAGGCCTCTCCATAGAAATTTTTTCACGTACATGCATAACAATTTTCAAGCACATTAACCGTGTCAGGACCTACATAAAATCCTCTGGCACCCATATTCAAAAACTGACAGGTAGTCCGCCATATTTTTTTTTGTGTGTAAAAAAATGCCTTAATTTTGCATTTCACAGGCTACCTATTTGAACGTATTTCCCCGAGCCACCATTTTTCCGATCATTAAGAAATTAGTGTCAGTGTGTTCTAGACATGTTAAAGATCCAAAGTTATGTGAAACCAAGATTCTACATAAAAGGGCGTGGCCATGGTGTACTGTCAAACTTTGATGTCTCGTGCACTCCCATGAAATTCTTTCAAAAGGCCCCCCCCAGGAGGTTTTTTCCCCGACATGCATGACATTTTTTCTGCATATTAACCATGTCAGGACTTACATAAAATGCCGCAGTGCCCATTGTCAAAACCCAAAAGGAAGTCCACCATCATTTTTTGAATGTATAAATAATGACCAAATTTTGCATTTTCAGTCTTCCTATTTTAACATACTTCCCTGAGACCCTGTTCATGCAATCATTGCGAACTCAGTGTCAGCGTGTTCTAGACATGTTTAAGATCTTTCGTTGTACTCCGCATGATTTTACATAAAAGGGCGTGGCCTCAGTGTACTGTCAAACTTTCACCTTTACACTAATCAAACTGTAAGGCCTGCTGCTTGGTCACGTCTCGCCGTTGCACTCCCGCGGTCGCGACACACCCCGACATGCACGAAGTGCTTCGGGCCCTTCATCACCGCTTGCGGTTTTAATTTTTATTCTTTTCCTTCTTATTGTTCCTCCTCTTTGCAGCCACTTTTGAGGGCCTGAACGTGAATGAAAACTCACCAAAATGTGCAAGGTCATCAGGTCTGGCGAAAAATTTGATATTTTCGCATTTTCGTAAAATAAGTTCGCAAAATGGCTCAGTGGCGCCCTCTTGTAATTTTCAAAAAGGCCTCCCCATGGATGTTTTTTTGTCGTACATGCATGAAAATGTGTATGCACATTAACCATGTCAGGACCTACATAAAATCCTCTTACACCCATAGTCAAAACATTACAGGAAGTCGGCCATATTTTTTTTAATTTTAAAAAAATGGCTCAAAATGGCTCAAATCGGTGTTTCACAGGTGACCTATTTGAATTAACTTGTTCGAAAGCGTTCATCCGATTGACGAAAACTCAGTGTTACTGTATTCTAGACATGTTCAACATATTAAATTGTGCTCAACTCTTCCAAAACTTAAAGGGCGTGGCCGTGGCGTGCGTTCAAAGTTTAACGTGCGTTTTGCTACATTGTCAAAAGATTAAATGCTTATAACTCTAATGGGGAGTCATCAATCAGCACCAAAAAAATCATGCATGATATATAGCCTGCCCTGAACATATCCATGATTGAAATTTTTTGATAAGTCACAGTGCCACCTGTTGACAACAGGAAGTCACTACTTTTCAATTACCACTAGCCATTGTTGCACAGTAGCTCAATTCCCCCTCAAAATTGTTGTGGACCATGCTAACACCTTGGCCATACAAGACTTTCAAGCTCAAACGCCTACGTCCAACGCTGTCATTCTACGGACGTATCGTTCGCCATCAAACAGGAAGTAGTTTTTTCACAGGCTTAACATTGTCCTACACTCCCGAAACGTCATACATATAATCTTGGTGGTGAAGTCAAACTTTTTGTATTATTAAAATGAGTGGGCGTGGCTTAATGGCTCAGTGGCGCCCCCTATAATATTTCAAACACTCAGCCCCGGCGGCACGTTGAACCTACAATTCTGAATTTTTCTATGCATATCCATCTTGCCAAGACCAACAAAAAACCCTCTTGCACCCATACTCGAAATCCAACAGGAAGTCCAGTAGGATTTTTTGAAAGTCAAAAAAACGCGATTTTCGCTTGTTTACAGGACACCTATTTGAAGTAACTTGTTCGAAAGCGCTCATCCGATTGATCAAAACTCAGTGTTACTGTGTTCTAGACATGTTCAACATATTAAATTGTGCTCTACTCTTCCAAAACTCAAAGGGCGTGGCCGTGGCGTGCGGTCAAACTTTGATGTCTCGTCGCGCCACTTTTAACCTTTCCAAAAGGCCTCTCCATAGAAATTTTTTCACGTACATGCATAACAATTTTCAAGCACATTAACCATGTCAGGACCTACATAAAATCCTCTGGCACCCATATTCAAAAACTAACAGGTAGTCCGCCATCATTTTTTTTTTTGTGTAAAAAAATGCCTCAATTTTGCATTTCACAGGCTACCTATTTGAACGTATTTCCTCGAGCCACCATTTATCAGATCATTACGAAATTAGTGTCAGTGTGTTCTAGACATGTTAAAGATCCAAAATTATGTGGAACCAAGATTCTACATAAAAGGGCGTGGCCCTGGCGTGCGGTCAAATTTGCATGTTTTTTTTAATCCATTTTTTAACCACAAAATGCCTATATGTCTGCCATGCAGAGGTCAATCATCACCAAATGTGTCATGCATGATAAAGGTCCTGCCCTGAACACATCCCTGCTTAAAATATTTGTATTTCTTACAGCGCCACCTGTTGACAACAGGAAGTTACTGCTTGTAAATTAGCACTAGCCATTGCTACACAGTTGATCATATCCTCTTCAAAAGGGTTGTGGACCATCCAAAGACCTTGGCCATACTACCTTTTCGAGCTCAAATGTCTGCGTCAAACGCTCTCACCATACAGACGCATCGTTCGCCACAAACAGGAAGTAGTTTGTTGAGGGGCTTAATATAGTCGTAGAGTCACCAAACGTCATACACATGATCTCAGTAGGAAAGTTAAACTTGTCATGTGGGTATAGTAAGTGGGCGTGGCTAAATGGCTCAGTGGCGCCCCCTTGAAATTTTCAAAAAGGCCTCCCCATAGATGTTTTTTTGTCCTACATGCATGAACATTTTTATGCCCATTAACCATGTCAGGACCTACATAAAATCCTCTTACACCCATAGTCAAAATATTACAGGAAGTCCGCCATATTTTTTTTTGTGTGTAAAAAAATGCCTTAATTTTGCATTTCACAGGCTACCTATTTGAACGTATTTCCCCGAGCCACCATTTATCCGATCATTACGAAATTAGTGTCAGTGTGTTCTAGACATGTTAAAGATCCAAAGTTATGTGAAACCAAGATTCTACATAAAAGGGCATGGCCATGGTGTACTGTCAAACTTTGATGTCTCGTGCACTCCCATGAAATTCTTTCAAAAGGCCCCCCCCCAGAAGGTTTTTTCCCCGACATGCATGACATTTTTTCTGCATATTAACCATGTCAGGACTTACATAAAATGCCGCAGTGCCCATTGTCAAAACCCAAAAGGAAGTCCACCATCATTTTTTGAATGTATAAATAATGACCAAATTTTGCATTTTCAGTCTTCCTATTTTAACATACTTCCCTGAGACCCTGTTCATGCAATCATTGCCAACTCAGTGTCAGTGTGTTCTAGACATGTTTAAGATATCCCGTTGTGCTCTGCATGATTTTACATAAAAGGGCGTGGCCACGGTGTACTGTCAAACTTTCACTTTTACACAAATCAAACTGTAAGGCCTGCTGCTTGGACACGTCTCGCCGTTGCACTGCCATGGTCGCGACACACCCCGACATGCACGAAGTGCTTCGGGCCCTTCATCACCGCTTGCGGTTTTAATTATTATTATTATTATTATTCTTCCTCCTCTTTGAAGCCACTTTTGAGGGCCTGAACGTGAACGAAAACTCACCAAAATGTGCAAGGTCATCAGGTCTGGCGAAAAATTTGATATTTTGGCAATTTCGTAAAAAAAGTTCGTGAAATGTCTCAAGGGCGCCCCCTTGAAATTTTCAAAAAGGCCTCCCCATAGATGTTTTTTTGTCGTACATGCATGACAATTTTTATGCACATTAACCATGTCAGGAACTACATAAAATCCTCTTACACCCATAGTCAAAACATTACAGGAAGTCCGCCATATTTTTTTGAATTTTAAAGAAATGGCTCAAAATGGCTCAAATTCGCGTTTCACAGGTTACCTATTTGAACGAACTCCTCCGAAAGCGTTCATCCGATTGATGCAAACTCAGTGTCACTGTGTTCTACACATGTTGAAGATCTCCCGTTGTGCTCTGCACGTTATTTCGTCAAAGGGCGTGGCCCTGGTGTGCGGTCAAATTTGCATGTTTTTTTTAATCCATTTTTTAACCACAAAATGCCTATATGTCTGCCATGCAGAGGTCAATCATCACCAAATGTGTCATGCATGATAAAGGTCCTGCCCTGAACACATCCATGCTTAAAATGTTTGTATTACTTACAGCGCCACCTGTTGACAACAGGAAGTTACTGCTTGTAAATTAGCACTAGCCATTGCTACACAGTTGATCATATCCCCTTCAAAAGGGTTGTGGACCGTCCTAAGACCTTGGCCATACTACCTTTTCAAGCTCAAATGTCTGCGTCAAACGCTCTCACCATACAGACGCGTCGTTCGCCACAAACAGGAAGTAGTTTGTTGAGGGGCTTAATATAGTCGTAGAGTCACCAAACGTCATACACATGATCTCAGTAGGAAAGTTAAACTTGTCATTTTGGTATAGTAAGTGGGCGTGGCTAAATGGCTCAGTGGCGCCCCCTTAAAATTTTCAAAAAGGCCTCCCCATAGATGTTTTTTTGTCCTACATGCATGAACATTTTTATGCCCATTAACCATGTCAGGACCTACATAAAATCCTCTTACACCCATAGTCAAAACATTACAGGAAGTCCGCCATATTTTTTTGAATGCAATAAAAATGGCTGAAATTCGCATTTCACAGGTTACCTATTTGAACGAACTCCTTCGAAAGCGCTCATCCCATTGATGCAAACTCAGTGTCACTGTATTCTACACATGTTGAAGATCTCCCGTTGTGCTCTGTACGTTATTTCGTCAAAGGGCGTGGCCGTGGCGTGCGGTCAAACTTTGATGTCTCGTTACGCCACTTTTAACCTTTCCAAAAGGCCTCCCCATAGAAATTTTTTTCTCCTACATGCGTAACAATTTTTATGCACATTAACCATGTCAGGACCTACATAAAATCCTCTGGCACCCATATTCAAAAACTAACAGGTAGTCCGCCATCATTTTTTTTGTGTGTTAAAAAATGCCTCAATTTTGCATTTCACAGGCTACCTATTTGAACGTATTTCCCCGAGCCACCATTTATCCGATCATTACGAAATTAGTGTCAGTGTGTTCTAGACATGTCAAAGATGCAAAGTCATGTGAAACCAAGATTCTACATAAAAGGGCGTGGCCATGGTGTACTGTCAAACTTTGATGTCTCGTGCACTCCCATGAAATTCTTTCAAAAGGCCCCCCCCCAGGAGGTTTTTTCCCCGACATGCATGACATTTTTTCTGCATATTAACCATGTCAGGACTTACATAAAATGCCACAGTGCCCATTGTCAAAACCCAAAAGGAAGTCCACCATCATTTTTTGAATGTATAAATAATGACCAAATTTTGCATTTTCAGTCTTCCTATTTTAACATACTTCCCTGAGACCATGTTCATGCAATCATTGCCAACTCAGTGTCAGTGTGTTCTAGACATGTTTAAGATATCCCGTTGTGCTCAGCATGATTCTACACAAAAGGGCGTGGCCTCAGTGTATTGTCAAACTTTCACTTTTACACCAATCAAACTGTAAGGCCTGCTACTTGGTCACGTCTCGCCGTTGCACTCCCGCGGTCGCGACACACCCCGACATGCACGAAGTGCTTCGGGCCCTTCATCACCGCTTGCGGTTTTAATTAGGGCCCGAAGCACTGACAAGTGCGTAGGACCCTATTGAAACCCAAAGGATTATTTTTATTTTTCTCGTTTGTTTTTATTATTATTCTTCCTCCTCTTTGAAGCCACTTTTGAGGGCCTGAACGTGAACGAAAACTCACCAAAATGTGCAAGGTCATCAGGTCTGGCGAAAAATTTGATATTTTTGCAATTTCGTAAAAAAAGTTTGTGAAATGGCTCAGTGGCGCCCCCTTGAAATTTTCAAAAAGGCCTCCCCATAGATGTTTTTTTGTCCTACATGCATGACAATTTTTATGCACATTAACCATATCAGGACCTACATAAAATCCTCTTACACCCATAGTCAAAACATTACAGGAAGTCGGCCATATTTTTTTGAATTTACAAAAAATGGCTCAAAATGGCTCAAATTGGCGTTTCACAGGTCACCTATTTGAACGAACTCCTACGTTAGCGTTCATCCGATTGACGCAAACTCAGTGTCAGTGTGTTCTACACATGTTGAAGATCTCCCCTTGTGCTCTGCACGTTATTTCGTCAAAGGGCGTGGCCCTGGCGTGCGGTCAAATTTGCATGTTTTTTTTAATCAATTTTTTAACCAGAAAATGCTTATATGTCTGCCATGCAGAGGTAAATCATCACCAAATCTGTCATGCATGATAAAGGTCCTGCCCTGAACACATCCAAGCTTAAAATGTTTGTATTACTTACAGCGCCACCTGTTGACAAGAGGAAGTTACTGCTTGTAAATTAGCACTAGCCATTGATACACAGTTGATCATATCCCCTTCAAAAGGGTTGTGGACCATCCTAAGACCTTGGCCATACTACCTTTTCAAGCTCAAATGTCTGCGTCAAACGCTCTCACCATACAGACGCGTCGTTCGCCACAAACAGGAAGTAGTTTGTTGAGGTGCTTAATATAGTCGTAGAGTCACCAAACGTCATACACATGATCTCAGTAGGAAAGTAAAAGTTGTCATGTGGGTATAGTAAGTGGGCGTGGCTAAATGGCTCAGTGGCGCCCCCTTGAAATTTTCAAAAAGGCCTCCCCATTGATGTTTTTTTGTCCTACATGCATGAACATTTTTATGCCCATTAACCATGTCAGGGCCTACATAAAATCCACTTACACCCATAGTCAAAACATTACAGGAAGTCCGCCATATTTCTTTGAATGCAATAAAAATGGCTGAAATTCGCATTTCACAGGTTACCTATTTGAACGAACTCCTTCGAAAGCGCTCATCCCATTGATGCAAACTCAGTGTCACTGTATTCTACACATGTTGAAGATCTCCCGTTGTGCTCTGTACGTTATTTCGTCAAAGGGCGTGGCCGTGGCGTGCGGTCAAACTTTGATGTCTCGTCACGCCACTTTTAACCTTTCCAAAAGGCCCCCCATAGACATTTTTTTCTCCTACATGCGTAACAATTTTTATGCACATTAACCATGTCAGGACCTACATAAAATCCTCTTACACCCATAGTCAAAACATTACAGGAAGTCCGCCATATTTTTTTGAATGCAATTAAAATGGCTGAAATTCGCATTTCACAGGTTACCTATTTGAACAAACTCCTTCGAAAGCGCTCATCCCATTGATGCAAACTCAGTGTCACTGTGTTCTACACATGTTGAAGATCTCCCGTTGTGCTCTGTACGTTATTTCGTCAAAGGGCGTGGCCGTGGCGTACGGTCAAACTTTGATGTCTCGTCACGCCAATTTTAACCTTTCCAAAAGGCCCCCCCATAGACATTTTTTTCTCCTACATGCGTAACAATTTTTATGCACATTAACCATGTCAGGACCTACATAAAATCCTGTTACACACATAGTCAAAACATTACAGGAAGTCAGCCATCATGTTTTTTTTGTGTAAAAAAATGCCTTAATTTTGCATTTCACAGGCTACCTATTTGAACGTATTTCCCCGAGCCACCATTTTTCCGATCATTAAGAAATTAGTGTCAGTGTGTTCTAGACATGTTAAAGATCCAAAGTTATGTGAAACCAAGATTCTACATAAAAGGCTGTGGCCATGGTGTACTGTCAAACTTTGATGTCTCGTGCACTCCCATGAAATTCTTTTCAAAAGGCCCCCCCCAGGAGGTTTTTTTCCCCGACATGCATGACATTTTTTCTGCATATTAACCATGTCAGGACTTACATAAAATGCTGCAGTGCCCATTGTCAAAACCCAAAAGGAAGTCCACCATCATTTTTTGAATGTATAAATAATGACCAAATTTTGCATTTTCAGTCTTCCTATTTTAACATACTTCCCTGAGACCATGTTCATGCAATCATTGCCAACTCAGTGTCAGTGTGTTCTAGACATGTTTAAGATATCCCGTTGTGCTCAGCATGATTCTTCAAAAAAGGGCGTTGCCTCAGTGTATTGTCAAACTTTCACTTTTACACAAATCAAACTGTAAGGCCTGCTGCTTGGTCACGTCTCGCAGTTGCACTGCCGCGGTCGCAACACACCCCGACATGCACGAAGTGCTTCGGGCCCTTCATCACCGCTTGCGGTTTTAATTAGGGCCCGAAGCACTGACAAGTGCGTAGGACCCTATTGAAACCCTTAGGATTATTTTTATTTTTTTTTCATTATTATTATTATTATTATTCTTCCTCCTCTTTGAAGCCACTTTTGAGGGCCTGAACGTGAATGAAAACTCACCAAAATGTGCAAGGTCATCAGGTCTGGCGAAAAATTTGATATTTTCGCATTTTCGTAAAATAAGTTCGCAAAATGGCTCAAGGGCGCCCCCTTGAAATTTTCAACAAGGCCTCCCCATTGAGGTTTTTTTGTCCTACATGCATGACAATTTTTATGCACATTAACCATGTCAAGAACTACATAAAATCCTCTTACACCCATAGTCAAAACATTACAGGAAGTCGGCCATATTTTTTTGAAATAAATAAAAATGGCTCAAAATGGCTCAAATTTGCGTTTCACAGGTTACCTATTTGAACGAACTCCTCCGAAAGCGTTCATCCGATTGATGCAAACTCAATGTCACTGTGTTCTACACATGTTGAAGATCTCCCGTTGTGCTCTGCACGTTATTTCGTCAAAGGGCGTGGCCCTGGCGTGCGGTCAAATTTGCATGTTTTTTTTAATCCATTTTTTAACCACAAAATGCCTATATGTCTGCCATGCAGAGGTCAATCATCACCAAATGTGTCATGCATGATAAAGGTCCTGCCCTGAACACATCCATGCTTAAAATGTTTGTATTACTTACAGCGCCACCTGTTGACAACAGGAAGTTAATGCTTGTAAATTAGCACTAGCCATTGATACACAGTTGATCATATCCCCTTCAAAAGGATTGTGGACCGTCCTAAGACCTTGGCCATACTACCTTTTCAAGCTCAAATGTCTGCGTCAAACGCTCTCACCATACAGACGCGTCGTTCGCCACAAACAGGAAGTAGTTTGTTGAGGGGCTTAATATAGTTGTAGAGTCACCAAACGTCATACACATGATCTCAGTAGGAAAGTAAAACTTGTCATGTGGGTATAGTAAGTGGGCGTGGCTAAATGGCTCAGTGGCGCCCCCTTGAAATTTTCAAAAAGGCCTCCCCATAGGTGTTTTTTTGTCTTACATGCATGAACATTTTTATGCCCATTAACCATGTCAGGACCTACATAAAATCCTCTTACACCCATAGTCAAAACATTACAGGAAGTCCGCAATATTTTTTTGAATGCAACAAAAATGGCTGAAATTCGCATTTCACAGGTTACCTATTTGAACGAACTCCTTCGAAAGCGTTAATCCCATTGATGCAAACTCAGTGTCACTGTATTCTACACATGTTGAAGATCTCCCGTTGTGCTCTGTACGTTATTTCGTCAAAGGGCGTGGCAGTGGCATGCGGTCAAACTTTGATGTCTCGTCACGCCACTTTTAACCTTTCCAAAAGGCCTCCCCATAGACATTTTTTTCTCCTACATACGTAACAATTTTTATGCACATTAACCATGTCAGGACCTACATAAAATCCTGTTACACCCATAGTCAAAACATTACAGGAAGTCCCCCATATTTTTTTGAATGCAACAAAAATGGCTGAAATTCGCATTTCACAGGTTACCTATTTGAACGAACTCCTTCGAAAGCGTTCATCCCATTGATGCAAACTCAGTGTCACTGTGTTCTACACATGTTGAAGATCTCCCGTTGTGCTCTGTACGTTATTTCGTTAAAGGGCGTGGCCGTGGCGTGGAGTCAAACTTTGATGTCTCGTCATGCCACTTTTAACCTTTCTAAAAGGCCCCCCCATAGACATTTTTTTCTCCTACATGCGTAACAATTTTTATGCACATCAACCATATCAGGACCTACATAAAATCCTGTTACACCCATAGTCAAAACATTACAGGAAGTCCGCCATATTTTTTTGAATGCAACAAAAATGGCTGAAATTCGCATTTCACAGGTTACCTATTTGAACGAACTCCTTCAAAAGCGCTCATCCCATTGATGCAAACTCAGTCACACTGTGTTCTACACATGTTGAAGATCTCCCGTTGTGCTCTGCACGTTATTTCGTCAAAGGGCGTGGCCGTGGCGTGTGGTCACACTTTAATGTCTCGTCACGCCACTTTTAACCTTTCGAAAATGCCCCCCCATAGACATTTTTTTCTCCTACATGCGTAACAATTTTTATGCACATTAACCATGTCAAGACCTACATAAAATCCTCTGGCACCCATAGTCAAAACATTACAGGAAGTTGGCCATCATTTTTTTTTTGTGTAAAAAAATGCCTCAATTTTGCATTTCACAGGCTACCTATTTGAACGTATTTCCCCGAGCCACCATTTATCCGATCATTACGAAATTAATGTTAGTGTGTTCTAGACATGTTAAAGATCCAAAGTTATGTGAAACCAAGATTCTACATGAAAGGGCGTGGCCATGGTGTACTGTCAAACTTTGATGTCTCGTGCACTCCCATGAAATTCTTTTAAAAGGCCCCCCCCAGAGGTTTTTTCCCTAACATGCATGACATTTTTTCTGCATATTAACCATGTCAGGACTTACATAAAATGCCGCAGTGCCCATTGACAAAACCCAAATGGAAGTCCACCATCATGTATAAATAATGACCAAATTTTGCATTTTCAGTCTTCCTATTTTAACATACTTCCCTGAGACCCTGTTCATGCAATCATTGCCAACTCAGTGTCAGTGTGTTCTAGACATGTTTAAGATCTTTCGTTGTACTCTGCATGATTTTACATAAAAGGGCGTGGCCTCGGTGTACTGTCAAACTTTCACTTTTACACAAATCAAACTGTAAGGCCTGCTGCTTGGTCACGTCTCGCCGTTGCACTGCCGCGGTCGCAACACACCCCGACATGCACGAAGTGCTTCGGGCCCTTCATCACCGCTTGCGGTTTTAATTATAGTTATTTTTGCCACTGTCCATCATTACCTTGCCGTCTACTTTTTTACCTTTCTCCTGCTCTCAGCTTCTTCTTTGGCCAATTAACCTGCAATCATGTTACCCTAATTGTTCATGTTTTTTCATGTTGCGCTATCATCATTAAGTAGTGTGTGTGTGTGTGTGTGTGTGTGGGGGGGGGGGGGGGGGGGGGGGGGGGGTTGAATTCACATGGAAATCTGTATTTATTTGTCAAGAGCGATTTGTGTCAGGGTGAAGATATATTGCTGTATCGATATTTTGTCCCACTCTTAGTTAGGAATAAGGTGTTTTTTTGTATTCTATGTTCATAAAGTAACATGTTGAATATTTTGAATATTTATTTGGTAAAGTTATTCTAAATGTTTTCCTACCTTCACATTTCTATCTGCTACCTGGATAGTTAGATTCCTATTTCTGACACCAGACAACGTTTAAAGCTCATGTGGTTTCAGTTCTACTTTAGTATAGCATGACCCCTTTTTTTCTCAGTCCCTTCAGTTACTCTACTTTCCCATTAAATAAAAAGCACAAAAAAAACCTCAAGAAAAAAATTGGCATGAAGAAATAAACCATTTGGACTTTGACCTGCAGCAACTCCATCATAACCTGTGTGTCATCTCAGAGAGCATGTACATGCGTCTCCTCCTGCCAGGATCATTAGTGTTCTCACCTCTACATGATGTTACATATCAGGTCAGAGAAAGCAGGAGGTGTCTCCTCTGCTGCACAGCGGCTGAGGTTTGAACGAGGTAGCTGTCACAAGGCAGCTGTGGAGGTGATTTCCTATCAGCTTGTGTTCTTTGGGACAAGTCAAGGTGAGGTAATGCTGCTGTAAAAAGGAAGTCATGAAGAGCTATGGGCAGCCTGGATCCTTACAAGACCTCATCCACTAACCCAAAGGGCACCGGAGCGGTAAAAATGAATCACGGCTGCTGTTACATCTACAACAGCAGATGTAGCAGCAGCCATGTATTTAGTTCTGATACCATCTGTAAAATGCCTGCTATTAATAATCAGTAACGGAGTATTGTAAAATCATGTCGTCAGGTTCTTAGACATTATTGTATAGCCTTGATATAATACACTATAAGGTATAACTGAGAAGAGTTGAAACATTTTTAAGTTTAATTTATTTATCAACAGCTAACTCCTCCTGTGAAGCATCTGGTGTTAAAACATCTTTATATTTTAAGCTTCTCATTAAAAATAAATATGTAATCTCTCGACATGACAACTCAACTGAACCGAAATCTCTGGGAGAAAATAGTAAGCAAGTTTAATTTAGAAATGATTGTCTCTTTCTAACTTCTGTTCATGGTCAAGATGCTCTTGACTTGCACATTTATAACTACTGTGCAACCCTTTAAGCCAGAATGTATCTCAAATTTAAATGCTTAAGCCAGGAATAAACTGAATGTCATCTCACACTGCTTCAAGAAATCATCACAACGCACAACGAGAGCTCAAAAATTATTTGCTCACACTGTACAGTTTGATTATCAAACACGACCCGAGTGCTCACACTGCACTTGATAAATCAGGGATGGAAGTTAAAGTCAGATCTATATTTCAGTTGTCTCATACATGGTTCAAATACGAACGCCATCCAAAACGCTCTGGCTCTCTAACACGCACACTAGGCATCAAACATAAGCTTACTAGCGAGCTCAACCATATTAAAAGTTCCCTGACAACTGGAGGTCTGCAGCTTTTTCCTGCCAATGTTTCTCTGAAAACAGGGGGAAGACTCATCAAACTGACATGCCTGCAGTTGCCATGGTGCTTTTAGATGCTGTCTGACAGTTTGCACTGTTGCAATCAGGAAAAAAAAGCCTGAGGTTGGAGGAATTGGCATTGGAAACATGCCAGAAATTCATCAATCTGGTAGCAGCACATCATGCCCTGAATGGCCCCTGTGCCCCCCTGTACACTTAGTGACAAAATCTGTGCAGTCAACATGAAATTTGGGCTGACTTCAATATCAGTGGTGCGAATATTTGGTCAAAATCATCCTGAAATTGCACAGTGTATCCCTCTCTGGCTTTAGCTAAGCTAGTATTCTGGCTAGCGTAGGGATCAGTTCATGACTTTGGCCAGGAATAAAATGTATCAACAACTTTAAGATGGATTGTCATTAAATGAGGTTAAGGCATTCCTCACTCTCCCAGGGTGATTTGTATCAACCTCTTTCTACATTTTACGTTGACCAATGCTTAAATGTATTCCCAAATACCTTCCTCAGTCGGTACATTTTTTTGTGGTACAGTGTAACTACCAAAAAAAACTTTAGTGAGACGTTTTTGGATTTACGTTAATGTTGCACATAGCTACTCGCATGACTGTAGACTCGTAAGCTTGTCTAAAAACACACTTAACTATTATTTTAAGTCATTTTCTGTTCTTTATTTGGTTACAATTTATTTGATCGAAACATTTGTTAAACCTTTTCAAAATGTCCTCATATCTGCCTACATCGACAAAGTAGTTTGTTTGTTTCTAAGAAAGTGTTACCTAATGTTCAGAGGTTTTTCTTGCTTATCTGAATAAGAACATGCCCTCATAAGAAGAATCTGTTTTTCTGCTGTGCCAAACACCTCTTTTCATCTTGTTGGCTGTGTTTGAAATTGAAATGCAGTTTTTCCCATTGAGAAAATGTCTTGTGGTAAATTCTGTTGACATGCATCATTTCTCCTGAGATCGAGGGTCTATTTCAGCTGTCACTCTCGCTCATATCACTGTATTCTCTTCTTGGCTCTGTTCCACTGTTGTCAGCCTGAACATTAAAAAATTGTGGAATAATTTGAAAAGGAGAGGGAAGAGTATTCACTTGTGAACTGAGCACAACTGTGATCACTCATGCGGTAAAACAAACTACAAGCATCACACATTATAAGAGCAGACGTACAACTCACGAGACCGGCTGGAATCCCATTTTAAGCATGATAGCTCCACTTTTTCCACATCATTACTGTTCTAGCATAAGCAGTCAAGACATTTAAGCTTGTCAAGATATCAAACCGCAGCACCCCTGTCTGAATACATTTCAAGCCTGAGAAATCTTCATTTTGTTCAGACTTGAGAACTGCAATTAGATAAACACCGCAGGCTAATCAGGTTGCTAAAATGCACCCAGGTCAGGCCAATGTTAATATGAGAGACCAATTGAGATAATCGACAAACAGACAAGACATTTGTTTTTGGAGTCTTGAAATATCTGTGACAAGGGAGCGTGAAGTTTGAATGCTACAGATAACGAGGAGGAATCGCAGAGACGGTAATTATGAATAATTTAAATTGCAATCTGGCTAAGATCCTGATGTTGCAGAAGGAGCACATGAGAGTGAAGCTTTGCAGGAGGAAGCAAACTCAACTATGCCACCTCTGCTGCAAATCTGTTTAAATGAGCATAATGATATTACACATACAGCGTGATACTGAATTCAGATCAGTAACTCTTAAATGACTGAATATACATTTATAGTATTATATTTTACTATTAGGGATGTTTAACGATTACATTGTTTAACAGCGTTTAATCGCTAATTTCTAAACAAAACAAAATAGCATGCAATTTATATGATTAAAAAAATGAATGCATTCATTAAATGATTGTGATTAACTACATAATACTGACAGTCCTGATTACAACACATTGGTACTTTTAAATAGTAAGTCACGTATAAAGGATTTTAACCACTTTCACATTTATTGGTAAAATGGTAAATGCTTTGCCTAAGATGGGGGTACTGGTAGCATAGTGGTTAGTTCGCGGACGCCATGTACTGAGGCTACAGTTCTCCAAGCAGGCGGCCTGTAATTGTTGTATGGTTTAAATGTCTTTTTAATATAAACTAAATGGGAAACTTTTTTTTTTTTGTGAAGTGGGCTGGACATTTTGGGTTGTAACCGGGCATTACAAGTTGAAAACGTTACTCCCATATCCAGTGACTTTCAGTGGAATCTCAAACATACTTCACGTAAAGCTGACAGACTTCTGCTCAGTAAGAGTTGGACAGCCAGGTGTGTTGTTCTCTTCTTCCCTTTGCTCCTCCAGCTTCAAAGGGTTTTTTTTTTTTTATTTGGATCTGTTTCAAGATATCTTTCAGATCTCAACTTGTTCCTGGTTTGTTAAATTTTTGTACGAGTGTCTTTTTGGGGTTACAGATTAAAAAAGATTTGATATGAACATCAAAGTAAGGTAACGTAGCTGAGATGAGTCACCTATCAGACCTTTGTCTTCTTTCTGTTTCCGGTGAATCTGATACGACAGCACCAGTCGAGGGATTTAAGTTTTATACTTGAAATCCAAAGAGGGCTTATGGCAGAGGTTAAAAACCATCTCACAGGAATGTCAAACATGTTAAATCACAGGTGAACATAACAGACAGAACAGGGCATTAATACTGACAGTCAGAGAGATTGACTGTAGCTGAAAAATCCGATGTGGAGTTTGAATGTGTGGGTCTCATGGGTAATAGTGGTTTACCTTGTGGTTTGTGCTGAAAGAAATGGGAGTTATTACCAGATGGAAATTAGTATTGGCAAATTTGTCCAGCCTATTTCCTCTGATTCAGATTTCTTTCAAAATGTGTAATTATTCTGGAAAAGGACATCCATCACTGTGAATTGGAAGCTGAATCAGTTTCTTATGAGCTGAGAGATTTGGAGTATACAAGGCTTGAATTTGAGCACGGGTTTGCCGGAATCGAGCACCAAACATTCATTTCCTGCAAGTCCGGCTCTCATAATGCGGGAAAATCCTCCATAAAATGTACCGTGATGTTTACAAGTCCCCTGTATTTCACTCAGCAAACATTTGCATGGTTGAGTACAGGACAGAATGGTCAGAGATGCTGCATCAGAATGAGAGACTTCAGTCTGGATCATTTGTGGCTCACTTTCTCTCCCTCTCCTCAGCACACACATAAATACACATACATTTGGTGGGGTGCCATGAATTGCAGAGGCGACTGTCTTACAACGCAGTGTTACCCAAACAAATTACGACTGGGCGGCCCGCCAAGATACATTTACAACTGCCCAAGTGTAGTTCATTCATTTAAGCATTTTTATTTTCTTTACCTGCATAAGATCCCCATCGGAGATCGATAAACTAGTGGACAATGTTCCCTCGCTCTGTACTCCTCGCGGACGTGTTGCCAGTGGCGGCTGACACATGCTCTGCAACCTGCACTGTTTGGATTGTTTCGATACACTACACGTTATTAACGAGGCTCCGCCACAAGCGGATCACAACAACTGGATCACAAGGGAGTCATGAAGAGGAAGTCATGAAGAGCTATGGGCACGCTGGATCCTTACAAGACCTCATCAGACATTAACAAGCTGTTATTTAGGAAACTTTATAAAACGTAGGCCGACTGCAGCTGACTAAAGTTCAGACAATGTAGGCATAGAGACAAGGGAGGAGGCACCTCTGGTCACAAGCATTAAAATACAATGGTCTTCGGATGGTCTTGTTTGAATTTGTTGGTCACATGGCATAAGCATCAATTTTAGTCTGTTTCATAACCTGATAAAAAAAATCCTCCCAGTTTTTTAGGTTTCTGAATAAAATCACCCACAAGTTAAAAAATGTGAAGATAATGTGAAAACTTTATAGTGGCAATTCGAAGAATTAATTTAATGGCCTAAGATTAGCTGATTAAAAGGTTACTGTTTGACGGTTTGGTTATGTCTAACTTCTGTTAAAACTAACAGCAAGATCCTCGCATTACGATTGTGTAGAATTTGTTTTGGGTTTTTGGTTTATCTAAAAATGTTTTTTGAAAATAGCATTTGGTGGCTGTGTTGGGACAATTAAAAGGTGGACGGAATTAAAATCCAAGTTAAACAAAAGAACATGTGTTTTTAAAACAGACTTAGTTTCCAAACCAACGTGAAGGGACATTAAATATCTCCAGAAAATCTGTTGAGCACTTTAAATGCAGCTTTAATACACTTTCTCGCTTTTCATTTAGGATCAACTTTCTGTCATTCATTTCCACAAGCAACTACTTCCTGTAGTGCTGAAATCTTCTGAAAGTTCAAGTTTTACACAATAGTTGTAAGTTATTGTAACAATTATAACTAAGACTACCCTCTTCATAACTAGTCAGGTTTTTTTATTTTTACAAACTTCGACTTCAAGTAACACATCACACAGAGTGAGTTCAGACAGTCCGCCCCACCAGCCATAACACTTCTATCATGGTATATTCCTCTCACTCTTACTTCTATCTAATTCAGCGTGCACATGTAGCTCGCTCTTTTGCTGGCATGCCTGTAGTCACACAGCTCACCTGAAAGCCATGACATGCCTTCCTGCTGCTGCAGACTTTTACAAGTTACCAAATATGCAGTATCCCCCAGAGAGGGGCTTTTTTATCCCCAACTTGCAGAATGAAACTTCCTTAAGAGGGGAGAAGAAGTGAAAGACTGTGTAACCTGAATGCAGCCAGGATACTGTTGGTAATCACTCATTGGTAGTGACCTCTTTATCTACTCCAATCTAAGGTACTTCATTTCCATCTATAATGTTATTTATTCCCAATTTCAAAACAGCCCACCTCATTTTAACTCAACAATAACTGCCCCCTCAGTGATAGAAGTAAGCCCATAACATACTGTCTGTTCTCCCATGAGCCTCCATTGATGAATGAATGGTTGAATCACAGAGATACAGGTCATTTACTGTATTACATAATGCACTTGATACTATTGTAAAGAGTTGGATTTTCCTCATTGCTCCTAATTTCAACATATTTTTTTCGTTCAACAGTTTTAAAGTGACTGATGTAACTGATATTTTCTTTCTGTATGTTTGTGATTGATTCTGTTTGTGCAAGAATGTTCTTTAGTGCATTGTGTACAACATATTTCTTAGGACAAATTCAATCACAGACCTTTCAGGCTTCAACTAAGTCAAACTTAAACCGATCTTTAGTGATCTTAGATGCTAAGAGCTGCTGCTATTACTGACGTAGTATAAAGACCAATAAAGTCTGCTTGGGGTGTTGTTTGGGGGCAAAAGAGGATGCAAACAAGGTGCAACTGTTTTTGTTTTTAGCTGCAGGCTAGTAAGAGTTTTTCAGTCATGCATCAAAATATTTTCATACTTCACAATATTTGTTGGGTGCTTCAACATTGGGAACAGGCCATTAAAGGCATAATAAACTTAAATTAAGTCTAACCACAGTGGGAGTTTAAATTAAAAAAAAGAGCTCTGATCTTGTTTTATTGTCTAACTTTTATTGTCTACCACCTTGATTAAGGTTGTTCAAGTATCATCTGTTATAGCCACGATTCTGCTAGTCCACTGCTTTCCCCCCTTTAGTGACATTGATTGTCCATTTGCATGGTTTGCCAAGTGTTAATCAGGAACCGATTAGAAGCAGAGGATTGGAAATTCTGATTGATTTGCCTTTGCTGGGATTGTAATTGATTATACTGAGCAAAGGACTAAGATTACTCATTTGAAGGGGAGTGTCTCAAAACTTAAATTAAATTATTTAGGTATTTTGTTGCTGTGCCCCGGGACAGAATTAGAAGTCAGAGACAAAGGCATTGAATTTGTGACTGGATGGCGCCATTCATTATCCAAAGAGCACTGCTGGATTTCACATCCCACTTGACAAATTTAAGGGTTAGTTCTTGAGTTTTAAGCTTTAGGAGAGTTCTCTAAGTTCACAAGTATTGACCGATCCATCCTGAGGCACAGGAATAACATGTGGACTCTTCAGAAGGATGGCATGTCCCTATAACTCCTTTTCGAATAGCAGTGCAGAGCTTCTGAAGATTTTAGCCAAGCAGGAGTAAAGGGCAGCCAGTCAGACTGAAGTATAATGTGTCTGCAGTGGAGATTATGCCTTTAAAAAACCTTGACTTTGGTCAAAATTGGGCATGAGTCTGGGGAAAGTAATCTGGGCTCCCTCGGAGGAAGGATAAAACGAAAGTATTTGACGAAACCAGCCCTTTCCAATAAGCATGGCCGCCCTATGTGAGGAAGGCAGGAACCCTGTAAAACATTAAAGTTCATTCACAAAATACAGAGACATCCTGCTGACCAAATTACACACATCTAAACATTTGATACAACCTTGATTTGCCTGAGCCGAGCCTCACAGTGATGAACTTCAAACGTCAAACGCTGCAATTTAAGCTATGAATCAATAATGTTAGAGCGTCTTTTTTTAGAATCTGTGGTGTCATTGTAGGAGTTGAAGTAGGGCATGTTCTATGCAGTTTGGCATCTTGTGGGGAAATAGTCAAAAAGTTCTAAAGAATATCACACAGATCTTTTTTGTGGGACTGTTCTTCTTACTGTATCTCTGATTCAGCCTTCCTCGTGTATTTACGACACAGGAAATGGATCTCCACTGTTTTGAGGAAGGAAGAAAATTGAGCCATTTTTCCGCTCATTATTTCTCCTCCTCTAGAATCCCTTTCTTGTTTTTCTCTCAAACAAAATGTCCTGCGCTGTCACAGATCTTTTTCTTTGCCTACTATACACTGTCAGCACTATCTAAAGCCCACGAGTCACACAATATAACCACTTCATCTACTCCACCGTGTATTTGCTTTTACATATTCTACCCTTCATTGCCTTATGGCTCATCCTCTCTGTCTATTCCCCTGTTTACATTTTCCCTGCAACCACTCTCTTCCCCACCTTCATCTCTCGTCTCCTTATAAAACCCACATCCCACTGTCTCGCCTCTCCTCTCCTCTCCATATACATCTCTTATCTCTCCTTGTATCCCTGCCATGTAAATAATTGATGGCCCATCTTTGACTCGACTGGTGTAGTTAAAGGACGACCAAAGTCCCGAGGACAACATCAATAGTGAGTTAAAAGTACAGCTGAGGCTTACGCAGAGTCTGCTTGACGTACTTTCACGGGAGTCACTCTTTACTAATGACCTACTTAGATTCTAAATAAAAGTATTCTTTTTCTTTTTTATTTGACAACTTCAGAAGACTTGGGGCTTTATGCAGACCTCGCAAATGGGACTTAAGGGTTCCCTATGCTGGATTCTTACATCACTTTGTAGATAGCTTGCTGGATGCTGAGAGTCAGAATGGAGACATCATGCAGAAGTCTCCAGCATGAGTCTGTTTAGAAAGCAGATCGGCACTTCTTTATTGTTGCAAGAAATTGCACCCTGTGTCATTTGTCATTCATAATTCTCTTTTATCTCCGTCTCGTTGAGGCATCCAAAGTATGATGTAATTATGTTTGCAGATCCCAATACAACATCTAATTTTGACTGAGCAATGTGATTGGCAGAGAGGAAGCCCACCTGTGATGTTATGCACAACCGGCTGTGCAAGAAGTGTAATGATTACTGTGATAAACACGGACTTGGCTCAAAAAGACTTTGGAAGACATAAAAGCTCCACTTATCAAGAGTTTTGACAACACTGCATCAAAGCACTCTAAGAAAGGTTTATTCAAATCGAAAAACCTAGAGGGAAATATCACATCAGGAGGCCTTTTAGCTTCTTTTAGCTTATTGTTTCAGGACAACAGCACATCTACCATATGGTTCAATCTCACAGCTCTTATCAACCCTTTTCCAGCAGCAACAAAAAGCTTTTTTAGGAGATAATCTCTAATGATATGCCACCTGCTGAGCATCCAACACAAAGCTCAACAAACGGCTAAAAACATCTAGCAGCTAAAATCAGAAATCTTCTCCTGAAGAGTTGGTTGTGACCAAACCAGAACTAAAGAATGTCAGGGTCCTTCTATCAGGTAGCTTTTAATGTCATATACATGTTAATGGAAAATTGTGTCTGCTGTATGTATATGCAAAAATAGCATTAGCCATGAAAATTATTTGTATGAAATATCACACGAGAAAAAATTGTAGCCTATACTGTATCAGCATGGCTATGAATCTGTCATAGATCACAGTGTGTTTATACTCAGAATGACATCACAACCTTACTGTGATAAAGCTTTTATAAACGGTTTTACAAGTGGCCTATTTTTGTAACTTGACTGGGACTGTTCTCTTATCAAGCAACCATACAGTTTACTGCACTCTTGCAACTTTATGTTCGACTACATTTCAGCAGACCAGCAATATTGTATTTTGTTGATTAATCTGTATGTTTCCAACAAAGGAATTAAAACAGCATAAGAGGGACAAGCAAGGCCATTCATCTGATCAGGAAGCATTGACTTTAGCTTGATCAAGTGAATGAATGGGAAATGCATTGCAAGAAACCAAACTAATCCAAACATGTGTCAATCTGCACTTTTTACCAAATCCTTCAAAACGTCAGGTTTTAAGGCACGCAGCAGTGCAATAAAGGTACTTGACTTTTTCTTTACTTGTCTTTGTTGCACATGGGAACAGCTACAGGCCAAATAATGGGCAAGAGTTCAGAAGTTCACGATAGGGTGTAATTGCATCATAAATGGCATTGTAGAGAATTGACAAGGCTGCTGAATAAGCCAGGAACATTTAGTCCATCTCAAGCTGTCATATTTCTCTGTTCCTTTTTTTTTTTTTTTTTTAAGGAAAAAAAAAAATCAATGCAGGGATACAAGTCTCAATGGTGGCATTCTGGGATTTAATATTACATCACCACACCCCCATAAAATTGGGCCTGACAGTTTTATTGAGCAAATTTTCACAGTGTTGTTATTTTGAGTGAAAATATTAAGCCGGCAATGTTTTTTTTTTTTTGCATTAAATATGTTCCATTGTTAAATCGCATTTATAAGAACATAAGCAAAAACAACAGACAGTTTCCTGATATGACTTAGGAGAAAAGGGTTTGTATTCGTTTTTCAGTTAAATCTCAAAGTGACTTGATTTCGCTCTTTACCTGGTTGATATCTTTTCAGTGGAATTAGGGTAAGGTAATGTAATTAAATTAAATAGTGTATAAGCTGAACACAGTTTATATTGCCTCAGGATGTACAGCACATTTTACCCCAAAGCCACTAATTTAACAAAACCGCCTCTTTACTGTTTAGACCTGCAGGCATTTTAATGACCTTTAATGAAGGTTAAAAAAAAAGAAGTGTACTGTGCTCATCACATTGTGCAGACATTGAAGGCAGCTACACTAAAGAACAGCTACTATTAAAGCTCCTCCATGTAAATGTTAATTAATGGAGACTGGCCTCAAAAAAAGCAGGATATTATACTGTAAGTAGTCCATCTATCTTGTTGCCTCTAATATTGTATATTCATAATTATTCAATAATTATCGGTTCATTTTTTTGGCTGGAGAAACATCAGGGACCCGTGTTTTTTGCACTTGCAGTCCCCACGCCCTCAGTTTCATGGCGCTTCTCACAGGTGCTCATGTTGCTGGGCTGAAAATGTAACTTCTGCTTCCCTGAGTACAAAGTAAGGTCGGTGTTAATATCTCTGTGTGCTTAATATTTTCCTTTAATGAAGGAAACATCCCCAAGAAAACATGAAAACAATGTTAAGGAATCATGGCAAATGACATCAGCTCTAGACCTGGGAATGGTTCCCTCCCTGATAGTTAGGGTGTGATTGCACCCCACCATTCCACCTCTGTGCCTTACACAGTGAGACACAAAAGAGACATCAATGTCCTGTCTCAAGCAGTCTTTGTACGAGGGCTTTTTTGACAGTAGTAAAGGATAGCAGGGAGTGGAATATAGATGTGAAAAACTTGGTTAGGAGAAGTTGTTTCACAAGACCCTCGAAGGAACGTAGTGTGAGTCCTGTGTGAACCCAAAATACTGCAACTAAATTGCTCCCAACTAAATGCAATAGGTCAAAGAGTCAAACTGTCACTGTCAAGTTGCATTCATAACCTCAAATAATCAGTGCATGTTGCACTGTATACAAACTGTAGCTCAGGTGTTTTATGCACTTAAACCATGTACACATTTCAACATAACTACAGCGTACTCTTTCAGCTAAACACAGATATATTTTCTGAACATACAGTAAGCAATTTATTTTTGTGACCTTACCCAACCAAACCTTACCTTTGCAGAATTTCAACTGCATATTCAATGTATGTCCAGGTCCGACGTTTGTAACAGGATTTGGTTTAAATGAAAGGAATTAGTTTAGGGAACGATCTCTGGCATTGTATCAGACTGGTGTGTTTGGGTTGACGGACTTGTTGAAATTACAAATCGTGATGTATCCTGTGATGTTTTGTAGTAAATGTAGAGAAATAAAAGATAAACAACACTTAGTATTTCGTATAGCTTCAATGTTGCAGAAGAAAGAGCTGAAGTTGACTATCTAAACATTTTTTAAATCCTGGATTTTAAAAAAACATCAATGTTTTCTTGTTAGTCTTTTTCTCTCTTCCAATAGCAAGCACAGAGTTTTTTTTAACCACCTCTAGCGGTCTTAAAATGGAATTGTGTGAAATCTTGGGCAGAACGTCTCTTGCATCAACACGTTGAGTCTATTTCGTAACATTTACTCTGGAGCAATGTTGTGTGTTTTCAAATCTGAGTGCAGTAGAGAACTTGATACATTATCTGTTGTATTGCCTTATTACACTCGTCTCGTGGAAATGTCTGATTACTGAGGGTAAGATTTTTGTAAGGTAACATGTTATCCTGCTCTTCCCTTTGATATATTTAATATATCAAGGATGCCCACTAAACGTATGCTGCAACCCAGCTTCAACATTTAAATGCTGTTTGGCAAAATCAAGGCCTTCCTGCGTTTGAAGTTTGAAGAGATTTAACAAGGTGTTTGGTGCCTGCAGCACCTCACAGGCTAAAAGGCTGCAGTGTAGAAGAAAACCAAGGTCAGTGGAGATCAATGCGATTGATGTCAGATGGGATTGACCACCTAAATGTGTAAACACGACTGAGCGGTCTGTGTTTGCATTAGCAGCAGGCTCTCTGATTGTGCTGTTGATTTTAAAAAGAATGTATTTTACTTTCAGTAACAGCAAAGCTTTATAGTGGTTAAACTTGTTTATCTCTGTGGCTGTTTTTACACATTCTGTTTGTTATCTTAGAATAGAATAGAATATCCTTTATTGTCATTGAACAACAGGTGTAACAACGAGATTGGAACGGGATCTCTTCCCGCGGATTCAAAGCTTACAGAAAAAGCTGATTTTATTAAATGTTTTTTTTATCTTGTTTGTTTAGGTTCACACTGCTGAACCAGAGCCTCTAAACGAAACTGACAGGGATCTGCTTGCAGCGTGTCTATTGAACAACGGCTCAGTAACCTGCCATCTTGCAGTGTGATGTTTTTTGTCTGAGCAAATCCAATTCTCTCTCTCTCTAACTTTAGCAAAGTTTCCATTGTAGGCAACAATTTACTGGTCTTATGTGAGAACACTTGAGTGCAAGCATCAGTAAAGACTGTAGTCTCTCTCAGTCCATTTGCTTCTGCTATGCAGGGGAGTCAAGTATCCACATTCACTTTATTAAACCCATAAAATGTTGTGTTGGGACTGTCTCGGTTCTTAAGTGGTCCACAATGTCAGCAAAAAAAACCGATGTAAACTATCAGTCCAACTCCAAACCATGCAAACTGCCGCTCTGCTCTGAAAACACCAAATTTAAAAAAACTTTAGATTTTATGTATAAACGCTTCATTAATTTCGCTGGCGTTTGGGTTCATCACAAAGACAGAGGACCACATTGTAGACTAACACAGAAACCCCACAGCTGCCGTGCAATGCATTCAGGAGCTAATCATGCCCTATCCGGTGAATGCACGTTTCCACTGCACGCCCCCCTGCTCCACTAAACTATTTTCGACAGAGGTGCTACGATGTGGCAAAAAGCTGAAGGAGCAGATCAACCCAAACAGGAAGTCAAACACAGAAACACATAGAGAATCTGGCCAATTTCAAAATAAAACAACGTCGAGAGACTCCTGACTGATTATTGAAACAAAACAGAAACAAAAGGCTGACTGTGATAAACGCTGAAAAATCACTATGCAAAGGAAAAATGAAAGGGCCAACAAAACAGATGATAAACATAGGAGCCATGAAGAGCAAACACTGAACTGTTATGAACTAGCACAGTGGGGAAGGAACACAGAGACCAATTATACATTGGTTAGTCAGAAACAGATGAAACTAAAAAGACATGGATACAAAAATGACGGGGGAGCCGGAGATGGGGACTCGAGTTTTAGACTCAAGTCGCACACAAATGTGACTTGACTTGCCCCTTAAAGACTTGAGACTGGACTCAAGTTGACACCATGGAGAGCACATCACCTGCAGCTGTACATTGCAGTGTTTCCTGTACTCACAGTAGACGATAAATGGGTGAGCCGCTGAAATATATTTACCGTCCATTTTTACATCTGTCCTGTTTTTATCCATACAAGATCACCATCTGTGATCTATAAACAAACAAACAACCTCCCCTCGCTCTGTACATCAGTGTACTTGTTGCAAATACTGTCTGACACCTGCTCTGTGTGACAGAGAGAGCGGTTCAGAGGGTGGTATCGTTCAATTACCACCCTCCTTTAATTGAATTGACTGAGGGGCAACGTCTCATGTTAAATGCAAAACATATGATACAGCTGTTTGAATAGTGTTGTGCAGCTGGTTGCTGCAGATGTCATTCTGCACATTCTTAGTTTAGGATCGTTGCGATTAGCTAAACCATTAACAAGCCTCGGCCACATGTGGACCACCTGTTATGATAACACAATATTGACTAAAACATTTGAAAACACCACTTGTATTATTTAGGCATCTTGGTAAAACCTACTGCTGATGAGCATTGTCAAAAGATCAGACACACAGGTAAAGGCATGGAGAAGCGTTATTTGAATCGAATTGTCAAGCCACTGTGTGTAGTAAGAGATAGAGAGTGTGTCTGTGTGTGGTTGATTTTATGAGTGAGAGAGAGAGGATAACATAACATAGGTAAAGTATTTCACTATTTTCAATAGACAGAACCTGCTTGCGAGGCCTGAATTGCGCTGTAGGTTCCTACAAGACAAATGGGAATACATATGGTTGTTGCCTCTTGACTGCAAATTCCATTTGTTCTCATCTGATGAAAATGGGAATAAGCAGGTGGAAATTGGATTTGCTAAATGATCTTATTTTCTTTTTCTGACACAACCATTTTTCCTGTCTTGTTATCTCAGATTGATCACTACGCACAGAGGGATCTGAAGAAGGGCCTCCAGCTGTTCGGCACAGAGGGCAACGTGGGTTTGACCAACGCCTGGATGATCGTACAAACTGATGTAAGATGTGAGATCACTGGAGGGGGTTGGAGGTTGTGTTTGCTAACATAAATCAAAAAAAACAAAAAAGCCTCCATCTCTCCAGTCACAGGTTACTGAGGTCACGATGCCTTAAAAACACTCAGACATCCAGCTGCGAGCATCACAGCCTATTCAATATTAACTCCAGTGCCATTTAGCAAGTCAACTCTTACGAAATACCTTGTCACAAGCTGAGATACATGACGTTTTGACTGCATTATTCATCGTGACACTGCTTACTTTTGCTTCTGTCAAGCCTCCACCATTTGTACCACTGTGATCACATTAAACTAACACAAGGTAAACAAATGTTGAAAGGTCATTCGAGTTTACGCTTCCCCTTTTTTTTGTGCAAAAGTTGAAAAAAACTGCTAACCTTTTTGTATTAAATAGGATCACGACATTTACAAGCAGGCTGGAAACATGAAATGATGGCAATCTGAAGTGTGGGAAATGTTTGCACAGACAGTAACAAACACCCAAAGCTTTGATAGTTTAAAAGCTTTGGTAAAATACTGTGAGAGAGATTCATGCAAACATCATAGACTCTCTGAGGTAATCTTTGTTTCCAGCTCTCACTTTGATGTGCTTTATTCTTTGTAATATTTATATTTTTAAATTCCACTGTGAAGAAAACACAATGTGAGAAACCAAGATTTGGAATTAAGGATTGCAGAGGACGGATGCTGCTGCTGGTGAAGGCCTTAGAGAGACATCAAATGATAGATCGGAGACTTCAGGGCTCTCTGGACCTTTTTTTCCCCCCACATCACAGATACCAGTGTTATGGCTTGTAGTTTTGTTCCATTAGCAAATGTGCGGTAAACGCTGAATGTTTGGCTCCAGTCTGTGTCTGCATGTATCTGTGTCTGGTGTCTGGGAGGCATATTGTGTTAGTGTGTGCCTTTGTGTGTGCATACGTTGACGGAAAAAGCATAAATGATGTCAGGGAACTGTATTGGTATGCAAATTACACATGCAAATGTGTTTGTACATTTGCATGTGTGGGTGTGAATGTGCAGGGATTTCTTTTTTAAAGGAACAAAGTGATTTTAGAGGAAAATATGCCTGACTGAGGGTGAAAATATAGGTGCATGTGCAATACACGCTTTTTTTGTGTTGTTGGAGTATACTGCACTGTATGAGGCTCCATAAAGTTTGGTACCAAAGAAGAGCATTAAAAGGCAGCTCTTATTCTGTCACTGCTCTCACTCCCAGGCCTCCTTCATACATGCTGAGTCACTGAATCGATAATAAAGCAGATGTCCCTGGAGCAAAGTTCACCCTGAATATTATTAACGGCCGCTTATGTAATGGAGAAGGATCTACATACAAAAGAAGCGGTAGTAAAAAACCTCCACAAGGTGAAGAATGCTGCAACAATAAATCAGTTAGAGTCACTGACTGGTTGTTAACGTTCTGAGGCGATAGCGTTTGAATATTTCCACCCTATGCAATTTTGATCAGTTCCTTGGCTTTAAAGCTTTGACTCAAATTCTAGCTTGTTATTTAAGTTCAGGTGCATGTTCATTATGAATTGCAAACTTTATCCATTGTTTCAGAAGGTGAGGGAGTTTTAAAATTATCACACAGTCCCTGATTCTGTGCACGCTGTGACGTCTGGCTGCATTAAACCTTTGTGGAATTAAAGTCCGCCGGACGAACAAAACAGCAGGGGCACTTTATCTTTCCCCGAAGTACACTGATGAATGGAATTGTGGGCAAAGACATGATTCCTTATCAAAAATCTATACCAATCACAAAGGGAGGAAGATGTGTTTAAAAAGAAGCTGCAGAGTTCGAAAATGAATGTAAGGCTTTGCAAGAAATGGGAGGCGGATTATACAAAAGCTCTGCAGCTCAATAACAGAAAGATAAAGTGGTTTCAACATCCAGCACAAATACATTATTTTGGCAGCTAAACCTTTTTTTTTGGTAGGCACATGATTTTAGCTTCCAATGCAGAGGGTGTTTATTTGATATGATGCATTAGCATGTCGGTGTGATGTTATTAAAAGAGAAGATTGCCTTGACTCTCTGTAATTTTCTGTCGCAGTTTCGATGCTGTGGAGTCACCAACCACACAGACTGGTTTGAAGTGTACAATGCCAGCCGTGTGCCGGACTCCTGCTGCCTGGAATACAGCGACAACTGTGGCCTGGACAACCCAGGAACATGGTGGACAGCGGTAAGATCTGGCATGAAAGTTAAAGTATACCTTTTGTGTTTATACAGCAGTATAACTTAGTTTAACATTTTCATCAACAAAAAAACCTTCATAGTGACTGTGAAATCACCTAAATACTCAACTCTACACTGCAACACAGGAGAATGCAGATTTTTTTATTTGCATGCGTTTAATAGGCTCATCATTCGTAGAGGAAGCAGTTTACCTGCAACATAAAACCTAACACTCCTTCAGAATAATGTCATGTATGTAGGAAGTTTCTTTGATTTAAGATTATTTCATGATACATTGGTGGGGATAGCATATTGACTAAAGACTGTTAATAGAAGGGGACATATCCTACAGATTTCTAAAGTGAAGCAAATGCTGAAATGCATTATTCACTCTGTTGCTAATGAGCTCATGGTTTCAATTGCTTATATTTACAGAACAGCATTATGTTCGTTTTGTAATATATGGTCCCATCTGAGGTTAAAAAGACTACATCATGATGAATCGGTTGCTTACATGGTGAACTTTTGTTTGTTATATACAGTTAATGGTTTTGAGACAACTCTGGGAATTCATTAACAAGTTAGCTACTGCTGTTAATGTCTTCCTGCAATAGTTTACATACCAACCAGCCATTTAACTCTCATCAGATAGAATGAGAAGTCTGACTTGTTAACTCGGAGTCAGGGAACCGTTGTACAAAAATTACTTATTTTTTGGAAACGTGTGGCAAGAACAGAAAGCCTAATGGGCCGGAGATCTGAAGGCACATTTATAATCATACATTACGATTATTGCTAATGTATTATGTACCACATAATTAAACATAGCATTTAAGAGATTATCTCTGATTATTTGTGAGGGTCTGCTTTGGAAACAAGGTCCCGTGTCATTTGAGATAAATGTTCAAAAATAGAAAAATGCAAAAGAGATATTATTATGTTGAGACCCACAGTGTTGGTTAGATTTTATTTGAATGTTCATTTGTTACACAACAAAAGGAAATGCTCATTTCATTCAAAAATCATTTCAGGACCATAATAAACATATCTGCTATTCTTTTGGATTTTAAAAACTGAAATCACAACCTGGCTCTGAAATGCTCCCATTCAGCAAGGCCAAAAAAACAACGAAAAACGAGGCCAGCTGTCTTTATTTGGGCCTTTTAACTGCACAGCCTTAGCGAGCAGCAGCAGGACATAGTGAGAGATTTATATTCTTAATCACCAGTATTGCAATCACTTTGGTCCAGGAGGACTTCACTGTTATTGCTACTTGTGTTTGGCTCGTGTACTCATGTGTCATATTTTCTTAATTAGGATAGCTGCACTGTACAGAGAGATGTGTGTTTTTTTTGCCATGCAGACTGGTTCTATGTGTAGATCAACAAACTGACTTTGAACTCTTGGGAACAAGGTTAACACCAATAATGTATGCTGCTTTGCTGCTGCCAAGTCAGACAAAAAAAGTTCAGTTTAAAGTCATTAGTGTCATGTGGAAAAAAGCCCCATTTGCTTGGAGGGGATGTTTGTTGCGTGAGTGTAAGCATGAAAAAGCTTGACAGGGTGTGCAGAGGATTGCATCATTATAAAGAGGAAAACAGAAGCTGTATAATTTTGGCAGGTTTATTTTAATGAATATGTAAAACTGGGTGCTACTAGAGACATTGCCAGGACAGCAACACTGGAAGTCGTAGTTGGAGAGGTAATTGAGTGTGTTGATGAGATAATATGAAGTGACAGCTGGTATTAATTACATATTTCAGGGCTGTAAAATGAAACACATATATGACGCACGTGCTACAAGTTAATTGGTCTGTGCTACGAATGATTTTACCACATCGCACAGGTGAGATAATATGAGAGAGAGAGAGAGAGAGAGGGAGAGAGAGAGAGAGAGAGAGAGAGAGAGAGAGAGTGAGAGAGAGAGAGAGAGAGAGAGAGTGAGAGAGAGAGAGAGAGAGTGAGTAAGAGAGATCCACTGGCCACGGTGGCAGGTAAGTACAAGTAAAGTGATGTATGTAAATTGAATCCAGGTCTTCTGCTTGTTCCGCTCTGACTTTATGAGTAGAGCAAACGGTCCTGCATGCTGTCAGAGTGAGTGTCAGTGTTTATAACGATAGGCTACCCTTGTAACACCAGTGCTATGGGGGAAAAAGTTTATGTACTGCCTTGCATTTGTTCAGAAATAGATTTCTTCACCTACTTGTCAGCTCTTGGCGAAATTTGGTTCACCGGATTCTTTCACTATAGAGAATCATTTCCATTCCTGAATCAGAGCAAATTGTGTCCCGCATGGCAGCAAACTCCTGTTCTCTTGAAACTTTCGATAAACCAGTGATTAACACAATTAGTCAAAGTGTTCGTTTCTTTCAAGTACAACAGTCCAGCCATACTTTGAAAATGAAAAACCACAGATTCATCTTCAAAATTTCTTTCTTCACAAAGTCCGAGAGGAAATTAGGCTGTCTCTCATGCTGTCTTTGAATACCCAGACTGGTTTTAGAGGTCTAGCTCCAATGGACAGAATCAGCGCTTTGGCCTAATGATCTGCTCTTGGCAGCTGATGCATCAAATTGTGCCTTTCTATAGCTCTTTATATCTGCCTTTGACACAGGAGACAACGTTATTCTTATGCTAAACCCCTGGGTAGTTGCAGACTCATCCTTTGCCTGGTTTTCATCAGATAAAGGTTTCAGTTTATGTGGGGAATTGATGCTCATCCTAAGTCCACAATTTTGTGTGGGATCCCTCAGGGCTTGATTTTAGGTCCTGTTCTCTTTACAATTCATGAGCAACAGGTCATGAGAACTTAGTCTGCCTATGAACTCAGAATCTGTAGGTTGGGGATAAGATCTTGGCATTTCAATTTTCAGGTTTATGTAGAAGGTCAGGTTTGTTAAAAAAAACCCAGCTAATTACCAATTGATTTAATTCCCGTATGGATGTCAAGCTGGTTGATGCCCAGATAGTCATGATAACAGAGTTTTTAACTTTGATAATATACTAGTAAAAAGAAAACTCTATCAATACCAGTTGTAATACCGTGGCAACAAAAAGAATAGTCCTAAGCACCCCAATTATCTCTTATTTTTAAATCACAAAAATTGCAAGCAAACTCCTGCACACAGTCGACATTGGCAGTGTTTCAGTACCAAACCGTTGCCAACATATTTGTGCAATTCAGAAACTGCTGTCAACTCCTGTGGTCTGTCTGTTTGTAAGACATAAACACAACTTCTGCATCTTTATGAGATGCCAAAAGGAGACCTTCTGATTTGAATGGATGACAACTGCTCTCTGTCTTTTACTTCTGACTGCTTTAGGTTGAAAATATGATTTTTTTTAAACGTCACTACTTTTCCCCCCTAGTGATTCAAAAAAACAGCGGACATTGCATCATTTTGAAAAATGTGGTATTGAAAAGTGTCAAAGTATTGAAAATGTTGACAACCTTAGTTGATACTTTTATTTTTTTACTCTGTTTGCCTGTATAATAATATCTACTTCTGCTACTTTAACAGCATATGCTTCTGTGGACTTTTTCTAAGAACATTATACTTGAGAAACTGTTTAACTAATGGGGAAGTAGAAAAAACTATATTTTACCATGGGTCACAAATTGAAACATTGAAAGCAAGATACGCCATTTTTCCTTTTAACACTTAAATCCTATTAACTTATTCAGTTCACAAGAAAAACACATCCAGACCTACTCAACAGCTGCCGTACTGCTCTGCCAACCTCAAAGCTGATAATTGCAATATCTTTTGAAGTCATCAACATTACAGATGAAGATAAAATGTCAAAATATCAAGATGTGTTGACAGGACGAATGACATTAAAAATGAGTTTGGATATCAACACGTTGTCATCATTTAGGATAAACATGTTATGCGTCTTACAAGTCAGCTTCTGTGATGAAGCAGTGCTAAATAAGTCATGTTGCATTATAATGAGTGACGGTGATGAGCAATAATGACAAAGAATTCAGTGTGGCTACAGATGTTATAAATCCATGCAACACAATGATAAATGAGCCTATTCAAATTATAATATCAAATGGGCCAAATGGTGCCAGTTTGTAAAGCTTCTGAACAAAGTACAGAGTAAGTGTTGTTGGTGGAAAAGCAGAAACTTCCAGTGTTGAAAAATGAAGCCGATGCTGAAGGTTCGATTAAAAAGTGCAGTTCCTTCAGTGTCCACTTGAGGCTGGCTCCAAAGCCCAGGAAGCTCCATTAACACCCATATTAACTTGCTGATTTTAATAGCAGAATAGGTTAGATATACTTCATTGTCCCTAGGGGGGAAATTGCCTTGGGCAAAATGCAGAGAAACATGCTTAACATGTTTGCAACCTGCTTCAATGAATAGGTCATTTCTTTATTGAAACACAGTGTAAAAGTGTTTTTATATATTCATATCAATACAAAGAGTTGTGCATACATTTAGCAAAATTAGTGGCCTGACTGATTTCACTGAAAGAAGGGCGCGTTGCTGTTTGACTGGAGCTGCAGCCCTGGCCAGCGTCGGATGGCTGTGTTACACATTAGACACAACAATTGACCGGCATTGCGAGCCTGAGTTAATAAAGATATGAATTATTAATCTCTCTCTCAAGTCTGGTGCTGACAAACAAGGTAGAGGAAGTTCAATTGTTTAGTCGGGTAATTATGCAGATCCCTATAGTTTTGTCATATTGTTTTGGAAATCATGAACTACCGTCATATCTTGTCATGTAGGCATTAGGCCATGTTACTGGAGCCAGAAACTATGTTGTATATTTGGTTACAGAAGGCAGGATTGCTATTTGACAAATACAGTTTCCTGATTCTCGTTTTTGCAGTTTATGAAATAAAGTAAATCTTCAGTATTCCTTGGTTTCCACTTGCAAAGGGCAAATCTTAAATATGACTCCATCATGGTGCAGTAATAGACTTGGAAGCTGAGAGCACTTCATCTTTAAATGCAAACTTCTTACTCCAACAATATTTAATTTGTCCATTCAGCAGTGGAAAGGTCAAGCTGTGGTCAAACTGCAGTGTTTTCTAATTTAAAGAATGAAAGCCTAACCTTTTCAAAAGGCTTTCTGTTTTTCCTTCAACCAGGCTCTTGAGGATTTTTTTCTGAATTATGCATTTATATTCTCATCAGATGGCAGCCTGTTTGCCTTTATGTTGATCTGTAAATTCCATCTGCCATTCTAGTGGGAAAGATGCTTTGATGCAAATTCATCTTCCTTGTTTTGTACTTTAAGCCATGTTTCTCCTGCAGATCAAGGATTACGTTTGTGTGGTTCTTTTTACATTTCTCATCTCTCTGCCATTACGTTAGAATGACACTTTGAACCATATTTTTCACCCCTCACTTTCCAGTTTGCAAACTAATCTTTCACCAATGCTTGTCTTTAGACCGCCACGTGATAAAAAAAGAAGAGATTGAGAGCAATCCAGGACATTGAAATGTTGTTGTTGAGATGTCTAGCGGTACATTAGAGAGCTGATCTTTTTTCCTTACAAATACAAAACATAAATTTATATAAACCCATCACTGTGTTTTCAGTTTAGTAATGAATAGAGCAGGAATAAAGCCTGATCTTAACTATCATTGACAGTGGAGTGTTTGTGAACTCAGGAATTGTGTAAAAAGGTTTTTCTCCAACTACAATACAAATTTGTACATTTGTATTTGTAGCTAAAGAAGCAGACACAAAAGGACACACTCAAATACAAGGTTGGAGACAAACAAATGTTAACAGACTATATACCAGCTGTGTTCATGTTTACCTGATGTGACTTTGTTTTAAAACTACAAAACCTCTGCAAAAGCATGTTGCCCCTACAGTTAAAAAGAACATCATAGATCAGATCAAGATCAACCGATTGTTCTATTAAGTGACTCCAAATGTAATTTACTCAAATACAAGGATTCATTGGGAACACATGAAGTCAGTTTTAAAGGCCACCAACGGACAGAATAAGGTTGTCAAATTTCCATTACTTCCATACTTTCCAATATCTCATGTTTGCTGTGTGCCCAGGACTTCTAGTTTTGTTGTTGTGGTAAAAACAGGTGTCAAAATAATTTTTACTCGGATTTTAACGATTTTTTAAAATCTGGTATTATGACAACCCTACAGAGTCTGTATTTCTGAAAATTCACAGCCTGGTCCTTGCATTTTAATCCTGTTTCTGTTATGTCCTGATTTTACTTGACCTTGGTGCTACTTTCAAGAATAAAGATAATGCCATATTAGTGGATCTTCTCAAATATGGGGTTTGCATTGGTCAGTTACAAAGCTTTCTACTTTCTAAACTTAGCCAAATGTACCTCCTCTTCAGCCAGTCTATCATGTGGGGTCCAACAAGGTTCCTCTCAAGGTCCCATTCTCGGCTCATAAACCTGCTGCATCTTTGTTAAATGATCCAGATACAAACATCTCCTTCCCTGACAACACTTAGCCATATCTCTCCACTGAGACAAAAACAATTAGCTTGCTCTAAATAAGAATGCAAGAAAGGCACAAAGAGCTGGATTGCTCCATACAGTGGTTTTTTCCTATCTTTACATGTAAAGACAAAAGCAGGTAGAAGCAGCAGTAAAATACTGTTCATTTCATTTTCAGATACTTACAATGTAAGAGGTTGGAGACAAAATCCACTGTCCTCATTCTGTGCTATCCTCGTCCTGTGCAGAAATACTTTTTTAAACTTCAACCCAAGTTAACGTGAGACTTTCCAGCAGTCTGAGTTAGACAAATCAAGCAGGTGTCTTCCGAAGTCACAGTTATTTTAAGTACAAATTCCTCAGTTTTTGTTCCCTCCAGTGCAGCTTAGCACAGAGACTATCTGGGGAAACACAAAAAGGGATTTTTTTTTTTACCAAAAGGCGTTAACTTTAGAAGATCCCCACTTGATTTGTCTGACTCAGACAGCTGAAGTATCATATAGCTTCAAATAAAACTTTGGAGTATATTTTTGGTAAGAATGAGGACTGTAAATTCTGTCCCTCATATCTCCCATTGGAAGTAAGAAATGGTTCTCTCAAAGCCACATTATGAAAGCAAGGACTTTTTCATGGCTTGATACTACATTTTAACAATGTATCATGTAATGGCCCACTTAACACAGCTTTACATGGTGGCAGGCAGTGTTAAAATGATGTGCCATCACTACAGTTACAATGTCAATGCAAAGTGGTTTGGGGATTCGGCAATAAAACTCCTGAGTATGTTTGAGAAAGCAGGATGGGTTTAAGTAAGAACTGTTGTTGGGAATGTATTTTTATGAAGAAAAGTTACCAGGTCAGTGTCAACTTTGATCTCGCCCAGGACTCTGATCTAAGTCTCCTAGGTCAGTGGTTCCCAAAGTGGGGGTCAAGACCCCCTGGTGGGTTGCGAGACACTGTTAGGGGGGTCGCGAGATTCCTCGAAAACCATTTAAAAAAGGAAAATTGTTTAAATTTGCATATCTCATCCATTAATTTGAAAATATATACAAAAAAATATGATGGTGTTTGGGCTATTGTGTGGTGTTCTAATGCTAGTGCTTGGAAAGGCCTAACTAGTGTGCGTGGCTGTGTGCAATGTCAAATGTTTTAAGCACCTCCAGGGACAATGGGGGGTCCCCAGTCTCTAGCACCGTTATATTGGGGGTTGCGGTCTGAAAAGTTTGGGAACCCCTGTCCTAGGTAACAGTACTGTTTGTTTGACCAATCCATCGGAGCCAATTGCCACCCCAAGAAGACTTGAAACTTCATGACCGGACTTTGTGAAGGATTCTTTAGGTCTTTAGTGAGATTGCAAAAGATTCACAGTTGGAGACATAACTTCAATAAAGTTGATGGTCACTTCAGGTATTTCTTTAAGACCAAACAGGCGTTGCAATTTAATCTTTCTCTAACAGGGCAGAGATTTACTTTTGTCTGGCATTTTGCTCAGTAACTACCTCTTTTTTCTAAAGCTTTCTCTGTAAATGTTTTTGTCTCATCATTAAAATGATTCTAAACGTTATATTGTTCTAACCAGAATTTAATAAATGAACCTCGTATGCTTAAGATATGCTGCCCCGCACCTCTGGAACTCCCTCCCACCAAACATCCGTAATATCGACTTTCTCTCCATTTTTAAATCTCATCTCAAAACACATCTTTTTAAACTGGCTTATTCAGTCTGATCATGTTCCATCCGGTCTTATGAATCCTCTACATCCTGTAAATGTGTCTTTTTAATGTTAATTTTATCGATGTATTGTTACTTTGTTGTTTTTATCTCTGCTTTGTAAGGTGACCGTAAGTGTTTTGAAAGGCGCCTTTAAATAAAATGTAATATTATTATTATTATTATTAAACCTTGATTTCTCCATCACCCAAACCAAGTGGGTTACTGAACGCAAATCAACCGTTAGCCATTAAGAGAGGGAAGTTTTGACTAGGGATGGTCCTAGAGACTCATTTCAAAGTGGGTTCAATGCTAATTGTAATACAAACTAGTTCACTTACTTAGGCACAATTTATATGACATGACCTAACACAGTATCCGCATGCACCTTATGGTGTGGATCCCTGACCTTTTGTTTCACAAAATAATCCGGGTCCAAATACAGGAATAAACTCATTCGCTTTTCTGAGTTTTGAAAACCAAGTGCTTTACGACGTACTTTACCAGCAAAGGTGCAGGCTCAGGTGTCTGAAGAGAGATGGCAGTGCAGCAGAAAGGGGGGAATAACCAGACCAGATCAATCTGAATCAGCAGGGGTTACTAAGAGCATCCCTGTGGGACTCAGTGGGCAATTTGAAGTCACAAGGAGTCAACACTTACCACAAACCATTTGAGCACTTCAAGATTCTAAAAAAAAGCAACAACCCTGGACAAGAGCCTGAATGAACACCAGAACCAGATGACCATGTCCATGTCAGAGCTTTCAGGGGAAGGGTTCAAATTTACTGAGCATTAATCTGGACTCAAGGACAAAGGACTTAGTCAAGGACGAAGAAGGACATTGACTGACAGTAGTTATACGAGAACACATGAGGAACCTAAATGCAGAGAGCTGCATAATGTGGTTGAAAACTCAGAAAAGCTCATAAGTTGGATCTTAAAGCTAAGATTAATTTCTTAAACTGACTGACACCGTTTAAGCCTTCCAGCACTGAGATTGTGGTCCCTGTGCTGAATTTGGCTCAGAAGGGATATTGGGTTTACTTATCTGTTTTCTTCCAGATTTATGGGACACTGCAGTTGACATCAAACAATAAAAATTGTAAAATAAGAATTTATATGTTTTCAGATGCAGCTCTGCGCTGTAGGAGGGTTATAGCTGGGCAGCAGTTTGATAAATAACACTGAAGTTGCTCTAAATTTTGGCCCACTGAATGACTTTCTATATTGATCCAGTGCAGAATTAATTCACCTCGTGCTAAGGAAAATAAATATCTGTCTTGTGTTCGACGTTTCAGACAGCAGTGAAATGCAGAGTAGTTTGGGTTTCCCTGGCTCTGACTCAGCTATGTGACGTATGAGCTCTAAAAAGTAGCACAAACACAGGCAAGTCTGCAGATATTAATAATTTAATTAGAGCAGCAGTGTAGCCTGCTATGATAGCACTTTTCCTTTTACTGCAGTACTACTGGGCATGAAATTCTTTTTTCTTTTTTCCCCAAATGCTAAATGCTTCACATAAGGGGGGTTTACAATTACAATTAGGAGTTTTTAATCTGGTTATGAAACTGACTAAAATTAATGCTGTTGCCTTTTATGACCTACAAAGCAAATGAGACCATCAGGAAGAATACTGACTATTTGTGTGTAGTTATTTCACTGCCTTTCACCACTGCAACCAGGTCAGTGTCCGAGGAGGGAATTTACAGCTCACAAGAAGTGCTTTTGTGCACATTTTCCACAGAAAAGATTCAGTGTGTGAGACATGATTGACAGCAAAAAGAGAGTAGGATGTTTTTGTTTTTCATTTGAGAAAGGTACTTACACACGTGTACAGGACGAGAATAAGCTACACAGGGCGAGGATAGCACAGAATGAGGGGGTCGCAAAAATCAGAAGAATTTAAGGTTCTCACAGCAGCTTTAACTTTGGGTCTACATGGTCCAAACTTGACCCTACATTGCATTTCTCACTCTTTTGTAAATCAAAATCAGTGATTTTTCTTTTACTGCTGCACCTCAGTCATATTTCCAATGTTTGACTGACACATGCCTGGCATTATAATTATCATTATGATTTGTATGAGGGGAAGCTTTTTTGTTTTTTTGTATTGTATACCAATATCATTAATAATAATTTAAGTCCATGTACCATGCAAATGACATTTGAGCAAAACATAGTCAAGCTGAAGTAAGAACAAGAAATCCAGAGGGAGTTTGACTTCACTCTCTTTATGGGAAGTAATTACTCCACAACATATTTACATACATATTAAAGTTATTATTAGGGGTATATTAGAGTTTCGCTTTATTAATATTCAGAATATTGCAATACATATATGTATTTTACTGTATCTAAGCATTTGTAACAATGGTATATATACCATACAATAAAGTACACCACCTGACAACAACACCCAGCACTTTACACAGCAGAACGACAGCTATTGGTCAATATATTTAACGTTAGCATTCACTAGCGAATAAGCAGGCATTAGCTCAACATGCAGCTAAGTCACTGAGCAGCTATGGAAAAGTTTTATAACGACAGGGGTTTATTCTCAAACTTTTATTAAAAGACAACACATCTATGCTGGTCAAAAACACCCTGAAACCCTCGATTATACATGATACGTAAGCTGACTCTGTGTTGTTTTGAATGAACCTAACTAATGCTTAACAAAGTTTATTTGTGGAAGAAAGCCATGAAGGTTGTTCGGCCAAAGTTGGGAACAATTGCTTCCCTGCTCAAATGCATGTTCGTAAAGGAGGGAGAGAGCCATTCACACTGAAACCATCATTCTGAAGGAGCATGGCCAGTCCTGTACACAACCATGCTAACATCTGCTTCTGTGACATATGGTGTGAATTTTTAAAATGATTGTTAATGTGTGCAAGATTTCCTCACACGAGATTCCAGACTTGGAACTTTATAATTTGTGCCCAATTTTTGCAATCCCACGCCTAAATTCAGGGCCTGCAGATGGTTATATCGACTATATATCTTACATAATTAAACACACAGTTTGGTGCATGTATTTTTGTGTTCCTTTAAAGGTCCAAGAGGTAAAGGAACCATTTGCAATGTGGCCCCAGAGGCAATGCCATCCTAATCACTTCCAATGTCAGCTTTCACCCTCTTCTTCAAGAGCAACTTTCTCTGCTTTAAGGATTCATCTCCTATTCATTACTTTCACAAATCACTAACCCAGAAGGGCATCACTCTATGCCTTATATTAATAGTAATTATCTTTCTTTTCTTCCTGCCAGTTTGGCACTACATGGCTCAGGGACATTTTGCAGAGTTTGAGAAGAGATTTTAAAATGTGCTCTAGCAGCTGAAAATGTCTCAGGGACAAAAAAAATGGGAATGCAGTGAGAGGGTGGAGATTTTTTTGGTATTTTTGAGATGCCTTCAGAATGAATTCGAGCAATGTCAACATGAAAAATTCAACCCATTCTCCTCTCTAAATGATACCTGCGGCATATGTGCTGCTCCCATAGTCACATCACTCCTGTTTGTACAGCTGAAGGGAGACAAGGACAGCTGGGACCCACTTGAATTTTGGAAAGTTTCCCCAAAGAATATTAGGTCAGAGGAGGAGAAGTGGGAGATAAGGATGTCGCCCAGGGGACCTTTCAACCGAGGAACATTTTCTATCACAGTCTTTTATTGCAGCAAAGGAAGACTGGCTGTAAATGCTACATAGACCTATTTTTTATTCCATGGCTGTTTTGAAACTTTACTCTTATTGGTCAATTACAGCATGATAAGATCTGCTATATCTTTTTCTACAAAGTTAGTTCTATGCAAGTGATCTGATTCGACAAGGAGCAATTCATATGAGCTGATACAGGGTACAACAGCACTAAAACTTTTAGATATGTATCATCCAGAATAATTTGTTGCTTCAGACACAGCAATGATCTAGACATTGTTCCATCAGTAAATCTTTGGGATTATTTTTTGAGCGGGAAAAACAAAGTGAAGGTCCTGCATCATGCCTCCAAAATATGAGATAAATATGTGATGTGCAATTACAATGTTCATTATTGCAATTACAACATAAGGAAACATTAAAGAGTGCATATTAGCTTTAGATCACGGATTTTAAATCTATCTGGTGTTCCTTATGTCCCTTCTGAATCCAAAATAAATTCAAAAAGCAATTAACTTTTCCCACTTAATTGGCTCAGATTAATGCAATGCTAATAGCTAGTTTGAGCTCCATCTGACTGCATTATGATTGTTTTTAAAGAGAAAAGAAGACCGGCCTCTTCAAAGAACAAGCTACGTAGTTTCCTGTTTAAAAAACATATTTTCTCTCTTTTTATGTAATTTTTTTACTTGTTGTTTTTTTTAAGGACGCTTATCTCATACGAAAAGTCAAAGATAATTTGACTCCAACAAAACAAAGACATTTTTATTGTTATTTTAGTTAATAATAACATTTGTTGAAACGGGTAAATAAAAAGCCTTTCTGTGTATGCACACAAACTTCATAAGTAACTCTGGGCTGGATTTGCCCCTGCTTGTTGAACTAATGCACTTCAAAGAACGTCATGTTTGGCCAGAAGCAAAAGGACAGAGGGTTCTGTTAATGCGACAGAAGGGGTGACAACAGGGGGACAGGGACTGAACTTTAATCAGGTAAAAGTCAGACAACTTCTGGATTACAATCTTTCCTTCATCAAGCTCATCCACAGTGACTGACACTGCCTCTGCTGAGAGAGTCAGGTCTGATTCCACAGCTGTAAAAACATTTTCTATTGAGTCTGATAAATCCTAAAAAAAAAAGACAGATAAAGCAAAAGATAGAGCTGAAAGTTCCAGCCTACTCTGATTGCCCAAATATTTCATTAAAAGCACAAACAGACTGTTTCTATTGAGACACGGTCATCAACAGAATGCACAGCAAGCCGCTCTCTCTCTCTCCTGTTAAGAGTCAATGTAGCTCACCCATCAACGAGCTCTCCTCCTTCCTCCGTTATAAATATAAACCAATAATATTCCATTCAGCTCATTAAAAAAGAGGGAACTTTCTGGCACAGAATATTTATCTCTATGTTATGAAAAATGGATGTATTGGTCGACACCATCCATATAGCGTTTTTGCAATAAATGAGATTTACATGTGTGTGTCAGTTCAGATATTAAAAGTCAGCGGGGGAATTAAGCAGTCGCAGTATCTTTAATGTTCAGAGTATATCTTTAAAGGAAGGCAATAGAATATGGTATGGGAGAAGGAAACAGATGTAACTTCCTAAAGCTCAGCCTAAATTCATATCCTGGTGCTGCGTCTTAGAGGAACCATAAAGGAGACGTGACAGTCAGTCATTGTCTTGTGTCGAAGACGAATCTCACCCTGGGTAGGAACACACGAGCAGCAAAGAAACGTTGCTCTGGACAGTGAAACACATACAGGCGCTCATGTTCTGCTGAAATACAACGACCCAACGTGCCTTTCTACAGAGAGCTGTAAAGAAGTCCTTATTTAGAAATCAAGGAACTTGACTGATTTGAGGAATGGTTTCAGCTGTACCTTACATTATCAGTTATATATTCTATGGGAGTACCTAATTATGATTTTACATGTATTTGCTAATGTTTGGTCTTTTTGTGTGTCTTTTGTGTTTTCACAGCCATGCTACGAGCGGGTGAAGGACTGGCTTAATGAGAACCTAGTGGCCCTTTGGATCTTCGCTCTATGCACAGCACTTACTCAGGTAATTACAGCTTTTAAGTTGTGTGAATTATTTTTTAAGACGGAGTCATTAACGAGTCCTTGATATCTGCAGCCTCAGACAGAGGCTCTTACTTTGTGATGAATACACCTAATACTCCCGGTGTCCTTTGCATTAAGAGCTGAATGCAGGATTTCTGTAGACAGCAGGAGCCCATATAAGCCTCTCGTGTTACCCCTGAAGACCACATAGGACGGTTTGACTTTCCATAAAATTCTTTTTCTCTGCTTTTCAGCCGAGGGTTACGTGATGTGCCTCCACAATCTGGGAGGAGAAATATCACACGAGTGCCCCTGTGATGCTGCAGGCTCATTTTACATTCTCAGTGCCCTTTGTGAAAATCCTACATGCTGCAAAGTGAAAACCAGAAAGACTTATCTCAAATATCTGTGCTACGTGCCAGATGACTCACGTTGTTATACAATACAAAGATTCAGAAAATTAGGCATTGTTCTCAGGCAAAAAGAACAAATGAAGGCATGTTTATGTAACTTCTAATAAATGAGAAATGACACATTCCTACATATCCAAATTAAAAGCTAACCCAATGTCTAGTTTTAAATATTAATGGCGTTTACTAATGCAGTCTTCTATGGTCACCTCTGCTGACCGATGCTAAGAGACAGAGGAAGATGGTGATGGATACAGATAAGGAAAAGAGTGAGTGACCGAGCAAGAAGCCAGTGTGGTAAAATTGGTCCCTTCAGTCGAAAAAGTTATTCTCATGTCTTAGCCAGTGTTCAATCAAGATGTGCTACCTTTTGGAAAAATGCTGCCAAGGCATGAAACAATAGCAGAGGCTATCCGTATCCCCTTTCAAATAATGCTTCCAGTACAGCATCACTTAAAAACACCACTACTCGCTGCATTTGCAATGAAGGAAACAGGAAGTACGTTTTAATACTCGATAATAAAACCTTCGTTTAAGATTTTAGAGGAAGCATTTTGCTATAGACGAAAAGCCCCTTTCGCCACCCTCTGCTCGTAAACAAATGCACGCTGATTAAGGAGTGGAGGCATAACTGCACCACAGTGACCATCAGTGGGCGCCAAGCACACAAAGGACAAGCCAGAGAAAATACGGACGTGTTTTTGTTTACCTGAAATAATGCTTTCATGCCTCAACAAAAATAAATCTACATCATTTAAGAAGAGTACAGAGTTTGAACTACACTGCCTTTATTAGGCCCTGTAATGTTAGTTTATAATAGTTCTCATAGATACAGAGACCTGAAATGAAAATCAGAAGGATTTCAAGGCGCTGTATTGACTGTCATTCTGCACCAAAAGGTGAAGAAACGGAGGTATTAATGTTTCACTTGAGGCTTCCTGGAGGTGTAACGTCACATTTTTCCCAAATGAACCAGCTGTGGCTCTAAAGGCAGCAACACCAAAGGTTCTACATAAACGTGATGACAATCTGTTACAAATAATAATACAGAAGGTGAAGTGCAATAGTTAAATTATTCTGACTCTCTTACTGTATGTTGAGAGTTCTCGTACTTTTACTGTAAAGCACTGAAACTGTTTCCGTAACATAGAACAATTACTGGTCCTTACTCTGTTCTTGTAAATTGACGCAGGGACATCAATTTGTTTACATACAACCGCTGCTGTTGTGTTGTTGTGCTCAGATTAGCACTTTCAGGTTGTTTATGTAGAGATATCAGTTTATTGTGCAACAACAAATTATCCTTTCAGTCTCAGTCTTCAGTAATGTGTTTACCTTAAGATCACAGTGCAGAGACCATCACTGTTCTTTCTCTTGCTCGCCGCAGAATTACGGTATAGGAGCCAGCGTACAAGCTCAACAGCGACATCTACAGGCGCGGAGGTTGTGGCGATTATCGCAATTTAATGGAAATAAAGTGAAACCTTTTGTTCATTTAATGTATCAATATGAGGGACGAGAAAATCAATAGAGTAAATTAAAAAACACATTTTTACAATACCTCAGTTTATTCAATAAAGTTCATCTTCAGTAAACTTTGTTTCCACTTGCAAAGGGCAGATCTTACATTTGATGCTATGTAGTTACAGACTTTGGAGCTGAGAGCATCTTTTTTAAGACAAACCTTTTACTTACTTTTTTGCACCAACATTTCATTTGTCCATTCAGCAGTGAAAAGGTCGAGCTGGGGTCAAATTGCAGACATTTTCAATTTAAAAAATGAAAGACGTAACCTTTAAAACGCCTTTCAATTATTTTTCCTAAAACGAGGCTCTGCACAAAACATCGAAAGATTTCTCAGGATTATGCATACATACATCCGTCAGCTGACAGCTTGTTGGCCTTCACGTACGCCTGTGAACTCCTTAGTGTGAAATACGAGCTGACAGCAGATTGTGCCTTCTAGTTTTGTATTTTGATTCTTGTTTACCTTGCAGATCAAGGATTTAGTTTGTTTGTTAGAAACAAACATTTTACAAATGATGGAAGCATAACTTACAGAAGCACCCCTACTGTTTGTAAAAGTCGACCACAGAGTTGTATTAATAATAATAATTGTATTATAACAAAGGTTTTATACTGTTGCATTAGTTTGTAGATTTGTTGGATCTTTAATTATACCGTTTCTGTTTTAATAAAACAGGAAACAATTTTATGATTTTGTGTATTTTGTACTTTTGTGTTTTTAATGATTTCATTTCCTTTCATAAACCCTTTGGACTACTAACAAATAATTATTAAAGTGAATTTAATGTTTCTAATTAAATCTGCTATTTTAACAATTGATTTTATTCCATCTGAATGGATTTGATTCTGGAGGGTTTTTAAGTGTTGGATGATTTCATTTGCTTAAGTCAAGCACTTAAAGGGTCTGTTTCCACCAATGGCTTTTTTTGTGCTGGCAGACACTCATTTTCTATACAAAAACAATGCAGTTCAACGTTAACAAAAATTCCAACAACGTCAGCTGTATCTTGTGGCTGCGTTCAGATCACTCGCAGCTGAAAATAGTTTAACTTTAGTAACAGCGCAGCAGTAACAGAGAAGAAAGTAATCCGCCTTTTCAAGGGAACAAATTCCAATTCTAGAGCGTCACGATTCCTGTACAGTGATTTATCTTTTCTAAGTGAAATCTGCTTGAATAAACTAAAATATTGACCTCACAGAGAAATGTTAAAGACCTAACAGTCACTACTAAGGGAAGTGTAAGTGTTGAAAAAGAATCGTCACCTAGCAACAGCACGCGCTGATGTGAAGTGCTCAGATATTGAGGCCACAGGGGTTCCAAGCGCATACAAATCTTTAAGGCCTCTGTTTTGAAAAGTGATACATAAATAAAACTGCGTTGCCTTTGAATCTTCTATGTTAAACTGTTGGTATGTTTCTCAGTTATTTCTTCCCTCATTTGTGATAGAAGTGCATCTTAAATTAAAAGATGTTCAACCAGAAGAACTCACAAGTTCACACATGCCAATCTGTGCAGTATTTCATAAATGAACAGCCCAGATTGGATTGTGTGGATGCTTATCCTATTGTTATCCAAGAAATAAAAGTCATGAAAATTAGTCCTTTTGGCGTTTACTGTCAAACTGATGTACATTACTAAACAGAGAATGAGTCAAAAAGACAGAAGAGCTCCTCTTTGACTCACTGCGACTTTACACATGAACATCATTCTGAACCTGTTGACGACTGATCTGTTTCCTGTGTTTTTTTGTGCAGATCCTGGGGCTGGTCTTCTCCATGACGATGTTCTGTCAGTCAGTGAAAGTAGAGACCTTTTACGCCTAGCGGTCGACCTCGCTGCCCTTCAGCACACTTGGATTGTTTATCATGAAAGAGGGACAGATATAGACCCACCCTCCTCCTCCTCAAACAGACTCTTCTTTCCGACGCTTGTCCTCTCTGTGACATTCCCTCTCGGATGTCGCCTGTTCACAGTTTTCTGCTAACTATCAACAAGCACAGTGTCAGTGTAATACCTGAGTTGGTTTCTATGGTTTGCTCTGTGTAAAAGCTAATTTCTGTGATACATTTTACGAAGCAGTATTATGAACGTGTATAAAAAAAACGTGTAACCCCCCTTTTTTTAATATGTGTTTTGTTTTAAATTATTTTATGGTTTGTATGTGTTTATGAAAATGCGAGCTCTAGTTGGGAAGGTGCACAGTGTGAAGTGCTGCAAGTGCATGTCTCCTGCCATGGTGTGTATTAAATGTTTTGGCTCGACTTAAAAAAAGCAAATGTCATCTTGTCATTTCTCAACTGGAAACGCTGAAAGGTTTCATGTGTAATCCTTCCTTATTTATTCCTGACACCCAGCATGACAAACAGGAGGGACTGGGGGGAGATTTTCAAGAAACCAGCACGTCAAATTGTTTAGGGTGTGAGACACGCTGGAGTCATTAAAACATTTTGTGACATTTAACTAATTTGGCTTTAATGAGAAATATCTGATGAAATGAACCGCTTTGGGCTTTTTCATGCATGTGCATTTTCCACTACATTGATTTGCATGGGTGATGCAAACTACAATAAAAAGATCCTGTTGGAAGACACTTCATGAATAAGTAGCAGGATCCGCCAGACTGGCCTGGGGCGATTACCCCCTAGCAGCAATCACAGCTCAAATGACAAAGATTCATCTGTAGTCTTTGAAGCCTCCTCTGGCCCTTTTGTGACTCTTTAAAATCTTCCTTTTTCTTCCCACCTTGGGCCGTCAAGAATAATCCAGGCTATAAGTACACCAGAGACACACTTTGATTAAATAGTCCCATAGGAGAAATGCTTTAAGAGGAGCCTTTTTTTAGCAGTATTCAGAGGTTCAAGTACTGCAGGTGCTGGAACTCCTTGTGCATTTGTAAAGGTTTTTTCCTTCCTCTGCTTCTTTTATTTCTGCCTTTAAAAAAAAACTGAACCCGAGAGAGCAAAAGTCCCAGAGCAATCAAAACTGGGGGTACGTTTCAAGTCTCCCCTTGAGGTCAACAGCCAAAGAAATGACACAGATCAGTCAGGAGGTGGAGCTATGACAGGAAACTCTACAGCTTCTGTTCCTGGTGCAAGAAGTGTTCCTGCCATCTTGAATAATAAGGAATAAATGATTTCCCTGTGGTTCCCCATCATACGCTGTGGTTAACATACTCTGTCTTTTGTTGAAAAGTGAGGCCTTGTGTATAGAAAGCTGCACAGCTGTGGTAAAAGTTCTTGTTTTATGTTAAGCCGTTACTCAGATAGAACAAAAGCACAAACACTAGAACCCACAATGTGATGCTGCAACAAGATGTGTTCTGAAGTGAACAGGTGACTGAAATCATTGTTGTGATTCTTAACAGAAATCCACAAACAGAGTCTGCTGCTGAGCCCCAGTTTGTGTCTCTAATGTGTTACCTTTATAATTGAGTCAAAGAGCCCAGCATCTGTTTCCATGAAAAATAAATACCTGTTTGTTTAAAAAAAACAGAAGGTCGTTCACCAACACTTGACACGGCCCTGAAGGAATTATGTGGATTCCCAAATTCTCCTCTAACCATCTAGATTAAAAAATAAATGTGCTGCACCTCACTTTTTGAATCACAAATAAGATGGAAATTTGACTTCCACCTTTTTCACAATATTTTGCCTATGAGGTACAAAAAGAGGAAGACAAATATAAATTCTGGCCAAGGGGATAGGAACATAAAATTACCAAAACTATCTCTATCATCTAAAAGAGCTTCGATGTTTACAGTTCCCATTAAGTCAAACATATATTTACACATCTCACGCTTACTGTGACCTTTATGCCAGTATTCCCCCCCAACAAAGACAAAAAGATTATTGTGGGGTGCCAATGGCATTGCAGTTGGGTCGCGCACTATGGGCGAAGGTTGTGGTCCGCTCCCCTAGCGGACCACAACCTTGGGTTCTGCTCAGACCCTTGGCTTCTTTCTCGCATGTCATTCCCCGCTCTCTCAGCCTGATCTCCCCCTCTATCACTGTCCTCTCAAATAACACTGTCTAACATTTTTTTACTCTCCCCCATGGTGCAACATAACATTATTTAAATGTTCAAACAATCAATATCTACTCCAAGGCCGTCCCTAGCTTCTCTTCAACAGATAAATAAGCGAAACTTTGTAGCACTGACACTATTTAAAGGAACCTTGAGGATCCGTGAAATATTGTTAGGATCTGATTATGTTGTGTCTTGTTAAACTTCTGTGTCGTTTTTTTTTTTTTTTTTTTTTTTTTGGGGGGGGTGGGTTCTTCAAAAAGATCATCAATACTTCCTTTTCTGGTAAATATATAATATAATATGACCTTTTTGAACCAGTTATACATGTGAGGCGTAATGATTGTGCAGATCTTGCTTTGTACTCAAGCAGCAACAGACAGAACTTATCACTGAATCAAAGACTCCTCATGAATAAAAAGCAAAAAGGATCTATAACAACAATCCTTGAACATTGCTAAACAAAATAAATAAAATGGATTATACCTTCCATAAGCAGCAATTACCAAACAAGTGTTCTGAGTGGGTGTCTTGGATGTATCCCAAGGGGGCATCTCGGTTATTCCAATTTAAACTGGGGGTATGTACTGAAAATGTTTTCTATTTCATTTCTATTTCTATTTTATCCTTGTTTTTGGAAGGTCATGCCTCTATAAAGCCACCTTTATCATATCTGTTTATCTTTCATTATCAAGGCACTGATTCTTATCCCAGCATGCATTGGGTTGACAGATTCACAGCTCAACAGATACATCGCTGACAAAAAAGACAGACAACAATTCACACTCAAATCCGCACATACGTTATTTATATGAATCCAGTGTACCTCTCCATTCTGTTGAACCAGCTGCACATGACACCAATCCCATGTCAACAATTACAATCTTACACTTAATAAGAATTGTACTTTAAGATAGATTACAACAGGGCTAAAACTGTGCAGGTCACAGTTGGCCCTGTTCTGTAATGGGAGGATACATTCACTATTATCTCAGGTGTCAGTTTGGCTGATGGGTCTGGACCCTTGGACCCGCCGAAGTATGAAACATATAAATATGTTTGCTTTTCCCTCTCATAACAGACTCCCACAATAAATCTCCCTTGTAGTCAGGTCTTTTTTAAAATGCCAAGACAGATGCAGACTATTTCCTCCTTAATGTCAAACCAAAACCAGCAGCTTGTCACACTCTGATTGTGAGTGTTTGGTGAGAAATAACCTATAGACCTTTACACTTTTGTTTTCATGCAGTGTTCTTATTAAGGAATAAGTCAACTTTATGTGTTCTGCCTTCGAAAGCAGTTAGAGCTTCAAATAGCCTCACAGTGCCTACATTATGAAACAATAAATGAAAATGACAATTCAAAACCCCAGGCCTTCAGCGACAGCAAGAAAAAAACTCCCACTAAAACCTCATTACACAAAATGGACCCACAGTTAAGTTTTATCTTCTGTTGAAACTTGTAAAAACAGCAAAAAGACTTGTTAACACGCTTTTCACAGGACAGTTCCCTTCACTGTACAGTCTGTATATGTGCCAGGATCTAACGTCTCAGAGACGGTTAGTCTAGCACAGCATCAATGAAATAGAAAATAAAGTATTCTGAGGGATAAAATAAGCCCGAAATACTACTCGTTAATCTGACTGAATGAATATAGTTAAGTCATTTACAGAGCACAAATTGACAAGTTGGGGTTATGGTTGTCCTAGATCTCCAGGAACTCTCCAGATGAGGAGAAAGGGCCCCTAGGTTTTACCCGCAAAATGTTACAAGAAGAACATCAAAGAACAATCACGAGTAACTCAAAACAACCACAAAGAGACTTTGTGACAGATACATCGAATAATCATAAAAGATATGCAAAACAATGACTGCAGACATCCTAATGACTGCAGACTCAGATAAAGGACCACTATGAGGCATTGAACAACAGCAAAGAGACTCAAAACACAGAGAAACGAAATACCGGAAAAACGTCTCAAGTATTCACTAGGACAGTGGTTCTCAAATTATGGTAAATTACCGACCATAGTTGGTACCATAGTTCTCTCCGGTGGCACGCAAAGCAATCTCCACAATATAAAAAAAAAAAAACTAGTTTTTGCAACAAACAACTTTAATCTGTTCAATTTATCCACGCACGCACCCAGACATAAACACAAGGAGTACGCCTCGTGTTTTGAAAAGTTCCACTCGATATTCTGTTATCTATAGGAGTTCAGCACTGAATCAGCAGCAAGCAGCTGTACATTAACATTTTTAAAACGAAGCCATGAGAAGCTTCAGTTTTGATGCATTTACAAGAGTGCACAGAGAGTGGACCATTTCGCTCCCTCCCTCTCTCTCTTTCTCTGAAGTTGATGATTCTGCTCTATTTTGCTGTGTCTTAACTCTCCACAGGAGTCGAGAGGTCATTTTTTTTTAAAAAGGAGTTTTGCTATGTTGAACGCAGAGCCTTATAATAGAGGCTCTGGTTGCAACATACAATGACCACTTGGCTTTCCAAAAAAATACATATAGGGATGAAATTTGGCAAACGTCCACACTCAAATGTAAAAGAGACGTAAAAGGACTGCAAAAAGACATATGATTAAAAAGAGACACAAAACTGTCTGCAAAGGGACCCAAAATGACCACATAGGGGAAAAAAGGGACCGAAAACAACTACAAAGAGGTGTCAAAACTACAAAACGACAAAAGTGCAGAGAGATGCAAATATCAAAAAACAACCTAAAGAGATGCGAGTAAAAAAAAACAGCAAAAGACCCAAAGTAACCACAAAGAGACGCGTAATACCAGAGACAGAAAAAAAAGTTTGCATAACAAATATAACAAAACAACCTAAAAGAGGTGCAAATACCACAACACTCAAAAAAGACTTAAAATAACCACAAGATGTAAAACAATGAAAGTCAGACACAAAACTATCAAAAGGAGATGCAAAACAACCACAAAGAAAGGACAAAAAGACACTTTTTGATCCTTCTTTTCTCCTTTGCCATTTTGTCTATTTTTTTTTACTTCAGTCTCTGTGTCTCGCTTTTATAAAATGTGGGTGGGGGGCTAAAGTATTTGTCACAGCACAGGGGGGCACAGTCAGAGCGGAACACCTGGATGAAAAGAAGTGGGATATGCCAAGACTGATGACAGTATTAACCTGTAATCAGCTTTTCAACATGCAAAGTGCTGTAACGCTCTCAGTGTGCATTCCTGTTCAAACATTAGCATGAGATTCCACATGACTCCATTACTTTGGAAGTGCACTCGCTCTTACACAGCAGGCTCTCTCCAAACTTGGAGTCCCCTCTTGTCCCTTTGTTGCCTCCTGAATTCACCTCACCACTTCAGCAGATCTCGGTTTCCTTTCCATCTTGTCTTATGCATAATTCATTATCATGTTCACAGGCTTTCTCCCATCTTGTGCTTGATCAATAAAACATACCTGTGTGCTTGCTCCCTCACCTCTCCATCCTCTCGTCTTGTTCCTGAAGCCAAACCGGCGTGAGCCCACACTGAGCTGATGAAACAGCAAAGATGGATGGCCTTTTCAAACTGGAAGAAAAATGACTACATTTCTCTCTGCTGCGTGAGTTGTGTCTCTAATATAGGATGTGAAATGAAGTCACTGTTTTTGTCACATGCTTAAAGTTTCACTACCATAGGCCAGAAATGTTTTCCTCACATAAGAGAGCCCGACTCCCACTCCAAAGAAAGAGCAATGAACAGATTTTTTTTTACTCTGCAAAAAAACCGTAAGGGTACCAGGTTTGAACAATTTTGTAAAAATACAGGGGAACAGGTTAGAATGGGAATAGCAGTCATTCTGACTGTGGGGAAAGGTATCTCATGTCAAGATAACACTTGTTATGAATTGGTGCTTTACAAATAATGATCGATCGATCGATTGATCGATCGATCGATCGATTGATTGATTGATTGATTGATTGATTGATTGGTAGGTAGGGTCCTTCAGTAACATCACTTTTATTTCAATAATAGCCATTGAAAGACGCTGCAGCTACACTAAAGGCTCTTAAAACTCAGCCTATTTTTATAAAACACTTAGATTGGTAGGGGAAAATAGATTTTCTTCAGTAGACTTCATTGTGCTAAAAGAGACTGAAACATATTCTGTACCAATTACAGCCAAGTCCATGTGGTTCTACGCTCTTCTTGATGTTTGCAATCATTCTATGCTGGAAAGAAAGGATCGAGGTTCAACAATCACTGATTGTGCCTCTTATGTTTGATCTTACTGATGGCTGAGCTGATGAAAACCCTCAAAGGTATTTGATGAAAATTGTCACCAAGAAGGATGGCATATAAAATCCTCATTACCTTAGCATATGAGCTGAGACTTCAAACGTATAAGTTCAACAAAGAGCTGACTTGGTTTAATAAGATAAGATAAGATAATCCTTTATTCATCTCACAATGGAGAAATTTACAATCAGTGATTTCTGATTCTGAACACTACAAAAGTATACCGACACCCAAACATAACAGACATGTGTGATTGTTAAACCTCTCTTTCCCAAAGCAAAGGCAGACGTTTTCAGTCTGGCCTTTGTGTGCCCTCGACTAGATTCGGATTTGGTGCCCCTACCACCACCCCCATCACAAACACAAACAGTATTGCCTCACCACTGTGGAGACAAGTAACAGCATCTCTGAGTAACAATCATATCGGAACACTAGTTTTAAAGGAAGTTGTAAATCAATTTAAACACATGATAAAACAGCGTTTTTCTGTCACAAAGCATCATTATTCCATTGACTGCTCCCTTTATGCAAAACATTAAACCAGTAGAGACCTAATTATTTTATTAGAAATGTGTCATAATTCAATTTAGATATTACATCTATTATAATGTTTACGATTTGGGGGAAAATGGGAGGTTGTGTACGATCCTCTCCATGGAATTATTTCCTTTTTTTTCATTTTTTGATCAACAACTCTATTTGGATGCTATTGTTTGCCGTCAGGGCAACTAATTTACATTCAAAATACATGTCATAACCATTAGAGCAAGGCAGAGGAAGAGGTCAGCAGTGAAGTTGTCATTTTGTCAGAAGGCTTACATTAAACTTTATATTTGAGGCTACACTCAAAACGTTATCGGCTTAAGCTTGTGCCCACTGGAACCTGCTGCTCTAGGCCATACTGTGCTATGGTTTATCCCTTGAGGCAGCCCTGATCATGCTACGGCTCTCTAGAAGATTTTGAAGGCTGACTGCAGAGATTTTGGAGGTCTGGCACAATGACGGTCACACAATAAACCAGCTAGTATGACCTTTCATCAGAAACAAATGAAGAGGTGGTCAGCAGGAGAAACACTTCAATGGGACCCCTTATCTTCCAAGGATCTGTAGTAACTCATTATTATCTACTACATAGTTCTAGATTCAGAGCTAAACAGGATCTGCATTGTGTAAAAGTTGTGCACTTGCACCCTGTACAGTAGGTGGAAGTAGCCAACCAGGTGAGAGCCATAAACTATGAAGTATTGAATTGTACAGACACGATGGCGCTTTGTAGTCTCCTTCTCCGTCCTTGAGACACTTGTGGCTCTGGGTCTGTCTGTCAGTGAAAAGAGATAACAATCCATGAAATGAGGAGCTTTGAGAAGCTAAATTCTGTTATTTCAGTTCTGAAGAAAGGTTAATAACCTTTTACAAATGAAAAATTGTTTCTGGAGAAGGACAGAGGGTATATCTTTCAGACCAATAAGTATGAAAATAGTACTACCTGTCAGAAAATTACCTAACACTCCAAGCACACAGCTGTATTTTAGTGGTTTTTTTAAACATTTCCCTTACACCAGCACAGAGTAGGTTTCCTGTAGAATTTTAAGGTATTTATCAAGCACTAGATATCAATTTCTTTTTAAACTGGTCCAAATAGTCATTATCGCACTAGTCAGAGTGATAGCTGATGCAACAAGTTGTCCGACTACTAAATTTGGGAAAAGGTAGTTAATGGGATGTGAACAGTAGTTTTACAAGACACAAGAAGTACCTCAACATAACTGTCACCTCAAGTCTACTCAACTCTTGAATGTTACTGTTTTTAACAATTATCTGCTATTGCATGCTTCTTTGTTTCGTTGTTACTTTGTAGTATTGAATTTCTTGTGTCTGTATTTTTTTCTTTTAAACATACTTGTGATGCTATTAAAATAACTTTTGACTGAGAACCTACACAGACATTGAGATTAGACAAAATAAGACAAAAGGTTATCAATCCAGAGGGAAGTTCTAGCACAAGATAACTCCAATATTGCAGAAGAAAACGTGAAAAACACAAAAGAGCAGTAAATATACTGTAAGCTGATCCCAACTAAATACCGGGTACCTTTTACTATTAACTAGGTCTCAATTAGACACCTGAATATATCCATTGTTTAACTGGTTGTCTGACCAGCGAGGCATTTTTATTCTTCACTTTTAATGCTACACATCGCATTTAATCATCCTGGCTGCACGGAGAAAACAGTAGGACTGGAATGCCATCAGTGCCAAGTTTTGGGAATGAAAATCAGAGGATCATCAGCAAACATTTCTATGTTGATCTTTAGAGAATGAGAGGAAACATAGAGCTGTACTTCAAATTCCTTCCCCCAAAAAGATGGCAAAACAGCCAGACTGCCTAGTGGCCGCAGATGGAGATTTAACGATCAGCTGGATCTTAGTATGTGCACATGAATCCACAGAATGTGAGCATGGGATCAATTGGCATTATTGGCTCCATCAAGCTGATCAGGATGAAGACCAAAGAAATGTACACTTGGGTAAGTGTCAGGAGGGACAGAGAGAATTCTGCTGCTTAATATTGATTGATAGGTGTTTTTTTAAAACAGGAAAATATATTTACAGGTTTAAATCAACATTTTTTTTAAATAGTTTTCTAATATGTAATTTACCTGAGTTTTTTTCAGGGGTACCATAGTCGTAGCGGCTGGGTCGCGCGTCTCATGTACAGAGGCTTTAGTCCTCGGTCGTTGGTTCAGATCTGACATTGGCCCTATGATGCATGTCATCCCCCACTCTCTCCTCCCAACCTTTCCTGTTTCTCTTCATAGCTGTCCTAACTAATAAAGGCAGACACACCCAAAGAATTACTTGATAACTTCAAAGAAAAAGAAAAAGCCGGTCTCATATTAATGCCCCTTCCAAATAAAGTCTGGCGGATTAGTGAGATTGAATCAAATAAAGGCCCGGGCTTTTGATTGAAGTCATACTGATACTGTAATTAAATATGAAGCGACTAATGCAAAGGAACTGCCAGAAAAATACAGTATATTGTCCTGGCATTCACAGGTAGTAATTAAGGAAAGAATGAATTTAGGTTGACTTAAATGTGTTATTTTTTTAATTAGGCCTTTAGTCTTAGTTTTCTCACTGTCTTTAGTGTTGTTTCTTTTCTTTAGTGTTTTTCTTTAACAAGGGATTTGTAGTTCAGGGTTTCCATCCTGTCTCTTGTCTCTAGTGCTGCAGCTGTTTTCAAGCTAAACGTGTGCTGTTGGAAGTTTAGCCCCTTCTGTATGCGACAAGTTTGTTGGTGGCATATTTTCAGAGTCAGTGTTGTGTGGGTTTGGTTTGGGTTTTGTTTTTCCCTGGCAAAATACTCTCAGTGCCTTACTGTGGGTGGATGACTTTCTGGCTGTGGTACAACTTACTGTCCTTTTCTTTTCTTTTCTTTTCTTTTCATGTTTAAGTAAATGTTTGTAAAATATAGCCACACAACCAACTTGAAGCCCCTGTGTCTCAATTCAACTATTTATTCCTGGTTTTTAAAGACATTTTATTGATAAACTCAGGTCCGATACCATGGCTGCCACTGATTTGTTGCTCAGTTGTTGAATTGTAACTTGTAAGTTGTAACACTGCTGTTTTATTGGATGAAATCTTTATTTCAACGTGCCTCCCACTTAAGCTGAGAGATCCAGCTTCACAGCTTGGCATCTTATGATGGTGTGACTTTGAAAGTTTTGTGATTTCCAGAATGGCCCACTCTTTATCAAATGTGTGTCAGTGGAGAAAGGAGAAACTTTGGCTCATAGCAGGATTGATAACATAAAAAGAGTCTGCACTCTGCAATATTTTTTTTCAGCTGGTTCCAGGGTCCTGATGTGATGCACACTAATGCTGGCTCACTGGCATGACTGACTGGCACACTTGAAGAAACTGAGCAATCATAAATAAAATTGGCTTCTTCTGAGCTTTCTTTGGCAGTGACAAGTCAAAAATGTCAACTGCACAGAAGGTCTGCAGATAGGCCCAATCCCAATCTCTACCCCAAGGACTTAAACCAATACGGGGCTCAAAATCGGGCCTAAAATCGTCTAGTGTGTGCTGGGGACGTGCCTCAAGGTCTTTGAATCTGTGATAGTGAAGATGGGGATTGGGCCAGAGTGCTAGCTGCATGCTGCTGATTTAATGCACCTGCTGGAAATGTTAGTGGCAAAGGCAGCTGAAACTACTTAAGAGTCCCTGTAATTTGGCTTTACACCAAGTCCTAACAGAAAGCAAGCATTGGATATCGCGTCACATTGCACCTTGAACCCTTGGTGTACACACTGCATCTGTAAAATATTTCATCCTTTTTTTCTGTACATTTCATTTTCCCCTTGTAAACAGTATGACATGACAGCTAGTGCTTTTCTATTGAAGGCAAACGGTTGTGTGGTGCTTTGTATTGGCGAGCTATTAACTCAAATCAAAACACTCAAAGGCTTGTCAATCAACGGCTCGCGGTGATCCAGAAAAAGTCTTTCTCCAGTGTTGAAGCAAGTCAAAGACCAACATGTCAAACATGGATGTAGATATCATTAATGCACCACACTACAGTATCTCCACTTTGTACAACAAGCTAACAAGTTTTGTTGAGTGATTCCTCTCTTTCCTCATTCTTCTATAAGGAAAATAGAAATGGGCGTCAGGGTAAAAACAACATGCTGCACTGCGTTGCTCTGAGTCCCTCGCAGGCAGTTAGGACAATCCAATAGGAAACAATAGAATCCAGCTGATTTTGTGGCTTACACTCGCTCGTGTCACGTGCTGTTAGGGCAGACTGTTATTGTGAATCTTCCTACTCAAAAGATTGACGGACTTGAGCTCTAGGCATCTATTTGATAATCAAATTCCAAGGTTTTAAAATGTTTTGGATCCCAGTGGTTTAAATCCTTAACCATTTTTAAGCTTCTAAACTGCCATTGTGACTCCAACACAAAGTTTTACTGTGGACAAAAAGTGTGTGTGCTTGTCTGGTTTGACTTTGCGCCGCCTGTGTAAAACTAAAAGGTCACACTTGGCTGCCTCTCCTGCAGGTGGCCATCCATCAACCCTTGGCTGGGTCTGTTAAAATCTCCACCAATCAACTGACACAACAAATTACAGTCCAATTTGTAAGCAGCAGAAAATAACTTCTACCTCAATAAATGTTTGTTTATTAGGATGAGAGGGAGAACACACAAATGACAAACTACTGACCATTTCATTTCCTCACCTTGAGCTTTATAGAACCATTGATTTACAATCCAAACTATTTATTTCCCTTTAAAGTTTAAATGTGATGCCAACATTAATAACACTATTCTGATACTGAACAGGGCGTGACTGCAGTGTGACAGGATGTGAATAGACATGGCTCCTTTGGCAAAACATTGAAGTGTCCGTGGAGAAACTCTTGATTCATTTTCAATGAGGTCGTCTCACTGCACTGTTGTAACAGTAATACATACTGAAATAATAACACAGACCATAGCATGCTTGTTATAAAGTATACTATAAGTTTCTCAGTATAATAAAAGCATCTAAGTCAATTGGCTGCTGTTCCATATTATTAAACACAAATCAAAATATTTGAGATAAATCAATAATACAATTTAATATAATCAAAAAAAGATTTCAGCCTTCCTTATTGTAAGACTAGGAGGCAGAAGTATTTATGCACAGAGAAACCTGAGACCAAAGATTGGTTTTTCACTGAGTAACAAGTACGGTAAACTGGAGAGCTTCTTAGTACATCATATTTTTCTGGACAAAAATGAATCCTGGAGTGAGGCCCCATAAAAGGATGAATGTTAAAAAGACTTCAACATCACTAGGTTATATATCATTTAAACACCCTCAGAAAAAGTCAAACTGTCACATTCACCAGCAGGATTGAGAATGACCTGCAAGTTAGATTCAGGTTGAAGGCAAGTACAACTTCCGTCTGATATTAATGATTCAAAGGCATCCTTGAGCTGAGGGCCTGTAGGCGTTATGACATGTGACAGACTCACATGCACAATTGAAGAGTGGATTTTAAATGTTTCATATGTTCTTGAGTGTTTTAAGTTTTTGTCAAAGTTAACGTCACAACATAACTGCTGCAAAATTTGATTCAACCTCCTGTGAATCCCATTGATTAAATGATTGTGTCGTGCACTTAATCTTTTGTCATTTTCAATACATTTTTTTCTGTGTTGTGCCGTATTTTATAATGATACATTCACATGACATTCACATGTTTGCGTTTACTGCTAATTAGCAATTAGCATGCTAATGAACTAAAGATGGTTTAATTTAGATTAATATTGTAAAAATAATACCTGTTAAATAAGTAAACTAACAAATAATAAATAGATACATTTATTATTAGCTTTAGGTTTTCAATGGACCAAATACGTCACACTGCAAGAACTGAGAAGCATGACAGTTTTTAGAATGCTCTTTAGAGGGATTATTTAGCTGCTACCTGGAAATAGGTACTCTCTCATCTCGAGATGAAGAGGTGTGATATGCAAGCCAATGCAGTACAAACAACCATCATCTTTAAAAACAGAGTAACAGCTCTCTTATTTGCTTGTCCAACTGACGTATCCTCATGAGACTGACAATTCACGACTAAAACCCACGTGCCCACATCCTCCTGGATGTTGTTGTCAGCATGGCTTTACCTACTTTGAGTTTATTTGTCAGCTGTCCTATTGACAGAAAGTTTGATGCAAATTAGAAAAAAAATCTTCAACATATGCATGCCAGTGAAGGATGGCTCTCCATTGGGCTATATCTTTCTGAGGGAGTAACCAGAAGTGTATGTATTGAAAAAGCACCCGTTCATCACTGTGAGCACATAAGCATGCTGGTGTTAGTTTAGAAACTGTTCTAGCATGGCAAATACTGATCGTTGTTAATGCTTGTTAAACTCAAAAGCTAGAAAAAATTATAGAAATAAATAGCATAATAGAACTGACACTTTGAGCATGTAAGCATGTTATAAGCATTGTAAAAAGCTAAGCTAACATGTTGAATATGCTAAACATTGTGTGCTAAACCTAAAAAAGTCAACTTATAAACACAGCAACATTAGTAGATGTGGAAACTTAAGTTAGATGAAAATATGTTTAATAATGTCTGTTGAAAATGTTAATGTCATTAGTGTTTACCTAAAAACAATACAATGAAAAGCTCCACAGAATCACAAGCAAAGCTCTGAACTAATGAAGTCATTTTAGCAGGCAGCACTGATTCAGAGGATAGTTTGATGATTTTCACAAAAGACTGCTGCATACTTTATCCGCCGAGTTAAAACATCCTCCATCCCAGCTTTGTGTTTTGTCTTTTAGCTCAATCTCATCTGCATATTAACACTAAACAATGCCAGCAAATGTCTAGGTTCTTCCGATGCTACGTAAATATATGTTTGGACTCTCAGATTAGCATCTCAACAGGGCTATGAGAGAAAGGCTGTGTTATCAGACACTTGCCTCCAGTGTGCAAAAAAAAAAAATTAACATTCACAGTCTAATGTAGGACACCTCCATTTGAATATTTCATGCTGTATGCCCAAGAATCAAAACCAATCCTGCTTTACGACTCACTAATTTGATTAGAGGCGCTACATTATTAACTAAATCTGTTGGAAATTATTCCAGGGAGTATGTATTAGTGATAACAGGAATAGTTTTCCATCACACATTTTGGTAATATTTCCCGAAGACAGCTCCAGTCTCGAATTGTAAAGACACATGAACGGTCTTCTTATCACTAGAAAGCCTTTGGTTTCCTTTTCAGTCCGACCATCATGTGTTTGATGCATTTGAGTAAACCCTTACATTTACACATCACTGTGTCAGCTCTCAAGTACTACTTCTTCCTGTGTTATTATTACGGACAATTGTTGGATTGGAAAGGCAACAGAGACAAGCTTTAAGAAGAGCAGCACTCCAATATTCTTGTAATCCAATTCCACAATAGTTCTTCAGGGTGTGATATTCTAAATATATTACTGCAGATATTTTCTCATCTGTGAAATGAAAAATTATCGTAATATTTTTACACTCGAAATCTCTCAAACTCAGAATTGAAAGTAACCTACTTAGCAAGACATGAAATCCTGCAAACAAAGCAACACCATAACAAAACCAGGGAGAATGCAGTCTCATCCTGAGGAGGCAGGAAAAGACATTAAAGCAGAAACAACAAAGACAGAAAAACAAACACCCAGAACCAGATTTACCCTGGCTGGATCATAGAAGAGTACAGCAACCGGGGCAAGACTCCCCCTCAGCTGCTGCAGGACTGGAATGGCAGTAACAAATTATGTGCCAGAAAGTGGGGGCCCCCTGCCAGGGCCGAATGCATTAACCATGCTGTTTAGACTCCATAAAATAGTCCACTTCTGTCCTTGGGGAAAATGTGGGGTTCATGCTGGGACAATGCTGAGATTCACTAGTTTGAATCAGAGACAAGGAGCTCAGGTTTTCTTCAAGGAGACTAAAAAGTCAAGAGCAGAAAGGAATTTCTCATATGGAAATAATAATATAATATATGGAAATTCAATTTGATTGATCGAAGACCACACTTGCTTGAGCGCATCGCTTCTGAAGTTGGTTTTCAGCCCCCTCTTATAGGGGTGTAACGATCCATCAATGTGGATATATTCATTGATTGGTTGAACAGAGGCTTCATCAAATTAAATTGTAGCATTGCTACTGGCAAACAGACTGCCGATGTTATTCTGCACTCTCTTAGTTTTGCCACGTTATGTAGTAAGCCCCACGTGTGAAAAGTAATAGCAGAGAGAAATGGGGTAGGCCATAATGTCAGTGGGGTCCGGACCGCAGTTATTATTAGGGATGTAACGATTCACTCAACTCACGATACGATTCACGATACTGGGTACACAATACGATTCTCTCACTATTTATATTACAAAATGAGACTGTAGATACTTTGAAAAAGATTCCTTTAGGGGCTGCAAACCCGCTTGTTGTCACTGTGGTTTGGCCTTTTAATGTTTTTTTTCTCTCAACAGGGGGAGGTGATTGGAGCTTCTCATTGTGGTGTCGATTAAATGCTGCATCATGTTGGTTGTGCTATTTGTGTAGTTCCCTGTCTTCTTGCAATATTTGCACACAGTTTTTGTCTTGTCTGTTATCTTCTCACCTCTTTCATTTTCTGTCTTGGGGAAGCCAAAATACTTCCACACCTCCGATTTAAAAGACAGTGGTGCGTCCTCAATATCACAAACTTTCTCTACAGCTGCCAACATCCTCTGCTCTACAGCTGCTGACGATCACGATATTATTGCGATTCATTTTTCAGAGTACCGATGTGAATCTTGACACCTTTGAATCGATTTATCACGATTTTACGATTAATCTTTACCTCCCTAGTTATTATTATTATTTGAAAAATCAGCGTTATTTAACGGTAATCAGGACAGTGTCAATAATAGCTATGTGTGCTGCTCCAATTGATCTAAGAAGGACAGCAGCTCTCTCTCTCTCTCTCTCTCTCTCTCTCTCTCTCTTTATGATGCTGCTCTGTGCCTGTCAAAACATTATTATACAACACACCCAACCAAAATTGATCAAATTCATTCTTCACTGCATCACCATGTCACAGATTTAATCTCATTATGCATTATGTTTACTTCATTTTTCTCTCATATACATTTCCACCAGTGCAATAAAAAAAAAAAAAAGAAGTAAATCCCATAATTTCATACAAGACTACATGAGTTATACATTACAATATTTATACAGCTAGAGAAAATACGAAGGGCTCAAATATTGCAGAAACTCAATTACTGTTCAAGTCCACGTGTGTGTATAATGTATTGAAAATACATTTTAATATCTAAGCAAAAGAGGACTCAAGAACAGATCATAATTATACTGCAGAAAAACACTAAACAATGTCACACTGGCTGATATTTTAGATTACCTTTAAAACAGCCAGCACACATACAGTACACAGCACCACCACCACCAGTGAATCATGATTAGGGGAGCTGTGGGGGGCTTGATTGTTTCAAGCACTTGCAAACAATTGTCTCCAAGACAAACAATAAAAAGTAAGATTACTGGAGGAAAACGAGAATCTGTTATCCATGGTAGATAACCAAACTGCACATTACTTAAGCACAATTACTGCAGTGTATAAACACAATACAAATTCATCCAAAAATACACAACAGCCACTAACAATCACACACAAAGTCAGTAAACATGCTCAGAAGGCATCTGTGAATAAATAAAATACTTAATCAGCAGTGGGCAGGAACACCTGTAGCAAAGGTTTGAGTTGTAAAAAACTTAAAGCAGCGTCAGGAGGGTTTCTATGACAACAGCACTACTCCTGCTAGCTAGCAGCCAGCTGTAGCTAGCCCGAGTTAAACAGCACATGATAAAAAGTAGCTAATTATCATCTAAAAACGCACACTTACAGTGTTTATGAAGCTTGTTCCGATAGTTTTCTTCCTCGTCGTCTTCTCCATCTTCCTTACAGTACTATCTCTCACGTATGGTGTCCTTCTGTCTTCTTCATGTTAGCTTTTAGCTTCCTCATTGACACATGATGGCGGCCTCCAACAAAATCCATTCTCCCTCGTTTCTTGTAGAGAACTAAAGTAATGCTGTCCTGTATCGGCTGAAAAGCTTTGACACACTTTAACGAAAGGACTCACTGTATTTCACTGAATCATTTCGACCCTCAAAGTAACTCCCTGGGGAGGAAACTGCAGAAGAAGGGTTTGTTTCTGTTTTACCAAACATGCACCAACAGTAGAGTAGGCTAGTATTACGAACAGCCAATCAAAAAGCAGCTTAGGTCCACGGTCATCGTCACTCATGGCCGTAACTTCATTACATAATAATGATGATAATAATAATTTGTAAATGAGCCAGATTGATTATCCTTAATTTAAAAAATATGTTATTGTATTCCATAGCATTTAAAACATGCTGTTATTATTTTTTGTCGTGTTTACAGTCATGTATTAAAATATGTTTAAGCCCTAGGCCAGCCCACAGCCTCTGTATTTATGTAAATACTACACGTCTCTCTCTTGTATGAACTATATAGCTATCTGATCCATAAAAGTATTTTTCTCTGCACCTCCATTGCACTATTGTCTCCTACAAGTGTTGTTTAGTTTGTTATATATCGTTACTTTTAAAATGCATCCATAGATCTGGATATATCAGTTTTCTTGTTGTCTAGTACTCTGTGCCTGTGCTACCTTTGTCTAACATCTCCTTGTTTTGAAGTGTAGTATGTGCATTTGTTTGTCTGTACATGAGTTCATGTAGTCATATTTCTTGGATGTGCTTACAAATTTGGCCAATAAAACTGATTCTGATTAATATTTTGAATCAGAAGATCACTGAGAAGATGTGGAGCTTAAGGGGGCTAAGCTTCTTTCTTTCTTTCTTTTTATTTTTTTTACTAATGCACAATATGTGTATTACTCTTACTGAAAATAGTCCCCCATTCATTCCTAAAGTGAGAGAGAGCAGCTCCTCTTCCATTGGGCCGCCATCTTTCATGTTTTCTACAATAGCCCCAAACTGACAAACCAAACTGTGCTTCTAGAGAAAGCCTTATTGCATTAATCTGACCAGATTCACTACAGTGTTTATTGTAGTTCACAACTGCAAGGGGAGATCTCTAAATTATTCTCACTGCTCCTTTAGGTTCTGTTTTAATACAGTATCACTTTTCAAAACAATGCAGAAAAGTGCTAAAATGACACAACAAATACATTAACCTTGCCAGAAACTGAACAGACATTAGACTTTATCCAGAAAACCTCATACAATAGATTCTAAATTCAAACAAAATATTTATTGCAGCATTTGGTGTCAAGGAGTTTTACAGCAAAACATTCCCTGTGGGATCAATAAAGTACTTCTTAGTCCGATTCTGATTTAAAAATCCAGACATCAAAGGCTCCATCAGTCAGGTGGGTCCTCTGGCTCTTGTTTAGATGGGTTTGAAGATGTGAGATGGAGCTGGGACCCTGACCGTGCTGCTGCCGCAAAAAAAAGCTCTCAGTGAAGACAGTCAATCAGCCAAATCAGAGCTAGCATGTCACACCTGTATAGACTCAGTCGATAACTGTACGTCAAACAGCCAGATTATTTGCTTCTGCCTCCCAGCTGCTCCAGTGGAGCTGCTGCTCTGTCTAATCAGTACAACATTGTGGTTGTAGTGGACTTTCCCAGAGGTGGTTCTACACGGTCGACCTTGCTTTCCTCCTTTTAAGTAAAATCCACCCAGAGAGCAAGTAACACAGAAACATATCTGTAATGTTTGTAGTTATTTGAGGAAGTTTCTAAATTGTTTCATCTTGTATCTGTTTGAATAATCCCTTCCCCGTTACTATTGTCTTCTTCCTCTCTTGATTATTTACAGTTTTTCATGAGAAACCAGAGAAAAGTCCTGATCTCGTAATCCGCTGTGGGTTTTAGCATAGTATGAGTGGGTGGAAAAGACTCAAAGTCCTGGCTTCAGAGGAAAGTTTGTATTGGCTCTTCTAAATCTTTGAGTACTGTTCATCTGAGTTATTATTATTTCAGTTCACACACAGTTCTTGTAGAAACTTTCTGTTACATTCACCTTGAGAATGATGCTTAAGCAAGACCAAACCTTTGAAAAATTGATCAAAATTGAAGTCTGAATTATAGTCACATTTGTTCAGAGTGTTTGAAGGGGGAAAGCACATCTAGCCTCTAGCCTTGACACGTTTGTGTTTACTCTCCTTCATTCTTCTTCCTTAACATGATGTGACGACCCCTCCACACCTATTGGTGTTCCTGTGCTGCTGGTTTGTCTTCTGTTGCAGGTTCCGGTAAGGCGGGGTCGTAATCAGGGGATGCGTCCTCGTCCATTTAAATTTCAATATTAGATATTTTTCTATTGAACCTTTTACACTGAAAGATAAAGATTACACAATATTTCGAGCAAACAAGCTAATTTCAAATTCATATATTCTGTCAGTCCAATCATATTTAAAGGTACATCCTGTTTCATTTACCTCAGTTCATTCTTTATCATGTATGGTATCTTTCTGTTTCTCGTGTGGCTGCTTTAATTATTCAAACTTGAAAAAACAAGTGTAACGATGAGAAAGCATGCAAACAGTGAAGTGTGAATGTAGAATCTGGTGCACAAACAGCAGAGAAAATAAACAAAGGTCTGCATGCCTCAGGATGGTGACAAGAGGACAGAAATAGCTCGGGAGAACTGGCAGACAACTTCCACTGCCAGTAACTGACCAGTTAGCTTCACACCCACAGCTATTTAAGAGGCAAAAGGCACAAGTAATTATTATTACTGAGGCTAGTTTGCACTGTCACCCTGCCAGTAATTCAGTCTGTGCAACCTTTGATATGTTCGACTTAAAGAGCTGCAATCCCTCAATATGACAGTTTCTGCAGAAGAAAAGAAAAACGAACACAACATAAATTAATGAGTCGCTAGAGAAAACAATGCGCAGTTACACTCAGCGTTTCAGCAGGTCTGACAGAGAAACAAAAATGGAAAGGCGTGTTCTGTATTTGCATGTACTGATTTCCTGACACAAAGAGATGGAGACCTTGTTTTTCAATTCAGTGTCTCTTGTTTGATTGTCTAACATTCATTATGACTGTGTGGGCAACCAACAGCAAGGCAGCCTTAACAGAGGTGCTGTTTTTATTTGATGAATGAGGACAAAGACAGCCACGGTGGAGGCCAACGACTGGAAGAGTATTAAAAAAAAAGAGGGTTTTATATGAGCATAAAAGAAGAACATGTGCCTTCAGAATACAAACGGATCAGACTGAATGGAAAGGCTTTACTCTCAGGTCTGTCTGTGTAAAGAGTTACATCAGCTTTGGGAAATAACTGTCTACCGATGGTCTTAACAACCTGCAATAGTTTAGGTCAAGTTATGGCTTCAAATAAGATTTTTATTATATAAAAATCCATCAATTAATTTCTATGATGTTTTATACAAATGTCACTGTGCTGTAAACTATGCCAATAAAGATTCCCCACACGCCAAGATCACACATTCAAACAGCTCAGTTTGACTAACAAACACCTGAGAACCATCAAATATTCACATTAGTGAGCTGAAAGATACGGTGGCCCTGAAGTGCAAAACACAACAAATCACAAAACACAACGATATATCACACGTCCTTGTGTTTTCTTGTTATTTTAGTGTTTTGTGAATTGTTGTTGTGCTTTGCACTTCAGGGCCATCGTAGGAACAAGAGAGGTGATAAAATAGTAAAATCAGTTGTTTTTGGGCTTTTATGTTGTATATTAATGTCCTACTTCTGATTATTGATTTTGTTAATGCTGTGTTTTTTAACTGAGCTGCTCCATGTATAAATCGTGCTAAATAAATGAACTTGTTTCGTCTTGCCTTACCCCTTTTCTGGAGAGACCTTGAGTTGGTGACCGCCCTTCAGAATGGAGCAACACATTTTATAATTTTCAAGTTTTACACACAGGACATAAAAACAAATATCCTGTCACTTAATAGTCGTTATTAAAACAAAGTTCGCTTGACATTAATTCCACCATTCCTTTGCATCTATATCAATTGATATATTCGAACAGGTAAATGCATTTTGTAGACCTTTTTTCTGTGAAGATATGACAGTCATCCTCTTTCCCAAGCTGCTTAGTTCCATATTAAACATCGTCAGTATGCAAAGCTTTCTTGGAGTATTCTTCTGCCACTCAGTTTGGATCCGAATGTAAGAACTCTGCAGCTGGATGGCCACTTGGAGGACAAGATGATGGCTATCCATCGGACACAAAAAGAAACTAGGTGCCAGAAACAGAGGGGTCAAGGATAAAGGGGGGGGGGGATTTGGAATGCAGCCATAAAGTTGACAGCCATGCTAGTGGCTCTGTGTAGGCTTACTCAGGCTCAGTGATGCTGTGAGCTAAATGCTCCCAACAGCATGCTCACACACTCACAGTGAGACTTGTCACTATGAGCTAACGGCTGGTGGTTAGCAGCTGGTGTATCATTTGCTAATTAGCCCCTCCTGGTTCCTAGGTAACAGACACAACTGAGACACACGTGTTAACAGTACTAAAGCAAAGTTTATTAGAATAAACAAAGAAAACATCACAAAGACAAAATAGCTATAAATCTATCATCTTCCTCATTTTGTTTTTCATACAGCGTGTTTTCTTCCAGACTTCAATAATAAACTTGAAAAGTGTAAATCAGTGAGACTTTAACTGTGCGCGTGGAGGATCTGCTAATCTTTAACCTGCATTTCACTTTTGGTGAAGAAAATATCCGATGTTTTTTTGTTTCCTATTTGTAGTCACACATTATTCCACACAGACCCAATCACACATACACACAAGCACACAAACACACACACAGCCATAAACACTCAAACACACGCAGACCAATGTCTTGACTTTGGTCTTTTAGTTGTCCAAACAGGATGCTACGCACTTCACCGAGAGATTTTTCTTTTCTACATGAGGAGGCAGCACTCGTCATGTAGCACCTTCGGGGGACTCACAGGTTGACAAATCACTGAAGTCTGAAGGACGAACATGCACACACTGTTTATTTATAACTATTTACAAATCTGCAGAACCCAAACCGTTCCCTCCTTGTTGTTTCTCTCCTTCTCTGGACCCTACTGGAAACTCAGCAGGGGTCCGGATGGCGTTGGAGGTTAGTGGATCCTCGTCAGCTCCTCCACTATCTTAATGACCTCGTCCACTGTGGCTTCACGCTTCATGCCGCTGCCGTCATCGATCTGAAATTAAACATCACCAAACAGTTAGACTCCAATACTCGGAGAAACCAGCCTGAGACAAATCTACGTCACAGGACATAAACCAATAAACAGGTGCAGGTACAGAGAGGGATGCTTGTGTTCAAAAGCATTTTATTAAGTCTCTAAATGTGTTACCTCATAGTTTCTTTTGGTATTTTTGTTTCTGATGTTTTATTTAGTTGATAGAGTCAGAAATCAGGGAGAGAGAGAGTGGGGAATGACATGTGGGAAAGGAGCCACAGGTCGGATTTACACCTAAGCCTCCCGCTTGAGGGACTATAGCCTCGATACATGGGGCGCACACACTAACCACTGCACCACCAGCGCCACATTTCAGCCGTTTTGATGTTTATTTTTTCAACTCTTGGGTTTTCTTTATACTACCTGACCTGTAATGTTTTTGATTGCACAATTTTGTCTGCTTTTCTTTCTTCTACTGAATCTCAAACACATTGTTAATTAAACAAAAAAACAAGAACATCATCCATCAACTTGGGGCCGCTGTGGCTCGGTTGGTAGAGTCGGTCGTCTCTCAACCGGAAGGTTGGGGGTTCGATCCCCAGCTCCTGCAGCCACATGTCCGATGTGTCCTTGGGCAACACACTTAACCCCAATGTGCTCCCACTGCTTCATTGGCGGCATATGAATGTGTATGAATGGGATTAGTTACTTCTGAAGTGTAAAAGCGCGTTGAGTAGTCAGATGACTAGAAAAGCGCTATACAAGCTCAAGTCCATTTTCTGAGGTGAACTACAACTTTTTCCTTTTTTCAGTTTTAAATTAGGATTTTCTCAATGAAGCACCAAAAACAAATGTTTAAATCATCTTTTTTTTTTTATTAATGAATATTCAGGGTAATACTTTTAAGTAAAATTGTCAATCATTGACATTTCTGGGTTCTTATAAATGAGATTCTGCTGCTTTCCCTTCGTCTCTGCATGATGATAAGCTGAATCTCTTTGCATTTTGGACAAATCGGCACATCAGATGGCATCACTTTTAGCTACAGGGAGGTTTCACAAGTTTCACTTTCTCACTGTTTGCTGATTTTTAATAGAGACAAAGAAGTTTATACATTAATCAAGGAACCAATCACGTTCTGGTTGTTGATTTATTTAAATATTTGTTAGTTGTAGTCCTGGTTTTCAGACAATGAGACTACATTTTACAAGAGTACAAGTGAGCAACTATCGCTGCATCATATTTTATTTGAAAGGCAATGATCCAGCTTCAGTAGAACCTTAGCCTGAAAAATCATCCCAATATTTTAGACTGTGTTTTTATTAGCTTGTATTGAAGGTAAACAGGGAATAGCCTTTTGTTTATGAGCTAAAGGTGTGATTTCAAAAGAAAAAATATGAGAGCAAAGAGGGAGAGAGAAAGCAGAATGTGCTCACTTATTTATCTGCCAATAGTGATTCTGCCATCTGTTCTGCCATGAAACGTATTCCCAGCTCTCTCTCAAACAGCAAAGGAGCAGCTAATAAAACTGTCTAAAGGGTCTCTGAAAGTTCAACGTCGCTGGGAGCCAGAAACCCAAACGACAGCAGAGTCTTCTTTTGCTTCTTCAGCAGATGTTTTTTTTTGGGGGGGGGAGAACAGAATGAGCTTGTTGTTGGAGCAGAGGTCTAGGCTCTAATAACAAGCTGTTATTAAACTCACTTTCATATTTGTGTCAATTACAGGTCAACACAAGCTGTGCCAGCAGCCTGGCAAAGAGAGAGAGCTGTTGAGCTCGCTTAATGCCTCAGTGCTTAATCTTCTTTTGAGTATGAAGCCATTCAGTGTGTTCACCATGCTGAATAACTCCTTTCATGATTGCAGGATAAAATGAGAATTAACGCCTCACAGTTTTTATGGCTCAGCCGACCATTCAAGCTCCAGTGTTCATCCGTGAGTTTTTCCAACAGAATAACAATGGGACTGTGTCTGGGACAGAGGATATTTTTGTACTTTGAAAGTATTTCAACAATAAGATGTCACTGCCTTTGAACCAGACAAACGGCAGTAGCAGGCCTAGATTTGTCAGGCGAACGAGGAGAGATCATCGAGTTATTGACCAACAATGGGGTCATACTTGGACTGCTGAGAGAAGAAAATAAATCAAATGTACACAAAAAAAGATTTAAAAAATCATCCAGACATCGCCGACTTATCGCTTTTGCAAGAATGGATGCAAGGTCATAGTGACTTTAATCTCTATCAATAGATTCATATGTAGATTAGTATTGATCCCAGTAGTGCTGACCAATCACATATCAGCAGGCTTGGGTGTATGCAGTCCGTATGGAGAGCATAAGCAGGCAGAACACAATCTGTTGAATTATCATCCCAGCTCAAATTGGCAGTGATCTAACAACCATGCATTTATATCGACAAACACATATCTGCATGCAAGTGCAGCTTACAGTCTGGACAAAATAGTTTTTACTTAACAAATAATCCGCTTGAAGCTGTGATGAAAAGTTAATCAGCGTTTAGATTCCCAGACTTTCTGGAATGCATCAGATATTCATGGATCCATTAAATCCATTCATCTTGAGTCCAAGTAGACATAGTGGACGTTCAAACCTTGAAGATCTTCCCTTCAGGCTCTCTTCAGATTTCCTTTACAAGCATAGGGCGGGAATAATCGATAGAAAAGTATTTTTCTAGGAGATAAGGACTTTATGGGATCATAAATGAACAGTGATCTTGAACTTTGACCACATTCATTCCCCTTACCATTGAGTCTAATGAAAGATTTATGCCAAAACTTCCCTCAAAGCATTCCTGAGATGTCCCTTTCAAAAGAATGGGATGGACAGCAGGACGGACAGATAAACGGAAAAACTGAAAACATAAAGCCTCTAGCCATAGCTCTCACTGGCAGGGAGGCATTAAAGATTCACAGAAAAAGCCCGACTTCATCTCTTTCAACATATTGCTTATATAGGGTGACGGTAGCTGGAAATGAGCTCCTACCTGCAGAGTGCTGACGACCTCCTGCATCTTGGCTCGGCCGAGATCCAGGAAGCTCTCAATAAGATCCCCGTCGATGAATCCTGTGGCCTGCTCCGTCTTACGCTCGGTGTGGAAGGACCTCCAGGTACAGCAGAGTCAAGGAAAATCAATTCAAGGCTGCTGCTTCGCCTAAGGATTGCATTTAGGCTACAACATTACATATTTTATCTCAGGCAAAGTCGACAAATATACAGATTGATGTGTAGGAAGTCGAATAAAAGCAGCAGTGCTCAGAAAAACAGATAGCCGGTGTTGTCAGCCAATCGAGATCTTGTATAGATACCTCTGAACCCACAGAGAACTGGTGTAAAAACTGCAGCTCACATTTAAAAGCAAATCAAAAGGAACACCTTTAGATAGGAGGCATTTTGAAAGGGACTTATCACCCTTATCTCTCAGAGCAATTCTCAAAATGTTCTCTTTTTTTTAATTCAATCATTAAAAAACAATTCTCTTTTTTACAATAGTTTATAATATTGCTAACCCAGTGTCGTCATTACAAAAATGGGCTTCATCAAAACAAAAATTATAATGGTTACAAAAACAATGAGTCATTTCAATATCGGTAAAACTCCTGTGGAACCACAACGCTGAACAAAATCACTGGAATTACCTTTAGACTAACTACACTTAAAGAGTGTATAAATCAGCCTTCCTATTTAATTATAGCTTACAAAAAATCTGTGTGAAGTCAGGGTGAGCTGATGTGTGAACGTAGCATGCAAATAGAGTGAAACATTCACTCTCCACATTGAGCAGAGTTTGAGTGCTTCGTACTTCTACTGCTCACCTCAGTTGTCTTTTTTTGTGTTCCAGTGTTTTGCTTGTGTTAGAGAAACGTCCTTTTGCATGTTATAGTAATATTTATTCAGAGTTAGGGACGTGCAAAACTAACTGACTGACTAGTCGACACCAGAATTACTTTTGGTGTTGGTTAAACAAATTAATTAAATGTTCAAATGCCCACAATGCCTCTCAAATAGTGTGCTCAAACTGTTACACAGCCACCCTACACTAGTCATGGCTGTAGCCATATAGTGGCTGAAGCCCCGGTTAATGGGCCTTCTCCTCTGGCTCTACTGTCTGGATGTAAACAAGCACAGTAAATGGAGTATAGCATCCTGTAGCAGCTGCATGTCTAGCAGTCTTTTGATCAAGAAAGTGGAGATGGAGTTGTAGGTAAGCTGTGTCAGGTAAAACTTGCATAGCGAACGGAGCAATGCCTAGCCACATTCAGCACAGGCATGTGAATGTTAATCTGCAAGGAGGGCCAAAGGCTGGTGGTGCTAACACTGCTAACATTAGCCACACTCTGCAAACCAATATGACAGTGTTTACCAGCTGAAAATATTAAACACATTTAGACTAGTCAGTCTGAATTAAAATGTTGTTTAACCGGTCAAGAAACTAGTCGACTAAGATCACCCCTAACCCTAACCAGTCACAATAATGGGATCAGTCACAGTTACAAACTGAGTGTTTCCAGTGCTGAGAGCGCTTCTGACAGACCCTGACTATGTGAAGTACTGATTATTGTTGTGGATTCATATTCTGTAGACTCATTTATAGACAAATTGGCCAATAGTTATACTTGTATATACAATTGTAGCAGCACATCAAAAGACAAAGTAGCCACATACAAACCGTTTCATGCATTAGAGCGCTATGAAACACCTGCAGAGCCATAAAAAGTAACTATAATCACTCTGTCACGTCACCCTCTGGGCTTACTGCCCAAAAGACGACCACAGCTGTCAGCCTAGGTCGTCTCCGTCTCTGTGACAGATGGTAATGCACATCTGAATATGAAAAGGATATAAGCTGTGCTCGATCTTGCCCACACTCTTGATGACCTTGTTGAGGCGGTTCTGCAGGTCCAGGAGGAGACTGTACCAGCCCTCGGACAGGGACGTCACCAGACCTAAACAAGCAAACACACAAACACAAACACACACACCAGTCAACAACACGACTCATTTCTTTGAAGGTGTGATATTCTTATCAGGCTTGCTTCTTTGCTTCTCTCTTTGGCAGATGGTTGATTCCTTTTATTTCTCCTCAGTATAAATAAAGGACGAGGTTTCAGAACTGGATTCAAAATAGAACTCAAAGCACAAAAAATCTCCACCTCTTTGTTTTGTGCCTCTGCCACACAGTCAAGTTGCAGTCTATACCTGTGTCGACCTTAAATATCTAAAGTTATAAACAGACAGACGACTTAATAAAGTTTGAGAAAGAGACAATAAGCATGTTTATCAAAATCATTTTGTTGACATCAGTGATTTCATTAAATATATCCCAGTGAAAAACATGCTGCTTTCACTTCCAGACTATTTTTTCCACAGGAGAACAGAAGATTAGAGACACAGCGTTTAAAAGAAAAGGAAGAACATGAGGTAAGAGCTTACTTTGGCTTTTGACCACCAAGTCTTATGTGCTCACACGGACATTTGTGTAAACATTAAAGTAAAACCCCTCCAGACGTCCCTAAGATATTGCCTTTTGGAGAAAGGGACAAAAAACAACAACATGCCTTGAAACCTAGCTACTGCCAGCAGGGAGGCATTAAGAGCTTCATAATAAACAGACTAAAAGATCTTTAGTGTGACTGCAGTCCTTCTCTTGCAAGATTCAATCACATACACTGGGACTCTGGGAGGAAGAAAGTAGTATGATTGAAATACTTCAATAATTCAAGACCATTTTAAAATGTTGTATTTTAAAGTAATTTCCTCGTACATTTTAAAAGCCACAGAGCTTTAAAGTAGCAACATGCTTTCTTCTTAGCTAAAAAATGCTATTTCTGTGACAGCGGGTGCATTATTGTGATGCTCTGGGGAAATAATCTGCACTGGAATCGACAGTAGACACAAAGAGAGAGACAAACTTGTGCACAAAGGGCTGCACGGAGTTGAATCGCAGAGCTTATTTCCCTGAATATGAACCCATGAAAGTATGAAGGAGTTTCAAGAGAAACTGAGAGACAAAGTTTGGAAGACAGTAGGGATGCAAAATAACACACACACAAATGATTCCCTTATAAATTAATTTCAAATGACTTTCTCTAATTATGGTGTTTCAGAAAATAGTGAAAAATATCGGTCATTAATTAATTTAAGCTGCCGTGCCCCTTCCCTGATAGATCTTTAAAATTCATGATTTAACAATAATTACACAGGAGGAGTTACAAAACACAAACTCAAAGACAAATACCTATGGTACATTATTCACACTAAGCACAGAAACAACACAAATACAGACAGAGCAATGCAAGATACAAACCCCTAAGACCTAGAACAATGTACAACAAGACTCCCCCGAGGTGTTTTTATGTTCATTAAATAGTATTTATTTTACAATCCACTTAAGATTTCAATTAAATCCATGTATTTACTTGCACTTATTTGCTTTTTTGTTGAGCCCGACCAATTAATCAGCCAACCGATAATATCGGCCGATATTAGCTAATCCAGTGACTATCTGTATAGTCTAGTTTTAAAGCAGATACGCGCTGATCTGATATTACTGGATTTATTCACAAGTCAAAAAGCATTTCATTTGAGTTTCATTGTGTTAAACTAGCAGTTCTCTGTCACCAGCAAAGTGTGCTTTATCAGAGTGTCAAGCGGTGATACACGTACATGCTTAGTGACTTTCCAGTTGAGTGACCATCTTGTCTTTATTATATATATCTTTTCCACAAGTGTTTAATAACTGCATTTGATGGATAGACACAATGAATGTGTATATCTATGTCTATCTATCTCTACAGATCGAACACAGATATAAGAAAGATATCGGCTGATATATCGGCAACTGATTTTTTCTCTACCCAATATCGGTATCAGCCCCAAAAATCCCATATCGGTCGGGCCCTACTTTTTTGAACTATTTACCAACATCACTTAACATCCCTTTTTAGACTGGTAAAGGCTGCTAAGAAAACGTGTGTCTCCATCCAAAGTGTTTATGTTCTGTTTCCATTTAAGGATAGAAAAATAGGAAGATGAAATAAGGATAACCTTCCCCTTCCACAAAACATATTAAAGTAACACGTTTTCCACAACAGTTTTATTCATACCAGATGTACCTGGAGTCATCTTGTTGAGTCTTTCTTTACACTGAAGCCTGTTTTAGTTTTGGGTCACATGCAAAGATTTCACTGGTACATATAATGTTTTCATTTCCTGTCGAACTTTCCTCAGAGGCTCTTTAAAGAATCACACGAGGTGTTGAGGTGACACAATATACTGTGTGTCTGTGCTGTGTGATTACTTGGTGTAAATTAATGCCGTGTCAAAATGATGTCCTCCCTGTACTTTTCATCATCACTGCCATGCTGAAAGTTACTCGTTTAAATCGGAGTCATGACGTGTGAAACTATGATTTCTCTTCTGTTCTTCTTGCCTTCTCAAATGGAAACATTAGTTGAGAATAAATGGCTCTGACAAAAGTGTGTGTGCACCTTAATTGGCCTGCAGTCTCCTCTCTGCAGGCAGCTGATTATTGGAACAAGTAGACAGGAGAGCTGTCTCTACGCAGTGATACAGACTCAAACAGTAAAAGTGATGGGGATGCTTATTGGTTGGTTGGTTTAAACTTTATATGATGTTTGTTTTCTTGCATTTTCAGAATGAAAGTTAACTTTAAAGGTAGACCTTTTACAGGATAATAGTATTACAAAAAGCTAAAACAAAAGTTGGAGATAGTTGAATGAACTCGGGTTGTCACATTAGCAGAATTTCAAATACCTATTTTGATACCTTGGCAACAAAAATATAAGTCCAGGGTACCCAACTCTGGGTGATTTCTTGTCTTTGTGCCGATGAAGACAGTGACACCCCCTCTGCTCTCTGTCCGAGACATAAACGAAACTTGAATGCCAAAAGGACTTAACAACACGGCAGTATTGGGGGACCTGTGAATTTGAATGGGCCACCACTGCTTTGTCTTTTTCGCTCACTGCAGCCTTGGGTTAAAATCTGTATTAACTGAAGATCTGTATTTTGTTTAACATTTGGTATCAAATTATCAGACATTTTGACAACCTTACTTGGAACTGTTTAGAGAGTTTACTGTTCTCATAATATTTGATTTTCGATCAAAAGTTCAGGGGTTATCAGAGGGCAACTGAGACAGTACTTCTCAAAAATAATACTGTAGAATTGTTTGTTAAAACGTAATCTTTCACTGCAGGGAACTCCACAAACTGAAGTCCCTTAATCTCCGTTGAATCAAGCTGGAGGCAGAGCTCTGAGAAGTCAGTGGATATCGCAAAACCTTGAAAATAAATCCACAACTGTCTGTTTGTTTGGACACAACTGGAGATAAGGGAGAAAAATATGTTGTTTGCTTGATTGGGGAGAACTAATCCTTCAGGAGAAACTTTGCCCACAGCTAGATGAAAAGGGAGAAGTGAAGTTCCTGTAGCCCAGTTAGCTTACCTCAGCTTAGCACAAAGACTGGAAATGGAGGAAAAGAGGGATCCTGGCTTTTATCGATCTGCCTATTTGCACCTGTAAAACTCAAAATTCACTACCACTTTTTTCTGACCTGAACAAAAATCCCCTGCTGAAGGCAGCCACGTTAGGTGTAGGTGGGGACTTTTTAATGACAAACTATCCACTAGTGAGTTCCCTGAGAACTACACACCATGGGGACTTTTTCTCTATCTGCATTCACACCGACATACCTACTCTAAAATAGGAGCTTCAAAGGTTCCTCTAAACAGGGTACAAGGAACTAAAAGTTTTCATAATGCCTGCAGTGTGAAAAAGAGGGAGGGTTCCAACAGTTCTTAGGACTATGAAGTTCCTGCGGTCCGAAAACGCCTAATGCATACCCTCCATTGTCAATAACGTAACAATCTTGAATTGTCTTTAAAACTTTTTTTTTTTTGCTTCGATTAAAAAACAAAAACAAAAGTATAATACGACATGTCAGTAAGTAATCTTTAATTGATTTTATCTGTAGACAGAGTCCAGCTAGATGTGTCCCCTTGTATTCATTTTTTGTGCTAAGCTAAGCTAACTGGGAGCTGATTGTAGCCTCACAGAAAACATAAATCTTCACATATGGAAGTCATGGGTTAAATTTAACAGCTTTTTATCTAATTCCCAGCAACAAAGCAATAATTTTATTCCAAAAACATTGCATTATTCATTTTAAAAAGTTAATTTGAACACTTGAGGGCATTTTTTTTGTTGTGGTTGGTGAGAAACTGATGAGACACAGCGGCAGTTTTTCCTTCAGCAATATTTGTGTGTGTGTGTGTCGATGCTTGAGTGAGTGTTAAATTGTCCGTGTGCCTACCAATCATGCCATTAACGGTGCCGAAGAGCACCGAGCCCTGGGTGGGTGTGGAATTCTCGCCCAGATTCTGCAGCACCAGCGAGCCGTGGCAGAAGACATTCACAAACTCCCCCAGGTGGAAGACCCCCACCTCCTGCAGGTGCTGCCGCTCCTCGTCCGTGGTGGCCGCACTGACCGTGGAGAAGGACGGCGGGAGAGAAATAGAAAGAGGGGAGGGGGAGAGATTAAAAACATTGGGGAATAAAGAGGGGTCATACAAGAGTAAATAGAAAGAGGAGAGATCAGAATCTAGTGTGAAAAAAAAGATGTCAAAGGCAAAATTAGAAGTGTTTGTGGGTGAGAGTGATCGATTAAGCAAAAGACAAACAAGAGGGCCAGAGATATCAAGAGCGCTGGTAAAGGTCAGGGAGTAATAGAGAGGTAATGGAAAAAAGTGTGAGGAAAAGCAGAGAGCACACTCGGAAAAGAGGTGTGATACAAAAATAAAGGTCAAAAGCACTCTGTGATGCGACCTGATGTATTAGAGGGATAATAAGCGGTGGCGTTAATGCAACACACTCGCTTTCAGACCGCATCTTTCTTCCTTTTCCCATGAATTCAACACTTGTCTAATAGAAAATGACTAAAATGAGAAAAGCAGCCGGGCGGCTAAAAGCTCGCTGGCGGGATGACTCATCATTTCCGAAACAGATGCAAGGACAATGCTGTTAAACCACATTTGTATCAATGATGCTGCTCTGAAAAAGTATCCCGTGATTCTGGGTAATGACATAATGGTGATTTGAGAGGATAATATCAGATGATTCAGAAACTTTTTGACATTTTATTTCTATAGAAAAAGCTGATGCGAGTACAACCAGCTCGATGTTCCCCTCACCTGTCCTTCTGGCAGACAAACAGATTGAAGGCGTTCTCTGCTCCCAGGAAGTTGTCATCGTCCAGGATTTCCACAGCACTCATCCAGTTTGGATTGAAGTCACGTGCGATCTGACCGAGAAAAAAACATGAGATATGTTGAATTAAGCCGTAAACAATACAGGGGCCAAGGCCTGGATGGTGCTCAGGGTAGATACTGTATTATCCATGCTGATGAAAGTTGGGGTCAAACAAGAGCTGAAACCCAGACAGAGTCAAAATGTTTTAGTGCATATACAAGTGGAGAAGACATTTTTAAAAGCCTTTAATGATGCTCATGTTCGCATAAGATCTTCATCCACAGAACATCTGCTCTATTTATGAGAGTTTTTGGAGGGAAAATAAACACCAATCTGTACCGTGATTATATTAAAAAGACAGAGTGTAGACTCTGCTGCAGCTCATTGCCTCAAATAACTTTGGAACCATTAAAAAAATAAAGTATATAACATCATCTTAAACCACATTCAGAATCTGTTGGAAGGGGAAGCTTTGGGGGGAAACTCTTATGTGCTTTATAACCAACAGACACTGTATATGTACATTAATTAGACCCACAGGAAAAGGAGAAGCTGACTGTATACAAATATACAAGCTCCCAATTTTTTATTGATATAGCATTTTGACCTGCAAGATATTGGCCAGGCAAAGATTCATGGAAACAAAAAACAGGTTTACATACAGACCAATAAAAACAGCCTTATGTGTGAATATGCTCTGCACACTGTTTAAAGCCTGTTTTTGGATAACATGGATGTTTTTCTGACAAAGACATTAAAAATCAAAAAGGTTCATTACTAAAAGCTTGGCAGCTTGCACATTTTGGCGTATGTGCAGAGCTTCCATTTCTTTTTTTGCTGTTTTTTTGTCCTTGATTAGCACAATGTGCTCCTTCTGAGATAGACCATCCTCCTCTCTGTAGGTTGAGCAGAAAACTGGAGCCAGGAGAAAATTACCTTAGCATAGCATGAGGTTTATTGGTTACAAATGCCTGCTTTCAATCTTAGATTGTGTGGCATTTTGAGGAGTGTTTTGTTTGTGAATAAATTCAGAAAGTCCTTTTTCCCGGCCCCAAACCTACCCCCACTTATCACACTGAGCACAGCGCCGCAGCATGTGCTCAACAGTGTGCGTGACTCGTCCTCAAATCTCTTCATCTTTCCGCCACAAATCAATTTGAACACTCGGCTCTCCAAAAAGGCTGGGAGGTATACGTCTGCCACAATGCTTGGCGGAGCGGGAGAAAAACATTTACACACCAAAGAGATATTAAGTGCGGATAAACAGACACGGACCAAATATTTGTTTGATGTGTGATCGTATCTCAGTATGTAAAAATAAAACTCAAAAACTAGCAGCAAAGTGAAAACCCTGATTTGTATTTTTACAGACCCTTTAGGTATGCAGCGACCCATTTAAGGTTCACGTTTGACCTTAAGAGTTCTGAAAGTCTCAAATCTTCCCAACATCTCACCTCTTCAAAGTTGCCCTCCATGGGTTTGTAGGCCAGCAGCAGGACAGACCGCATCAGGTCTCCCACCAGGATGAAATCCCCTTTGGTCTTCAGGTACAGAGCCATGATGTTGTTGTAGTGGTTGCACTCGGTCCTCAGTTCTTTCTCGGCGGTCCACTCGTACAGACGGACCTAGAAACGAACATTTGAGGTGAGTAAGCGTTTGCTGTTGCGTCAGCTGCCAGAAGGAAGAGAATCAGCAATTAGCCCCAGCAGTGTTTGATGAACTGGCTGACACTTTAGCTCTGTGTCGCCATCGCTCCGGATGTGATGAGCCTGAGTTAGGCTGAAGTGCTGATTAACTGTCTGAGCCATCAGCTGCCACATTACATGAAGAGTTAACGGCTAATTACACCCACCGCTTCACACTATCTGCACCTTCTAACAGTCTTTAAAATTGGTACTGGGGTGGGACAGTGATGGAGTGGTGATGGTTTGATCCTAGGATATGTTAGCTTTACCCTTGGTTTTAGAGAGATGTTGAAAGCGTCTAACACAAGGTGCTACGAGATCCGAAGAAGAGCAACCTTTTTAACGTGCTGTTTTTTAATGTGATGAAGCTTTCATAATTGAGATTTTCGTCATCTGACCTCAACATTTTAATTCTTTGATATTTCTTACCTCCTTCTCCCTTTCAGTGCTTTAAAAAAAACATGACTGCTGTTGAGTTTGCTTATATTTCCGTCTCTTCTTTGTTCTAATATTCTATTTAACTTTTCTTCTAAATCCTTCAACGTTCAGTACCGCGGGCAGATTCACCTTTTGAAGCAAACCCTCCAACTTTTCCTGAATATTTACATCAATATGTAAACCTTATCCAATGACCTTCACATTCTTAAGCTCTTACGTTGATTTTGTTGTTATGGTTACCCAGCAGGAAACCTTATCCTTGCTCCCTGAAAGACGAGAACAAACGTTTCTATAGATGTTGTTCTGATCCAGATCTCTGCTATTGAAGTCCAACTGAAATCAAACTTAGATATCCCTTCTTGTTGTCAAAAGCCTTTTCAGACTGCAATCAGCTACACTGTGTAAGCAAGCTGAGCCATCATTATGTATTTGTACATTCATACAGACTCCGGTATGGTGTAATATTGGTGTCCAGGTCTGTGAATTCGCAGTGCCTTATGCTGATGCAGAAGAGCGAGGGAGCATGGCACGGCGGGAGCGCCACATACACACATAGTCAGACGCGCACACACACACACTCACACAGCCCTGTTCTCCCCTGCTGGCTCAGCTGATCCTGTCTCGCCCCTGTAACGTCTGTTACTACCTCCGAAGCTGGTACAGAGGGGGGATCACTTCGTCACCCAAGTACGCCTGTGGGGCATTAAGATTGAAGGCGAAACGTCTCAGGGACGTAAAAATTGCACCTTGAAAAGGCAGTGTGAATATGGCTAAAATAAACGTATAATACATGAATAAATAAAGGGTCTTTGGGGAAATATCAGAAATGCGTTTTTAATGTAGGTAAAGTAACACTGGGTGATATTTGTGTAATGAATTCAAAACAAGGAAATACCACAATGAAAGCAAAACATCCATTTATATACATATTTAACTTTCATTTGATTTAAATTCACCCTGTTTTTACCTTTTTGTATAATTGTTTTCCTCTCTGCTGAAAAACACATTTTTGGGGGGAAAACTTTGCTCTTTTTATTAATTGATGTATTTGTTTATTTAACACGCACATACAGTAACATTGGTGCAGTAACATTTAACCATGCACAAGTCCAAGATGCACTGCTCTAAGTGTTTAGAGCAAAATGCTAATCTGCCACACCTCTCCAGTGGAGGCTTTTAAAAGTAACTGTTAAATGATTAACACTTTTTAGAAGTTACTAAATTCTATTTTAGTATTAGAGAAAGAAAACATATCACAACCCTCGGATATTTGGGTTCTGACATCAATAGAAATGTTTGGAAGTGACGGAGAGTTTATCATCAGTTCAGCCGAGACAAAGTCAGAGGAAAGAGAACAACGCAGCCGAGCGCTGCATCAAGTGAAAAAGTTATCGAAAATGGCATTTCATAAGCTGAAGCTATCACCAGAGGGGAATATTGTATTGTAACCACGATTACGATCGATTAGTCTTAATGATGAGAAGTTAAAATGTAAATGTCGTGTGTTTAAACTCTGCTAGTGCTGTACCAAGAAATCAGTCCTAATATGTCATTAGTAGCGGTTTAAGGTACATTTTGAGTAATTATGGATGAAATGATTTCTTTATAAGTCCAATTTAAGGATGAAATTAGTTCAGGAGAGAAGTGGTAAGAAGTCATTCTCTGGACGGTGAGATTAGTTCCAGAAATCTGCAAACCATGACTATTTGATTCTCAGTATCTTCAGATAAAGCCGTCTTCTCCAGCTTTTAATCCTTCTAATCTATATATAGCTCAGTGTGGATGAGCGTGGTATTACAGGACAGTCAGGGGGGGTAAGCCTCTTCTTTCACACTGTATGTCAAGTGATTTCACAGTGAAGCCCGTGTGGGATGAATCTATTTAGATGTAGATATATAAAATGACTGAGGGGGCACTTTGCTTCCTGAACAGATCACATGCTTCTTAAAGAATCAAAGAAAGGAAAGTCATCCAGAGGTTGACTGGTTGGTGAGAAAAAAGAATATCTAAGGCTCAAAAAAAGTGTGGACTTAACCGTCTTCTGATGTAGAAAACACAACCAGTAACAGAATACGTATCTGTACTGACTAGGTCCTCTGAAAACATTACACTATCTGAACCAATATTCTTGAACTTTCTCTTAATGTGTTGGTTACAGTATTAAGGTAGTTTAAACTTCCTTAGGCCTATAATAAAGGAAGCATTTTATTCATATTTTATGTTTGTGAAAATGTCTTTACGTTGAGCTTAAACAAGAAAAGAATGGTATCCCTCCCATGAAGTAGATGCAGACTCTGTCCAGGTATTTATATCAACGCTCAAGTGTAAACACAACCTACAGCTAAAAGACCTCTTCACATACTGACAGGAGGTGCACTTGAAAGAGGCAGGTGGTCAGCACCTTATCAAGAGCTGAGACTAAAGCTTTCAAGTTCGCCAACAGGTCTTCAGACTTTCTGACAGTGAGTGTAGTAAAAACATTATCTGACAAATCGACTTACATCAAAGTGTACCGTGAAACCGACTCAGCGTTCAAGCTGCACTTTTCTCTTCAAATATTTTACACGAGTTGTACAAAATATCCACAGCTTCAGCGTGGAAAAAGTCAGTTGCTTTGTACGTCTTGCTGAAAACTCTAACACCACTTACTGTGCTATTGATGCTTGCCAGCAGTTTGCCATTGAACTCCACCATAGAATAGACAGCTCCTTTCACCTCCTTCTCAGCCACGGTCTGCAGCTTACCTGCAGGTAAAGAGCAGCACGCCTGTCAGTCCGTCCGTTCAGCTAACAATTTAAGTGTTACATGCTCAATGTCAACTTTAACTAGCATCTACAAGATCTCAGTGAGGCAGAGCGAAGGGTACAGCTGCGAGAGGGATGCAGGAAGGTAAAAAAAACAAAAAAGAGCAGAAGATGAGGCTTCAGGAAAAAGGTCGAGGAAAGAATGAGAAGCTAGAGGAGGATAAATGAAAGTCACACCATGCACCTTGAGAGGGACAGAGCATGAAAGAAAATGAGGAAATCAGTAGTGGTGAGAGGGGGAACGTCTGATAAGAAGAGATAAGACAATGATTAAGTGAGAAGGGAAACAAGAGCATCATAGGACAAACAGGAGGGAGAGGAGAAAATGAAACAGGGTGAAGAATAGAGGGGTGAAAGCAAAATGAGACGAACAAGAAGAGGTTAAGGTTGAGAAACTAAAAACGTGTGTGCACTTTGTGGAGGCTTTGAGTTTGTGTTTGTTAACAGAGAGAGCTAAAAGAACCCAGAATAAATAAATAATAAAACGCTCAGCTACTGACCATCAGTGTAATGAAAGACGATGATGCGTCCCTGCTTGGGCTCAGCCTCCTCTGGGTACACCATTGCCGTGCCGACGATGAAATACACTGACGGGTCTTTTCCCAGACGACATGACACCATGCTGAGGGCGTACTCACTGGGGAGGAACTGATGGGCATGTAGAACTGAGGGGAATACAAAGCACACATATTAAAAAAACTGAGGGACACAGCAGCACTATTTATCTCTATTGAAAAGGTTTACATTCATCTTTTTAGTGTATCTCCATACGAAAGGAGAATCTGTAAATACAGAACCATATTTGGGAATAGTTAGTGTCTGGGGTTTTCATTTGTAGTTGGCATATAAATGTCCACCAGTGTTTCTGCTGGGATTGGCTGTAAACAGGAATATAATCTGTTTTATGAGCAAAAGCAGCAAAATGCAATCTGCTGTAATGCAATCCAGGAAGTCATCAGCAGCCATCTATCTAATAATGATTGAGCTTCAGTTCATGTCTAAAAACAGAAACTGCCTGCAAGTGAAACTAACAATCTGCTCTTAGACATTCTCTCTGAAATCCAACTCCATTCGGGCTTCCTTTAAACAAAGGTTGGACTGAAAACTGAAGCGGACAGAGCGTGTGCTTTGGCTGTGAGCTCTGGAACGATCTGTCTGAGGAGGTCAGGTCAGCTGAGTCAGAGATCTCTTTTACATTTTAAATCTTTGACAATTTGACAAGTTTTTGTAACCTTAAACTGGTTTTAAAGTGTCTAAATAATCACGTGTCACCACTATTTTCTGAATTAGCCATTAGGCATCAGAGTCATAGGCAATCACACACTCTATAAATATATATTATTATTATCATCAGCTCACTGCTTGCTGCACAGGAAACCCAGAAATCGGCCAACACTCCCCGAGGCCATATCGTCAGAAAAGAAACGATGGCTTTCCGATTTCTCAGGACCTTCATTATTTCTTGTCTCAACCTCAGTTTGCAGGCTCGATAACAAACTGTCTGACCTTATCTGAACTAAACCAGGAGCACCACAGGTTGCTGTTTTATCACTCCTTTGAATTATACTTTATTTTGACTGTTTTCTCATATGAGGTGCCAGAATGTCAGCAGGAGATCTTCGGTGTCAGACGTGTTCTAACCTACTGAAGACACTCTGTTTGAATTAGGGAAGGGTTTGCTCCAGGGGGGACATGTGGGAAGAATATGTGTGTGTGTGTCTGTGTGTGTGTGGGGGGGCTCATCAGTAATGAAGACAACTATTTTTATGTTGATATCATAACAACATGTATCTGGAGGTGTCTTCAGTTTGTTCTTCTCTGCTCTTCATTGACAGTGAAGTGTGAAACAATGTCATCAACACACTCTCATGCCTGTAGCGATTTCTCTCAGAAATAACCCGCTCTGTTCACACATCAGCTCACTTAGGACACATAAGGTCAATTGTAACCTAGCAGGAAAAGGTCTGTTGTATGTCCAGTTCACTGTCCAGTTCAATTTGGACATTTGTGTTCTCACATGCAGCTCCTGAGGGTCATGTCTAGATAAGTTCAGGGTCTCACTGCTTGTGTGAGTGCAGCGATAGTCGGTGTCCTTAAATTCCAACAACTTTGGATGAAACTGCCGCAGTGAGTCTACGTCGTCAGTGCAAGTACGACCTGACCTTCGTCTAATGTGGTGCTATTTCTACAACTTTTAAATGTTGGTAAGAATCAAAAGATAATGAATCATTTCAGGAGAATGAAAGAAGGAAGTGTTTCCAGTGATAATCCAGGACAAGCAGAAAGAGAGTCCCCAGTTTTACAGATATCCTGAAGATAAACTGAAAAGGAAGCATTATTCAAGGAGGCTCGGTAAAGGAGATATTTCTCTAAGGAGGTTTGGATCCTTTGATATCTGCAGGAAGCTCCTTCGTGTTTTTATCAGGGAATCTGAGCTCATGTCCTCTTTTATGCTGTGCACCGCTCCGATGATAAAAAACAGGATCAATAAGATGATCAGAAAGACTAACTCGGGGTTTGACCTTACATCAGATCACGGTACAAGAGACCACATATCATAGGTCACCATTCACATAGTGTTGTTTCTTAATAGACTAAAGCTCATTCAGTGATAAAAAACGTGTTATGGTTCATTACCGTCGGATTCTTATTTGTTGCCAACCTGCAGGAGCATTGCTGCACCCAAACCCCCCATAGAGCAAAATGGATCAGAGGGAAAGATGAATAGTCAGATGCAAAGACTTGAAGGTGAAAACAGTTCATCCACATTATCCAAACACATTTGATTAGGAGGTACAACTATAGTGAGTGAGCTTAAATATGTGTAACACTCCTTCACTGCACGGGAAAACAAGGGCCGCTCGTGATTGCACAAGGGGCCCTTTGAACTGTTAAACGACATTTGAAAGCTGGGTTTTCTATTTTTCTTATTTTCTTAGACGTCTTACTGATAGTTGCCACATTCTCCGATCAAGCCAGTGCCTCTTCTATGATTTTGTCATAAAGTGGAACCATCCATGGTACACAGACACAGGTGTTTTCAGTCACAGTATCTTAACTAATGAGATCTGCACAGTCTTTTTTTGTGTATTTATTTTCTTCCCCCGCTCTCCTGTTTGTTGGTTATATTTGAATCCTAGGTTTTGCTCAGGGTTTTTTTTCCCGGGAATTTGTGCTTAATTTAGGCAGCATACAAAATCCTACCAATATAAATGTGTAGGGAAAGTACTCTGCACAAGGTTTGGCAATTAATCACGTTCCATTACCTTAAGACATGAGGGAAAAAAAGCTCAAGTTTATAATAGAGAAGCTACAGAAAGTACAGCCTTGTTTGAGAGATAACAGCAGATTTGTCGTATCAGTAAGCTGTGAGGTGGTTACGCTGTGTAAGATCCCTGCACCTATTCCTAAATACAGGGTACCAGTGCAGATGAATCAATAATCTGTGTTCACTGAATGACAAGCATCAAGTGTACAAAGTAGACAATCTACCACTGAATTAGAGCGTCTCCACGTCTGACTGATGAAAATCTCATGACATCTAAATGAGCGGTTATCTGATCACACGTTGATAAAGTGGATTCAGCTGTGGATACATTGTGCTGTGCTGAACCAGTCCCTCATTTACATATCATTAACATATAATATAGTGTAATTTATGCCTTTGTGGTAACTCTTGGGTTCCGATAGAGGCCTGGTGCAGTGAAATCTGAATTGCAAAACAGGATGGTGCAAAGTCTTTTCAGTTTGAGTGGGCTTCACCAAGGGGGAGGTTAGCTTGACGCTCAACAGGACGACTGTGTGTGTGTGTGTGTGTGTGTGTGTGTGTGCGTGTGTAAAAAGCCTGCTTAATGTTTAGATACTTAATAGCAATAAGAGCAAACACTTATGGAGAACAAAAACAGATTAATTCAAGCTTCATAGGTGAAATCATTCTGAACCTTTCCTTGGAGTAGTTTGGGGCGTAGAGTAGCTTCATGAATGAGTGTTGGGACCTAAATGGAGAAAGAGTCTCCTGCACTGACTTGGTTATTCTCTGAGCTGAGCGAACAATATTTAACCATCAAAAGGTCACATAAAAAGGACCAGCTCGGTAAGATCAAAACGAAATGTTCAACAAGCTGTCTCACCTTCAAAGGTGTGCTGATCCACAACGAGCAGGCTGTGAACCTCCACCTCTTCACCGAAGGAGGTCTCATGGGGAGAAGTGCTGCTGGGGAAGAGCTTGCTGGAGCTCACGCTGCTGGAGAGAGCCTGCAACACAATGTCGATTTATCAGAGAGGACAGGAAGGAGAGGCTGCGGCAGAGAGAAACCTAATAAACACTGTGAAGCAATTCAAATCTCTATTTTTTTGCGTGAGTTCGACAGCACGGTCGGCACCATCTGTGGCACCAGATGTGCGGCATTTAAAATCAGGTAAACATCTTTCTGGTCATCACGTGTGAGAGGCTCTGGCTCTGCTTTGTTTTGTGGCTGCAGCAATAAATACAATCACAAATAAAGCACACACCTGTCCCCCTGGGGGAAGCTGTAGAGCCAAGCTGAGTGGACACAACACATGCTGTCAGTGTAAATCTGCCTGAAAGGACTTTTTGATTAGCTCTCCAAGTACAAAGCTCTTTGAAAACGTTGCTCCTACTAGCTTTTCTTTCTCGGCAACTGAAGCCAAAGTTATTGTTCTTTGACAGCATATAAGACAAAAGATGATTATTTAATTTAGACTTGAGGTGAACTCCCCGGGCTCCTAAATTTAGCTTGGTAAGATCCGACACTTAAGAAAATGTCTTAATGTCTTCATTCTCTTTTACAACCTAAATGTTGCTGGAGTAGCACTGAAACACAAAAAGGAGAAATATAAATTGTAGAATCTTATTGCAATTACATTTTTTATTACAGACTAAACTTTTGGGGTGCTAATTTTCTGCCAGTGTGAGCTATAACTGGGCTGAGATCACAATTTTGATGACAAAAGTAAATGAACCGAAACAGCATTAAGATTTAAATGCAGTTCCAGTACACATGCTAAGTGACTAACAGGACAGGACATGCGTTGTCCTAACAAGATCCCAGTTAACGTTATAAATAATGCTCTTAGTCAGCATGCCCGGTTAGATAAGAGTGCAAAACAAACAAGCCTTTGGGTGTTTCAGTATCCAAACACAACATGGGGCTACAGTACCTGAGTGCTGGCGCTGGGGCGCACAGCAGATGTGGTGCCGCTCACATCCTGGATCTCCACGCGGCTCGACAGAACCCCGAAACACTGCGAAACCTCCTGATAACAGATTCGCCTGTTGGGGAGTGAGCAGAGGAAGAGAAGGAAAGGGAAGATGCAGGTTAACATTAAATGTGCAAACAAACATGGAGGGGGGATGCTGGTTTAGCTCAGTTGGTTGAGCAGACGCCTCTCGTACAGACGCTACAGTCATCGTTGCACTGGTTGCAGATTTTAATCCCCATCCCCCCTTCTCTCTTCCCTCATTTTCTGTCTCTCTATATCTTTCTTGTCAAAGTCCCAAGCACATTACACACACTTCACATTAGGTTACTTTATCCACCATAAGTTACTGCATATCAGCTTCATCTCTGTGGCACATGTATGCTCACATTATATTATCTGCATTACGCCATTCTGGGAATCATGGGGCACTTTTGGAGCTCTACACAAATGACTGTCTTGCACTCGCACTGCCAGGAGAGCCAAGATGCATATTAGTCATATGCTAGGCCACTTTTTTGCACTGACATTTTCCATTACTGTAAACAAATCAGTGTCTGGTCATGATGCCCTTTAAAATTTGTGAAAACAAGGAAGGGAATAAGAAGTTATTCTGCAGTTATTTGACTAAAAAAAAGACAGCTGGTGAAAGTAGCCCAGATCAGAGCAAACAGGCAAAGTCACTGCAAATATGAAGAGCACACAGTTCATTTGCACAGATGATGGGTATGAAATGTTTGTTTGAATGTCAATTCTAACTCTTTTTCGTTTTTGTTGTTTTTAAAGCAGACTGACCTGGGAGACTCGTAGAGGGGAACGGTGCGAATGTGGAGTTTCTGGATCTCGTCGATGGTGCCGATGGTCAGGGTGCTGTTATTGGCCAGAGCCAGACTGTAAAATAAATAGAAAATTAAGGAGGAGGGTAAAACAGAAGAAACTTATCCTCCAACTTCATATCAAAGGAAAGTCTGATTAAATGCATTACTCTTAGAGGCCATATCTGAGCAGACAGTGTTTGATGATAAAAACAAAGGAAAGTGAGGCTTGTATTTTTCTGATCACTTCAAAGCCCCAGAAGGAAAACATTAAAGAACAACAGTTTCCTTTAAGACAAAGAAAAGCCTGCAGACGTAGCCTACCTGTCGGGATACCCCTCAGAGTTTAGTGGGCACATGTAGTTGACCTCCTTGAGGTTGACGTTGGAGAAGACCAGCTTGTGGTTGGACGAGTAGATGACTGTCGGTCGGTCGGAGCAGGCGAAGACGTTAGAGGTGGACAGGGATCTGAAGGTCCTCAGCACGGTGGGCTGGGTGCCGAGAGTGACTTTCTTACGCTCGCTCAAGGCGCCTGGGGGGAGGAAAATAAGATTCATGAATTTGAATTAGTTAAAATTTGAGTGCAACAGCAGATTGAAAGGTGGGTGTAATGATCTTATTGGGGTCAACATGAACACTTCACAAGCACATATAGTGAATAAAGTTTGGACTTTTTACGCAGTCCTATCATTATTTTGATGTTCTTATCGAAGCACTCTGCAAACACCTGAGAGCGCATGACAGAATCATCCTTTCTTATATTTCTTCATGAATTTTTTTGGCTTTTCAGTAAGTGTGTGACTTTAGTCTTAATAAACCTTGTGTTATTTGGCTTGTGATGTCCTTGTTTTTCCTGCATTCTGACCACATCAAGTGACTGTGAAGTGATCAAACCAAATCAAAATTAATGAGTACATTTATATGCACACTAATGTCCTCGCAGGGAGTTCTTGATTGAATTCAGAACAAGATGTTTACAAGGAACAAAAATTACCTGATTATATTCCTCACCCTCATAATCATAACATCTGCAGTTCATGCAGGGGAGGTCCTAGAGGGCTGGTCTGAGCTTTCCCAACTGATTACTTGTTTTGTGAGGTTAGGCCATATACTAAAGGGTCAAACGGATCCTCTAAATCTAAAAATGTTCATGGAGTGAGCTGAGTGAGACGTCCTGGTGGGTAATGAGAGAGAATACCGAACATAAGGAGCTCAGCACTAATGTCCTGTTGAATTATAAGACATAAAAAAGATAGTAAGTATTTATTTTAAAATTCATTTTACTCTCATTTGGAACAAAAAGCCTCATACAGTTGGACAAAGATATTTTTCTTTCAAACATCTGTTCATGAGTCAAAAGAGAGACACTAAAGTTAGCTTTAGTTAGAAAAGACAGCGATTCAATAAAGCAGAAATCCAAAAAAAGAACTGTTCCAAGGCTTTAAGGCTTTAAACTTGTCAAATTCAATTTGCTCTTCACAGGGAGTAATGAACAGCCTGTCAAAAAAACTCTACAATTTCTGTGGCTCTCAGTTTTATAACTTCAAATGTATTCACCTGGATATCTTGACTTCCCATCTTCTGACTGAGCATGTGGCCTGTTTACTGCTCCCAAGTTTAACCCCAATAAGGTATTCTGATTCTGATTCTGGGTCAACGTCACAACATTTTTAACATTGACCCTTCATCACAAACCCTGATATGAGGAGTCTAGTCTTTAGTAAATTATAAAAAGTCTTTAAATGAAGAATGTGCGACTTTTTGATCCAGTAGATGTCGCCCTTAAGCACCAGCATGAAACCAAAACAATTTTCTGTGTGGCGACACCTCCGCCACACTAAAGCCTCCGCTCTCCTCCAGCGACACACCTCCAACCCCCCTCCACTCGCGTTCACCCAAAGGAGTTATCAAAAGGAACGCACCATAATTAAGGACCATTAAGCGCATGCGGCAGACAATTTTGTCCTTTGCTCAAGCTGCAATTTCCTGTGGGCTGCATTGTTGTGTTAGCAGGCTAATGTTAGCACACTTTGGTTAACTCACAGCTCCATATGGCACTTAAATTTACACCGAATGACCGTGATTTAAAAACGCTTGCATGACATTCAAATATGCAGTGAGTATGTTATTCTTCTTTTCTCTGGTCCTCGACTAAAACAGCTTTTATACACAAGGGGAGGAGTCAGTCGTCCCGTCCATGTAAACATGATGTAAACACTTCTCTGACAACAACACAGCCAGCAGGACTCACGCTTCTCACTCATTGTAGACAGCCATGACTCAACGAGATATTTACAGAGGAAATACTTGATTTCTGCTGTATTGATGTGTAAAATGTCGCACACTCTTCCTTTAAGAAGCTTGACTCATATTTGGGTCTGATTTTTAGAAAATATGAGCGTCTGTTTTTTCCAACTTTAACCAGCAATACTACATAATGTTACACTGGCCAGCAATAAAAGCACCAACAAATATCTTCTTAGTCTGCAGCTCCCTCCAGGTTTAAAGAACCTATAAAGACCTAACACAGGTATTAGCAGCTTGAGAAAGAGTTAGAGCAATTTCCCTCAGCTGGTAAGACTAAAATAGGGCTAAAAATTGTAATTACTGAAAATGAATACTTTATTGTTTGCCAAGAAGTTCTTTATAGTAGCTTAGAAGTTGATGTTACGTCAATGTGGTGTTTACAACTTGTTTCAGCAGCTCCCGAGAGACCAAATTAGAAAAACTGTTATTTTAGCTTTGATTGGCTCGAGTTTGAGTGGCAGTATGATTCTCTGAAAAGTTTAAAGTTGACTTATTCCCATGAGGTGGCGCACAGCAAGTTTAAAACCATGCAAAGAAATACAACAAATAAAAAAATATCAATACACATCATTGCTTCCCAAGGAAAATTGGCGGGTTCCCAAACCGGAGTGTTTAAGTGTTTATATATGAGAGAGCAACATGAAAGGTATGACAATGTGTTTGAATTAAACTGTACATTTTGATCAGGGAGAGTTTTTCTGGCAGTTTCGACAGCGAGCACTCAGGTGTTCTGTCTCTGAAATCACTATGTTTGATTGCATCACTGAAATCTCTTTCTGTAGTCAAACAGCAAACACACTCGCAGTAGTTTCTTCATACTGAAGAGTTACTCCACCATTACATCCAAATGTGGAGCTGGCAGTTATGCAATTCTCCGTGAAATTCTTCTCTGAAAATGAAAAATGTTCTCAGACGGCTGCCTGTGGCTTTGCCTGGAGGACAGCAACAGTCTGAGAAGTTAGAAGAGCTCTGATGTAAAGTGATGTCGTGACGGTTGGTGTGAAAAGAACCTACCGGTCTGCAGGTCCAGGCCGAAGTAGAAGAGCGCTCCGTCTCCCAGCGCACACAGCAGGTAGTAGCTGCCTTCGAAGGTGGTCATTAGGATTGAGCGAGGGATGATCTCTGAGGGAACACACACACACAGGCAGATGATTTATTCTCCTTGTTCTCTGGAGTCACAGGTTCCTGGATAAACACCAAAGTGATAAATGTCTGCAAAAATGTCTTTGTCAGAAAAATCAATAAGGGTTATTGGCCCGGCTGGCTGGTAACTTTTTAGAAAAAACATTTAAATGCTGCAGGATAAATATAAAGTCTTCTGTCTTTTCCGTTTCCCAAAGACCCTGGATTGTCTGACTGCAGGCCAATTACATCAAAACAACATCGGCTCTGATTAAAGGCTTGCTGGCTGACTCTCTACAAAAAAGCAGTGCTAGAAAATGAGGCTTCTAGAAAGGTCGCATGTTTCCATGGTAACGTACATCAGTTATTATAAGGAAGTGAGCCAAGTTATTAAAAGTACAATCATTAAGGCTGGCTCCAAGTTAAAAATAACAACAGGAAAAGTTCTTCTCAATTTTAATTTATAATCATTTAAATTTACAAAACTAGCACAGATAAAGTGAAGCCGCTCAATGTGCCAGTGCTTCCAACGACAGAGCTAAAAATACCGACACTACGGGCAGCAAACAAGCTTATAATGTTGAGGTTCCATGTTTTTACCAGGACGCCGTTACACTGTCCTTGTTAGGGCAGTGAGAGAGAGAGAGAGAGAGAGAGAGAGAGAGAGAGAGAGAGAGAGAGAGAGAGAGAGAGAGAGAGAGAGAGAGAGAGAGAGAGAGAGAGAGAGAGAGAGAAGCTTGCTAAGTCTGAGCAGCTGTCAGTCAAACACGTTTGGATAATACTGCGTGACACTGTGGGTAAGAGCGTGGAAATCCTCCTCATGGATGCAGCAGGCTAATTGGAGAGTGAGAGTCCTGTCTGCGCCGGTTCACCCTGCTCTGAAACTTCGTCTCCAGTGACTGCTGACTTTTTGATAAGTTTAACCAAAAGGCAGTCAAGTCCTCTCTTGCATATTTCAACGTTCACAGTTTAAACACTTTAAGGGTCTTAATGGAGCGCTAAATGCATTTGGGTTGAGAGCATATTTTATGTTTGAGTACACATCTAGAATATATTAAAACATGAGGAACTTTAGGGGGAGAATGAAATTTACATCAATAAATGGAACTGGAGATAAAATCTATTTCAGGTTCTACTACACTATAAGGACTCATTACTTGGGCGTATATGTTGGACTGCTCAAATGAATACTTCTTCATTATATCCACAGCAAAGGGTAGCAAAGTCCACGCATTAAATTGAATTATTTAAGTCCCACGATAAAACACAAAGGGAAATTCTCTGGCACAGTTTTCCCAGGCATTACGTGCAGAGTACTTCTTGGCCTGAGGCTGCAGAAAGGTTACTGATCCCATGTGGATTCATGACATTTAGATGGGCTGAAAGGTGTTTTTTCCCCCCGGCTTTTTCACAGATCCATGCTAGCTGTTTCAACCATTTCCGGTCTATTATGCAAAATAGAGATACACTAATGTATCTGTTAAACATTTGCATTGGCCGATATTTGCCCTAGTGACTGACATCAGCCCATCGGTAAAAAAAAGTGGCATGCACCGATGTCATTAGAGGAAGCGTGTCTGTTGTGTGTCACAAATTAAATGCTGGCAATTGGGCAGAAGAAGTCACCTGTTGGACAAACTCTCATTTATTTTCATGGTCAAACATGTAAAACAAGTTTGCAGTGCGGGGGTCTTACACCGTCTCTGAGAAAGATCAGCGACATGCAGTTTGTAAGACATGTTTCAGTGATATTTCAATATGAGAGACGACTAAAAAACTATTTAAATGATGTATCAGAATTGGCTAAAATAAATTATCCTCAACATCAGTATCTGCATCAGTACATCAGTGTCTGCTATGACTCTCACAAGCTGCGCGCATCTCTTATGCTAAACGAGGCTAACCATCCGAAGGTTGAGATTTCATCTTCACGACACAAAAATATAAAAGCTGTCGTTAGTAGTCAATCTATAACCAGCTTTCAGTCCGTAGAAGACCAACCTGCTTTTGTATGATCATGTCACGGCTGAATTTGGTATTTTTTACATCATTGTTCAGACCACCTTTTCATTCAAAGTCATGATCCTCTCCGCCACCTTCAGCCTTCTGAGGAGAGATGATCTCTATTCAAAAGTCATTGCATAGGGTTGCGTGACTATCCAGCAAACTTAATAATATGCTCTTTCTTTTTTCACACAAAATGGAAAGTTAGTGAAAAAAAAGAGTGCATGTTATTGTATGAAGCCTTTTCTGTTCTTGTAAAAATTTAATATGGATGTCTTAATATCTTTCAAACCGTGTTTCTTCGACTTCAGTACCAAAAAAAGGTGACATTTCACGCTTTCAAATAATGTGTAATTTGTCTAAGGTCAAGTGAGAATTAAACTGCACGCCCTCTCCTGCCCTGTATTCAGACTGTGGCTTTCTAAGTGCTACTAAGCACTGAATGACAGAGATAATTTTGCCTTTATGTGCAAAGATTTTGTGGTGGGTGTTCAATTGCTTTCAGAGGGAGCTTTTGTTGGGTTAGAAATTAATTATTTTTTTCTATCTGTGAAGCCCATTATGAGCTTGTACGTGCTATTGGACGAAAGAAAAAAAGCATCACCTGACTTGACATTATCTGCATCAACTTTTCTCTCTCACACAGCTTTCCTTTTCTCCTGTCAGTGTCTAGTGCCTCTCATTTCTCTCACCTCCTCCCAGCATCTCCTTGTGCAGGGCCGTGAAGCAGGGCAGTTTGAGCACGCGGGCGGAGATGTCGGTCCAGAGTCCCACAGCGCAGAGTGGTGACTCACCGCCTCCCTCCCCCAGAGGTGTGATGTCCAGACAGGCCACCTCGTGCTCCATCTCTGTGGTGCTGATGGGAGATTAGAGGGCATGAGAAAAACAGTAACAAGCTGCCCTTCACATTGTGAGAAATGTGACAGGGTAAGGTTGAGACGCACAGCGGAACAAAAGGACTACTGCCGTTAATGTGTTAAGTGAAACAGTGCACAAGCTCTAATTGAATTTATTCTCATGTGATTTGCAAATTGAGAAATGTTTGACTTGAAGCCCAGGAGCTGTGAGTTCACACTGCCTGAAGATGATAAGAGGTAGATCCGTTTGATATCGCTCAACTTTTTAATCGCATGTTTGAAATTCCATTTTTCAGCATTTAAAAATAAAAATGGTTAGGCTTTTATTTTGAATTTGTGTACAGTCTTAAACTGAGAGTACTTTACTTGCTGTTTGAATTTAAGCCTGCTTTTATTTTGAAATAAAGTTAGGACCTTCTGGTAGATCGAAAGTTACAACATGCTCAGAAAAAGGAACTCGTTACGAATCAAAAAGTAGATAAAAGGAACAGTTCAAAAGTGAAATGTTTGATGTCATGAGGTGGATATTACTTTGGACTCGTCAGCTGAGCTATCTAAGAGTTTTGTAAAGTGAAATGAAACATACAGCAGATGCAGAGGCATCATTCTTTACATCACTGTGGCTACAGGGAGACACTGCAGAGGCTTATCTACGGTGCTCCTCAAGGGACAAAATAACATGCGATTAATCACAATAAAAAAATATTCATGCATTAATTTCAGACCTTAATTAATCACGATTAACTAGCTAGCCTACTTTGTATAGTTAGAGTTAAACTACAATGCTGTTCAATTCATGCTGTGGGTGCCTGGAAACAGATCAACACAGGAATCAAGCAAGGTTTCAATATCAGTTAATATCACATATAGTCGTTTGTGATCAGTGAAAGAAATATTTTCAAACATCAGTAACCTTACTGATTAGCATGACTTGACTTCTCCATACATCCAGGAACAGACGCTCATTGATGTTTGCCAAACTTCACTTCACAGCTGCAGTGAGACACTCTGTCTCCTTCATTGTGTCGTCATTTATCATCACCCACAGGCTGAAGACAAACACCGTGCTTCAAGGAGGCCTGGTGGCCGTTTTTTGCGGGCTGTATGTCTTACTCTGAAAAATTATATATATTTTTGTGTTTCCTGGATTTTTTTTTAAAACTCCTGTAAAAAAAAACTGTCTCAAAGCTTCTTTTTTTTTTGCAGTACTTGCACAAAGAGAGCCGCAGGGGTAAACCATAAGAACAAAATGACAGAGTTAGAATAAAAAGACTTGACAGTTCAACTTCACTTTTCACTTTGGACTTCAGAAATGAGATGCAAATCCCTTATCTCAACCTTTACTGCATATCAGGGAGGAAGAGATTAAATTAAGGGTAAGATAGTGAAGGAAAATAACATCACGAAAAGCTGTGACTCAGAGGTATAGTTGCTGAACTATCGGGAATACACTCAAATGATGTTTGATTAATTAAACTTTCAATCAACGGTTCTGTTGGGTGTTGTCTAAGCACAGTATGTAAGATTCTTCCCTGCTGTTATATCGCATTAACTAATTAATATACCAGCAATTCTATCAGGCGGACCATTTTTTTTAAAGTACGTTTAAGTAAGACATCTTGTCTGTTTTCAAACTAGGCACAAAGACAAAGTCTCGGTAGCAGACTTGTGTTTGAGCTACTTCACTTAGAGAGCAGCTACAGCTTTGTAACCCTCATGCTACGAAGCAACTTTTCAGAGACTACAGCCAAGCAGACAACTGAAGGAAAGATGCCTTGTCTTTTTTTTTTTACTGCTCAGCATTTCTGCACCTGCAAGTGTTACCGCCACAGACAGCAAGCCGATTCATGGCATGATGTGTTTTTATAGATTCATCACTCCTGAAAAAGGAGTTTAAAAAAAAGACAATTGTGAGTCAGCTGGTCCTCAGTGGCCTTTCTCTGTCAGATATTAACTGCCAACTCAAGAGAGCAGTGACAGCCGACAGCTCAGCAGGTGGTGTTGTGCCATTAACACTTCAAATAGAATCATAATAAAACCAGGTGAAGTGCATACACATGAAATTACAAATAAGTGGCAAATAACATATCTATATCCTATGTATGTACCACACAAGCTGACTTTGTAGGTGTCTCGTCATGTGACTGTCAGACAGTCATGGTTGGCATCAAACTCCCGGCTTATATTTAAGAGCTGCTGAAGCTGTACAACACCAGCAGAACCTCTGAAGTCTTCTGATCAGGGTTTGCTGTCGTTTCTTGAACCAGAGTCGAAACGTTAGGACACTGTACGTAAGAGGTTGTAGTTCCGAAAGTTCAGAACCGTCTCCCACTAGAACGAAGAACTGTGGACATTTTTAAAAAGCAGCTTAGAAACCATCTGTTTATATCGGCCCTTGTTAAATCTGTCTGTGGCTGCTTTTATGGAATTGCATAGATTTTAATGTCTCTCTGATTTTCCTTTGAATCAATTATTGTGAATTATTTTTAACATCTGTTCCCTAAAAATGTTTTATAATTTGGTATTTTCATTTATTTCATGTTTACATACTTTATTCACCTCGAGGGAACTAAAACTTCTCACTCTCTCATTTGAGTGAGACATGTGACACGTATACTTACAGAGGCTTGAAATACACTCAAGCACACACAGGACCTATAGACATGGATTACTGGTCAGAGTGAGGGGGCTGCACAGGGATGGCGCTCCAAGCAGTTAGGGGTTCGGTACCTGACTCAAACCTACTTGTTAAAGAATGGTTTGACAAAGAGGGGAAACTGGCTTGTTTGAAGATTTTGCATGCAGTGAGACAAAGGGTCAATGCCACTGTTGTGACTGTATGGTAAATATGAAACTGGGGTCAGTTGCAGGTTATCTTAGCTGGCACACATTTGGAAGGAATAGAAAACAGTCTGTCCAAGGTAGCAAAAATTCCACCTAGTACCAAAAAATGTATTTATCACCAAGTAGAAGCGTCAAACACATTTCCCCTCTCTTCTCCAACAGTGTTGAGCATTACTTATGAAAAGGACGGACTGTTACAGCAGTGAACTGACACATTACTGTTCGATTGTCCCTTTCTTGGACTTTTCTAAGCCATGTTTGTTGACCAATTTTGTTTGTGTGCACCAGACTGAACTAGCATTTTCTTCTTGTTTCTAGACTTTGTAGAATTTCGCTGTCAGTTTTAGCTTCAGATTTACAGTACAAGCAATGAGAGCAGTCTGGTAACTACTGAACCAACTCCCACAGAGACAGTGAGATTAGCTTTTCCCACAATATCAAATAATTTTTTGAAAGCACATGTTTTTGTTGACTTTCATCTCCTGGAGATCTCCAGGTCTCCTGTATTAAGTAATAACTGTGTAATAATTGTCTTGAAGTCCCCAGTTTGGCATTTGGAGCCCGACGAGGCCTCCATGGGTTTTAACTGGATTTAGGAGTCAGACCAAGAGGTCCTTTGAGGACCTGCAGGTTTCAACGCTTTAACCTCAGCTTCATTCTCAAGCCTTGGAGGTTGTTGCTTGATCTACACAAAATGTACTGTCGATGTCACAAGAAAATAAAAGTTTGATACCTGTATGATGTATGATTCTAAAGGCTTATAGCATGACATTTATTTGCAGTGGAGTTGGTTATTGAAAGCAAATCCCCAATTCATCAGTGTAAAAAAAAAATCAGACAGTTGACAATGAGTCTATCCTTTGAGGGTGTGTGTGTGTGTGTGTGTGTGTGTGTGTGTGTGTGTGTGTGTGCGTGTGTGTTTGTGTGTGTATCTGTGTCCTACCTGATCTGTTTGAGCTCTCCAGCCAGGATCTGCAGGTAGTAAAGGGCCCTTCCCACAGCAAGCACCACCTGAGTGTGGTTACAGGCCGCCACGCTGATGTTCCTGCCCTGTGGCTCCTTCCATTCACTCACTAAAGCCTTGCTCTCCTGAATCACCAGGCGCACAGAGCCTGATGTGATCTGGAGGCACACAGACATTTTCCTTTTATTGTTTAGCACAGTGTTTGTGCAAAACGAGTGACAGTGCCGAGATATGAAACTGTTTCCAAGAAAATCCCATTACGTATTTGCTGTTTTGAGCCAATAATGTTGTCACACACATCTGATGTATTTCTGTAAATAAAAAAGTGGAGAGACCCGAGACAAGGTAAATTACTTAACATTTAATCTATTCCATCTACTTCAATTCTGGTGCATTCATAAAGTTCTTCAGCCTTCAGTTAATGTTTAAAAGGGACACTTTCAGTAATCCTGGTGGAGCTCAAACTGATGTTTATGAGGAGAGAGAATTTGAGTAGAATTAAGTATGAAAGCTGAAATGACATTTTGAAACCTTTACAGAATTAATAAGCATTCATGGAAAATACAGCCAGACCGATTTATCGGCCGATATTAGCATATCCACTGTCTATCAGTATCGGCGACTTTAATCGCAGATATGTGCCGATATTACTAGATGTATTGATCAGTCAACCAGGCTTTTATTTGAGTCTCACTGTAATATACTAGCAGTTCTTTTTTCACCAGCAGTGTGCTGGATTACAAAAAGCATCATCACTCTCCAGAGTGTCAAGCGGCGATGCACGTACATGTACTTTACTTTCCAGGTCGAGCCCTACTAATGTTAAGAAATATGGCTTAAAAAAAAAGAAAAAGATGCAAGACATTAGTGCAGGATGTGTTTCATTAGATATCCATTTAATGAAACAGCAAAAACAAGATGTTTGAGTTTTCAAGTCCTATTCATTTTGTTATCAAAGTTAATTTGATTGCATCTGTACGGCCTTTACAAAGGCGTGTGTATACCTGATAAAAGCCCCTCAGGTTATGGAGAAACACACACTTATCTAAAATGTAACGATGTGATTGGGCGAGCCATACAGCTGCAGAGGCATCATTAACAACAGTCAGTGTTTCACTGCTGGGGAGCTGATATTATATGGAGGTGCAGTGAAATGTGAAAGCAGAGTTCTGTATATTTCTAAAATGGAATCTTAATGGAGTCCTTGAACGCAGTTATGAAGATGATTTAGTCCAGATTCTGCAGGCTGTTTATGTTGTTGTATTGACTTTCAAAGCAAAGACTAACGCAGTAAAAATCTGACCTCTTGTTGTGAAGGTAAGTGAAGACATCTTTTCTACGTGGGTTAAGTTTTATATCCGAAACACACAGTTGGTGAACAGCGAGTGTCCAAACCCCTGGGGAGGTTATTTTGTCAAACAAGACTAAGAGCCCACAGCGGCTTTAGTGGCTGTGTGAGGCTGTTCTTAAGCACTGCGGTGCTTCCAGCTGAATGCAAACATCAGGGTGCTAACGTGCTCAGAATGCTGACATGCCTTATAGCAGGTAAAATGTTTAACAAGAAGCAGAGAAGTTTATAAAGTTACCATATAATAAGTTAGCAAAGTTAGCGTATTTACATCTGCTAATTAGCACAAAACAAAAAGTACAGCTCACACTGAGTTTTTATGTTTGGAGTTTTTTAGTATCTATAGGTCTATTTATGACAACGTTTAACTATTTATACTGGATATACTAGCTGCACTTTATAAGTACAGGTGGATCAGCCGATGTTGGCTCATTTGTGTTTTTTTCTACCTGATCTGCCCGTCTGTTTCTACACTCGTCTGCCACTTTAACTCTTTCTCTTGCATAACATTAAACCCTATGTTTCTACCTCTTAATTCCTGAACCCTACTCTTATGAAGCATCATGGTCCTGGAGGGGGGAAAAAATCATTTCACTGTAGATCTGTATATGGTTGAAATGAAAATTAAAAAAACGTGACATAACTTGAATTCTTCCAATACTTGTAGAGACATGTCACTGAAAAAAAAAAGTCTAGAAATTGCTCTTCAGTAGGATCAGAGTGAAAGTCAGGGCATCCCCAAAGTCAAAGGGACAATGGACAGTTAACATCCTGAATCTTCCTCTATCACATTTTTTAAGCCCAGTGCAGTTTCGGCAGATGGCCGGTCATCATGAGTCTTTCTTTGCCCAAGATTACTACCTCTTAAAGGAAGTTTTTTCTTGTCTCTGTAACTTTGCAAAATGTTGCTTAGTGCTTGTGATGGATTCATGTTGGGTCTTTGTAATATAGCACTGAGTAAGGTCTTTAACCTGCTCTTTTGTAAAGATAGATAACATTTGTTTTGAATTGGCGCTATACAAATTAAGATTGATTGAGATTGAAAGAAAGCTGTATCCTTTCCCTCCTGACGTTGATGACAGTTGTTTCAGCCTGGACCAGCACAGTTAGACTAGAAACAAATACAATCATCCCTTGTACTTAAAGCTGCACCAGTTTATTTGTGATAAGTTGGATAAAATATTCCTTTTACCAAAGTTATTGCAGGTAGATGTGCGTGTTAGCATGAAGTCAACAAAAGCAGAAATGTGTTTCTTTTTTGGCTAACTATTAGGTCTTCGGGTCTTTTGGCTGGGTCTCAAACACTCCCTGAGAAAAATTACTTGTGCTTTTTTTGCGATGTTCAGCATTTTATTAGCAGCTTATTTAGCTCTTTGCAGTTTTGTGTCGGATAGGTTGTGCACAGTCGGCTTCTTCCGGCTTGTTAGATAAAAACTGTGGGGTTAATTAGAGCGGCGAAGGTAAAGCTCACTGTCTATGTGCAGGACAGTGGACCAAAATAATGAGCTAAAATAAGGGCCAGGAGCCACAGAGTCACTGGGCATTCATTTGTGTTGGCAGTAAGAGCAATCCTTTCATGTTGTATGGAGTCATTTGATTCATTGTTAGAATAAAAACGTTTTGTGCAAAATTTGCAAGTGATTATAGGATGTTAAAATGATAAGATGAGACAGTGTTGCTGAAAATCTGAGCAGCCTTTGTGATGACACCAATCCTGTAATCTACAAAAGCGTCTTTTGTGATAAAATCCACTCAAGGAGGAAGTAACACGATCTAACTCTACAGCTGGAACCTTCAGTGCAAATTTAAGTGCAACTTCAACTATTGAAAGTGACTTTATCTCAGGCAGGAAAGCAAGAATCATGTAAAAACAACAGGGAGATGAGCTGAAATGTTAAAATGCATTCAGTGAAACAAGTCAGAGAGTTAATAAAATGTTCCAGCCTCTAAACACAAGTGTTGTTGTCATAACAGCCTCAAGATTTATGGTGCAGGGTCTAACAGTTGGCAGAATTCCCAGCAGGTTTTATAAAAGGCAGGCTAAAACTTGAATTTAAATGAAGTGCAATATTCATCTCCACCAAGTGTAAAATACATGAGGTCCTTTTGCGCCCTTCCTATTCACAGCTGCCCCTTTCAATCATGTATGACTTAGTTCCTGCAAAGTCTATCTTATTAAAAGGAGAAAGGCCACAGTTGAATTATTAATTTCTCTAATTAAATTTGAATTTGTGAAATTAGATGCTACCCCTGCTTTGAACTGGGATGTACAAAGTCAGCTAATTCAAAGAGAGCAGGGTCAGACTTCAAACGAGTATCGATGATCTAACAGTACACGCACTTTACATACGTATATAACAGAAGTGTTTTCATGCGTGAGAATACAAACTTGGATGAGTTGTTGGTGCGCCACGTTGCCGCAGTAAAATGTCTGCTGGTTGTCCACGAAGCCGGGAAGTTCAGTCTCCTCCACTTCCTCGCCGCTCAGCATCAACACTCTGAGGGAAACACACTCTTAAGATAAGATAAAGACATTCGGAATTGACTCTACACTTATCAGGCGGGCTGCACTCACCGTGTTTGACCCACGAAAGACAGCACCAGCATGTCATCTGTCTCTTTCCCTGCCTCAGAGCGAAGCGGCCACAAACCTTTAAGAGAAAGTGTTGGGAAAAGTAACGTTACTAAATGCATCATTCTGCAGAGCAAGACGCAAAATATCCAGACAGTACTCCACTGATCTTTAACTATACCATCCATCAAATGTTAACATTCTGGAATACGTACAGGTTGCTGATCCCTCTCAGAGAGCAATTGATTGGCTGAGTGAATAATTGCCTCTCATGAAGAGGCCAGGGGCAAGAGGCAGCAGCTGAGACTTTTAGGGCAGAGACGGTCAATAAACAGCTGAAGCCTAACAAGTGCGAGCAGACCTGGACCTGGCCTGTGTGTCTCATTTAAGCCTTAGAGAAGTCTTTGGAGAGGAACCTCATTGTCTGAGATTAAGAGGTGTCTGCCATCATTACAACTGATGGCATTCTTCAACTTGACAGTTTACTATTGCAGACACTGCAGTGCCTGTTGGTTTGCCTAATGAAAACAAATGTTTCCAAATTGGCAATGCTCCTGTTCTTTTGAAGCCAACCGCGCCAGGACCTATGACTCCTGAGCCATCTGCCCAGACTCGCCTGCTGAGCGTAGAAGAGCAACAGCTGACGACTTGGCAAGGTGAGGCAGATGCAGACAGATGTGCAGGTGAAGTGGCATTACGTTAGTCAGCGAAGGATTAAAGTCGAGATAAAGTCAACACTTGAGACAGATGCAGCGGGAGAGACGTAGACATTCACATACAGTGCACACAAACCTTTAATTCCTGGGAGGTCAATGCTGGCATGCTCATGAATTCCAATGCCGTTGCGGATGATTCGAAGAGAGCCCTCCTTGAATGCACCAGAGCAAGTCACCAGCTGAAAGCAGAAAAAAAGAGACATGAGCTTTGGGCCTATAAGATGGGTCTGATGTTGTGACCTTTTTTAAGCACTGAAATGCAGCCAATCACTTTTCTCTTAAACATATTTGTAAACTTGGGGTATATTTGTATTTCTGCTCTCGCCTGAGTAAAAAGTTTAATAACCAAATATTACAAAGTCCATCCTCTCTGTCTTTTGCCTGCTGCACTTTTCAGAAAATGTGTGCTCAAACAGGCTGGTTGGAGATTTTCCCCTCATGACATCACAAAGGGCAGTAACCCCTCCCCCAGGTGGGTGACAGTCCCACAGCTAGGTGTTTGTTCTGCCCTCTGAGTCTGCCTCCTCACTGTAAACAATAGGGCATGGTTCGAAAAAGCCCAAGCCACCCAAGCCCTTCCAGAGGGACGTGGTTGAACACAGCTCATTTGCATTTAAAGCTACAGACACAGAAACAGCCTGTTCTGAGCAGGGCTGAAATAGAGGGGTTTATAGGCATGATCAAACGCAGGATCAGAGTGGATTTAGAACAAGAAACTTCACAGACATGTTTTGGAGACCTCTCAGACTTATCTAAACTGGTTGTAAAGGAGAATAACATGTGACCTTTAAAACACCATAAAATAATGTGACAATGTCATTCATCATAGTTCTCACAAATTACTTATAGGTGAGTTGCTGAGTTTAAAGCAACATTGGCGTAAGGAGTGTGATGGAAAAAAAACATGGACAGCCAGTAAGATGCTCAGCGAGGTTTTAAATACACACTCAATTTGAGCTAACTTTAATTATGAAAAAACAAAGGCCAAGAGTCCAAAGTCATCGTAACATTTTACACACCTACTTTTTGATCAAATGGAAGGGTTCATTAAAATGATTTTTTTTTTCCCCAGAAGGACAAAATATGACTCAGGCAATTATGCTACGAGGCTAAAGAAGCTGGGACAGTGAAACATTAGGTATTTATGCTTAAAGGAAGTTTGAGCAGAGTTTTAGTCAATTTCAGGCTTGATGAAAATGGATTAGACTGAAGCAATAAGTGCCTCAGCATGTGCTGTACTGACTGACAAAGCTGGGCTCCACTGCTCACAGAGCTGCGCAAAAAGTTTTCACGTGTCGCCCGAGAGCAGCCGCAACCTCTGCCTTCTGCTGATTTTCATCAGCTGTATACTGGGCTCAAACATACGCTGCTGAATATTTCAGCCAGCACCCCAAAACACTTTTTTACTTGTTCATTACATCCTCAGCACTCATACACTGGATTGCCATTTTTTTGCTGCTGGAAATGTAGCTGGTTTGCAATTCATGCAACCTCAAACTATTTCAAATGATTGTGCTGGTGTCGGGAGAAAATACGATTTCACAAAACTCCACAGAGACACAGAAAACTTTCATAACAACTGGAAGCATTTTTCCTACTTTACACCTACCTGCATGAATTGGAGTAAGTTAAAGGATCAGTAAACAATCCCTAAAAAAGGACTTAGAATGGGAAATCAAATAAAAAACTTGTGTCAGTTTAACTATCCTTAGAGTGTCTTATTGTGGGAGCTCTTTGTCAGTGTCATTAGGTGTAGTAATAGTAGCATTAACTGTGGACCTCTGGGGTCAAAGCACTCGTTAGCAGCTCATTAATGCTCACAGCTGACACTGATCCAAGTTCAGGCAGTTTTAAATGTCATCTAATGTTCAAGTTAAGCTAGAAGTCACGGCAGAGGTCAGGGTCATGGCAGCAGCACTGACGGTTGCAGTAATGCAGGATTTGTACATCCCTATCAGCTTATAGTAGAGCCTCTCTTAGATTGCCAGTTCAAACATGGCAACAGCGTTAACATCTGACGCCCTGAAGGTAAATAACTCTGGTGTCTGTGCAGCCTGACTGTAGAGCATCAGAATGTTATTCATCCATCCAGTCATGGTTCTCTAACAGGATTAATACCAGAGCCCATATAATCTCAGTCTCCACCACCTGCCACCCAAAAGCTTCATCCTAATGGAAATAACTATTGTGCGCCTGGCAACCCACCTAACTCCCGGGGCTTGTTCTCAAATGCCCTCACACTCCCAGTCACACTCTCACAGGACTGTCTGAATCCTAACAGTCTGCACATGATAATATATATTTTTTTGTGTATTTCTTGTTTATGCAGGTTTTTATGATTCAGGAACCTCAATGTGGTTTTCAGTTGCACATCTGTGATTGTAATAATTTGACTGCAAACTGTGCTGTCAGTGTTTTTTTCTGGTAATATTTTGTCCTTCAGCCTGGGCATCAATCCTCTGCTGTATTAAATGTCTTGGAATTTGTCCGCACTAATTAACCAGGCCAAATTCTCAGTGGATTTTCAGCAAATGGCTCATTATTTGCACAATCGTTATTGTATTTAGGCCCGGGCCTCAACAGACTGAAATGAGCTGGAGCATGTGTGTGAGTGTGTGTGTGTGTGTGTGTGTGAACACTGTCAGGGGCTGATTGTGTGCTGGTCTGTACCCAGACTGTGGCTCAGTGCTCGAGTGTACTGCTGCCTTTGGATCCACATCCAAGTACCCCGAGGCCTGGTGTCAAACCCTGCCAACAAAACCTTCTGTACTCTATCTCTCTGGTTACTTTACTGTTTCATCTTCCTCTGCCTCGCTGGTTTGACACAAGGAAAGACAAATGTTGACATCAATAAAGGGGTTTTGTCAAATATGTAGGGATGGATATCGTTAGGATTCCAGTGAGACCAATAACAACTTAGATACGGCTTATCTTTACTTATCAATAATACTCATATTGATGCTACTGAATCAGAGTTTTCAACACATGGACGACACCTGGGCCGGCCTCCAAGGTACATTTATGGCAGCACAAGTATAATTCCCGACCTTTTTTGTTGTTGTTTATCCATAAAAGCATTGTTCGTGAGAGAGAGACGCACACGAAGGTGAGAGGGTGAAGAAGTCCACTAACCGTATTCCCAATACATCCCTCCTGTAAATGCGATGCTGTGCTAGAACATCTTGTTTTAAAACTGTAGCTTCTTATTCTGTTGTTTTGATATTTTTCTGCAGCTGCAGTGATTGTAGTGATGCGCGTCATATAACTCATCATCATTACATGCGGATCTCCTGATGCGATAACGGCATAACGAGTGAAACATTTCAAACCGCGAGTAATGTACATGAGCGTCTCCGACGTACTGCTCACACAATAAACAAAGCTGCAGAAGGAGGCAGGGTGGGACAAGCTGGCAGGTATGTGTGAGCGTGTGTGTGTAAAGACATTTTCACATAATGCACTCCTGAAAATATTTAGATCATTTCAGGAGGACTGCTCCGGATATTCTCCTGACCTGGCTGTTCACATATGCACCTCACAGCTGGAGACTATCCCTGTCAGACAGGAGGGGGGTCTCCTGAGGTGAGATGTGTCACTTGACGTTCAAAAAAACCTCTGAAGTGGCGGACGAAGCAACAGACTTCGCTATAGGGAGAATATTTGCCTTTATATCAATGCTACGTGTAGTTCAACTAAAGAGTGGAGTAGAACATACTGGATGACAGAAAACGTAATGCAACCGTTAAATTATGTGCACTATCACTGTCATGAAAAATGTATTTTTTATGTAATTGACACTAGAAAAAAAATCCTTTATACATTTTTTCCCCCTTTAAAAAAGATTCAATCAGATTTTATTCAGAATGCAAAGTGTTCTACATCGGCTGCATGGAAATACCTTCAGTAGAAAGAAGTGCATAAGATGATAGATTGTTGGGAAATATGCAGACAGGGGAACGAGTGAGTAACAGTCTGTTTAAAAGGCTGTAAAATCTATAAGAGGTCATAAAATGCACAGCAATCGGCCTTCTCGCATTGAAACAAGAAACTCAATCTAAGTTTGATCACTGCGAACTTCACTGCAGTCCATTTCAACCCAATTATTTGAGGTGACTGGAGTACAGGGCTCATGTTAATACCAGCAGTTATGTAACACCCAGACTGCATACAAAGAGCCACAAAGAGGCGTGTTTTTGATGTCAGCAAGAATCGCCTGAATACATCGCACACCGCTATTCTGGCCAGTGGCAGGTTTGTACTGTAGTATGTTGCAGCTTTAATTCTGCTGACAAAAACAGTGTTAACACGACTGAAGAACGGGGCTACATCAGTGGTATAGGCTCAGACTCCCTGAAGGCTGTGACAAAGTGGAAGCTAAAAAGAAACACACAGACAGAGAATATACCAAAGGCTTTAAAGGGTATCCGTTGACTTTTTAAAGGGTTTTTTGGTAATCACCATGGCATGTCTACAGACTGTTGAAAGAGGAGACACTTTCTTTTCTATCTGGATGAATCTCTTTCAGCATTTAACTGAAGTTGAACTTGCGTTGCGTCTATCTCACTTTTTCTATTTGCTTGAGCAAAAAAGTAGAAATATATATTTATATTTTTACTTTTCAAAGAAATAAATGAATCTACTTTTGGTTCTTACCTGGCCCTGGCCTTGTCTCTCCAGGTCTACCACACACATGTCCACAATGGGCCCCAGGTTGGTGAATGTCTCCATCACTCCCACGTAGGAGCCCTGGTCATTGCTGTCCACGTTGAGCTGCAGAGAAAACAAAGAGATCCTTCTTTACATATCCACAGCAGAGGATGAGGTGATATGGTGAACAGGAGGGATTTGTCATTTTATATTGACTTGTAAAAAATATACAGAATAGATAAAGCACTACTCCATCCCAAACAAAGACAGAGTTTTATTTCTATGTATCACGTCGTTTTACTGGGATAAAAAAAAGGAGAGAACACTTGCATAGTTTTCAGACAACATTTTAAAAAATACCTTTTAAGTTCCAATATGTAAAATATCTACTCAATTAAATGATAAAATGACCTTACTATAACATCAGACATGAAGGAAACATGCTGTGTTGAAGTGCATTCTTCTCTGACAACAATGCAGCAGCCAGTATGTCCTCCTTCTAAGTTTAGATTCAGATGTAGAATGGTTTGTTTTTGTTTTGACCAGAGAAGGACGGCGGTTTTAGGGCACCCCCACATTTTGCCCCTCTGCAAACTGCAAACTAACAGGTGTTGCAGCGATGGGAGCGGGCAAGTGAACTGGTTCAGATATAACAGATTCTACCCGACCTAAAAAGCCTCTGCATTTTTCTCATAAGCTCATCAAGCAGAAATGTGGTAAAACCAGGACAAATATTGGAGATGAAGAGATAAAGGAGATAAAGTGAAGCTTCCGCGACATGACGACCTGCGTGCACATCGGCTCGAGGGAGGAGGGGGGAGACACCTTTATTCAATGTTTTTAAATGTGGACTGCAGTACCTATTTTAAACGCTAGGTGTCAGAGTTACATAATTGGTTCTTTACTACATAGAGATAATAAAAAAAATCTTCAATTATATGATTGTAGAAGGTGTGAAATTGCATATCGCTGCTTACCTTCACTAACTGGGAGTCGCCCAGTCTGGAGCCCACAAAGACCACACCGTTATCCAAGTAGGTCAAACACTCAGCGATGGAAGTCTGTCATTGGAGAGACACACGAAAACATCTTGGTATTAGCAACATTTACATGAGGGCTGCAACTAACATACTACATCTCATTTTAAGCAATGCTAGCTTCTTAGCTCTTAGGGTGACAATAGCAAACACTTTCTCATGCTAATAACGTTGATGGTCCCCAAGCTTTTTCTGCAGCTCCACCAACATGTTTATTGAAATGTGTTGACAGACTGTTGGACCGAACTGCTTTTAACTCTTTTTATTTGTTGCTTTAATGGTCATTATGAGGTTGACAAATGGGTCCAATATTTTGGTTAACAACCAAACACCTGCAGAATTAATAACATCTCCATTAGCGTCAGTAGTTCTTTGTTGTTTTTTTAAGTAGATGTTATGATGCTAACTTGCTAATAAAACTGCTTAGCATACTGATGTGTGTTTCTCTCATGTTTTATTCAGCTGAGGTAACACTGCTCAGCTTCACAGAACCATTTTGAGGCAGCAGTGAACTCTAAATCATGTAGATCAATGTGGAGAATACTTTTTTGATTTATAGCTTTCTCTTTAAGGTAGCCGTTCTTTAACATCAAATCTGCATTATTAAAACGATGTGTTCTGTATCCTAACCGTCTATGATTACTCTCTGACGTTTAAACAATCTTATAATACATAATAAGCATTTAAAGTGATCCTCAGTCCTCCACAGATCCTCAACTTAATACTCAGTCAGTGTTGTGTTCTCGCTCAATCGACTCAAATCTTCATCTGAGAGAATTTAAAAAGTGTATTTGTAATTGTTAAATATTTAAGAGAGAGAAATGAACTTTCTCTTCTGTAAAAAATTAGCAGTTATTAATCATCGCTTTGAATCAGAGTAATTGTGAATCCTTTTTTTAATTTCTTTTTTTGGACTCCATCAGTAATAGAAACCAAATTAACTGGCAGAAAACTTGAAAATGGAAATGACACTATTTACCTCCTGACTTGCAATTATCTGATCACAATAACAGGAAGGTCACTCAGAGCGCCTCTGCTCAGCTATACACACTCGAATTAAGTCGTAACAATGACGACATCACTTTCCCATTTTTCAAAGTTTTAACTTTGGAGCCATTAAATTGATCTGTAAAATTCTGTGATGAAAAGATATTTCAAATTCAGCCTCATCAGTGTGAGCCAAGGCTTACACTCCAACATATTACTGATCCACAGTAAAGACCAGTTTTACTGTCTGACATTTAAAGTGGAGCTGCTGATGCTCCTGCTGCCTGTTGGCTTAGCAGACTGCACCAAACAATACAGTTAAGACTGATTTGAAAAGCAATCTGTCTCTCGCTCAGCAGTCCTACTCTGCTTGATTGTTTCAAGCTCCGGCATCACTCAGCGGGCTCCACAGAAAGCATTTTACCTTTCCAACCTTGGCAAGTCATTAGAGAGAGGTGCCAAAAGCCAAAAGCTGTGCACCTTCACCGTGGGATTTAGCTCCGAGCACAGTATTGACATACAGTGATTGTCTAAATCAAGTTAAAAGGGATAAGTGACACGCTGGCAAGCATGCAACAAAGAGGTGGAATCATTTCTTCTCATCTTCTGTACAAGTGTAGACTGATGCATTAGCTCCTGTCAGGGCCATAAACCTTTAAACAGTCAGTCGTAACAAAAGTGGGCAGTGAGGGGGAAGAGCATCAGGAGGAAATTCAGCGAGCAGCAGAGAGGGGGGGTCGAGTCAGGTAGAGAGATGCGAGAGGAAAGGCAGGTGGACAAACAGTGACGACAGGAAGAGATAAAGAGACAGACAGAGGAAGATTAATAGAGGACCTCTCCGAGCAGCTCCACGTGCAGGTCTTTGAGTGCCACTGTCCCGTCCATTAGCTCCTCCTTCTCCAGCAGCAGCATAAACAGACGCCCCTCCATGTCGCCCAGCAGGTAGCGCGAGCCGTTGGGGTCCACACGGTTGTGACATACGATGGTGCTTTGCTGCAAGACAGTACAACAGAACCAATCATAAGAACAGCATTGTGAAGGAGGTCCCTGAAGTAAACAAGTAGGAAACAGGGCTTCTATATATATGTTGATTAGATATTTGCATGTCTAATTAAAGACACTGGGATCTGTCTTTAGAATATTTGCTTTGTTGGCTCTTATTATGGAAACATTCTCTCGGAGGAGAATCCCCAGCGTACAGCTTAATCCCGACTCTCACAGCTTCAGACTCTTCAAATTCTGCCTGACAAGAAAAGTACAGATTAAACACGTCGGCCTGCCGTGCTGTCAGGAACATGCACGCCACAATAGCAGAAAACAAAGACTTGTGCATGAAGAGAAGGACTCCAGGCTGTCCAGACGCTCTCATTCTTTTGGCTCTTACGATCTGAAAGTCAATTACAACTGTAATAATGCACACAGGGATTATACTGAAGACTTGTTTTACAATACTTACAATTACAGCCTAATACAGGATTTGCAACTCATTTAGGTTTGGTTTCAATCTCATGAGAACACTGGCAGGTACTTTCATTTGAACAAAAGGAGCTTGCATAAGGAAATATTTTGTACATTGTATTGATATGTAATTTTTCTGATTAATGAATAATGACCAAAACATGTACTGAGCAGGCAATATACACAACTAGACAAATTATGCAACACACATCAACATCTCTTTGGTAATTTAGTATTGACTTATAAGCTTGAAATGCACTTTATCATTGAAGCTGGTACATCTGTCATTGTGTTCTGTTTTTCATCTTAATGTTGAAGTGAAAAGTGCGTCTCTTAACGTGACAGTATTTAAATTCTAGCCCTATTCATGTTGTCAGTTCAAGGGGTGATTGTTGTGCCTCTGTAACTTCTTGCATTTAATATGAATGTCAAAGAATCATGTGGGGAGGACCAAGTGGTCCCATCTCTGTGCCGACATTGGAGGTAGTAACAGCCGTTAACTAGGTTAAGAGGGCATCACTGTAAGACAGTGGAGTCAGGGGAGAGATCAGAGATGTGTGTTTGTATGTGGAGCCCCCTCTCTTTGTTTACATGATGCGCTTCCACAACACAGTAATGCAATGTGAAATCACAGACTGGTACACCAACATTACGGAATCAATATAAAAGTACAAAGATGTAACGACAGCAGGGCTTCGTTACAGCTCCACTGAAAAGAACTCCTGTTTTTTATGTTGCTCCAGAGAGACAACAAAAAAGATTTTTTTTATTATTCTAGACTGGTTTGACAGTAAAAGGAACTGAATTGAATTTCTGATTTAATTAGATTTAAAAGAAGCTAATATAGGCTGTCAGTGGTTGTCTCCAAATAAAACTGCAGTCACTTGCAATGCAAACAACAACAGAACATTTCTTCTTTAACTCTCATCTTAAACAAAACTACCTTTGGATATCATGAGATTCACACTCAGCCTTAAGTCATCGATAGACCTGGGCTGCCAAAAACAACACGAGCCAAACCAGACAAGGTGACACCAAGACACATTTTCTGACATCTTAGGAGCTTTAAAGTACTTTTTTGTGGAGAGCAAAAGTCTCCATGCTCCACCATAACTAAGATAAGCTGGCTCGAATAGTAGTCATGATTGGAGTAGCATTAAAATCACGTAGCGTGACTGAGCTTTCCTTCAAAAGAAGGTATTGTTATTGTCTTCAGTGAAAGCCTGAGTCAATTTCTCACTTGATTGAACCTTTACAAAACTTATTTTCACAATCCTCCGCCTGCCTCTGATATTGCTTACATCTTCTGTCAAACAGAGAATCCACTTTTGTTTTACCACCAGCCTCCAGCGTGCCTCTCCACCGAATGGCAGCTAATTAGCTTGTTAGATTGAACAAGGGAAACCAGTGTGCTGGCCCACTTTACACCAGTCCCCCCAAAAAAAAAGGCTCATGAGTTCAGACACACTGAGAGGAACTTCATGCAGGCAGAACGTTTGGTGTCTCACATTAGTTTTCCCCTTCTTTGCTCAACAGTGACAATTTATTAATTAGCTGCCAAAAGTGTTAGCATAAATCAAAGGATATGCTTCTGTGTTTCCTTGACACTGCAGAAAAGAGCGCTGAGTGTTCCAGATGAATGCTAATTTCACTTTAGGTGTGAAAAAAATAAATGTCTAAAATAAAAAAGCTTCATCTTCATTTAGAATGAGGCTTCATTAGTCACACAGCAGCAACAGATGTCCCACTACATCCTCCCTCAAACATCTGCTCAGCAATGTCGGGCAATGATTCTGCAAAAAAACAGAGTTGTAACAGAGACGTGACAGCTTGCAAGACAAGAGCACTGTAAGCTTTGCAGGCTGTTTGGGGCTTTAAAAGAACAAACTGATCAGCAGGACACATATGACCTGCAGCCCATGATAAAAAAAATATAACAACGTACAAGAATGTGAAGCTGCAATTCTATTTTTTCATGATGGGGTCATTAACAATTTAGTGCTGCTGCTAGAAAACACTCAAGAGAAAGTAATGAAGCATAAAAGGACGCTGATGTTCCTGCTAAACTGAATATTGAAATCAATATTACCAAAGAACATTTCTGATAGAGAATCTGTAGCTTGTTTTCTGATTGAAAGACCACAGAGCGTCTACTTATGGAGTATACCGGTTCACTTTTAAGCCATGAGGACAATTTTTTGTGAGGAATTGTGCAAAAACCAGGACAGCCTGAGCAGAATCACGAGACTGCCACAGCCTGTAATCGCCTTTTGAAACGACTGATTGTGTTGCTTTTATCCATCTGTTTTTATCTATTGTATTTTTATTGTCCATTGGACTTTTTACTTCTTAGTGTCCTTCTGTCAAAGCGTCTTTGGGTTTTAGAAAAGCGCTATATAAAACTAATGTATTATTATTATTATTATTATTATGTTGTACGCCGATTGCTGTATGTATTTTACTGCTGACTGCAAAACATATTGCCCTCCTTGAACCACGACCGCGGCTCTGGCTCAGTTGGTAGAGTCGGTCGTCTCTGAACTGGAAGGTTGGTGGTTCGATCCCCGGCTCCTGCACATGCTCCACACGATGCAGCTCCACATGTCCAATGTGTCCTTGGGCAAGACACTTAACCTCAAATTGCTCCCGCTGCATCGTGTATGACTGGGGATTAGTTACTTCTGATGGACACTTTACATAGTAACCTCTGCCATCAGTGTGTGAATGTGTAGGTGTGACATGCGGTGTCAGAGTACTTTGAGTCGTCAGAAGACTAGAAAAGTTATATTATACAAGCTACACAAGCTCAAGTCCATTTACTCCAATATGCATCAGAGTATTTTGAATAGTAAAGCACACAAGTAAGTTTACTTTATATTTAAATTAAACTCAAAGTAAGAAATGTCATTATTTGGCCTGAACTATTTCCTGTTCTTCTCTCTCCCATTATTACCAACAGGGGGTTGATTACTGTAAACTGTTGAGTAACAACTGAATCTCCATATTCAAAGGGTTAAAATGCATGAATTACCACATGCACAAATAACTCAGAAGGAGCTAATGTTACATTTACTCATCATACTGACAAGTTGGCTACATAGCCGATAACTGACTCACCAAGGTTTTAAATGAGGAACTACACCATCCAAACAATTTCCAAAGTGTATGAGGCCATGGCACCACAAGCAGGCGGACAGTAGGAGAACATTCTCTAATTATAGGAGCAGGATGCTGCTGAGGAGCTCCTCTGGGCCCTGAGCTTTGTTAAATAAGAGCAGAGCGGTGCAGGCTGCGACTTCATCTTGTTAAGATAACACTAAAGGCGGTGGTGTATGTGGAACTAAAGTCATCATCACAGCTTGAATGAACCTGCCTTTAAATGCTATTTCAACATTAATCACGGGGTTCATAACAAATTAACTCCAGCGTGTACACCTCAGGGTGTCCTGAGTGGAGCCAAGTATGATTATGTTCACGTAAGGCAGCTTCTGATGCAGACTGCTTTATTGGACTACATTTAATCAAAGAGTTTTGCATCTGGGACTTCATTTCCTACAAAACCTTCTTTTAACATAACTAATTTGGACACGCTTCTTCTACCCTTTTTCATATCAACTGTGTTTCATATTAAATCTCAATCAGTCCTAATGACTGTTATGGGACGTCTCAGAAATAAAGCAAAATATCTGTCATGTGTTTCTCCTAATAATTACAAAAGACAAACATTCATTGATCCCATATTAAAAGTATCTCCTATGATATATTCTGCATATCATATACTGAACTGAGATCTTTAAATATCCTTTCTTGAGCCTGGAGGATGATGAAATATCTGAAGCTGCAGGGCTTCAAAAGCAGTTATAAATATTTTACCTTGATAGTAGGTGGTGCAATGGCCAAGTATTTATCTCCATTGTGGTAGGTGATGGACTCTTGTCCTATGATTATAGCGCCCCCAAATGGCTCTGGCACTAAAATACAAGCAAAAAGGTGAAAGAGTCAGTGGTAATATCAGACACAGTAATGTAATTACACAGTAATTACAGGTTCAAGGCTCTGAAACAAGAGGACATTTAAGTAGTACTGCCACAGAGAATTAAGTAATTATTTACGGTCTTTTCTATTTATCAGTTGACTCATTAGATTGTCTTACAGCAGACCTGACTGTACTATAAATCCATCATAGAGGGAGGATTCGAGAGACGAATCAAGCATCAAACATGCATGGCAGTGTTTGCTAAAGCAGATAACTGCTGTGATGTGGTTGAATTTAAATAACTAAGCCTATTTGACTTTATTCATTTCAACGTGAGAATTGTCAGACAATTTGGTCAATCTCTCACACAGAGCCTGTTCTAGGTCTGACTTGGTAAAGATTTAGAGGCAAAAATCATTTGCAGGTGTTTTTTCTGTGGATAAGCTAACACAGGGGTTGCAAATTAGCCACGGCTACAAACCTGCATGCATGGCATCTACTTTGTATTCTACATATGAAGCAATGTTCATTGCACGTGTCCCTGTTAGATAAACAAATCAAATACTACATCTGAGTAATGTACACAGGATCAGCTCTAATTACCTGGGATGACCATGGAAGCCTCGGCCTCCACATTCTCCTGTTTCCAGGGACCCTTGCTGAACTCCTTCTCCCTCAGAGAAACCTCGTAGGTCTTCACATGGCGCCCCTGGGGGTCCTACAATAAAAACCAGACATTGGAGATTGAAAATGCCTCTAGTAAGAACAGTCTGACATTAAGTTGGAAGTTTATTCTTATTTACAGGTTCCCCGAAGAGTTTAAGACCTCTCGTAAAGTTACACTATTCCATTGATCAACAGGTGATCACAACATGCCAAGATGTAAACAAAACAAATGAGGTTTGGCAAATATTCCACAAAGAATATAATAATAAGAGACATTCTGTCAGAGCTAGAGGACACACACAACCAAAAACTGAACGTTAACATGACTTCTGGTTGAGAACAGGAAAACCCTATTTGATACATTTACCAGCACAATCTTTCCCGCTCCCCTTCACAGACACACTCCCACATCCAATCACCGCCCCTCCTGCCTCAGTACCTGGTAGATGAAGCAGACGGTCGGGGCCTGACAGCCGTAAAGAAAGTGAACATCGATGACCTGCAGCTCCTCCAGTCTGATGTTGAACGCTTTCAGCTCACGGTTGTCGCGGTCCAATGGGATCACCTTGAACAACCCGTCATAAAGCCGCAGGCCAATCATACGGCATTCTGGGTCAACGATGCCGATAATACCCGTCTCTGATGGACGCCCAATACGATCCTGCAAAAGAGCATTTGTTCTCTGACTGCTTTTGAGACTCTATAGTTCATTTTCCTCTTGCAAATTCTAATTGCAGAATAATTTATGCACATTTGTCATGAATGAACAATGAGACTGTGCACAGCATTTAACAGGATTCAGACAGTCTAGACGGGCCTAACATTATTTAGACAGTCGTTATAAAGTTTGATTAATGAAGGTCTTAAGAGTGCAACAGAGTTAATGAGAGAAGCTTAAAATACACAGTTCTTCATGTAAACAAACCTTTGAAAGACTAAATTCGTGTTTACCTAGTGGATAACTAAATAAAGCTCATTTCACAAACCACTTTTTTCTCACTAACCTGGACATTGCCGTGTGCACGAGTGATGATGTCAATGCTCTCGCCGTTCTGTTTGTACTCTAGGATGCAGGCGTTGTACTTGGATGTGAGAATGAACAGGAGATCTTTGCTCTCACCCTGAATAAATGTCAGAAGATAACACAGTCATCACAGAGCAAACATGAAAGGGGCCTGTGGCCAATTTAATTTAACTGGCTTGTTACAACAACAATAGCAGCAGCAGCACTGATCAGACATGAGGGACCAGTTTCACAAAGATTGGACTCGATCTATTCAGCCTTCAGTCTCATCTGCTGTAAAAAATGTTTTATGACTATGAGGAAATCTAATTGGAAATGAATTCTGCGTATATTAAGACTTTTTACAAGCTAAAAAACATGGTCACGGGTCGCTGGTGGCGCAGTGGTTAGTGCGCATGTGTGGAGGCTGTAGTCCTCCAAGCGGGCGGCTCAGGTTTTTTTAAATCCGACCTGCAGCTTCTTTCCCGCATATCATTCCCCTCTCCCTCTCTCTCTCTCTCTCTCTCCCTGATTTCAGACTCTATCCACTGCAGGCACAAAACACCCAAAATAAATCTTTGAAAAAACACACACAAAAACATGGTCACCTTGCAAATGTTGTAACTTCGTGAGTTCCCTTCACTACAGCAGAACATTTTTGCCTACTTGAAGAATTCAAACACTTGTTTTATTGGAAAATGTAATAGTACAAATCCTAAAATCACCCAGGACGGGATCAAGACTCCTTGATCAAACAGAAACTACTGACACTGTCTTCCTCACCTAATGACTCTTTGAATAACTCGTCACCCTCAGGACTCTCCAAACATTGCAGGGAAACCACATAGTCTGACCGTCTTTTTGCCATTTGGTGCCGCTATTCAGCAGGTTTCACTGTTTTACACAGTGGCTCTAAGTTTGCCCGAAGGTAGAGTTTGAAAGCTTTAGACTTGTAATGAGATTGTCTTTATTTTCCAGGAAATGGTTAACTTGCATAAGATTGACCCAACAGCTAAATTAAGAACGTCTAAAATATCTTTGTGAAACAGGCCCCTTTATTTCCTCAGAGCTTGAATGGCAGAAACAGACTTGATCTGTTAGTGACTGTAATAAATAATCAGTAGCAACTCTACAAACTTGGAAGATGGTCTTCTGATCAAAACATGCATGTAAAAATGACACCTGAAAATAAAATAGACTAAGAAACAAAAGAAACAAATCTATGTACATGAGGGTTAAATGGGGCCAGTGCTGTCCGCATGTTCAACAATAACATATACAATACATAATGTTGTATAAAAAAAATCAATAATCCGTGACACACTGAAAAGTACTTTATTATAACGTCACAATAAAGTTACAGTAAAGTAATTTTCTGTGTACCACGAGTTATTGCTTTTTTTTCATTGTATGTTCCTGCAAACGAGCGGCACCCGTAAACGTAGGTAGGTTGTGCACAGGGTACCCCGTGGTCTTTTGTATAATATTGTATATTTGTACATTTTCATATGTGGTCAGAGCAGGGGATTGTCTCACCTTGTTATACTTTATCTACAGTTTGATAAATGGTATCAATAAGACTTACTATCCTTGCACAAATAAATTAGCATCCATGACAACCCTCAAATCACATAGCTCCCCCCACAAAAAAACACAATTCAGCCGCTAATTTTAAAACTTTCTGGAAGAGAATATTTTATGATTCTGTGTGAAATAAAAGCCAAGAAACGCATCCACCAATGTAACAAAAAAAAACACAGAGGAGACTTTTACTCAGTGTTTACGACCACGCACACTAACAAACTTACCTTTGGCCTGAACAGCTCCATGACCGCGATCTTTCCATACATGCCCACTTCCTTGACGGGCCTAAGCCCCTCTGCTGTGACCACATAGATCTCCAAACGTGTGTTTTTAGCTATGAGCAGATTGAGGTCCTCTGCAGAGGTGAAGTGACCTGTGGAGACACCAGAATTCAAAATATGTTAAATGATTGGTGTGGATTTCATATCATGTCAATATGAAAAATAAACGTAAATAATTTTGGTTAGATTGGACTTCTAGTAAGGCGGCCTGAGAAGCTTTTTAAAGGGATACGGATTAAGACAGAGACAATGTAATAATGTGGCCTTGTTACAATGGTGTAATTACTATGAAGGCAGGGTTGGAAAATAAAGAATAACATCATGTACTCAAGTTAATGGAACTGAGTAGCTTTTGTGTACTTGTACTTTCTCTGAGTAGTTTTAAAAATCAGGAATGTTACTCTATGTTTTGGGTAATTATTGTACTTTGTTAAATTTAAAAAAAACATTCTTTACTGAACAAAAGGAAGAAAAAAATTACAAAAAATGCTGAAAGGAGATCCAAGCTTTCCTACATTAAAGTGACCACGTGATTTGCTTATAGGTACCACATGATGGCCAAGAGCAAATAAGAATCACGAAGAAGAATAAAACCACTGCTAACACTAAAATGGGAAGATGATGATAGATGAGTCGGACCAAAACCTGGTCAAGTTTTCTTTCATTACTTGTATTTCTACTGAGGAGCAGTGATCCATCTGTTTGCCCTGTTTTAGCTGAATACACGGTTTGTTTATGAAAGAGTTCATACACATGTGCATTGCACTTTAACACAAAGATGTCCTCTAATTGAGCATCCTGGTTGGAGATTGAAATTCTCGTGAAGATTTTGCACTTAGCAGAAAGGAGAGATGCTAAGTGCATTTTACTTTTCAGCACCCATCAGGTGTAAAAGTAAGTACTCAGTACTTAAAGCAAATTGTAAAAGAATAATTTGTTTTCCTTTTACTCGAGTAGAAATATAGAACAGTACTTTTATGTGTACTAAAGTACAATTTAATCAAAGTAACTTTACTGTTACCAGAGTACGATATTCTTGTACTATTTCTATTCCATTATAAAATAGTCCACCTTGTGAAATAAAGGGGGAAAGAGGCAGACATTTTAGTTACGGTCATTACAATTAGACATTTCAAAATGACATTTTGACGTTATCAGCTGTGCAAGATTGATCATCACAATCCCTGGACAGTTAGACGATTTTAATAAAAGCACCTTATGAATCGGTATGTTTATAAACCCTGTGTTTTGTAGCCAACATACATCAGATCACACGACGACACTAGCTTTTCATAAAGTTAAAAAAAGTGGTTAATTTACGGAATCAAGAGTGTGTAAATATATACGCCCTTGTGATTTGAACAGAATTGAATAGCTATGGTTGATATTTTTCAGATAAAAAACATGTTGATCTGTGGCCATCAAACTATGATCCTAAACAGCTAACGTTGCATATCAAATAACCAAGCAACGGGTCACGGGATCGTATGTGCCTTTTGTTCATATTTGATATTAACACATTTAAGACGGTCCTGTGTACTCATAAGTGTGTGTCCACTCTTGCGAGTAAACATTTGACTTAGCAAAACAAAAGCTAAGCTTAGCCACAGGCCCGTGTGGAGCACTTTACGTGCAGCGCGGGAGCTCCGTTAGCACGCAGGTTGACCAATGCTTCATCTCTGCACAACTAAAAACAACAACAACAGCGGATCTTTACCTGTGATGCAGGCGTTCACTGCGGTAGGTTTCTGGGCTGTTACCACGTAGTTGTACGACATTTTTTTACAACAACAAAACACAAACACCAGAGAAGTGTTTTAATCCCACAAAACTGACAAAATCATTGATAATATAACTCCCGGAAGTAGTTAGCTGAGCCGTTTAGAGCATAGCAGGACGACGGGAACTGAAGGGACGAGACTTTGGGTTAGAGCGCCTCCTGTGGCGCGGAGGCAAGTTGCATTATACAAATTGCTTATACATGTCCTGCCTACAACTTAATTACATGAGTTTATCAATTTACTATTAATAGTAATAAAAATGATAATACATGAGACTTATATAGCGTTTTTTTTTTAATATTAAAAGACTCTTAAATTCAGTAGTAGGCTAAACATCATTGTTGAGCCATCATGATCCTTTGAGAGCAGTGACCCCTGCTGCCCCTTTAGTCTAACTACAGAGGAGCTCAAAGTTTAAGGATAAGGATAAACTTTATTGATCCCCCAATGGGGGAAATTTAGTTGTTACAGCAGCTCAAAAACAGGAATATAAACAGCATCAGTAGCAAAAAGTTAAGAAAAAACAGCTACGAGCATTTAATTTCACTGCAAAAAGTGGCAGGAAGAGACAGGGAGAAATTCTACTGTGGGTTTATCGAATAAAGAGTTAAATCTGTAGAGTTTTTATTTTACCTTAAAATGGTAATATTGTAGCGGTGCTGTCTGTTATATATAAATAGCAAATAATAAGATGTTTGTTAGTTATAAAACAACTTTGATATGTTGTTGTTATCTTGTTCCATTCTTCTCAGTCTTAAGAACTCGTATCGGTGATTTCTAATTTATTTTCTATGATGGCCTGATTTTTTATATATGTATACAGTATATCGCTGCTCTGTCTGTATTGCAGACTATGCTGTAAACACATCACAATGTTTTGCAACGTTGCCATGGAAACGTCAATGTGCGTTCCGACGATAAAGAATAGCCGATCCAACACTGCAACTTTGCTAACTAGAGTTGAATCGTTTGTCCTCAGAAATGGAGACACAGAGGAGAGGAAGAGACTTGAAGATAGACATAACTGTCAAGCGTGGAAATAACCCGGTAAGGCGGTTCATAGTTAGCTAAAGTAAGCGCAACACAATGATGAAAATAAGCTACACAACACATGCTAACTAACTTAAGATGACGCACAGAGACGTAGATGACACAAACCACACAGCTGCTAACAGAAGCCTTCAGACACAGACCGACTGGAAACAGACTGTTATCAAATTATGGTTTGAAGCATCTGTATAAGAAGACCATGTAGTCACAACATAACGTTTTGTTCCCTTATATTTGTACTTAACTCCATGAGGGACTCAAATAGTTGGAGCTGTTTTACAAGCCCCTGTGTTAGAAAACTTAACCATATTACAAATATTGCAGGACTTACAGAGGCTGTGTAGATGAATGTAAGCTTGACATAATTATTTTGGTCCTTCTACCTTTAGCCTCTGTTGGCATGAAAACATGTCTAAGGTCCTTAATGCATCAGTGTGATAGAATAATGATTGAGCCAGAGGGTCATGTTACCAGCCTCATCTGTTTGCATGATAACCCCCTTAGACTTTAAAGCTCAAGTTTTACCGTGTCGTGGTTAGCATGATAATGAAACCCTTTAGTTTTAGCCTATGTCTGCAATCATAACACCATGGCCTTTACAGGTCTGGTGAACATTACTAAGTGCTTGTCAATTCCTAGATCTGGACCATCCTTTAACGTTTCCACAAAATTGCCCACTTCCTTTTTCTCATGCTCCCTCATCTGCTCCTGCATACTGCTCCACACATCACCCATCGTCTTGTTTTCAGATGAAAGTTGAACATTTCTGTTAATCACTCATATTATCCATTCTAGGACTTTTATTGTTTCATGTCGTGAGTGTAACAAATGATTTACATGTGAGTTTTAAGCTTTAGTGTATTATCTTGGTACCATTACCTTGGCGTTAAGCCTTTATGTTATAGTATCCATATAATATTACTTTTTCTTTTTCTACCATTGTTGCTTATTCTGTTTCTGTTTTTTTTCAGCAAGGAAAAAAGGAAGACGGCTTCCAGAGTTTTCTGCGGGTTGAAGTGGATGGCAATGTGCTCGGGCAATCAGACCAGAAGCAATTCATCCCTGCGGAGGAGCGTGCTTACTACGACTTCACCTGTAGTTTCCATTGCCCAAATGATGCTCAGGCTCTCAGTGGCATGGCCCATAAACCGATCATTCGTAAGCTGAGTTTAAAAACATTGTCCTGTCTTCTGATATCTGACAGAACTGATTGTTGAGCCATTCAGCTTCAGTCTCATATTTTAACTTTTTGTCGGATGTTGTTATTTCTTATTATTGTGTTCTGCAAATAAGCTACAAGTATCTCCATTTAAAAAGCACTGTTAGATGTGAATGGTTTTGTGTGATCAGTGACGGAGGTTATGCCTGAAGACAAGAAAGTTAAAGTGAGGACATCTGTGCTGGGCCAAGCTGTGGTCGACCTGCTGCCCCTGTTACAAGGTATAGCTATATCTGCTTAAGTAACATGTTTTAATATTTTAATTTAAACCTTGCTGGTAAATCTCTCTGAAAGTTGCTTCATATAAAATAACTACAATTGATTTCAAAGAGTTTGAACTTCATATGTTGAATTATTCTTTATTCTCTCTGAAGGTCAGTGCAGCTTCTTGAGCACAGTCCCACTGAATCCAGTGAACAACTCCACGGCCAAGGTGAGAAGTAATTTTGAGTGAAATAGTAAAGTAAAAGGAAAGTTATTAATATCAATCAGTTAATATTAAGGCAATGGTCAGTTTTTTTTAAAGATAGACCCTTCATATTGTCAGCATTTTAGCAGTTTGTACAAATTCTTTAGTGTTGTGAAAAGTTACACATGACATTTGTTTCTTTGCTAAGTACATTAAAAGTACATCAACTTCATTGTACTGCACAGTGTAAGCTTCTTTGCGGCCATGTTAGGTAGAGGGCGTTATTCTCAAATGTTGCATATTCCTGAATAAAAAAATGTATATATAGATATATTTAAATTTGAACATGTATCATGATATCAGATTTAATTCCTTTCCTTCACCCCTGGTGGTTTCATCCAGACAGCATGTAGATGAGACTTTAAACGGACGGTAGTTGCTTCTTTCTGATTCCTCTATCAGTGCATGTTTTACAATCACAGAGCAGCCAGAATCAGGACAGAGCAGTTAGTGCCAAAATGAAGTGGATGGCCGGCCAAGCTCTTTTAAAGTCCAGGAAGAAGGTAAATCCATAAGAACTCCCCAGTGCAGGAACAGTTACAGTGTGGATAAATATCAAACTTTCAACATGTCAGAAAAGAACACATTTACTGTCATATGGAGAGGCTGTGGCGCACGTCACAGAACCTTATTACAGTTTCTCTAAGAGGGCTGTAGTCCATGTTTATCATATATAATCGAATTGTGGTGCTAATGAAAAGTACAGTTACAAACCATCATTGTTTTTGTTCTTTAGTCCCTTGTAACTATCACAAATGTTATTATGTTATGTGCTTATTTTTATGAGCTGGCTGCCAGTTTAAGGATGACATGGTTACACAGGAGACCAATAAGGACTACAGTGTTTCACTCAGGCGATCACAATGATTTCAATGTCTCATAACTGTGACAACTTGACTTTCAGATATCATACTTTCACATTTCTCTTTCATCACTATAACTTAATACTAATAACCCCAAGCTTTGCATAGCGGATTTGATCCCAAACCAGAGTGAAATGTAATATAAATATTCACTGATACAAGTAGGCCAAAAGTATAAATTAGTTTATTGCTGACTATTTAAAAACATGATTGTTCCTCCTGACGATTTGACCCCCTTTAGCTAACAAGCCTGGATGTATGTGTCAGCGTGTCGGAGCCAGTGTTGTCTGAAGCTCAAATCACAGCCTCCAACCTGCTCAGAGTAACTGTGGAGACAGCTTACTCTCTCCCTGAAGCCTGGTTACAACAAACTGGCCCAGCCCCGAGTGTATACACTGTTGCACTGGAGGTCCCGCTTACTGCAGAGGTTAGTGTTAAACTCTTTGTTTCATGGAGCTACTTTATGGTGTTTATTTTTAACATATTCAATTCCAACCTTATACTCTTTGGTTTTACTGTTTAAGGAAAGTGTAGATCTGCAAAAATAAGGGACAGTTTAAACTCTCAGTGATCTAAGATTTATGAGCATGCTTAGCTAAATGAATCAAAGTGAAACAGAATAACCTAGCTGTCTGATTCAGACTTACTTCAAATGAGAATCTCTCCAGGCTGAAGGCTAACACTGTGGCTGTACTATTCCCCTGACTCCTAGCAAAATCAGGCGCTGGTGTTCTCTGAAGGATCATTGAAGGAAGGGGGGCTTAGGGAGGAGCAGGGAAGACAGAAGAAGAGGCCCCATCAGGCCCTGTTGGCCCCTAGCAATCACTTCCTGCCTGGTGTCTATGTCCAGAAGGAGTCCATAGAAATAGAGGACGGCGAGCTGACTGGTATAGAGGTACTGTTTTTGTTAATGTATATCTGCTCCTGCTAACAGTTGTTACCTGGTATACTTTGATGCCCTGATCATCAGTTTTACAGTATGACACTTTATTGTCTTTTATATTAATATATTCAGCTGTGTTGACGTGAAAATGTCATTTCTCTACCTCTCATTTGATGTACATTTTAGTTACATTATACATCAAGCCGTCTGAGACGCAAGCTAAGCTAGTGACAAAACTGTAGATGACTGGATGAAATAAATAAACGATCATGTTCATGAAGGCAAAAGGTAAGATACAAGCCTAAAGGTGTAAATGTTCCTTCAGGACTCAGAGTTTCGTAATGAGGCAGAGACCATGAAGACCAGGGTAAGCTGGGACACAGAGATGTGCTGCTTCCTGGATGCAGGAGGGACAACCAGGTCAGCTACACACACAACTCACCCCTCGACGTCATTGACCATCTTCTTACATGTTGGCAATGACTCTAGAGTTCTTCTTAGAAAGGGGAAGCATATTAGGAGTTTCTTGGGGCTACCTCTGGACATTTAAATATCTACAAATGCCACATTTCAGGATCATAGCAGAGTGTACTGGAAAACTTGGAAACCAATAAATAGAATATAAACACATAAGAGGAGAATAAGAGCAAATAAACACGCACAAACAAGCAATTACTGTACAGTATTGGGTGTGGATTTTAGGCTAGAAAATACAAAAAGCAAAAAGGAGTTACTGATAAGGTTGCTAATATATCAGTGTTGACTTTAATTTCAGGCTGCGGCAGAAGATCATTGAAAGCAGACTATGGCCTCTGGAGATCATGAGGTCATCAGCTCCATTGGCAAAAATGGCAGAAACCAAACTGGTAAGACAGCTTAGTTGTGTTGCTCCTGCAGCGTTACCTCTTGATACAAAACCTTGAAATATAAGACATTTCAAGCATACAGACTACATACACAATCTTTTCAGGCATCATTATTCTGTTTTAAGTAAGCTAATGGGATGCTTACGTAGAGGCTCCAGTGAATATTCTAAGTAACACATTTAAGAATATTTACCATGTTTCTTTGTTTGGAAACATGAAGCAAAGACCAATAAGAGAACAGCATCTTCGCCTTATATAATTGCACCTGAGTGTCTTGGTATTATATTTTGTGATCCTGTATGAAATATCTAAATCAAGTGTTCTTTACACTATGACAGTTTGATGAAATATTTCTGAAGATAGAAAATATATATTGAAATGTAACCCCTGTCACATTACATATTGTATAGCCAGATACCTGGCAATGCACAGCCCTCTTAGAGTGTGCTGTTATGCATGTGTGTCTGTGTGTGTAGCCAGATGAGGAGAACCCAGAGATCCCCTTCCATGGTGTGGCGTTTGTAGACCTGGGGAGGCTGCTGTATCCTGGAGTCCGGCGCATCAGAGGAGCGTACAGCATTCAGCCATTCTCTGAAGCTGAGTTACGAAACAAGGTCATACAAATTTACACACATAAATCACATGCCTTCATTTTTTATTTTTTTTGCTTTTAACTTATAGTTCTCTTGATCAGGGTGTTTATCACCTCTATCTGGAATGGTACAGTATATTAGAAAGTCTGAATGATCAACACTGAAATGGATTTAGTCTCTCATTTTTAAAGAAGTGCTTTTTGGATATACAGTACCTTAGTTAGAGTACTTAAGTGGAGCCTGGCAAAATGATCAACATTAGCTGTGTCTCTACAACTTAGAGATCAATCACTGGTGGTATACAGCTCAGCCCTGCTATGTGATATATATATATAGCCTTAACTTAAAAGTATGGTGTGCCATTTTAGATAAAAATTATTAATGATGTGTATATTGTTGATCAAATCAGAGCTTCATAACCCTTTGCAAAACTCTTTGAATGTGTACAGTTTGAATGATTCACAACTCCCCTGCAACCATAGCGTAAATCACATCAAGAGCATTTGAATCCAAAAGGTGCGCTGAATGTCTGTGGGCGACTTTTATGTGGCTTGATTCAAACCACTTTGTTTGGTTTCCCATTCACACATTATTTACACAACCAGGGCTGTGAACAAGCACAAGATTTTTTACAGTGCGTATGGCTGACAGCCAGCTACACTTAGTACTAAAACTTGGTTAAATCGTCAAAGTCAGTTTGTCTTTCATCTTATACTTCAAGGCCAAGCAGAGTGTCAGTGTGTTAAAGGAGCAGGCCAAGGCTGCAGCCAATCTGGTCAAAGCTCGTGCCAGCTCATCTGCAAGTTCTTACAAGGCCAGGGCAGGAAAGAACTTAGATGGCGGTAACAAGGGAGCCAAGGATTCCAAGGAGCAAGCCAAAAAGGTGAGCAAGGTTACAATGCTTAACGCTTATTATACATTGATGTTTTATAAACTAAATTTACAGGGGTTTGGAAAATTAAAATGTCTGTACTGTAAAATAAGTCCTAAATAAGTCCTTCTCAAAGCTTTCTCTGACATAAACGATTTCACCACAATGTCTGTTTCAACGAAATACAACCTTGGAGGTCTCAGGTCGTGTTTGTATGGTTTGACTCATTGATCCTGTTTTATTTTGCAGCCACCTATTAGTCAGAGCAAGATGGAGGGAGTCAACAGCGTGTCCCATAGCCCAACGGAAACGAATCCATACATCAATATGGAGGGAAATGTAAGCTTCCTCTAAACAGCAACACTACTCCGTACAGCAATATGAACTTAACCCCCTAGCTCACATCCTTGATACTGTAATACACAATGAACATATGGTTAGTTTACATGCTTGCTGTTACGCAATATTTTGGTTGATTACAGATGTATTTGGAGGCCAGAACTTATATTGTCATTGAGGTAGCCTTGGACAAGCCACTGGTACCAAAAACCTCAACAGAGGAGCTGGCCAGGAGGTAATGTTTTATATAAATCTTCTAACTTTCTATTGGTTACACTGTCTTGCTAGATTTAAGCACCTGCAATCGTGATATGTTAGATATTAGACATATTAGAACTCATGAGATATTAGATATTAAAACCAACTTCTAAAGTCATCTAGTTTTACAATGATATCTTACTCTTAATCAGTTCTAATAGTGTCGTGTTTTAACCCCTTTACCCACTGCTCTTTGGTCTTTTACAGTTGGTTGGGTTTCTTACTGTATGTGTTACAAAAATGAGTTAGAATCTGCTGACATGTTTCTCTATTTTTCTTCAGGGTTAAGGCATTGATCCCTCCCAGACCTCTGCTACCAGTGGGCCCTAGCAGAGCAGAAAGAGTAAAAAACATACACTGTTTTATTTTTACAGTACATTCACAGATACACTCACAAGAAGTTGAAAGATGCTTACTTCTTCACCCTTCTCATGGCTGTGTGCTCCTGCAGGCAGTGCTGGGCTTCCACAGGCAGGTAGGCAATGTGGTGAGCCATGTTTCGGACCAGTATAACGAATTGTTCGGAGCAACCCAACCATCGGATGCCTGTAGCCGGGAGAAAATGATGGTTCAGCTGATGGGATCACTCAATGTCTCTGGCAGATATTTCGCCTTCAAGGAACAGATGAAGGTCAGAAAAACTGCACTCAATGCTGGAATGATAAAACTTTAAGGAACTTTAGAGAGAAGCTTCATCACCTCAGGATTTATGTCCTGGGGGTTTTGGCTGTTCTGTCTCTTTAACACCACAAAACAGTGTGTACTTGTTTCTGTTTTTTAGCCTGCAGTGGTGCGGATTGTACGTGACAGGATGCAGCGGACAGAGGCGTTCACTGACCCTCAGGAGCTCAGAGCCTTTGTCAGCAAGCTCTATGTCTACCTGGTGGATGAGATGAAAAATGCTCTAAACAAGGTTTAAAGATTTCATGCACACTCACACTCATACTCAAACACACATATTTATATACTGCACAATCCTTATCCTTATCCTTGCCTCCACACCAGCTTTATTCAGACGACGTTGATGATGACTCCCAGGATGAGATCCAGTTGAGTTCTTCGCAGCTAAGACATTTTGCCAGAGAGGCTCAGCTTACTGGGGATTTTCAGCATGCTGCTCACTACTTCCAAGAGGTGCAATGACATGCTTGCCTTTTCTAATACTTCTTCTCTTCACTCAGTATAAATGAGGAACATTTTGCTGAAAATGTCACATTTTTTTGTCCAGACTACGTATTCTAATCCATCCATAGTCATGTTTAGGAGTAATTAATAACAAACTCTGTGCTAGCTGGGAAAAATATGAAAGTGGCCTTTGAACGTTTTTTGTTTCCTTGTAGTTAGTGGTGAGGCACCCATATGAAGCGTCATACAAGTTTGATTGGGGAAGGCTCTTCATGCAGAAAGGAGACTACATGAAAGCTAAAGAGTGTTTCTATGAGGCCGTCTCTGTTCAGCAGGCACACCAACCCAGGTAAGAAATGATCTATTTACACTAAAAAAATTAAATATCAACAGAATTTCAAACTTGAATTTAAAAATATCATAATATTTGTTATCAAGAGAGGAAATAAGAGTCTTGCTTTCAAGAACCACGTGAGCACAACACTGAATACCTGAGTGTTAAAACTTCATCATAATTATTCATCCATCCAGAATGAAATAATCGCCAAATGAAACAGATCCCCACTGAGTTGCAGTTTCCTTTTTTTGTTCTGAATCACTGCTAAGGGGCATGGCAACGACATTAATCGATAAACACTCAAGACTCTGTTTCAAACTTTACAATGCATTTGTATCACAACAAATTCTGAACAAAAAGGTAGAAAATAACAAAGGCAAAATCTTGGAACTAGTAGGTCAAGATTATGTCTGTATCCTCTTGTAATTCCAGCCTGATGATGTGTGGGGTTCTGGCAGCAATGTTTGAGAAATTTGACGAGGCTAAGACTTTCCTGGAGCGAGCCACCAGCATAGACCCGCCTAGTGTGGTGGCCTGGACCCTGCTGGGTGAGATGAAAGTGTCTATTCCTACCTACTGTGGTTTAACCAGTGAACCTGCTCAAAACACAGAAAACATACAAGAAGGATGGTGCTGCCATACAGCCAGGGCTTAGTACAATCACAGCTACAAATATAATATATTATATTTGTCTTTATTCAAATACAAATATAATATATTATATTTGTCTTTATTCAAATACAATAATGTGTCCCAGTGTTTCACAACCAAAATCATTTTGGTATTCAATCTTTGAAAATAGAGTATGTGTTAGTAGAGTATCAGTACAGGTTTAGTCTCAAACAGTGGCCTAACAGTTAGTGCGCGTGTGCCCCATGTACAGAGGCTACAGTCCTCGAGAGCGGAGAGCCCGGGATCAAAAGTGACCTGTGGCTCCTTTCCCGCATGTCATACCCCACTCTCTCTCTCTCCCCGGTTACTGACTCTATCCACTGTGCTATCTCTAAAATAAAGGTATAAAAAGGCCCAAAAAAATCAAAAAACAAAAAAACAGTCAAGAGATTTTTTAAAGCCAAAAAGGGAAAAAAATGATGATAAACACACAAAAATGGTAAATCTCTCGAGTATCAAAAATCAAAGCAGATGTCAATATTTAGCCACTTTGGTTGAATAACATCATATTAGTCCTAAATCAATCAAAGTCGAAACTTTACAAATGCAGGAGAGTTGCATGTTGGGAATTGTAGATGTTCATTTTACATTCATGAGTCTGCTGTCCAGGTTTGATCCATGAGAGCCAGAACGAATCCATCCTGGCTGAGTGGGCTTTTCTGGAGGCCAGAAGGCTGCTGAGGGTGAATGAAGCAAAGAAACAAACACAGAGGGAGGGGGAGAACAAAGACAAAGAGGGTCAAAAAGAGAAACAAAAGGACAAGCCAGAGGAAGCAAAGATGGAAAAATCTCCTGATGCTGAGCAAGGTGAGATGCAGAGGGGGGTCAAAAGGAGAGTGCTCTCTTTGGTTCTGACCTTTTTTCTAACAAACATATCTGCATTGTCACCCATTTCAAATTATCCATTACAAATTGTTTACATACAGTTACATTATCTGTGCAATATACAAAAGTGAATTTTTGTTGAAAATGGCATGTCCTCATATGTCAGTGGGTTGTAGTTTTGGTTTATTTCTGTTCTAATGCACTTAATTATTTTTATTCAGGAAGGAAAGCGTATAATGTTGATTAAACAGAATGTATTAATAATCTATACATGGTGTAGATGGTCTTTGTTGGAAAAAATAACCAAAGAAGGGACTCAGCTTGTCACTTCTTTGTGTTGTCAGCTTGTTGAAACTCTTACTGCATGAAAGACTCTGGCAATTTGGGTTTCTTTGAGCGGCCATTGCTCTCTGACAATATTATGGTCATTTTCTCATAGACCCAGAGTGTGGAAACCAGGCCTCAATTGGGCCAGGACAACCTTCAGCACAGGGTGTCATACCCAGCATACCTCGAGCTAAACCCTCCTCCACCATTTACACAGAGACAGTTCAGTTCTTGCTGCACAACTTTGCCCTTCAGGTAAAAACACACACACACATATACAGTATATAGTGGCTGACCTCACCAGCTGGACACACATTGTGTAAAATATGAATGAAACAACCAACAATGTAGAGCAGGGGTCACCAACACAGTGCCCGCGGGCACCAGGTCGCCCGCAAGGACCATATGAGGCGCCCGCAGGCCTGTCCTAAAAAATTTAATTGGGAAAATGTTGTTCCATTCAAAAGAGTATTCATGAAATGTAAAAGGTTATTTTGTAAAAATGATCAGTGTCTTCACATAGATGAGTATCATTAATCATTAATAATAATGTATAACTAAAGGCAAACAGAGCAAATTTGTTATTTCAGAAGAGTGTATCAAACTGGGTGCCCTTCATATGACTCAGTACCCATGAAGTAGCCCTCAGGTTCAAAAAGGTTGGTGACCCCTGATGTAGAGTATTCCTGTAGTTTTATTTTGTGATTCTTACTTTATGCAGCTGTAGGTGCAACAGGGTTTTATGTCAGCTATTAGTGCTCCAGCATGTAGACAATGTTAGTTGTGGAAGAGTTATGTATATGGGAACCACTTTTCTGACAGTAGAATGCACAAAAAGACAACAATTATTGGTTTGATTTCCGAGCGAAGCAACAGCGAGATGTTTTATTGCGCATCTATGTTTTATTTGTATGAGTATTATTTTTAAATTGTGGCAACCTTGAATGCCTTAAATTAATTTAAAATTGTCAGCAGTACCGTTTCAGAAAAGACCAAACAGAAAAATAAGACCCTGTGTTATCATCTGTCACTGTTTTCATTTCGTCAGATGGTGGAGCGTGCTCTGTCTCAGGAGCTGCTGTGTTTAGATGGAGGTCACAGTTTCTCCTATCTTCTTCATCTGGCCCAGTGGCAGCTGCTGAGAGCTGACTACTGCAGTGCCATAGCCAGCCTGAGGGAGGCACTGTTTTACAGAGAACAGGTACTCATACTCTGACTAATGGCTGCCCCCACTAAATAATGTCTGGGTGGGAGATGTATCATGCATGGTTCACTGCTTCTGTACTGCTCTGTTGATGGGCCCTGACCTGAAAAGTGTCTTCCACTCTGTGAATAGGAAGCAGATGCCTGGGCTCTGAATGGTCACTGTCACTACCTGCGTGGGGCATTTACTAATGCCCAGGAGAGCTACGAGCGGAGCCTGAACTCCCTGCAACAGCCGTCAGACTCTCATATTGTCCTACTCCGTCTGGGATCCATCTGCCTCCAGCAGGGGAAGGTCAGCTATAGAGAGTAACCTAACTGCTGTCTCCTTGGTCAGACAGTTTAGTCATGTGTATTGTGTCTGTGGATGAGTCAGAGATTTCACCTGATGTGTTTCCAGGAAAGACAACAAGTTTAATCAGTCAGGGCTTTTTTCCCACCCCGAGGTGGGGCTCAAGTGCATCTTCGGAAACTCTGAAATACTATGATAAAGCAATGATGTCACAGAGGGATTTTTTTCTAAAACAGCCGAAATTCCCGTAAGGATCAATGGGTTTTATTAGTGCTTTGTTTTCAGTGATTGTGTATCACTGTTTGAGTGTGTCATAAAAAAGGCATTGTGCTCAAGAAACCATACAGATATCACATTTTTTGAAAATCAATTTAAGTTGAAGTGTATTGTTATAATTGTCAAACAACTTATATGAATCAACAATTTACTAAATCTCTGTTGTTGTTGTTTTTTAGTTGGAGCAAGCCAAAGTTGTCTTCCTGCAGGCTTGTGAGCAGTCTCCATCCTGCCTGACCTGGCTGGGCCTGGGTACAGCCTGTTACCGGGTAAAAGCACGCTGGAAATAATTTGAATTTCATTTAGGGTTTCAAAGGCTCTGAAGCAGTTTCATGCCCATGTTGTATGTTGTGATAATATAGTTTTAGAAGCTGTTAACAACACGACTATTTGCCTAAGTTTTGAGTCTGTGTTGTTTTTATTTCTTTTCTCGTCTTTACTCTTGGATATAATATATAGGCAACCAACAAGTCTCGTGTAAGCTAGTCATGGAGGTGGTGGTACGATTTTTTTTTTAAATAACATAAAAGAAAAACATATTTTAGAAGAAGAAGTCAGCCTTGGTTTTATCTGCAGACGTATTTTATGTGTGGCTTTCTGTCTGTGTAGCTGGAGGAGCTGCTCGTCGCTGAGGACGCTCTGACTGAGGCAAACCGCTTGAACAACCAGAACTCAGAGGTTTGGGCTTACCTGTCTCTGATCTGCCTGAAGGTGAGTGATAATGATGTTCTAAACTAAAGAAGGTCACATATTATGATAAATATACTTTACCATGTTTCTGAAACACTCACATTTGTCCCTAGTCTGTCTACAAACCTCCCAATTATGAGAAAAGTCCTCTACGTCTTTTGCCTGCTCCGCTTGTTAGAAAATGTGTGCTCAAACAGGCTGTTTGGAGATTTTCCCTTTATGACATCACAAATGGAAGTAACCCCTCCCCTAGGTGGGTGACACTCCCACAGATAGGTGTTTGGTCTGCCCTCTGAGTCTGCCTTTCCACTGTAAACAATCGAGCAAGGGTGCAAGAAAGCCCAAGCCACCGAAGCCCTTCCAGAGGGCGTGGTCAGACACAGCTCATTTACATTTATAGCTACAGACCCAGAAACAGCCTGTTCTGAGCAGGGCTGAAATAGAGGCGTTTATATGCATGATACAATAGAGGATCAGAGTGGATTTTAAGAAACTTCACAGAGATGTTTTTGGGAGCTCTGAGACTTATTGAAACCTTTGGAAAAGAAGGATGATATGTGACCTTTAATATCAATGTCCAATGTAGGACATAGCTTTGTGACTTTACTCCCATCTTGAATGCAGCTGCTGGATTTGGAAAAAGTGAAAGCAGGCATCATTTTGTATTGAACCTTTTGTTTCAGGCTGGAAAACAAGAGGAGGCAGAGCAGTGTTGCAAATATGCTGCAAGGGTGAGTTAGTCTGGGTTATTTATCTATAATGGTGATTTTAGAATAGGGATAGTATTAAATCTACGAGCTATGAATTTATTGCTGAATATTGATAAGGCTCTGAAATCAATTATTTTTCATATTAAAAATGAACATAGAAAAATACAAAGCTTTTCCCTTGATTAAGTTAAAAATGATTTTTTCTTTTTGCACATTTGGTTTAGTTTTATTGTCATACAAGTTAATCTAGGCCCCTTTATTTATAACTGATTTTGTCACAATGAATTCATTGAACTTAATAGTCTGTGTAATGTGAGACCTGTTTGAAAGTTGCTTTTTATTTCACACAAAGAAACTGCCATCATAAAACAACCTTTTCTCTTCTTTCACATAAAGTTCAACCTGCAGAACGAGTCGCTCCTGAAGGAGTTCAGTGACCTGAAGGATCAGCTCCGCTTCAGTCATCTGGAGTCATGCTTTTCAGCAAGCTCTGAAGCTGGGGTTTAAATCATAAAACAACTATGTTTCCTACATACAAACAAGAACTGTCTTAAGGACCAATGTTTAAGGACTTTTTATGGTCATCGATGTTTGGATAAATATGTACAATTTTTGTGACAATGAAACACCGCTCAGAGAAGTAGCTGGTCAAGCCATAACAAGGTGAATCCTCTTTCAATATCAACATTACAAACAAACTCAAAGCAACACTTCAAATATATATAAAACAACAGAAACATATTCCTTTATTAAAAAATGTACAGTGTTAACAAAAGTAAAGAAAAAGGGCATATGGTGAGTAGAATCAACTGAATATCTGTCTCACTTTTCATTTCGTTTTCACCCTGTGAACACTCTGGCCTTGTTGTCGAAAAACACCTCACCAGTTTTGGCACAATTCACCCTGCATTGGAAGGGAGGCTAATTTAAAAAGGTTTTAATTCTAATGTAAATACTATTCTGATCGGAAATTCATTTCAAATAATTTTGATACACTTAATTGTCCCCTTGAGGAAATTAGTTGTGAATGTTCTATACCTTTAGCATACACTTCTGAGTTTTAACATATGGGTTTTACATGTGTCATCATTACACTTGTTCCACTATGTGCTCTGTTGCAGCGAGATCACTGTCTTGCCCGAACAAAGAACTCTCGTAGCCACGGCGAGTCCTCATAAAGTCGAGGGTCACCCAAATACTCTGTGGTCCGTTTGTAAAAGTAGTAATACAACACAGAACCTGCGAAGGAGAAAAATAAAGAAAATAGAATTCAAAGTCAAAGGTGTTTTGAGGGAGGCTGACACTGGTACCAAAAGGTTGATTTTAAATGATAATACTCTTATTATTTTAACAATCAATTTTAGACTAATGCTGAATAAAATGTGGACAAAAACAGCCATTAAAAATCTTTACTTCATATTTGAATGAAGTGACCATGATACTGTTTTTTCTGTCTAGCTGTTTTACTAAAAGTCACACATCACAGGACTGTAAACCCATGTCTTGATTGGCTTAGTTGGAGAAGTTTACTTGCTAAATGAATGTGAACTATTGTCAAAACAATCAGCTTGCTAAACTTTGGAAGTGGAAGAATGAATGTGACTCATTTCAGTGATGATGTATTCATTCATTCATATTCATTTTTGATCCATTTGCTCATTTCAGTGTGTGATTCCAACACAATAACACACAACATGAAACATGTTCTCATAATGTATACACTGTCCATGAACAAACATGAGGTAGCTAACATATGGTAGTTGAGAGCACATATTTTTAAAACCTGAGGGATGGAAATTTACATTGAAATGCTCAGAAATGTAAACGTTGACATTGGGACACTAAAATGTTTGAATGGCCTTTTTGCCATTTGTAAGCCAGTGCTTCTAAGTTTACTAAGGGGCATATTTTGGAGTTGTACATTCACATTAGCATTGCAAACACACACAGAGAAATGGAAAACACCTGGCCGAATGTAATAGGTATTTGTAGGATCATAAAAGAACTCAGCCCAGCACAGTTTACTGTGTCTTTAAAGAGGGTTCATAACCAAAGAGATTTGATGTTGCTACACTGAACTACACACTGAGTAACCGTCTGAGTGTGTCCTAAGTGGCAGACAAAACAAAGTGTCAGATGAAACATGGCTGCCGTACTTCCTCATATTTAATAACAGAGAAGAACAACACAAATCCCTTTATCCACTTATAAGCTTATACTTGTATGAAATCACACCCACACGGCGATGTGGGATGTAGAAAGAGAGGTGGGCCTTAAGGAGGGACTCACAAAAATCTATCCTTTCATCCAACCATTTTCTTCCGCTTATCAGAGGTTGGGTTGCGGTGGTAGCAAGCGCAGTAAGTCAACCAAGACTTCCCTCTCCCCTGCAACTTTTTCCAGCAGAACATGCTCAGCTGTTTTCTGACCTGTGTTAATTCAGCATGTCTCAAATCCAGATGTAAACCAAGTAAATCAGAATACACCGTCATAGAGTCTCACTGTGCTTCATCCTCAGAGAAAATTAGATTTGACATTCTATATAACGCTCTAGTGACAGCACTAAATTATTAGGCTTCTGTGTTTTGACATGAAGAAAACATCTCTTTGGTTTGCAATAAGAAAAAAAAGGTATAAATAATCTTACCGACTCTTTGGACTATAAACAGCACCTGAAGGCCATCCGTCCAAATAAATCTGTTGGTATTTAGCCAACGCAGATTCTGGGGAAAAAAATGTACAGGAAAGAATAATGATCATTCCAACTTTATAGCTCTTAGTTACATAGAATAAAATTAACAGAAGCCGAATAACTCTTGTTCCAATTACACTCCCTAAAATGAGACTGATGGAAAAACTGGACAAGATTGGCTGTGTGAGGGTTTAAATGTTCTATTTTAATGTATAAATCACATTTAACCTTTATGTGAAATCTAAAGTATTTCCTACCCTCATGAAGTCATATTTTCATCAATATCAATTAATCAATTATGTAAATATATAAGTGCAAGATGCAACATACAAAGTAAATAAGGACTAAGATTTAAATACATCTCAGCCTATTTGTGCGCACACAGCACGTACCATAAGCCAGGAATGGAGTATGATACTGAAGGTCAAATAGAGAGCAGAGAGAATTAGCAGAGCTCTAAACCGCTCCAACAATATGGCCACCAGGCCGATCTGGAAGACGAAGGTGTTAAACAGCATCAACAGAATGATGATCACGTTGAACAGGATGGAAATGTCCTGCATACTGTTGAAGAAAAGCAGACAGAAAAGGAGAAAAGAAAGTGTTACCAGCAGAAACAAGGGGGGGGGGGGAATAACAGAGAAGACTACAAGCTCTTTGTTCAGAGCTCTTTCATTTCACTTCAGCATTTAGGATGGCTAAGAATCAACAACTGAAGCAGGCTATTTTAAGCTCAGAGTTTTTCCTGTGGGGCAAAAGATAATACTTTGCTGCAGAAATAGCGAGGAGCTCTTTCTTACATGAAGAGTACCAGTTGCACAGCCGGTTCAGTCCTCAGCAGCTCGCTGAAGGAGTTGACAAACAGGTCGAAGGAGAGCAGGCTGAGCTGAATCAGTAACACCAGAGAGTAGTTGCTGGTTTGGAGCGTCTCCGGCCCGAAGGCCGGGCGTCCAGCTGGACTGTGGTTCCACGATGGATCCAAGGCTGCACTGCTCTCGCACAAACACTACATAGAAACATCAATCCTCATATAACAAGTCTGTTATGGGGCTCTCAGTGTGGCTTTCCTGCCTTGCTAGCCGGAATGAAGGTGAAGTGGGATTCTTGCCAAATTAGTGCTCCATATTTTGTTTAATTAGTCCACTTTGCTTTGGAAAAATAAGAATGCAGGTCTTGGATGAGCTGCCTGGAAATCACAGATGCAAACATGTCACAACTGCTGATTGTTCAAGCTCCAAAGTCATCAGATGTGGCAGAGCAGGACAGTCTATTATTTGTTGAAAGCCTCTAGAATTGGCAGGCTGTGATAGAAAAGGTTTTCTTGAACCATCATGTCAAAGCTGGTGAGCCATCAGGGCCAAATAAATCCACAAAAGGCTCTGTCAAGGGAGAGAGGAAAGAATCATTAGTTTTCTGCTAGTCATGGCACTCTCACTATGGTGCAGATTTACATGCACTCAATGCAGAACTCGATATGACAGCAAAAAGTATATCTTCCAAATGTAACCAGTCAGATTACACATTTTACAACACTAAAACTGTAAAGTTAAATTGATTTAACTGTAAAACAATGACACTTTTCCCCGCAGGCATACTCCCCATTCAATATCACTAAACCCTCAAACCTTTTATTATTACTACCACAAACAAGCTGCTTTTAAAATTGCTGGCAAAAAATGTCTGTGTGCCCAATCACTTCACATGTTGAACCACACAGTACACGTTTTTAAAGAGGGGGACAACATTGTTCAAGCATTGACTGAAGTATCACAAACCAACAACAGTTCTGGATGTAAGCAGAGACTGCCATGTTGATGACTGCATACATTTCATACTGTGACAAAATAAGAAGAATATTTAAACTGCAAAAGGGTAAACTGTAAACTCCAGATTATTTGCACTGGTCCAGTTGAACTTGTCTGGTCAGTAGAATCTATCCATGCAAAGAATGTGGGCTCTACTTGTTCATGTTTTCAATAATCTATCTGAGAGATCTGTCTCTCCATGTTATTAAAAGTTTTTGTTGGGAGAATTTGATTAACCTGCAGACTCTGTCCTGACCCTTTAAAGAGAGGACATTGAGATGATCAAATGTTTTTTTGTTTTTACCTCAGTAGTACAGACATGGTTCTAAGCCTGACCTATATCTCAAAACAGCAGAAATATTATGCACGTGACAATCAGAACAGATATGTTTTTTTAATCCATTGAGTAATCAAAACCTTTGAGGCAACTTTATTTGTGTTTCCATGACTGCAGTTTCAGTGCTAACCTCTGTCTTGCCAACTTTAAAGCCAAGATGTACTCTTGTCCAGCCTCTTTCTTGAGCAATCCAGCCTTTTCTCTTCTAAACGTCCATTTTTGGTCTCTGCCTCTGCCGTGATGTCCACACTGTGAATACTGTTTTATAACTAGAAGGGAATGTGTTTACATGCAGGGCTTTCTGCAAGAAAGCTTTGCCTAAAGTTTCACATATGTATGTACGTCTCACTGATCAAACCTGCTAAACCCAGGTTACATAGTGCACGAACACAAAGATCCTGAGCTATTCCTTAAAGCTACTTCAACACAGTTACAGTAGAGCAGACGATTCCTTCATGGTTTTGTTGCAGGTAGAGAAAACAGACCCCCTTTTTACTACTGCAGGTGTAAGTGTAAGCTAAGTAGGTACTGCTTGGCTCCTTTGGCATGAGCCAGGATCCATCAGGCTGCTTCACACCCACACCAGGTGGATCCTCTTATGACCCCCGTATTTATAGCTTTGCACGACTGTGGCAGGTGTGAGGAAGATTAAGCACTTCTAAACTGTGTAGTGTCAACCAAAGGACTACTTATTCCTGAACGCTGTCTAACTACAATTCTGGGTTAGTAGCTTTGTTGGCTCTTGGTAATAAAACTGTATAACAATTGTATGCTACCCAATAGAGAAAAAATACTGTAGTTATAAAGGTGAAGCATCTTTCCTTTGCATCTGAGAGTAAATTCATACATTCCAATTCTGGTAATATAGAATAAAATCAGAGACGGGCTGCAGCTAATGACCATTTTCAATGTCAGTTCCTTTTTTGATTATTTCCTCCATTAACAATTTATTGTTTAGTCTGTGATAACAAATAACTGTGAACATTTTCCTTAGAGTACAAAGAGATGTTTCCAAATGTATTCCTTAGTCCAACCAACAGTCCCAAACCAACGACTCTTCATTAAGTATGAAAATATCAAAGAAAAGCAGCAATTTCTTACATTTAAGTAGCTAGAACCAGACAATCTTTGACATTTTTGCTCGAAAACAGCTGAAACTGTAATGAAGTAGTTAAATATTACTTTAACTATGACTGCTCTGATTTTTTTTTCCTCTGAAGCTCTTAAATATATATATCTTTGTCAGGCATTATAGTTTTCCTTTTGAGAGGAATAAGATGGTGTAATTAAAAGACCTTTGTTAGGGTTGTGTGCACCTAGCTTCAAGTTCTTAGAACTGCACCTTTTAATCTAATTAGGAACGTCTGTAGCAGCTTGTTGCTTTAGGACATAAACCACATATCCTTGCTTTTACTACTGAACATAAACAAGAGCCTATCTGCAGCAAAACACAAAAAAGTATTTACCTGTAAAAGAAGATCCGTATTAGAGGCTGGAGTTTTGTAGATCTGTCCATAAGAGGCATGAGAACAACAACCACAGATTGACAGCTTGTGTCTGTCCTACTGACAAGGGTTTAAACCCCCCCACTTCCCTAATAGACAGGCACAAGCTTTTTGTCATGACATGTTTTTGTGGTTGGTTTGTTTACATCCACATTAATGACAAACTGCATGGATTGCATCCTTTTATTCTCACGGATAATGTGATAATCTGAATGTGTGACTTCCTCGTGTGACTGGCTTTTTATGTATTTTTTTCAATGGATACATTTGTTTATTTTTGACAGTGACGTCAGGGACATTTACTTTTAATTATTTGATATCTCACCTCTGTGGTACTAATATCTTTAAGTTATTTATTCTATAATGTTCTACACACACTCCTTTTACCTGAAAATGATATGGAGCTTTTTTCTTGATTCCATGTTTGAAATCACAACATCACTTAAAATACATTTCTGTGGGTCATTTGTTCAATTACGTATACTTTTTGTTGTTCTTTTACTTTTTTTTATTTAGGACTGACATTTATTACAAAGGTCAACAGGTGAAGGCTTTAGCCATGAGAACTTTTTAAGAGGTTATACAGGAGGCTGTTTGAGCTTCTACTAGTTTTCTTCCCCAGTCACATTTCATTCAAGATTACGGTAACTCGTCTAAGAAGGACGCCTGGAGTGGAGCCAGAGGAAAACCACTGCCATCTGGTGGTAAACTTGTTTTACTACAGAAACACACGAAACAGCTCTGCAATATTCCAGGTCAATTTTTTTTCTTACATTACATTAATAGGGCTACTTAAGTACTGACTTTTTAGGTTTGAAAGGCGGTACGTAAAATGGGCAACTTGTCTGCATGTACCACATGAAGACCAGCAGTGTGATGAATAAATACTGCTAAAGTCAAGGTGTTTAGTTAAATTCCATCACTGCAGGATAAATAACAATTTTAAAACTATACACAATATTGATTTTATCATTAGGTGAATGTTACATTCTTAGATAAACAATGTGGTATTTATTTCCTATTTTAAAAGTCTAGAGTTCCCTCTTTATAACGTGTCATGCTGAGGAACTCTCTGCCTAGACCCTGGAAATATGACAGAAACGTCACAGTGATTTAATGTCCTCTAGCTGAACTATTAGTTCTGCATTAATTTGTCAAAGTACACTTCTGACCAGTCATCTGTGAAACAGAGATTACAGTGGACCATAATCATTCTCCTTTACTGCCTATATAAAAGTTATTATGAGCTTTTTGTTGAGTCTTCTGTTTTACTATAACTTCCCTTGTGGAAAAACTGAGCTGCTGTAATTTCTCCATATTTCTAACTTCTATTGATTATATTCTTTATAAGACCAACTGTTACGCCAGAAAGTCCCCGTGGGTATTAACAAAGTATTTCTGATTCTGATTCTTAAACAGAACAAAAAAGCCATTTCAAGCAGCAACCATAAAAAGGGATGGTTACATCCATTCATTCATCATCCATCTCTTTTTCACCAATCTGGAACTGTGAGGAAACAATGATGACACAGTGCAAAGTCACTGAAGTTAAAGTGCTGCATTCAAATTTAGATTTTGTGTTATATAAATGAACAACTAGACTTAAAATGAGCTGGATTTTAATTTGATGCTCTCATTTTATCTCTTTAATTCTCAATGTAACTGAACTGCAATGTTAACTTGTGAATTGACATTGTTATCTTATTCTTCATACAGGCCTACTGTATATCATTGCATTATGATTTATAAGTACATTATATTTTGTTTTAATGATTTGAATCTGCATCTTTGCTGTCAAAGAAATGAAGTGGGGAGAAAGCAAGGCCTGTTTCCTGATGTAGCCCCATGGAAGAAATATCCCACAAAGAAGCAAAACAGTCCAATACTGAAATATAAGTAAATCAAAAATTCATTGAAGCAGGCGTACAGTTGAAAAACACGCTTACTTTGACATATTCATCCCCTTTCTCCCTCTGTATCTGCTTGCATCACATACCGCTAAGCATTGCCCCGGGACAGTAAAACAAAAAAAGCCAGGAAGCATGTAAGGTGGCCCGGGGTGGAGTCAGCCTCAGCCGCAGCAGCTCCAGACTCTCTACGTGAGCTCATTTTGATTTCTGTAGCCTCCAGCTTCACTCTGCTGTCGGAGAGGCCTATATCCGAGGAAAGTGGAATGAAAAGAAACATAAATTAGGACTATTTTCAACACAATTCACCTCGCTTAAATCGACAGAAGATCAAAGAAACGTCAGGTAAGTGAAAGTAGGAAGTACACTCCGAGTAAACCGTGTTAGCTCGTACTGGGGGGTCGTGTTACCCAGACTATAGGTAGCATTGTCGTCTTTCGCAATACAGCTGAACACTTAATAGCTTTCTGTTTGAGCGGAGAATACCACTAAAGTTTTAAAAAGGTTATTGTTGTTTTAAAAAGTCTGCTGTTTGGTTGAAATAGTTGTTTTTTATCCTGTTGTATCAGCGGAAGCACACAGAGGACGGGTCGTAGACATTAGGCTATAACTTCAGCGTTAGCTTGAACCAGCGAAGAGATGCGCCATAACATAACATTTAAAACACACAAAAAAAGACAGGAAAATCATGTTGGGTACATTTGAGAGAATAAGTAATGTGGTTAATGGTCATTTTAACTACTCTTTTCTCAAACTGCATAGGCTACATCCAAGTGTTTTGTTTTAATCTTAGCCGTTGCTAGGACAACGATGTGATTTGGAATGTATTTGATAGCTAATTTTGGATTATAGTCTGTAGCCATGACAACCTTACTACTAATAATTTATCACGTTTATATTACATACCGACTAGTCAGTCAACAAGGTTTCATTACCATGTGTGTTTTTTTCCGGTCATTTCAAGGTGAGGTCTCAGTTACGGTTATTCTGAAGTGACTCACCTGAAACAGAAGTTGGCTGTGCTCATACTGGCAGCATAAACCTGGCATACTCACATTTATACACACAGATAAATTGTTTTACATTGTTAGGACTCACGCAAACATGCTTTCCCCAGCAGAGAGGGAACACTAAAACATTAAATATTTGTATGTGTGACACGTTTAGGCCTTTGAAACTTCATGAGAAGAGGATAATCAGGATGTGGTATACCTTTGTCAATATTAGCTATTAACCTCTTTGGAAACACTTATACAAAACATTGAATCCAGTTGTTGGTAAATACAATTACAAAAGATCAGGCCCACAAAAAGTCCTGGTGCCCAAGCAAGTGTGTGAAATGACCCAGTGCACCTTCATAATGCATTTCTTGTGACTTGCTCACTCCAGACTTCAATGCTACTTTTATTTTTTTTACGCCCAAATCAGATCCAGTTGCAGAAGTCCAGTGTAAATGTGCCTGAACTCAGCAGGCCTCTATTGTCATCATTTTCACACGACAACGAGAGCTAGACTTTATTTACAATCAGGAGTGGACCGATGAGTCTAAGTTAAGGATGTGAGAATGAAATGGGCTTGACATGTGGTGTGATTGTCCGTGTCCAGACCTTCACATGTTCACAAGCTACACAGAGTGTACTCATTTAAACCAAGTGTTACAATTTGTGGTTAGAGTAGGGCTTAACCCTGTTCTTTTCATTACCAATTACTTTTAATGTGTGTGGGTTTTTTTGGGGATGGATCAACTTTTGAATTTGTATATAATATTTGTATTACTTTTCATTGCAGCCATAACTATGCAAGAGAGTATGCTACTTGTAGAGAATAAGAAGAACAGGCGTCCTAGCGATGCAGGTCAGCCAAAAATCATTGCCCTCCTTTAAAGCTCCTGCGTGGAGTTTTTTAACTGGTTTTGAAAAGGATTGAAATGATACTGAGGACTGTTGATAACCTACAAAAGCAAACATCATGGACCAGAATGACTATTTGTATCGTAGCGTAGGTGTGGAGGTGATTAACAGAAACAGTCCTTTATTGTATTTATTTCCAAGGCAATGATTGACTCGATGAGTGATACTTCTGACAGGTAAAAGAAAGCAGGATGAGATTCATTGTTAGAAAAAACAGTAGTTACACTTTCGCACATACAGGACAAAAATGCTTTTCTACGAAAGTCGACACAAACCAAAAGTTTTAGTGACATTTCAATTTTTATTTTTATTTTTTGAAATAGTGGCCTTGTCACTGTTTTTCATAAAAGCCTCTTGGGATTAGTTTTTTACATCTATTTTAGTATTCACCAAAGCTGTTCTTTATTGTCAACACTAATACTGAAAACTTATGGATAAATAATACGTTTTGGTTCAATCTATGCACATTTTCTTCCATACCAGGCCGGACCACTCCCCAACATTTAAATATACCTGTTAGCTAATGCAGGTAATATAAACTCTTCTGGACCTGTTCCAAGTATTTCCCCACTGTAATTCCCCAGATTACACGAGACATTACTAAGTGCTGTTTATAGTGAGTGTGTCAGACAGGCTGTATATCCTGGCTGACAGACAAACAGGCGTGTTTGATGGGCCCTTGAGTAAAGATACCACATGCTAAAATAAACTAAATCTGATATGAATCCTAATTATGCAGCAAAACATCATACCCAATATGTAAAAAGGACATTTCTTTTGAGTGTTTTATTTTTTCTTTCCTTTAGAGGACTTGTAAAATGTACTTTCTTGACTCAGCTGTTTTCAGCTCTAAAAAGTCCCACAGGGAGGTAATGTTGGATTTCAATTAACAGGATCGCGCTAAGAGGGCCAGATGGTGGACAGACAGAAGCCCAGACATACTCTCACTCATTCACTCAGTGCTCACATCTGAGTCGACAGTAGAGTCTGTGGGGGAGGGGGAGCCGTCTGAAGAGTCAAGGGAGGGAGAAGAGAAGAGATGATGAGGCAGTCAGAGGGGGGCGAGTCTGGGCTTGAGTGGTAACTAAGACAAGAAAATTGCGGGGTAAAAAAAACGTGAGACTTTTCTAACAAAGATTTCATGAAGGAAGCAAGTGTTTTTCTGAGATTGGAGCTATAAATCTTGCAAATTTCAAGCTTGAGAGTCGTGTTGTTGTGGTGAATACATTGTCAAATGTTAATACAGTGTCATGCGGTTTGATCACAGACATGGTGGAGATAAGATTCAATGTAATTTTAATCCTGCTTTAAAAACCCCTGTCTCTTTAAATCTGATATATGAACCTAACTCTGTTGAAAAAATTAATTTGCTGCTAACAGAAGTTGCTTTTTGCTGATGGAAGCGTTGGATATTATTGGTACCAAGTTCCAGGGAAGTGGGTGGTTATAATTTCCAGCCTTTGGCAGCTCCTACTCAGTGCTTAGTCATGGATCTCCCTGCATGCACATGTAATAACTCAGCTCACTGATTCTGCCTACACTGCTGATCTGATGCTTACTCCCCCATGTTCTGCATTAGCCCCGTAGCATCTCATTTGCTAAAAGCACCTCACATTAAAAGAAAGGCTTGCTTTCACTTTGAAGCCCAATTCTTCAGCCTCAATGCCAACTACCAGGCTGCGCTGTACCCTCTCAGCCTGTTTGTGCTTCAACAATAAGAGGATCAGATCCTGCATTAATTACCCTTTTACAGTAATAACCATAAATTATGCAACAATATCTCTGCCCTTCTTTGTCGTCAGTAAACTAATTATAATCGGGCTTTTGAACAGTCGATTGAACAATATATAAGAAGTTGTAGAGATCATCAATGGCTCTGAGAAGTTGTAGAAGCCACTTTGTCCCTTTTTAAAAACAATCTCATGAACTGAATGATTTATTGAGGAGATATGCTTATATTTCTGATTTCTGGTTTCTACTTAATCTGCAATTGCTGGGATGTTGACTGCTGAAAATACTCTTTTGGGACATGCAGAAATGAAGGTTTGCATAAAAAAGTGTGAATATGAAACTCTTGTACTGCTTTAATATTATTTAAATTTGGATTAAGAACTGAAAATCAAAACACTATAATTGTTTTAAGAAGACAGCTTTTCTTCTTTACATTTCTGCTTATTCTTTGATTGCTTGGTTTAAAAAATAAAGTTGTATGAAGATACAAACCTGTTTGAACCCTTATAGAAATAAAGAAAGAAAAATATTTCTCTATAGAAAATATCAACAGGTTTCTACACTGAAAAAATAAGACAGCAGTCACCTGAAGAGTTAATTCTGTCACACTTACCTTTACCAACACACCTTTTTATGAGGAAGCTCAAGATTTTAGTGTTTGATCACAGGTTCAGTGTATTAACTGTGTTGAAGCTGCAAAACATGACTCGTAGCGTTTCATACTGACGTTTAATCTGCTGTCTCTTCCAGCATGGGGGCCTATGAGGAGAAAAAAGAAGCATGTGGAACCGTCTGCCTGAAGTACCTCCTGTTTACATTCAACTTTCTCTTTTGGGTAAGTTTCCACTCTGCCGAGTTGAGCCTGCATTAAAGAGTTAATTGCCAACTATTTGTGTTGGTCTAAAGGGCCTCTCTCTCAGTCACCTGCATACTTAAGGCAGGATTTTCCTAAAATGCAGACGTGTCTTAAAACATTTATCTGGGTATTTCACTTTCTAAACACTTGCTTTTGTCTGTTGGTTTGGACCTCATTTTTATTGGTTATAATAACATTTTACTCAGCAAGAGAACTCCTGAGACAGTGGAAGAATAATACCTGTTTATAACTACTGTCTCTGGAATAGTAAAGTCAAGGAGACCTGCAGAATGGTTCCCCATCACTTCCCTGTGGGCATGCATCCCAGTTGGTTTCAGACCTGGTTAGTTTTGCACTCACACAGTTTTCCTGCGACATTTTTGTTGGAATGGTTCAAGTTTGACCTCCAAAATCTGGCAAAACAAATATGTTCTTCTTTTTTGTTCGCAACATGTTTGATTGTCGGACCTCTTGGATTCTCATTAAAATGATTAGTCAAGTTGCCGTCTCTCAGCTATTACTCTTTAGCACCTTATTTTGTCAAGCAACTGAAATGTTGTCCCAAACTCTGAAAACTGATTCCATATAATATTAAACTCAAATTGTCCACCAGCTCAGACATTCACTTCAATTTTGAATGAATTAAACTGATCAATGAAAACAGACTTTTAGGTTAATCAGGGACGTACGATAAATCATTTTGTGTGGAAGTTTTCTCTATGAATGCAGTTTAATGTGTAGATGCTCTGCATGGCATTACAGTGTTTGTGGGAATGTTTTAATGCCAGGGGGATCACTTATCCAACTCCAGAAACTCCCAAGTTGTGTAATAAATTTAACAGTTAGAAAACAAATGTAACCCAATTCCTTTAAAAGAACAGGATATTTTCCATCTTAACGAACCAAAGCCAGCAAATACAGTGTTTTCTTTGACAGCAAAATGACAGGGAGACACATGCACACAGCTTAGGCTTTGCAGACATGAATATGTTGTTATGTACTTGGTTTAAATTTCAAAAATTAGCTGATAAAACTCCTTCTGAACTCCTCAACAAAGCCTCTTTTCGGGCAGAAGATAAATGCCTGCTGCTATTCCAGTTCATAGAATCAAAGCCAAGTTGCATACTTCCACAGAAGGACACAAAAGATGCATTCACTGCTGGATTCTTTTCAAATTTCCAGTGTCAAGAATACGGCATTCCAGGATGAGAGCAGTGGGCACACCAAATAACTGAGCTCATAATTTCACTACGTGGTGAAAAGAAGGAGTCAAACACCACAGCAGCCGCCTCACTGTCAGCAGATGAAGGGTGTGTGTTTCGATCTCGTTCTCTGTGTGAAATCACACTTACAGCTCTGCCCATATGTGATAATCATCTGGCTGCCCAAAAAAAGCTGATGTCTGTCAGATTGGCAGACCAACATTTCTCAGTAATTTTAGTGTCAGATGCTGGAGAAACAAACATGAATATTTAAGGACCCAATCAAGTCTGGTGACTAAATTTGTTTGGGAAACGTATTTATTGTAGCTTCATGCATGGCTGCTATGAAAGTATCTCTGGATAGAATATCAGACATCACATGAGGCTGTTGAGGAGACCAATGGTACCAGGGACAAACACTTTTTTTTTTAATCTGTTCGTCCTGCACTGTAGGCAGAGTATATCTGGGACCAGATGGCAGCAGCTTGTACTCTGTATAAAGTGGGTGAGTGCAGTCGCCAAGGATAGCCTGTGCTTTCTTTGTAGCTCTGGCAAAAAGGACAAGTTCATGAAAACTAGTGCCAGCTAATTTACTGCACATTCTCACTACTTGTTCCAACCTCTTTCTATTTTTCAGATTAAGAGACCCAAACCAGCAGATAAAAGACAAGGTTAACACCGACTCACTAGAACAAGAATTAAACATTTTCATAGAAGCCCAGTCAACATTAAGACCCACCTAGTACACTTTCTGGGGTCATAGTCCTAGTACACATCTTTTGAACATTTTGATGTTCAAACTATTTATAGTATTTTTTACTGTTTAAGTTACACTAATAATGGAGCTCTGCGTTAGTTAAGGCGGAATACGGTAGTCTGCGCGCAAGCTGCCATCAGCTGATCTGAGAACCTCCCCAATGCCAACCAATCATTATCACACTCTGACAACAAGGCGGTCTATTTAAACCATTCTGCCCCTCACTCCTCTTGCATCACATCCACTCTGCTGCTAGACACTGCTGTGAAATTCTCCTTCCACCACCCCGACCTCCATCAGCTTCAGTCAGCGCATTTTACTTCTGTACAAACTATAAGTGCAACAAAATGGTTAAATCTACAACGAGAGTATTCCTGACTGTAATGAAATAGCTGTCTTCGTACGCTCTGCTTTGTGCTGGAAAACTTGACTTTAACATTTTAAATCAACTTGGATGGCCTTCAGATCCCAAATGCAAACAGAATCTGCTGTGTGAACATAAAAAACAATGTAAAGGCCAAGCAGATCACTTTGTGCGAGCAGAGCACAGCAGAGCCATTTACAAAAGCATACTGCAGCAGAATAATTAATGTTATTACAGCACCAATGTTGCACTGCACTAACGCCTCAGAATTAGAATAAAATGGAGTAAAATAAATACACATCTATGGTGTTATGCATGCACACGCTGCTAACAAACTGTGTCACCCAGCAAAAAGAAGACATATACATAATGATTGAGCATCACCTCTTATGCACCTCAGGGTCCTTTGAACTTTCAGTTTCTTCCAGTTCGTACCTCGAACTACCACTGGAGGTCAGCAAATAGTGCATTTCCCCTGTGCAACATTCAATTACACTTGGAAAATATTCATTAATTCCTGTGGTTCATTGAGTTTTAACAGCAAAGCTGCAGCTCAATCCCACATTGAGTGATTATTGCTGAACCCCATTCTGTTACTAATACTGTGGCTGTCTGGGCTGGAATCTCTCAACGGGTAGCATGAGGATATTTGGAAAGTTGTAAGAAGCTTTACTGTATGTAGAAGAAAAGAAAAAGGAATGCAAACAGAACTGTTTAATGTGGTTTCTTTATGATGTGGTGTGTAAAAATGATCGATAGTCTCTCTTGCAGCAGAGTCTAAGTATTAAATTGAAACCAACAACTCAAAGAGACATCTTTTATAGTACTGTGTACTTCTAAAATGCAGCTGGTGACAAAAGGTCGGGGATTTAAATGCTCATCATGAGACACTGAGAATCACTGACTTTTGAAGAGATCTGCTGTCTGCTGGCTTCAGACATGGAGAGCGTGGACATGTGTACAGTGCTGAGTTATCAGGTTGTGGCCTGAACTGAACTCTTGCTTTATACTTTAATGGAAGAAAGAATTCATATCCAGCACCATAACTCACTTCATGACCCCTCCTGTTGCGTACTAAAGCCCTCTTTAAAACAGTAATGCTAAGTAAAGACAGTTGACTGAAGTGTTCTTCTCTGTCTTGTTGTTCTGTGTTTAATCCTGCCGCTCTGTTTCTGGGTGTGAATCTGACTCGGTGTCTAGCTTCTGCAGCCATCATCGTCTTTGTTTTTTTAAATAAATAAAATCTAAATTACACGAGCTGTTGGAATGATGGCTTTTGGATGATGACAGGCTTGTGTTGTATTGCTCCACCAGCTGCGGCTTGACATTGTGATGTCCTACGAGCTAAATGTTCCTCATACTCTGTAAGCTCAGATATGGTAGGAGATGATGGAAACTGACAGTTTTATGGTGGATTGAAGCATTGACTTTTCTGCTGGTTTTTCCTTACTCTTGCTCAATCCTAATAACTTCAAGGTTCCTTTGATACTTCAGTCTTCTTTAGACTTTGAAGCAACAGCATGTCACAATTTTACCCGACAATTAAGCTTCACATTTATTTTGATGGTGCGGTGACATGTAATTAAGAAAATGGTGCTTCTCTTGTTCCCACTCCACGCTCCAAACTCCTTCGCAAGCATTAACAAAACATTACTTGGTTGGGTATGATCTCCAGAGAGAAGGATGGCTCTCCTTCCAGATTTTAAAAAAGCCCTGAAGGCATACTTGTATGGTTCACTATCTTAACTCAATGTTCTTAATACCACACATAAATAGATCATTGCAAGGGCAAAGAGACTGCAGAGGACGTTGATAGAAAAGAAAGAAAGAGAGTGGCAGAAGAGACCTGTAGTATTGCTTAATATGTAAATTATGTAATCTGATTTTTTTTTTGTGTAGCTTGTCCATGTAATCATGGACTGGCTACACTAAGACTGAAGGGGAGCTAAGATGGAATATAGATACAAATATATTCTTCATTTGTCTGTTAGTCTGTAAATAGAAATATGCAACAAGAAAAAATAGTATTTATATATTTAAGTGCCCACAGTGATGCCTCTAAATAACTTATGTTGTCATCAAGAATCTAAAACTGATTGATATTAAATGTATTCTTGTATGAGAGGCTTCAACCAGAGAGAATATGAACTGAAATAAGAGCCATCATCATGTCATGGTATCAAATACACATTTAGGTACAACTGTTAAAATGTGCATGTGTTTGCCTTTAGGTCTTCATGAATCAACAGGAAACACAGCCTGTGACATGTGAAGGAAAACTTTATTGCCCCTAGTGTGATTCGTCTTGCACCGAGAGCATCAAAACACAATTTAAGTGACAAAAGACGTCGAAACCATAGACAGGACAAAAATACATCCTTCATCATCACATATTAATACGTCATTAAATCATCACATGAGGGATTTCAATAGCAAGTTCAAGTGCAGAGTGCCGAGTTCATCCTGTATGATCAGAGTTTATTAAGCAGCTGAATGCTACGTGGTACAAAGGATGTAATTCCCCTTTTAGTCCTCATCCTGAGTATTCTGTACCTGCACCCTGAAGTCTTTCTTGCCCTTGCAACCTTTTTATACAACATTACAGGATATGTAAATAACTGCAATGTCACTGACAGTAAGTCTTAGTTCTGACTGACAGTCTGAATCCAGGGTTTAAGATGATCAAAATAGTTGCTGACTAATGTTCCTCTTTTCCCAAATCATCTGACTAATGGCTGCGGCTGAAGCTAAGATTTTACTTTTTAGTATCAAACCTGTCTAAGTAGCATCGACAGCCTTGGATTACTGACCCGCGCAGCTCAGTCGGCTCATTCACGATTATCTTGCAGCATAATCTGATTCAAGATTAGATTATTTTGTGAGGCCGTGGTTGGTCTTTTTTTTTGTCAGTACACTTTCCACCTTAGTGGCGATTATTCAGGGTGTCTCCTTCATCGCTTTGAAGGAGACTTGGTTGATGAATAATTGAAAGTTTTCGGCACTCTCAGTTTTTGTCTCTTCATAGTTGTACGTGTGCTGTCGGTCACTGGCGTAGATCTGATTCTATCATGTGCTCCTCTTTTTCCCAGTTGGCAGGGGGCGGCGTGATGGCGGTGGGTGTTTGGACCTTGGTTGAGAAGAGCGACTACATCAGCCTTCTCTCCTCCAAGACCTACGCTGCCTCCGCCTACATACTGGTCCTGGCCGGAGCCATCGTCATGGTAACAGGCGTGCTGGGCTGCTGTGCCACCTTCAAGGAGCGAAGGAGGCTACTGCAAGTGGTAAGAGATCACGTCGAGGTTGAGAGATAATACAAGATTTACATTTTTGAAACTATTACAGTATATTAAAACTGAAATCACTCGTACTGTCATTCAGAGTACGAAAGAAAACACTGTATTTTATTTGTTATTTTTTTAAAGAAACTTGACACAACCGACAACATGTTACCTTTTTTTTCCTGCCACCCCCCCACTCTCATTGGAGGAAAAGTCTTTATTTTCTGAGTTAGTTTCTTAGTTCTTGTTTTCCAATTTCCTCTTAAAAATGTTATCTGGTGTGTATGTTAGTTAAAACTTTTCATAACATGAAGGGATTCAAACTTTGAAGTCAAATAAATTACAGGTGTCTTTCTTACAAATCCACATTCATTGTAGAGGTATACGCCAGACTCACAGGGATAATGTGGTAGCACTCATCCAAACTGAGATCCCACCGAGGCCAAATTATCAGCCTGGATCTCATTCAGTTCAGACAAAACAAAAGTTCATGAAGCAGGACGTCGTTAGCGCATGTTTGTTTTGGCACACACTGTACCTGGCACAGAGTTATTCCAACAAACACCTGCATGGCACTCAAACCAACTTATAAATCAAACACAGTCAGCGCTTTACTGATCATGCACTGCTCAGAACCTCATCCACACATCACCCAAGGATAGATGTATGCATGATCATTACTTTGGGTGTCAAATGTTTGTTTCATATAAACTGAGCAGGAACATTGATCATTTTTGGCATGATTTACTTTTCAACAATAATGGAGTCCATAGAAACTTGGCACACGTAGAAAATATAGTTTGGGGATGTTTGGAGACAGTTACATGATCGCTCTCTAGTTATATGTAGTATTTGGACTGCACTCATATCCCACCTTTCCAGTCTTCCAAAAAATCCAAGCTCATTACTTCATACGCCAGTCAACCCATTGAAGAGTAGCTACGTGCTCGCCAGGATCTTTCCGATACTCATACGCACACAGACGCCCATTTTTGGGAGGAATTTTGAGTTCAGAATTGAGAAGCTTTGAATCTCCAGGCAGATACAAACAAACTCAGTTGTGTGTGCTTACAGTGGATTCCAAGAGCTGCCCGAGCTTCGTTTTGCTTAAAAACATAGTAGAAAAATCTATAGAACTATGCACATTAAATGAAGTCCCCATACATCCAGATTATTTGATTTATAGCTCAGGCACTTTTGTACAAATCGAGATGTGTGCACCACCTTCTCTCTTGCTCGTTGTGCAGGTTAGAAATGCTCTGCGCATCCTGAAAACTCGAGATTAGGGCGATGAATCACAGTGAAGAAATGAACTTGTCGGCAAGGAGAGATGCTATCGGGATTGCTTAAGAGGGCAAACATAAGGGCGAGATGGCAGGAGGGGGAGAGTAATTGTTTTTCCTCTATGTGCCGAGTGCCTGCTACCTGCTCAGAGTATGTGAAGGCAGCAGTGATTGTCCACAGTGTCCTGTAAGCTCAAAGGTCACACGTTTTTAGCACAAAAACAGCTGATCCAGCCACAGAATCACTGAGATAATCTGCAGCTGTACGGCCCAAATGACCCAGCAGCAGTTGATTAAAGAGAATGCCAAATCAGTCCCTCTGTACGGCTTTTAATGATGTTATTACTGCAGCAAGTATGAGAGAGGTCAGCAAGACTAATAGAAAGAGGAAAACTCTCCCAAGAGAACAGGGTGTGGTGTGTGTCTGCAAACATACAGACTTATTGTTTGGTTGTAGAAAAGTGACAGAACAGTGTAATGACTCAGGGAGAAGGAGGAGCAACGTTTTCCTTCCAAATGAAAGAGCCAAATGGAAAGTAATCCTAACATAGACCGGACCCACCTGTGGAAACACTGACTTCATACAGTTTGAGTGGACATATTGCAAGTCTGACTGTTTGTCTCTTTTTGTACTTTCCTGTTTTTCCTTTCTCTCTTTCTATCATTCTTTATACTTCCCTACTCCTTTCACTTTGTTTAAAAACGTATCCGCAAACTTAAACCATACAGGAAGTACATTTTAAATTGTGGCCAAAAGGGGGAGAGGGACAAAAGTTCAGGGTTTTAATTTTTTTAGGCTAGCCATCGGACTTTATGCTTTAAATTGTTGTAGTAACCAGAAGCTGCCTCGCATCAATAAAGGATTAATTGGCCTAACCTTCTTCAAAACCATCGTATGAAACTGGCTGTAGCAAATTAGACGCCATGTTTAAGTCATAAACCCTATATCCCCCCCATCCCTTAATTTCATATGTGTATAATGTAAAAACCAGGGTTGTGATAAACTGAATGAGACAGTGAATAACTTGATAGTAGTTCATTTATTTACAATTTGACATGCTGTACAGACATAACAGTGTGTAAGAGGTCATATAAGGAAGAATGATTCATAGGTTATATCACTGTAGTTGTTTTTAAGCTATTAATGGGTTTGAAGTGTCAAATGTAGGAACAAATGCTCAACTAGAGAATCAGATCCACTTTCTGGCGGCCTCCTAGTACCTCTCAGCTTGCTCCTTTATTTCTGTTTTTAAGTTGTTCTATAAAAGGCAACAGGCTGGCAGAGCTGCAAGTGGAAGGAGACTGTGAGAAGTCTCTGCTTTGTATTTAATTTCTGTCAAGCTGCTCAGCTAGCAGCACGCCTGACCTGCAACCTGATGGAGTCCTTCATGACTAAGTTATAATGATCATCACTCATAGAGGGCGAGACTTTATTCAGATGCACAGCGGAGCTTCTGAGGAGTGTCGTTATGGCTTCACCAAGGGAAGTAGAGCTAGACTGAAAGTCCAGAGTGAGGTTTTGCATAAAAAAAGGACATTAAAAAAATCTCAGCTTATTGAAGTGTTACTTCTTTTCAAGGTCAGTTATAGAGACCTATCCAGTTTTTTTTTTTCGTAAGTAAAGAAAGTAGTGTATCTTTTAAAGAGGTATAGGATAGCTATTCCATTAAAATGTGGTCATGCTGGGTCTGAAATCAGTGCACACCTTCCCTGTGAGTTTGTTGTGTGTTTGCTGAATGCATGTTGAGGAGTTGAGATCACAGCCATGAATCACAGAGGAGGAATGAACTTGTCAGGAGGGAGGAGTGATAGCAACATATTGCCAAAGATGGAGAACATAATGTGGTTCTGTGTGTGTTTATGTGAGCTATACTGACTTTATACCGTGAATCAAAAGAAGCAAATTTATGGAGTGACATCTTGTCGCTTCATCTTGTAAGAATTTGCATTTTTAACTCGTTACAAATTCCCCCTCACTTTGTCTTCATCCAAAATCTTTTATTTATGAAATTCAAATTGTCCATAAAACTTCCGCTGACATTGCCAGCTTTTATTCACAGATGTGTCTTTGTGATCACCTTATTTATTTAGTTTATAGCTGATATACAGTAAGTGAACTGTGTGCATTGTTTCATACTTGTTTTAAATATAAGATACAAAGTTTTATGAGACCACATGGAAGATATCAGAGCCCACAATATATTCAGATATGTTAGTTGTGTTTACTGTCAGCAGAAGAGATGATATAAATCTGAGCAAGAAGAATGTTCAAGTAGAGTTTACAATCAAATGGACAAGACTAGAAACCAGTTTGTGTTTAGCACCTGATGAAACTATTTGATCTTGAAATGGATCAAAGACTCGATGAGTAGATCGACGGAAATGTTTCAGTACATTTAGAGCCACTATAAGACAGCATTAAGAAACAAAGTTCAGTATTTTGGCAGTTATTTAAACTTTTATGTTGAAACTAAATGTATAAAATGTATGAGTCATGATTCAGCTTCACAGGTGATTTATTTAAGGACCACATTGTATGTTCGCCTCATTGTGATGAATCACAGCATGTTGCATGGTTTACGATAAGAGTTCAGATTGACATTTTTTTGACAAGTAGCAACTCACAGATTGTCAGGGGTCTTCAAGGAAAAACTCAAGAGTCACGAGGGCTGATAAAGGTTAATTGTGGCACTGAGCTAAAAATAAATAAACATGATTTCCAAACCTAGTATCAGACATCCAAATCCAGTGCCCCTAAGAAATATCCTGAAGTCAATGCAGCACCAATGGTTAAATCAGACACAGCTAAAGTTAGTTTAAAGTTTCCATTGATCAGCTCATTGTATGAGTCTGGAGAGTCGACATTGGAGCCCAAAGGTCACAGGATGACTCCTTTTTGAAAACAGACACGTGTCTGATTGTTATCAGTCTGATTAAAGTCACCTTCAGCGTGACTCTGAACTCCTGCTTACTCAGTAATTGTAAAGGCAGGCGGTACACTTCTAATGAAGTCTGAAAAAAGAAACACTGTCAGACACGGAGCTGCATACAAATGTTTGCATCCTCACTGCAGCTATCTGTTGTTCCTTTATGTACACTGGATGCTGTTGAAAGTGCACGATGGAGGAAATGAGTTTAGAAAACTCTGGAGAAATATGGCTACTGTGGAAGTGGGGGCATAAAAGGTCAAAGAAACTGTTCAAATATTTTCTAACAACCTCAGCAAGATGAGTCTGAGTTTACCCGGAGATGTCAGATGTTTTGTAGTTTGGCCAGGAAGCCTACGTGCAGCATGCTGTTGAGTTTGAAGCCAATGCAGGGCTCTGAAAAAAGTGTTGTACTTATGAACCCGCTGAGAGACATATTTGCAGTAATTACAGTGTGCCCTGAAGTCACCAGGGGAAAGACTGGCAGCTCTGACGTAAAATGAGTATGTCTGTGAGATAGAGAGTGTGTGCCTGATATCATGAAGAGTCCTCTGGAGTCACTGCAGTCAGTAATTCACCCGGCTTGGTCTCTGCAGCCATCTCTACAACCTTCTGCAACATCTTTCTTTCCTGTCACACCCTCTCTGCACATCATTGTCCATGTGGGATCACTCTGGGACGCATGCTTTTTATGTTAATGTGTGTAAAAAAGTAAGTGCAGGCAAAGACACAGACCACAAATATGGTAAAGTCTAAATTATGTCCCTGCTACTATCTCATCTGTCCTTGTCAGGATTTTCTATACGATGTTTGGTAGGCCAGTTAACTCAGTAGTTATCCTAAAATCATCATTATCAAACAAAACCATCGGAATCAGCCTGAAAAATTGTGCAAACGTGAGGCAACGCATACAACTTTTTTGATGGGGAAAAGTATGCATCACAACTACACAAACTGGCAGTCATTTCCAAAAACATTGAGTAGAAGTGCAGTTGGAACGGATCATCACACCGTGTTTACTTTGATTTGTTTGACTTGTTTAATCTTACTTTTTCTGCATTCTGTATCTGTTGTCTTACTTCTTGAACCATCAACAAAACTTCAAAATGCATCTCGGTCTCTGCCCAACTATCAGACTCGGAGCCAATCAGAGATCTAATCAGCACAAGCTATCAAATCAAAGACCGAGTCCACTTTAGCGGCTGATTTCTTCCCTCTGATAGCAGCTGGCCGGAGGAATTTAGGTCAAGGTTTTTTTTCCTGATAATATCTCCTCTTGTCCTTAATTCTGAAGAAACTTGGCATGAAAAGCAGACAGTCCCTAAAACTCCACAGGCCCAATCACGAATCAGACACCGGCGATAAAACTCTGAACAGGAAACCTCGGAGCATGCAGAGTGTGAGATCTGCATTGGCGCGGTGACTTAATGCATCTTCAGGATTGAAGAAAACAACTTTGAGCTGAAGGCCTGATCAAGAATAGAAAACTAAAATAAAAAGTACAAAAGATTTTCACTTAACACTGCTTAGCTCTAAGTTTGTTCATCTGTTAAGACATATATTATGGTCTGGCAAGGTTATATATATCTATATATACATTACTATAACCTGTTTATACATTACTTGGTGTTGTGTTTGTATTAAAGCACATGTTATATTACATTTGTCAAAGACAACAATCTTAAAAAGAAAAAGTCTGTGGTCCTATTATTGAACAAAGTCTGACATTGCTTAACTGTTTTTAAATGTAGCTGCATCCTCCAGTGTTCCTTTCACTTTAAAACAAATCTGAATCCCCTTTGAGATCATTAACTGAACATCTTACAGTCCTACCACATATAGTCCCTGCTTTTATCTCAGTTCATTTCTCTATACACAACAAAGTCTGCCCTGGCAAAACACTTGCTTAACTGTTCATGTTGTAAGCTACATCATCCAGTATGAATGAATTAATCGTACATTTATCTTTTTCTCTCACGTTTATGTTCTTATCGATGTTGAAATATTTCTTCACCACCTTTGCGATCCTTGAACATTTTCCAGTCCTGCCTCCTGCTAACCAGGGACGAGGGCTGCAAATTAGCAAATTAGCCATGTCTAGAAGTCCTATATACATTGCATCTGTTGCACTTTAATTAGATGTAACAATGTCTACATGTATTGTCCCTGACAAATGAACTGATAAATAAATGCTGTCCGTGCTGTTACTCACTTCATTTCTCTTTCCACTTTTTTTGAAAAGATATTTTTTGGGCCATTTTTGCCCAGCTGAAGAGAGACAGGAAACGTTTGGAGAAGTGAGTGGGGGATGACATGCGGCGAGGGGACGAGGTCGGATTGATCCCCCGGCTGCTGCGATGAGAACTATAGCCTCTGTACATGCGGCGCACAACATAACCACTACTAGGCTATCCGGCGCCCCTTCTCTATCCACTTCTAATCTTTGTTGCATACTGTTGCCAAGTTTGGTATTCAAGTAATCAACATGCCTAAACTGGCTTTACTTGTTTTTATGTTATCAATAATGTATCAAATGACAAAGAGAAAGGCAGCATCGCCGTGATTAACCTACAAAGATTTATGAAAGGAATCTGATGTTCCACTTGGATTTGGAGTGCTTTATGGTCACTTTCAGCTCAATGTGTAGCTGTTTTGATGTTTTGATTCACTCCCACTGCTCTCATAACATCATTTTTTGGCAGCAGGCAACTAAAAAAGCAGCTCTAAAAACCCCACTGTTCACTATCCGCACAGCACCACATAGACCAACACAGCTAGAGGCTAGATGCTGCACACAGTGGAAGATTCAGCAGCTAAAGAGACAGATATTTCCCTCAGGACTTGATTGAGACCGAGACAGCATAAAGAGACAATACTGCACTTCAAAAACACACACAAAACTATTAGATATTTTGAAGTATGCATAGACTGTTTTGAGTCTGCGTTTTATATAGAAAAAAATCTACACATCTCAAACCTGGCATGGGTTTTGGACTGTTTCACTTGCTGTTTGCTACAAAGCCAGTCAGAATTGTTCGTAACCATGCCTGGGTTTGGTTGTTTCTTTATCTAACGGCCGTACATACTGTATCTATAGAACTACCCTACTAGAAGTGCTGCATGGCTGACTTTAAATGCTCTGATATCTGATTGAAAAAGCCACTTGTCGCTTCATCACATTACCATCCACTAACCATATTTTCTTCTTCTTCCTCTCCACAGTACTTTGCCCTGCTGCTGTGCATCTTTCTGTTGGAGATCCTGGCTGGCGTCCTGGCTTATATTTACTATCAGCAGGTAATCTCCCTCCCTTGGGCCAAAAAGAAAAAACAGCCCTTTTCCAATAGGGTTTGAGTTGTATGCCTGAAATGTCAGAGGAGCAGCTGACAGATATGGGAAGATTAGATATTGGACTCGCATAACAGGAAAGTAATCTAAGAGAGCCTATTAAAAATACAAATTCCAGTCTGACCACATTACTTTGGGTTCATTGAGTTGAAAATGCCTGCAGTAGAGCACATAACGAGGCTCAGTGTCCTGTGATAAATCATTAAAAGCATTTTTGATATGATTTAACTCTGAAATTCTCTGAAACAGAAGAGTTCACTTATTCCAACCTCCCTGATCGAACAAAAAAAGAACTTGAGAGAGTGTTAGTGCTTATTAGTACAACAGATTACATGTAAATGTGAACATAAAGTATTATTATTATTAACATGTCGCTCATCTCCCGTGCTTCAGAAAATGAAAGAGCTGAGTTGATAGCCTCACAAAGCAAAGTTCAGCTCAAACAATGAAGGCTTGTAATGACTGCACAACAAGCAGCCATGGATGAAAAGTTTTTCCCATTTGTAATATTACCATGACATTGCTTTCCACCAGCATCAGTCCCTCCCCTGACTAATCGTAGACCCTGGTGGCTTGTAGCTCAGCAACAGGCTCAGTCTGGAGCTACACTGCCATCATTATAACCGCCTCATTCATAATACACAACATGAGAAGCCACTGAGCTGAATGGCTCTCTGCTGCTTCCCAAACCTGTCTCCTTCTCCTTCTCCTTCTCCTCAAAACACTCTCCCATTAATTAAGTTCTGCAGAAGTTTCTATAGGTGCTCCTTTTCTCTCCTTTTTGTTCGCCCTCCCTTTTTAATCACCCCTTATTTTTCAGTCACAAATACACTTGAACACATTTTGTAAACTGATAATTATCCACAAGCAAGGCAAGCGACTCACTCTCATATTTTTGCCATTATGTCATAACCATCCAAGGTAGACTTACCACACCTAACACGAATGATACAAGATACTAAAACACTTGCATTTTGTGTATGAACCCTACAACAATGACAAAAGTTACATATAAGACGAAGCGGTATCGTTCAAAATGGATTGTGGGATGGGTAGTTCCTTGGCTATGGAAAAAAAATGTATGTACACACTCTTGTATCTTTGCTTTTTTCTCCGTTTTCCAATCTCTTTTTTTGCGCCAGATCAAATGTCCTATAGTCATGAGCCTTTTGGTAGCTGGTTGTCTCGGTTCCAGTCTTTATATAAGGATTTTGTGAAATGTCAATGAAGAATTTGAATGGGGAAATGTACTTCCTGACTCAGAAAGTGGGCGGACTCTGTTGAGCGCTATGGATTAGAAGCAACATCAAGGATACTGGTTGGGCTAGTTTCACAGCCGTCACCTGAATAGATGCTTACATTAGTTTTTATTGGTTTGGATGTATTAGATTCAGTTCCCCAGGATGTTCTGCTCTCGCACAGAGGCAGTTTCTACTCATTGAGCCTCTTTAAGTCTCAAATTTGTTGTTTCCACTTCACTGCCAACTTGTTTCCCAAACTGTCAACAGGTAAAATGAAATGCTTCACCCTCCCTTTACCTCCTTCTACCATTTTCCTCCTCCCCTTTGTCTTCACCTCCCGTCTCTCATCTCTCTCTGCCCTCCCCTCCACTCTTCATCATTCATTCCCTTGATATCTCCTTCACGCTTTGATTTACAGTGCTCTCCCAGCTGGCTTGTTGCCATAGAAACTGAGCCCCCCAGACCTCTCGCTCCTACAGCGAGTGTTTTTCTGCCTCTGGTCCAAAGAAGGAACAAAAAAAAACATAAAACACTGACTTCCTCTGCCGTAACCCTGGCTCCTTCTGCTCCTGTCTTGTTAGAACTGCTGTCTGTGACGTGTATTGTCAAGAGAGCTTTTAAATTATTTGTGTTACAAATCTCATAAGTAGCAAAAGTCAACCAATTCAACCAATTCATCCCACGGCTGTACTGTGAGTTTTTTCGTTGTAATTATGTGGGCTACTTGTGCAGAAATCTGTGTCTGTCTGTGTGTCTGAACAGTTGAATGAGGAGCTGAAGCAGAACCTGAGGGAGACCATGACCCAGAAGTATAAACAGAGCCCCCATGAGCAGATCACGGGAGCGGTGGACAAACTGCAGCAGGAGGTGAGTGTCTGCTGGAGGTTAATTTAATATTTCATCTACGAATAACTGGGTGTTACAGTTAAGAGTGCAGTCACAACCACAGTTATTTAAAACATTGGAAAGTTGATGTATTAAGTTAGTAATATAATAAGTGAGATAGAGCATCTGAGCCAAATTCACATGGCCTCACGTGATGCTTGGTATCCTATCATCCCATCAGATTAGAGATTTTGGTGATGAGGTTTAGTCAACACAAATCCGATTCAAGTCACTCCGACTTCAGCTAAGCTTGATGGACTTGTCTGCTCCCTCTGCTGTCTGTGTTTGACTCTCTCCTTTGACTTATACCAGTTGACAGCACAGGAAGGAATGAATAAATATGAGCAGCAGATGAGACATAAATCGCTTCATTTTATATGCATAGATTTTTTTTTCAAGTACGAGATGACCCGGCTGTCAGATGTCACCATTTATTATTTGTTCTTTTTTTATACCTTTTTACTTTGTGTCCATTTTAGGAAAATAGTTTGGAATGGCTTTTCTTTCATTCTGGGAGTTAAAAAGAAGACTGATGAAACTACAGCTAGCACTGGTTAGCCTAACGTAGCATAAAAACTGTGAACAGGGGGCAGCGTTAGCCTGGTTCTGAATCTGACCTGTGGCTCCTTTCCCTCATGTCATTCCCCACTCTCTCTCTGCCTGATTTCTGACTCTATCCACAGTCCTGCCTCTCAGTAAAGACATACAAAGCCCAAAAATAAATCTATAAAAAATGTTAAACCACTCAAAAGTGCAAATTACTAAAAATGACAGTTATCCGATAAAAGGAGTGCAACATAACAAATAATTATCAGCACAGGCATATTAGACATTATGGCTCCTACAGACCTTTTTACAACTATTGGGATACAGTTAATAAGACAGTTTCCCAAACTTTAGTAAACTAAATCTTAATTAATACTGACTCCTGCTTCTTTTTGCTGCAGAGAAGCACTGAATTTGATATGTCTTCATCAACAACAATCAAGTCTTTAACCTTGTTAACAACCACGTCATATTTTCTTTCATAGGAGGAACAAAATCAACAGTAAATGTTCATGGCTTATTATTACAGCCTGGAGCCTAGTGTAATAACGACAATATCAAGAGCATGGATTCAGTCAGGCCTGGATTCATGTATCACACGACGCCAAATCTTAGTCATTATGTTGTTGTTTTTAAAACTGTCTTAATTAGAGGTGGGAAAAGAGATTCTTATCTTCTGAGATTTTAAATAGATTCTTAACTTCCAAAATTAGATTTTTTTTGGGCTAAGTGCTAAGGCTCGCTCTTTAACTCAGTAGAATGCCAAATGGAGCAGCAAGAAATTCAGCCAGTCTCACAGATGACTGGAGTACATCCTGATGTACTAATTCAAAAATAGACTGAATCATGAGTCCAGAATCGTTTTGAATCAAAAATAGATTCTGAATTGAATCGTGACCCCAAGAATCGAATCGAATCGTGAGGCACCCAAAGATTCCCAGCCCTAGTCTTAAAGTTTTATTCTGATGAGCGGAGATGAGTCTTTAGGGATTTAAACAATGCCAGTCGAGTTCTTTTTAACGAGTTGTTTTCCTCCTCTGTCTCTGGACAGTTCAAGTGCTGTGGCAGCAACAGTTCATCGGACTGGGCCGATAGTGTCTGGATCCGCTCCGCAGGCGCAAGCGGCAGAATGGTGCCTGACAGCTGCTGTAAGACTCAGACTGAGCTCTGCGGCCGCAGGGACCACCCGTCCAATATCTACAAGGTGGAGGTGAGAGGATGAAGGGTGCTGTGAGTGCCGCTGGAGTTGACTTATCAGTATTTCTGTCATGTCTCAGTATGTGAGAGCGCCTGTGGTGTTCAAGTAACAGAAAGAGAAGAGGCAAACTGTATACTCAATATTTGTTTACAGTGAGACTCTAGTAACACTCCCACCTCGTCTGATGCAGCATGAAGACACTTTGTTTTTCATTTAGGGTGGCTGCATCACTAAACTGGAGAAATTCATCCTGGACCATCTCAAGATCATCGGAGCAGTGGGGGTTGGGATTGCATGTGTACAGGTGAGCAAAGAGCTCTACTTTCTAGCAGTGTTTTTGTACAAAAACACATCAAATAAATGTTTGTCCACTGAGATTGCAGTTTTTGCTGAATCATGTTTCCTTCTGTTTCATCTGATCCCCAGATCATTGGGATGGTGTTTACATGCTGCCTATATCGAAGTCTAAAGGCAGAGCCGTACTAAGAGAGGCAGAAAGAAGAAGAGGAGTGTGTTGATGAAGGAGGTAACTTCATCACCACATGCCAAACTCAAATAGCCATTAGGTTCTTTTCTTTGCCTTGCACATAGGGGAAATTTGGCAAGGGATCAAAATGCACCATCAGATGATCTCATTTTGGTAAACAAAAGTTGGAAATACACTACAAGGTATCTTGATGTAATTAGCCATTAAAAATGCAGTTTCAGCTCCATCTTCAAGATCACAGCGCTGTGAAAAAAAAGCCTCAGAGAGAAACTGATGGGAATTTGAACACAGATTGTGTAAATTAGTGTGGGGACAGCCTCCTCGGGACTCAAACATTGTAGTTTTTTTTTTCCACTCCGATTCCCTCGATGTTTGCAGACAGGATGCTGCACTCGAAAGTGTTGTAAAAACCAGCAGAGTAAGACTGGCACTTGGAGGAAAATGTAAATTCTCGTCACAGGAGCTTCCCCTTCCCCAGCAGTGTGTGGTTTAACAAGCCTGTACCTCTGGGGCCCTCTTCATCTTCAGCAGCATTTTGTTTCCACGCTAACTTCCCTGTCATGCATTTTAAAACTTGTTCGATAGTGGCCTTTTTAAACCTTTGACCTGTTACTTTTTATATGTTGTAAATGATCATTTTGTGTAACACTTGAGGGCCTTTCTTCTGAGCAACGAGGATGTATTACCTAAAGTGTCTTCATAGTTCAATCATGATTTGATTCAATTTAAAGATCTGCTGAGAAGTGACACAGTGTCTGCCTCAGTGAAGGTAATGCCTTGCTCAAAAGCATATCCATGCGGATTGTCGAAGCAATTATGTGACTACTCTAAAGTTTCAAACTTAATGAAATCATTGTTTGATCTTCTTACTGATACATACAAGCAGTGCCTCTAATTCATGCTCATAAGAAGGTGCCTCATTTTAGAAATTTTACTTCATCTTTTTTTAATGTGCGGGATTTATCCACTGATGCCAAAGTTGAAAACCGTAACTTTGTGTAAGGACCTACTGTATCTCCTCAAGCCTTATACACGTATCTACTGACGCCTCTCTTTTTTTTTTAGATTGTTTTCATAAATGAAGATTTTGTTTACTTTTCTATAGACCTTAACTATATTATTGTATTTAACAGACGCGTGGTAGAAGATGATTTTTCACTCACTTGTTAGTAATGATCCTTTTACTGTGTGCCTCACAGACGACACTGAATTAACCTGCTGTAATTTCTCTTTGTGATAATCAAGGAAATATTTTCAGTTTGAATAAATGTTGATCACATGACATCTCTGCGTGTGCTGTGTTGCTTTCTCAGAAATAGATTCATGATTTCTAAAACCACCAGCTGAGTAATTTTAATAACTTTTGAAAGCACACATGCTGAGCTACATCCTTCACCTCGTAGTTTCATTTCATCCCAAAAAACTGCCCAAAAAAATGTTTTCACAAATAAAACAACACACTAGCCTGTAACCAGTAGACCTGAAATAACTGGCACCAGCTTACAGGTGCATTAGTGTATTAACCCAGAGTCTGTTCCCTAATGGTATTGTTCCGTCGGGACGTAGATTCAGCATGTGAGTCATATTGCTGACAGCTGCTTCAGGGATGTATTTCCCATACCATGGCACCTTTACAACCTGTAATGGGACTTATTCTGCTCTTTGTTCGCTCTTCTGACCTTTTTATATTGTTAAGTGACCGTGCCATCGATGCACACAGCAGCAGTTACTGCATGCAAACACAGGGAGGCAGCACCAGCCAGGCTTTCACCACAACAACACAACACCACACTGATGCAAACAGCTGGTGAGACTGTGTGCATAACACCCAGAGGCTATTGAGGATTACCCCCCCACACACACACACACATAAACACACAGAGAAACACACACACTCACACTCCTCCTAATTCAAAAAGGCAGACAAGCTTTAACATGTGTTCACTAAGTGTTCACGGGGACAGAAACGCAAAGAAATTGTGTTGTTTTAAAACCTGCAGACTCTGCAGATGTCACTTGAATGTTTCTCTTTACCTGCTTGTAATATTTGAGTGGAAAACATGCAATTCATTCATAAAAACATGCCTCTGTTTGTGCTACTTAATGAGCCTGAAAAACATTAAATAGCAACTGGTCAGCTTGCAGCCACAGACTGTTAATTGGTTTCCATTGGGACTGCTAATAATACAAATTAAGCCATTTCTCACTCAGTGAAGCCGGCAGTGTAGAAACATTTCCCTTCTGTGTAACAGGCTCACATGGGGGAAATAAAACGACAGAAAAGTGTGTGTTTAGTAGACACAGAGAAGTAGTTGAAAGTGCTCTTACTGCACACCTTGTGAAAGCTGAGTCATCCCTGTCTAAATGAGTGAGAAAGTTGTTTTGTTTTTCCTCATGTAGGGGGTAAGAGGAGGAGGAGGGGGGGGGGGAGCAGTTTCCATTGGAGTGAAAGTAGTTGAGCACATGGCAGTTTTAACAGGGCTTTTTTCCAAGAAGCAGACATCTGTGGAATGCAAGTGGTCTGCTCTGCCCTGCTCTTGACACAGCCATTGCCTTTGCTTGTTGCCTGAGTTTGACTTTAAATAGATGACAAAAATTATGACAAGGCTTCAAACGATCACTTTGTTCCACCCAATTGTGCCCTGCTGATGGAAACCACAATAAATCTGCCTCCAGCCGGGCAGGCCTCCCTGACTGTGCTCCCTGCTTATAATGAGAGCCTGCATACAGGCTAACACAAGGGTTATTTTAATAATGCCGGTGCATGACATTTCAAGAATATCTCCTCCTGTACTATAAGCAGTTGTCCATACGGTGCACATGTCACACTCTGCACCTTAGCTCGCCCAGCAGAGACTTTGATATTTTTAGTCCAAGGGGGCTTTGTGCACTCTTCTTTTACTTCTACTTTTTTTTTTTCTGGAAGGTGATGGGATTTCTGGACAAACACACACAGGGAGCTGTGTAATAGTTTGTCTGCTGTTGGTGACAGGAGGAGGAACACATTCATTCTCTGGGTTAGCCAAGGGCAGGGGAGCCCAAGGGTAAAGAGGCCTGAGAGTCTAATTTTAGGTTATTTTTTGCATAAATTCCAACTCATTTGCCTGGAGACGGCTTGTTTACTGAGTTTAACGATTTGTTGTTTCTGATTTGGTTTCACAGCAGTTACATTAATCATGAGCCAAATCGGTTCCTGTCTTCACCCGGGTCGGGTAAAGGTTAAGGTACAGTATCAGTTATGGTAAAGTTTAGTGTTACCTGTAGGAAAGAAATGCAAACCCCCGAGTTAAACCCCTCATTAGCAGAGTGGAAGTGAACATGTAACGCAGCTTGTTGCATCAATATGTGATCAATTAAGTGTACAAGTTTATTTAGCTGTCGCTTTCTGGTGAGTTCAACTACGCTTGTGTTTTTCACTCTATATGGTAGTCAGTCTCAGGTGTTTTGACTCACCAGTAAAAATGTTTGGGAATGTTTTTCACTATTTTGAATCAGAAAAAAATCACCTTGTGTGTCAGTTGTCATAGGTATTGCTTATTTCCATTGATTAATAAAATGTATAGAGAGGTAGGAGAGGTGTCTGACAAAAAAAAACCTGACATTTTTCAAACTTTCCTAACTAGCAGGGTATTTTATTTATTTTGAATTCTGTATGAAATGTGAGTTTGTCTTTTTCTTGTCACCTTTAATAAAATCAAACTCAATTTCCCTTTCAGTTAGATCTTTCTGTAATAAAACTTGTTCCAATGTGAAATTACAAAAGTTTCCTCTCAAAGTTTTCTCCCCAATATTGGTTCCCAACCTGTGGTTCAGGGACACCCAGAGAGTTCAGGTGATGAATCCAGGGGGTCACACTGGTTTACAGCAACACAAAGAACTTTAAATCATGCTAATGATTTTTGCAGGCTCTCTGAAGGGGCGCTGCTTGTCAACAGGCAAGGCAGGCAACCGCTTGGGGCCCCAGGCCAGTAGGGGCCCCCCCAGATCTGACAAAGTTTACCAAGGCAGTGAAAAATGAAGGCTTTTACTGTTCTTTATATCTATGTTTGGAAAATAATGCTAATGTATAAAGTCTGTAATTTGTTTTTTTAAAGTTCACATTTTGCTATTTTTTGTCGGTGTCAGATCATCTTGACGTAATGTTGATGAATGCTGATTGGAGGAACCCCCTGTTCCTTTTTGCCTAGGGCCCCTACTGACTCTAGAATCGCCACTGCCTCTCCGCTTCCTTTTTTGGTTATTAACTTGATATTTTTTCAGTCTCGTGTCCTTTAAATGACCCATTGGCTAACTGGCCAGTGAAAGGAGATATGCAACCTTTGACAAGGTGCTCTGCAAATAGACATTGCATAGTTTTCGGAGGTCACATGCCAAAAAGGTTCTGAACTACTGTATGTCAACATCTGTCTGTGTACTCATTATAAAAAGAGATGACAGGAAGCTCTACAGGTGACTTGGTGAATAATTTACGAGGACTCTGATTCTTTCTCGCTCTGACATTCATCCAGCTAACTGTGCTGCTACTGTACAGGTGGAAACAGAACGTCTGAGTATAATCTGCTCTCATGCTTAGCTGTATGAATGACCTGCATCCTAAATGTGTCTGCTGCTGCTGCTGCAGGCACGGGCACACCAGGTCATTTCATTTTCAATCAAGGCCTCAGCTGTTTACATTGAGTATGTGTGAGGAGGGGTGGGGGGGGGTAACAAATGTAATCTTGAGTCTGTAGATGGCAGCAACACTCTTGGTCAATCTGTCTCAATATAATGGGGGAAAAAAAGTATTTTGTCATGGCGGTCAAGGGCTGCCAACTGAAATTGAAATAAATTGGAATATTCCAGCGTGAAGGAAAGAATTCTACTGTGATTGTGAAGTAAAAGCATTCCATACGAACCCACCTGTGCACTTATACTACAAGTTAAATGTATGAACAGTCATGCTTCTGTGCTGTTTTTAAAAACAGTCCTACAGGTGTTAGTCAATTAAAGTCCACAACATGCAAAAATGGATTAATACAGGAAGATTAACACAAAGCAACAGCCTCTACTTCACCCTCATGATGACTGCGGCTGGGGTCGGGGATAAGCCTCATTATGCAGCAGAGGACGTTTTCTTCTCTTCACTTGGTCAAACTGTAAATTATCGTGCTGAACATGACTGATGATATTTGGCTATTTTTACTCAGTTATCAACAGTGTTATTAAGCGCTGACTTCACAGTTTTTCTGGTGCGTGTGTGTGTGTATAAGAAGGGTGCTGATTATGTAAGTCATTTACATTTCTTCCAGTTTAAGAGTGACTGGCTCAGCGAAGTGAGAGACTTTGAGCCTCGGTAGCTTTCAAGCTCCCCTCAAGACTTTTTAATTCTGGAGAGCCGTGTGAAATAAAACCTCTCACTGAGCTGCTTCTCGGCTTTTAGGAGGTGTCACTGGTGCATCTTTTGAAAAGAAAAAAAAAAAAAGAAGCACATCAGGGTAAAGCTCCTGTGTGCTGACAAGAGGCTCACATGTGGCTCTTATCCCCTCAGCATGAAGATACAGCTCCATGGAGCTCTTACGTCACTGGGTCTGTCACTCACTTGCTCACTCAGGCTTATTTCAGCCCTCGCTCGCTCCCCGGAGCGCCTCAACATCTGGCTCTCCATCCTCTTCCTCTTCTGGGTCACATCACATCCAGGCGGAGCAGCTCCTGAATCCTGGAGTGTGTCTCCAAGGTGCTTTGACCAGCTGGCTCTCCATCTTCCTCATGGGGGGTCGGACTGTATTTGTCTTTAGGGTGGGGGGCCGTGTCCCCAGGGATAACATCAGAGCTGCAGCTGGAGACAGAGTGGGGTGTGGAGGGTACGGCCTTGGATGTGATACAACAACAATCACTCATATTTACATAATACTGTTAATATCATCCACAACCTGCGGCACTGAGTAAATATAGAGCATCGGTTATGTTTGGGAGGGATTGGCTCAGACACATTTCGTTTAATAACGTTATGGTAGTTGTTATCTGATTATAAATGAAAGCCAGAAAAAAAGACCAATTTATACATCAGAAAAGGCCAATCATTAAAGGGACAGTACCCCTTTTGATTTCCAATTAAAGCTTTGACAGAGCAAAGAAAAAGTTCAGCTTGAACTTCCTGGATAATATTAATATTAAGTCCTTCCCGTTATATTAAATCATTACGTCTTTGCAGAAATAGATTAGGATGATTTGCTTTGATTTGATTTCCAACATTTCAACTTGTTTTGTAACCGGTAATTTAAACATATTTCTTGTTATGATCTGAGAGACACAGTATTTTCAAAGTAACTCTTTAATAGTTCAATACGTAGTTAATTGTTTAATCACAAGTTGTATAATCAATTGAACTCATGTACGTCTCCTGCTCACCACATTTTATTCAAATCAGATTAAACTTTATCGCCATTTTGCAATGAAGTGGTTGTACAGAGCAGAGAGAGAAATCAGTTCCCAGGAAAACTTTAATCAACCAAACATAGTGTCCAACACACATGGCATTAACAAAAACACTATAAATCAATATAAAACCAGTGCCAGTAGCTTAGTGGTTAGTGTGCACGCCCCATGTATGGAGGCAGTAGTCCTCAAAGCGGGCACCCTAGGTTCTAATCCGACCTGTGGGTCCTTTCCCTCATGTCATTCCCCGCTCTCTCTCTCCCTCCGATTTCTGGCTCTATCGACTGTCCTGTCTCCAAAATAAAGGCATAAAAAGCCCCCCTCAAAAAAAACCCAAACAGCATAAATAACAGCACAGTCCCTAAACCTGATGGCATGTTAACAGAGTCACCCATTAACAGAGTCCAGATAGAACATGAATGACAAAGACATAATTAATGCAGGAGATAAAAAATTAACAAAATAGGAATTCAACATACTAAAATTCTGCAAAAGAAAAGATATTAGTTCACAGAGTGGTACATATACAAAGCAATACCACTTGCATGGGTTTAGCTTAATGGGATGTTTAAGTCCAATAAAAGTGCAGGAGTTCTGGACACTGAGTCTTCTTTAGGTTTGCACATTTGAGTGTATTTAAATTTACTTAAAAGTAGTAAATCTTTATCTAAAAATTAACTTTAGCTTTGGAATAAATCCAGTGGAGTAAAATTCAAAGTGTTTTGTCTTCCACTGATATTCATCAAGAAAAAAAAAGCAATTACTGTGAATACATGTAACTCCAAAAGAGTGGGTTAGGGAGTCCTGCAGTAATCACTGTTTGTGTTTGAAATCAACAACAACGTGGGTCCACCAATTTCATTTTGATAATCTTTGTCAAATAAACAAACAGAACATGTTTTTTTCAGCTTTTTCTTTTTTTGGATAGATGTTGTTCTAATCTATTATTGAGAAAATGCCAGGACATTACTCAACAGTATGATCTGTAGTGTGTCTGTGTGTGGTGTGTTGTTATCTGTATTATAGTTTTCTTAATATTCCAAATGTCGCAGGTGCACTTGATTTATCTAATTGGTAGCATCTCCACACTGTCGGGGGTCAATGACTCTGATCTGCACCTGATCACAGCCAACAGGGACATTAAATGAGCATCAAAAGATTCTCTACAGTGGGTAATAAAACGCTTATCGACGTACTTAAATTAAGCGAGATAGGGATGTAGATATAGTTTTTAATGTCCTTAAGTTTCAATCAGAAAGCGCACTCATGCAGGTTAAATCATAATTGAAGGTAGGACACAAGCACAGACAAATGGAGGGCCTTCAACGCAGTCTATTGTGTCACTATGAGAGCTTTGAGGGCTAAGTGAGTGCTTGAAGGAGAGGAGGTACATGCTGATTGATTCTTGTGACATTTGGAGAGGGATCAATGGTAGATTAATGAATCTCTCGTACATTTTTGCTTCCTCTTTGTATGATTATCTGGCCATTATACCTCACAAAACAGCATGCTTATTAAGTTAAAAGTAAAGATATGAGAGGAACTAGAACTTTACCTCAACATACAGTATGTTGCCGACCTCCACAGCAGAAATATTCTAACAGTGTTCAACTGTAGACATTTTCCTTTTGGACTCTTCTGAGTGAGCAGCAGAGACGCCTCAGGGTGTCTGAATGTGTCTCAATATTGAGACAATAATGAAGTCAATGGTCTGGGGCTTTCTCCCCGCTCAGAATGACTTGGTCTATTTTACAGAAGGTAATAGCTCTGGGAGTATGAATCTTTGGTCTTTATGTTATTGACAGTGACTGTCAGGCATTAGTATGTCCACACACACACACACACACACACACACACACACACACACACACACACACACACACACACACACACACACACACACACACACACAGGATGAGTATTGATTCACAGAACAATATTGAACTCATGAAGTAACACACTCAGTGTGATGACATGTACAGTGTGAGCTGTGAACAATCAGATAAAACAATGTTTTTCTATGTTTCTTATCCAAATAAATTAGTGGAGCTAAAATCCAAGTGAAAAGAAAGTGACTATTTCCTGAGGTGGCCAAAACTACAACTCTGTATGTTTGATAATGTTTCTGAGTTTAATGCATTACTGTTTGCCATGTCATCTTAAAAGTTGATAGTTGTATTCGTGTACTGATGCCCACACGTGGACAAAGAATAAGCAGTTATTGTTTGTGTTAGTGAAAACCACATACACTTTATCAGCTTAATGCATTAAGAATATAAGTAGAAAAAATATCCTTTTAACAGCAGTGTTTCCCCTACAGTATATGCACCGCTGCTGAATTTTTTTTAAAATTTGATTTGAAATAAATTATTAATTTTCTTTGGTAAAATTATGACTCCTCTCGTCTTTTGCAATTACCCAGGAGCCGGGTTATGACAATAGGGTGGTTTTAGGTTAATTATTTTGTCCAATAAATGTTAATAATTACTTTAATGACAAAAATGTTCAAAAAATTGCACGCAACTAAAACACTGTTCCACTTCACCAACGCTGCTACAACTTCAACCTCCTACACCCACTCATAGAACCCGACAGGGTAAGGCTAAGGGTGGGGTTCTGGTTAGGTCAGGGTTAGGGTAGGGTAGGGTAGGGTTAGGGTAATGGGCTAAAACAGGATGTCGGTAGGGGTACAGACAGGTTTAGGGACAGGTTTGTCCTATGAATCAATTCTGAATGACCGAATTACGTCAGACAAATAGTGCTTTGGAGTCTCTAGGACCTTCCGTTGTGGAGTTATAGGCACAAACGTCCGCCCATCTGAAATGAATGGGGCGAATTGGAAGTGAAATTTACTGTTTTTGTTGAAAATGGTTTTTCCAGAAAGTACTTAGGAGCACGTTTCAGGCCATTTGGAGTTGATTGGCAGCCACTTTCTTGTGTCATTTTTGTGAAATGACTTGGGTAAGGAATTGGGTTAGGATCAAGTCCATAAATGAATGGGCCGGACCGGAATAGCAGATCTGGGTGTTTGAATTTGGGTTTCTGTATTTGGAAGTCCACCCAGAACTAAAATCCCACTTTAACATTACGGAGTTGAAAGTTGGGTGCTCCGGAGCACGGATGCGGAGACAGGCTCTTGGGTATATGCATCTAGCAGCGGTGGTGCAACGCTGCTAGATGCATATACCTGCTGAATTTTTTTAAAATTTGATTTGAAATAAATTATTAATTTTCTATGGTAAAATTATGACTCCACTCGTCTTTTGCAATTACCAAGGAGCCGGGTTATGACAATAGAGTGGTTTTAGGTTGATTATTTTGTCCAATAAATGTTAATAATTACTTTAATGACAAAAATGTTCAAAAAATTGCACGCAACTAAAACATTGTTCCACTTCACCACCGCTGCTACAACTCCAATCTAGGGGAAACACTGAACAGGAAATAGAACCTAGCACTGGGTGGACTGCCATCTGCCTCAAAGGGTTGGGTTGGAAAAAAGATCAGCAGACTGTTTCAAATAGTTCTTCTGTGTTTTCCAAAGGCATTAAGGCATTTATTTATTACGTTTACAGTATCAAAAAACAATCTAAATCACCTGAAGTGTTAATATGTGGAATAAGCCTGCAGAGGGCGCTAAACGTCTCGTCCTGCTAAACACGCGATAGCTCTCCGTTATGAAATAAAGAATTTCACGAGACAGCTTCAAGCCTCTATACAAGCTGTTGAAACGCATCTTACCCAACGTTCATTTTATCGTTATGTCATTATCTGAATCCTTGTCCTATCCTTTATATTATTGCCCCCCTTCACATCCAGTCATTGTCTGCATGCATGTTGTGATGGGATCAGCTGCTCCATACTATATTGTTTTAGTATGTTTTGTCAAAAGCCATAAAGTCTTTGATTTAATACGTGTTCATTATCAACTATTGAGCCCAGGAGCATAATGTCCACACATGGATTATCATGGATGTTTAATTCATCTGTTTAGCTAGTGCTCATTACCCGACACTCATCGGGTTTCACTTCATCGCAGCGAGCTCAAGCACCGGGAGCACCACAATGAAACTATTCTTCTCAATAATAATGCATCCACAAAATCAACTTATCAACACAAATCAGATTAAGTTCAGTATAAGACTGACGACTCATCAAGGTTTGCTAATTTAGTTATACCTCTGATTATGTTGGACTTCCAATTAAGAAAACATGGTGTAAGTTTTACATGGCAGCCTGTAAACATGCACCTTGCTTTCAATGATGCACAAATGTAGCTTAGAGACTTGTATATTGTGAGCATTATTCCTCACCTTGCATTACCTCCCTTAGACTTCCCCCTCCCTCAGATTGAGTCAGGCTGGAAAATGTTTCTGCAGTTCTTGCTCTTTCTTTTGTGTTGTTGTTTTATTTTTCCCCAGCATAGGAGGCCAGGAGCTGTTGATTTGCTGTTCCTCCAATCTCCAGGTATATGTCATTGATAGGGGAAAAAAGACAGAGGAGGCGGTGGAGGTGTTGGATGTGTGTGTGTGTGTATGTGTGTGTACGTGTGCCAGCGGCGTGTGTGTGTTGGAGGCAGGGGGCTGCGAGTTGCTAGAGCATAAAAAGTCCACTACTATTTGTCTCCGTCAGCTGTGTGCTGGGCTGTCAGTGGAGCTGCCTGCATGCTGCACCAAAGGCCTCCCTGGGAGCTCGGTGTCTCTCTGTGTTCATCTTCCAGGCAGGAACCTGAGCGCCTGTTGCTCCCTCGGCATGGGAGCGGGTGTGTGTTTGTGTTTGCTGGGAGGGAACAAAACAGGAAGTAACTATTACCTGCAAGGCAAAGAGTCACTTAACCAAGAGGGGCTGGTTGAGCTAGCACTGATGCTAGCAAGTTCGGAGCTACTATTGGGTGACCACACTTGAACGTTATGATCGTCTTCTAGAAATATCCTTGTTTAGTCATTATTTTGCCAAGGGAGTCTTTTGTCCACTGATGAAAGCTCTAACATTTGCAGTTTTCTCTGTTATTACAAATTGTGTGTCAAGTTGACCTTACCTAGAAAAATCACCCAGCTGTGGTTGGTCTGCAGGAGAGAGAAGGGAGAGGCAAGCATTATTTCCTCTGGCTGCATAAATAAAGAAAGACAAATAGCTTATAACCAGCGATGAAACTTTGTAAACGAGTGCAAAGAAGGAAATTCGACATTTAGATGCAGGATTTATAGGACAATCTAAACAGGGAATCACAATACAGTTTCTACTAATAACAATGGACTTTGGCTTACCCGTACTGTACTTAGTTAAAATGTTCAAACAACCCAGCACAAAGCAAAAAAGTAAGCCAATAAGTTTACAGGTTTTTTTTAAGCTTGCACTTAGAGTATTTGCTGGAGGTTTAACAATAGGGTACAACATTAGAGTCTGTTTGTTTTGCAGAGGAATTGTAATTAATTGGGTTCCTTTTGAAAATCTTGTAAAACTCAAAGAATCCAAAGAATTCACTCAAAGAATCTGAACCAAAGAAACCAGCTTAACACCTGAAACAAGCTGAGGAAATGTTGGCAGCAGCTGGTTCTAAGTCCAGCCCGATGTCCTGAAACTGTTGTTTTTGAGCTGACACAGTGCACAATTCATGCACAAGGTAAAGCACCTCCACTGATATTTATTTAGTGGATTCAGTAAACTGGAGGAGTAAACAGTTTTTAGCCCAGGATAGAGACCTGCTTCTACACTTAGTGACAGAATACAAGCAGATAATGTGCATGAGCAGCAGGATTCCACAATTCTCTCTGAGATGAATGGCTGCACAATGGCAGAAGACGTGTAATGATATCAGGAGACTCATTCCAGTGTGTTTAACAAGCACCTTGTGAACCTCCTATGTAGGTGCATTTTCCAATCCCAGTAAATGGTAAATAGTTTAATCCATTTAAGGTACCTCAGGAAAGCAATGTGAGGACAAAGCACCTAACCACATGGAAGTTTAAGACCAAGGATGAAGTGCCTTTGCTATTGAATTCATGCTTTTTAAGCTTTGTTGGTTAGGAGCTAGCGATGGCAGCAACATTGCGTCCTGCAACTCTTGCTGTTTTGCCCTGAGTGCTAGATTGGACCTACATCTTAAATGAGGGCAAAAGTCTTGAGTTGAGTTAACTCAATAGCATAAGTAATGTTATATATCAAAGAGTCAGATGTAGTTATTTTTGACTACATTTTTAAAGGCTTTCCTGATTACATTCCCAATAGTTTCATACTTATTTCAAAGCGGATCCCCGTTTTTGAAATTTGGACTTTGAACACACTGCTGCACTACAACACTGAAAAATAACAAAGCCAAGTCACCCGAAATTAGTTTTTCAAGCTGATTTTTCTAACATCTTTCCCCAGAGAGCTCGTGCTCTCCGGGCCCACTGGCATTTCTTTTAAGACGCTTTGTTTGTATTTCTGCTTTATTAAACAGAAAAGACAGTAAGAAACAAGAATCAAAGATATGAGGCAGATCAGAGACACCAGGACAGCTCAGAGGGTGTTTTTCTTGGGAATAATACCTGAACATCCCAATGTAGCTTATAAAAGTATGACATGTGCATATCTTACTTTGATATCCAGCTAATTAATCCCTCATTAAAAAAACAAAAAACAGGCTGCATGGTGGTGCAGTGGTAAGAACTGTCGCCTCACAGTAAAGAGGCTCCTGTTTTGAATCCCCGGCTAGACGGGGGTCTTTCTGCGTAGTGTTTGCATGTTCTCCCTGCACATGCGTGAGTTCACTCCAGGTCCAAAGGCTTTCTTTTAGGTTAACCGATGACTCTAAATAACCAGAAGGTTTGAGTGTTACTCGTTTTTCTCTATATGTCAGCCCTGTGATTGACTGGAGACCAGGCTGTTACCCGCCTCTTGCTCAATGGCAGCTGGGAGCGGCTCAAGCCCCCCCCACGACTCTGAATGGGAAAAATGAGATCATAAGACAGATGGATTATTAATATCATAACATGTATTACCATCAGACTGTCACTCTGAGATGAACATTCAGCTGTTTACAGGACATGTACATATATAACATAATTAAGGTCTTACAAAAAAAATCTAAAAAAAGAGGAACAATAAAGAAGTTAGAAAAGCAAAGCAAAAGGCTACATGTATTATTACACATGACATTGTTTTGGCATCATGTTATTGCACAGAGAACATTTTCCACAGCTGTTGTTGCAAATTTCCAGGAGTTATAAAACATTGAAGTGAGGCAAACACCAGCCAATGTTTGCTCTTGTAATTTCCTGAACTGATCTGTTAAATGTTCAATCCATTATCAAATATATATTTTCCTTTTCTGCACTTTTAACACGATTCTTTTGCATCGTTGGATGCTCATGATATCAAGAACAAATCGCATCCTTTATGCTAAGAAATGTCTGAACCATGAAACTGTACAGAGTTCGACTTTGACGTGTTCATACACTAATGTCAGGTCCCATTCGGCTCAGTGCTTTTATGTGTAGGCTTCCCTCGCTGCCTCTGAGAGGTCAGCACCAAAGTTACATCACAGGCTGGCACTCGACCTGATGAAACCGCCCCGAGAGAGTGCATCGGTCCAGTCGACAAGGACTGTCTGTGTCTGGCTGCGTTCATACAAACTGTATTATGTGACCTTAGGAAAAAAAAGAAGTTTTACAGTTTTACAAAGTAGCCTTAAAACATTTCATATAACCTACTGTTGGAGACATTCACCTGAATACTTCAACATGCATCAGAGCCTGTGCCACAACACACCACCTCTGTGTTAAAAGCTCAACAAATGTTACTGTTAGGAAAAGTTCAACTGTCACAACGACTCTGGATACAAATACTTAGGGCAGCACAACAGGGAACAAAGTGTGTAGAAAATAGTCCTGTGAATTGTCCTCGCTGTCACGTCGAGTTGACATTAATGAGCACGTCTGAACGAAACACAAAGCCATCTCCATTGTGATCGAAGCTGCAGCAGCAGTGCCGACGACTGTGGCAGGCCCTGAGCGAGGCTAACATCCTCAGATGCATCTCAATTGAGTCACTGATGCAGCCCTAACCCATTTCCAAATGAGCGTCTGGCAGGGCACTCATGTCGAGGCGGATAGGCTGACTGCGCTGAGTCGTGTGGACAAATGGTGAGGGCGTTGAGCTGCAAAGAGAATGAAAATGACCAAGACAGACAAACAGACAGACAGAGGGAGATACAGTCAGAGAGATGGAGATGTAAAGAGGCGTCGCGCTGGCTCTTGCAGCTCCCACACACTTATCGTCTCCATTTTGTCATATTTATTTGTTTGTTTTTGCAAGGATGATTCTGAGATGAATCACCATGTGACCTACATCTGAGAACCCAGGCTGAGAGGGAAATAAAACAGATATCATAGGTTGTCTTCTGCAAAGACACTTGTTCCAAATTACAGTTATTTAACAAGCCTCCTTCAGGGAGAAATAATGACATATGTATAAACAAGGTTTGTCCTGAAAAAAATGTGAAAACAAAAGGAATTCCTCTCAGTCATCAAGTATGTCCCACTGGCATTACATTCTATATCTCTTATTTCCCTGTCGGGCTTAAACCTTTAGATAGTGGGTGTGTAGCCCAAAGCCAATGAGAGCGCACAGGGTGTGAAGACAGGCTCTAAAAAACTGTAAATATGAGCATCATTACCCCATTAAATGTCCGATATAAGTCATCATAAGGGGCATAGAAATGAGGAAGGAGAGCTCTACTGTGCCTCCAATTTAGTTGAGAAGGATATTATCATCTTTTGTTAAGACTGAACGACTCATATACATGATTAGAAGTTGATGCCTGATGGCCGTAGTTCTTCCAAGCAAGACATAGAAGGACGTCGTGATGTAGTATAAATGACGAGAAAGTCCGCATCATGAGGTCTTTGGGTCCGATGATGACATCAAACTAACTCTCTCCAAGGAGGTCAAGGTTTGTGTACAGCAGACCCAGTCTGTGTGAGAGGAAAATGTCAGCCTTTTCTCATTACTGAGCCTTTAAATCCTGATGCTTTGTTACAGCCAGAGTCTCATACAGACACACAAGGTACCCTTAAGTGTCCACATATAATGCACCAGGCTTACATCATTTAATGTAAAGCCATGTGGCAGTATTAGATGCTCAGACCAACAGCTCTTGAATGAAGTCATTGATAGACATGTTACTGAGGGGCTGGCAAGGAATAGTCAGCATAAGGTTGGGTTGTTTCAACCTGCCCCAAGATGTTTCGCTGATTTTCACCTTGTTATTTTTGATGAAACTGACCAAACGCACATTTGCATGAGAGGAAGCCAGTAGTTACCTGGGGGTCAGCTAGATCTGGTTTTAAAAACTGCTACTGATAACTCTGACTGAGTTAATGGACATTTGGTTGTTTAGGTGCATCTGGCTGCTGTATGTGTGTTTGTGAATGTGTGTGCATGCAAATGTGTGTGAGTTTTTGACTGATCTCAGCACTCCTCGTGAGTTTGAAGGTTACAGTAGAAGAAAACATGAAATTTGATACACCTCTCAAAGTGTATACTTCAGCTGAATGTTCTCCTCGTTTTTCGCTTTTCTTTCCCCACACCCTTTACAGAATCTTGAACAGAACTTTATCTTGTGATAACATTTTCCTTTTTAATTAAAGGCTTAACGATTTTTTATTGAACTCTCAAATTAACTAACATGTCCAGTTTAAGTAAAACTCAATAAAAAAACAACAGGAACAAAAGTTAAAAGGTCAAGAAGAGAGAAAAACTCCATATTTTAGACTATCTTGACCCAAAAATATCACATCACTTGACCCACTGGTCCCCTTTCTGTAATGTTTTACAAATCAGTATAAGAGAGACACATGCTAAGCCTCAGCCTGAGGATGCGAGCGGCTCATTCTCATTTCAGGGCCAATGAATTACCATAATGAGCCGGCCGTGGATGTTGATGTGTATGTACGACAAACATGCTGTTGTGAGTTCCCCCCCAGGCGCTGTGTCTTCGTGTGAGCCCACTTTACTGTTGACTGAATGATTCGGAGCAATGTGCACTCCTAGAAAGTCATTTCCTCGCTCGACATGGGGGAGGAGGAGGTTGCACTTAAGAGGACCCGAGAAGATCTGACTACAAATTGCACTAGAATATATATATGTATGAAGATGGAAAAAAGCAATTTAAGGAGAGGGTCGGAGGCTATGTTGGAATGTTACTACATTTAAAAGTTGAGCAAGAATCTGGTAGTGATTGGGTGGATTAATTTAAAAGTTGATCACTGGACATCCTGTTGGCTTTTAATGATTCAAAACTGTGTTTCTCAACTGGTGTAGTCTGATGACCCACCACCAGCCACCTGCTCAATGACTTATACCCTAACCCTATCACGCAGTTTTGACCTGAGAAGGAACATAACATCACAGTACAAGAGTCCTCTTTGAAAATGGTCAACAGGTTTGTCTTGGAAAGCAACATGTTTTCTCCCTCTCTCTCTCTCTCTCTCTCTCTCTCTCTCTCTCTCTCCTTTTTACAACTCAGGTACAGCTCTCCCCTTGCTGCAGCTGGTGATTGAGCTCACCTGTGCCAACTTAACAATCAAGGCAGAGTATAAAGAGATGATGCTGATAGCAGTTACAATAAAAAAACGGTCCAATCATATGAGAGAGGATTTTACCTTCGAGTCCTTGGTGACGGCGTGACGGCGTAATCTTCAGAATCAGCACTGCAAAGACAAGATGATGGCTTCCACGATGATGGCGTCCACTTTCACAACCTGCTGCTTCAGTCTGGCTGCATCATGGTCACCTACAGGAAAACCACAGAAATGCAATCATAGTGCTTCAGGTTGTTTATCAGAGGATGTACTCTGCAATAATTCTACAACAAGATTTGAGACTGCTTTGTTATTTGAGGGCAACATGGTTTAATCCATATTCTGTATGTTAACGGTGCAATTTACACCTATGTCTAAATTAATCTAAAACCTTAAAAAATGATGCTCTTGTTTGATTCTGGTCTCATTACTGCCTTGTTGGTTCTTTTTCATCGATCCTTCATTATATATCAAGAATTCACCTTAAAGAAATAATGACATAGATATGTCAAAAGAGCATTTTAAATGGAAAAAAATCTTGTTGAACAGAAATAGTGTTAATAACAGGGAATTTATTATGTAACATATGAGCCACATAATCATGGAGCAAAGCAAGAAGAGTGTTTCTGAACAAATTCTGAATAACTAAAGTAACACTAAAGTCAATCTGAAACTGCTGACTTGATTCCTGGTAGTGTGCAGAAGTCTTGAATATTATAAACTAAACTAAAGTAACACTGAAGTCAACCTGAAACTGTTGACTTGATTCCTGGTAGTGTGCAGAAGTCTTGAATATTATAAACTAAACTAAAGTAACACTGAAGTCAACCTGAAACTGTTGACTTGATTCCTGGTAGTGTGCAGAAGTCTTGAATATTATAAACTAAACTAAAGTAACACTGAAGTCAACCTGAAACTGTTGACTTGATTCCTGGTAGTTTTTTTTGCATACTGTATTTTGCAATCATGGCATGCAGCGGGTCAGTTTTCACTGGTTGGGTATTAGATTGCAGCCTTTGAGGAACAGAGAGAATCCTTCTCTTGGCTTGTGTCTGCTAATCAAGACGTGATACATCTTTAGGTTACCCTTTTTCTGCCTTTTCTCTACATGCACAATGCCATCATCCCTGCCAACTCAGAGGAAAATGCTTGTTTTAAGTTAGGCTAGAGAAAGTGTAGAGAGTTTTCAGCACTGACAGAGCAACTATTAGGGAAAGATACCAAAAGGGGGCAATGAACAGATCGTCCAAACAGAATTTCTGAAACACAAGTGTTGGCCTTAATACAGCTGCTGGTGTGTGGACCTAGCCTGAATAGAGTTCTGGAGTTCAGGAATGAAATCAAATTGAATTTTGGGAAACTCTGATCTTGTTTCCACAGAGCCTCAAAAACACTCTGCTGCTTGATCCAAATATACACTCACTCCCTCTCTCTCTCTCTCTCTCTCTCTCTCTCTCTCTCTCTCTCTCTCTCTCTCTTCTCTCTCTCTCTCTCTCTCTCTCTCTCTCTCTCTCTCTCTCTCTCTCTCTCACACACACACACACACACACACACACACACACACACACTGATACACACTCACACAAACCCTTGTTATGGGATTTTTCCCTCCAGCATTACTCTCACACAAACACTCCCCTCTCCTCTGTGCTGCATGCAGTAAGAGCTGGCAGCTATATACCCCCCCTAGCAAGTAAAGCGGCAGGGGGAGCAAACAAACGACACATGTGCACATGTGAGAAAGGGCCCTACCACACTGCACACACACACACACACAATGACTGCCCTCACACACAGTCACATGGCACAAGCGCTTCCAGTCAGATAATGACAAAGAATCACTGAGACTTCATTGATGTCAGGAGAATCAGGGTGCAGGAGGTGTTGTTATAGGTTTGAGGCATTTTAGCAGTGAGCTAACAGGACGTGAACACATTAGGGAACCCTGAGCTGACCTGCAAAGTGGCAAGGACTTTGCAAGTGCTGAACAATCATGCAGTTTGTTGTTGCACAGGAAGATGTGTGCCCTTTCAATGACATTTTAAGTTGAATAGATTTTTGGTCCCTGCAAACATACCCAAAGGATCTGCAGTAAAGTTGCAAAAGGGGCAAGAATCCAGCTGTGAAGCATGACTAAAAAAAGATTGGTACAATTTTTCCATCAAAATTAACACAAATGCAAAACAGTACATGTTTAATTTCGGTGATAAAAAAAAAGGTGCAAATTAACGACAACAAATAAAAATCAAGAATTGAAAACAGTGAGTGGAAATTAAACAGCACTTTCTTCAGATATTGTTAGATTTGTATATTTGTATAACTAATATGTGTGGGACATTTAAAAAATCCTTATTGAAGCTCTATTGATGCACATTTTTAGACTTCTTTTGACATTCAAATTGTGAAATATGTAAGCCGTACTGAAACTAGTGATTGGATGAGATGCAGCAGCCATGGCAAAACCATAGACTGGATAAAACATGGACGTAGTTTAAGTGAAGCTGCCCATTGGTATCTGAAGAGGAAGTTTGAAGCCTGCTATCTCACTCTTATCTCAACCTACTTTTTCAATCAAACTTGTAACATGTAAAGTTGTAGAGTTGAGCTGGACGTTAAGCCTCCTTGAAGCTGCCGCTGACAAGTTGACTTGACTTAACTTGAATATCAATTTAGCTTCTTACCAATTCCCTATACCACAGTTTTTTAGTGTGTGGTTTAGAAGCAGACATTGTTTTCACAGCAGAATCTGTTGGTTTGATAAAGATTGAATGATTCTGAAAAGGTCTTTTATTTTATGCCTGTTCAAAAAAATGAAAGCAAGAATAGCTGATAATGACCTTTGCAAAAGATGCTGTTTAAAGCTCTCTGCCACCTCCATAATCTTCAGCAGAGCAAAGTCAAAATGCAATTGTGAATAAAAGGAACTGAGAGCGCACCCACACAAACACTCACACACACACACACACACATACATACATGTCCTTTTCCACTCCCTCAGTTACGTAACCTTAATGCAAGAGACAGCTTGACTAAGGCATCCAGGGCCCATCCTGTGATCACCGTTTACTTCGACATGCTGGAGAATCAGTCCATTCATTATTATGTTGAGCTGATGACCAGAGAGTGTCCAGAGAGATGAATCATGTGGAAAGAAACCACTGTCCAGGAGAGGACCAGTGTTTATGTGCATGAAATGTGCGTTTGTGTGTTTGCCTTGTGTGTTTTTGGACAGGAGACTTTACTGCTGTCTCCATTCCCGCCTGCTGTTTTACATGAAGTGAATCCAAAAACACACACACCCTGATTTCTCTTTTGCATTTATGTTACAGACTACAAACATCCTGCAAGGTGAGGGTCACATAACAAACAGGGACTAGTTTTAGGTGCCGTTGTTATCACACATTTTTGTACGGGAGGTAGATGAACACTGAGGATGTCCCATTATATGCATCCGCCTACTCTTCTGAAGGGCGTCATTACTCTACAATATATGTAAACAGGGTATCTTTCATTTTTGCCATTTAAATATTCAGAATGTCACATATTATGCTTTTTTAGACAGAAATATTGAAGATCTTTGTTTCCGTCTCTTTGGCGGCACCTGTGGTGATAAGTAGTACTTGCAGCTGTGTCATTGGACCTCACTGAAGAAGAGTTCCAAACACAATATCACTGACATCTTTTGACTGGTTATCTTCATCTTAACAGGGGTGGAAAAATATGGCAATTTGTATTTCTTTTGAAGTGATAAATGTGTGAGTACATGGGGCGCTGGTTTGGCTCAGTAGTTAAATCATGCACCTTGTGAGCAGAGGCTTCAGATCGTAGCAGTAACCCCGAGTTCAAGTCTAACCCCTGTGCAGCATGAGGTTTCCCACTATCTCTCTCCCCTGTTTCCGACCTTATCCACTTTCCTATCTCTGAATAAAGGATGAATTGTTAAATGGTAGGATATAGGTTATGAACATTAGCTTATATTGAATGTCACACACTTTTAAACGTATTAAACGCTGTATTATTTTTCTTTAAAGCAACAGAAATTGAATCCGGTTGAACATTGATTATCCTGCCCAGAAGTGAACCTATAATCACTTGCTCCGAATAAGTTTTACTTTATTAATTTATACCCAATTTCTCAGTCTTCCTTTCAATAATCTAAACGTTATCTCATGCATTACAATAAATAGTCTCACATGACCCATACATTCATGTAACTGTTGCTGTTGGTAGGACTGTACATTGTCTTTCTCTTGTCTTTTTCTCTTTCTTTCTTTTTCTTTTTTTCACGTTATCTCACCATTTAACGAAAAAAAGCTTCACATACCCTTAATGCATTTGTGCCAAGTAACTTGGACCTTATATTCTTTATATCATTGAAATATGGCCATTGATGTTGAGCGAGTGAACCCGAACACATGCTGTGCTATTTAGCTTATGATCCGTTTGTTTGTCCGTTTGTTATCTGAATATATCAAAAGTTTAGATTAGTTACAAATTGCTACAGGATGAGATTTTGTGATTGTTTACTCATGAGGACATAATGCGTTAAATCTCTGCCCTCTTTGTTATTGTCATGTTTTGGAAACTGTAGATGTACATTCCTGCTCCTCCACAAGATTAATAAACTTTCCAATGAAAGATGACAGTCATCAAGTGCAACACAGCATGATGATATATGAATCAAATCTGCTGTGAAATTGAACAACTTCAAACAGAAATTACTGTAGTTGTTAATCAAGACAGATTCAAAGAAGCTCAACAATGACTTTCAATGTCTTATCCTGTTTTAATCCCACAATCATAATTAACACCATTGTTGATTCTGCTCTGAAACTCACCACACTGTTTCACAACTCCTTCATGAACTGTTTTTCAAAGTGAATTGCTCGTCTGCTTCTTCTGCTGTCAGAGTTAATTTCCAGTTTTGTGAAAAATCAGGGAGGACATTTGAAATCAATATGCACTTGGAAGTGCGTCATCAACTTATGAAACTTTGAGAACATCAAAGGCAGACTTAAGACAGTCATAAACTGGAAAATTACTGCTTCATATGACAAATTGTCCAACCACATCAGAGGACACAAGTTATGTCTCAAACAGAAATCAACAGCCAGCGAGGCTTCAATAATCAATCAATCAATCTCTCCATATGTGTACTCTTATTATAAGTCCCCAAGTTTAGTTTGAAGTGTTTCCTGTTTTATTTAGTAGCTTTTGCCCCCTGTGCTACATTTCTTGTTTTGTTGTCTTGTTTTTCCCGCCTTTGTGATTGTGTGCCCCGCCCTGATTGTCTTCACCTGTGTCATTAGTCTCACCTGTGTCTGATTACCCCAGTGTGTATTAAGTGTTTGTGTTCCTTCACTTCTGTTTCAATACATAATGATATAGTAAATTATAAATGGAGCTTGTATAGCATTTTTCTGGTGTTTTGACTAGTGCTTTTACACCGCAGGTCACACCTACACATTCATGGCACAGGTTACTATGTAAAGTGTCCATCAGCATTCACTAATCCATTCATACACATTCTTCCACCTCTGACAAAGCAACTCGGGGTTAAGTGTCTTGCCAAAGGGAACACTGACATCTGGCTACAAAAGCTGGGGATCGAACCCTCCTGGTTGAGAGACCATCGACTCTGCAGGCCATCGACTCTCTTGTGTTTTTTGTGCTCTACCGTTTGGATTTTCCAGTTAGACTTTTGATGGACTTTGTTTGCTGACATTGGAAAAAGAAAGCTTTTGTTTTTTCCGTTTTGTTACAATAAATGTTTTTTGGTTATCTGCACTTTTATTACTCACATTGTGATAAAACGTGTTTCTTAAAACGCTGCCTCTTCTTCCTTGAAGTATGTACAGAAGGGCCAGAAAGAGTTTGAGCGGATTTCTTTCTTCTTTAAGGTTTTACGTCATACTTCAGCTCTGCTAAGTTTGATCAAATCTCCACGTTGTCTGTTAAGACTGTCAGTGTGTTTTTGAGATGCTGTCAGAGAACGCAGCTTGTTGATTGATGAAACTTCTCACTGCTGGACATCTGCCTCCCGTCACTTCAGCGTTCCCCTCCTCCCCGTCTGCTTTGGTGGGGTTGGGACCTCTTGTCATACACACTATTACAGCTACATTACAGCCTGATTGACCGATATTATCCTGCTGAGATCAAATTAATCTGTATGGCTCTGAAACAATGAATGATGATATAACCATCTGGGTGCCGGCCACTTGTCGTTCCAAAAATCAATTGGTGTTTGGCCAGAACAAACGCCTGCACATACAGAGAGTCCAATGTGGTGTGACGGCACACTTCTCTGAGTGAACAGCTCTGCAGAGACTATTGTGTTGGTTACAATGTTTGAATGTATAAATGAAAATGTTCTGACAGTATACAGTAAGATGTGTTTATGATAAGGATGCACTGTATGTTGGGGGGCAGATACATTATCAGCTAATATAAACCTGCAGTATATGTAGCTATATCATATTTCTCATAGATATTGTTTGTACAGGTATGAGCTTAAATGTTTTTGTAAGATGCACCTTCATGATAACCACCATTTTTGGTGCACATTAATTTAGAGAAAAAGACATGAAGAAAAAAAGAAATGTAACCCTAAGATAATACGTCTTGCAGACCTTTTTTTTTTTTTCCTCAAACAAGGAAAAAGCATGAAATGAATCAAAACTGATCATTCATCTCTTCTCACTTTATCAAGTCAACTTTTTTGTCAATTTAACTTCACAAAGTTGTCCAAAGTGCTTTACAGAGTAAAGAGGTAAAACAAGAAAACACAAATACACAACACTGCATATCAATAATAGTCAAATCTGCTGGGATAATAATGATCTAATCCCGAAACGAAGGCCAACGAGAAGAGATGTGTCTTCAGCAACGATTTAAAACATTCAAGATTAGGACCGATTGTTTCACAGGTTAGGGGTAGCTCCTGCTTAAGCTCAATCGCCCCAGGTTTGAGGCCTAGTTTTTGGCACATCCAGGAGCGGCTGATTTGTTCACCTCAGCGCTCTAGCTGGAGTATGAACATGGAGAAGGTCAGCTAGGTAAGACTGTCTCAATCCCTTTAAGACATTTAAAAGCCAACACCAACTATTTTAAATGGATTCTTTAAGGGACAGGGAGCCAGTGGAGGGAGAGCAGCAAGGGTGTAATGTGGTCCCTCTTTAACTTTCCAGTCAGGAGGCGAGCAGCCACATTTTCAACTCGCTGCAGGCGCTGAATGGATGACTGGTCTAAGCCCACATACAAAGAATTACAATAGTCATGTAGAGATGTTATGAATGCATGGATCACCCTCTCTAAATCTTTAGAAGGGAGATGTATATATTTATTTTATTTTATACACTTTATTAATCCCTGAGGGTAAACAAAACACACATGTACAGAACCTATATGGATGTGCATCAATGCAGAGAGTCAGGGTGGGGGGGGGGGCGGCACAAAGGGGGCGCCCTGAGTTGGGGTTTGGTTCCTCGCTCAAAAGCACCTTGGCAGTACTCGGGAGGTGACTGACAACTCTCCAGTGACCCGACCATTTTACATACTTTGGTCTGTACTGGGACTGGACCCGGTGACCCTCCTTTTCCTAGACTTATCAACTGCCTTTTTTACCCTCGGGTTAAGCTAATGTTTATGGTTATGAACTCCTTTTTAAAATTAAAATGTGTAATTTTAGCTTTGATCTATACCTTGCCTCTCTATGTTATAGTAACATTAGTCCATGCTCCTATATTAGTTAGCTGTCAGTAAGAGAAAAAGATTCCTAAATTGAAAGAGCAAATTGCTTAAGAAAAAAGGCCCAAGCAAAACTTCACTACAGATCCTTATTTACACTTGCAAGATGTGCAGAGACACTTCAGTATGTATTTGGCGTTGTGTCTCTGGCTGTCTTGAAAATGTAAGTTTAGTTCTCACTCTTCTTGTAGCTGTGTTTTATTCTAAATGCTTCACTTTGTTTCCAGCTAGTTGTTAACGGTGTCTGTCTGCCTCTTGGTTCTGTTCAGTGGATTTATTGGTAACTTTTGGGTGGAAACTGCTGTCTGCCATGAAAAGACACTAACAAGAGCAGTGAGTTAGGAGGTCATAAACAAAGGATGAGCTCAAAAATCCTGAAATGCTCTGCAGAGGTGAGGTGAATTGCAGAGTGGTGGGATATTCATGTGTGGGGTTTTCATTTACTACAAGCATTACAACAAAAAAAGTATTTTTGTTCACCCTGAAGTTCACAACAAGTGTTTTCCTTTTGCCTTTTATTCAATTAATCAGTCTGACTGACTTCATTTGCAGACCTAATTTCATCAAATAATCAATCATTATTTGTATAGCGCCAATTCATAACAGGTGTTATCTCGAGACGCTTTACACAAGAGCATATGGGATAATATGCAGGACGGATTTCTCCTTTGTGTTCCTCGTGTTCCTGTCGTCTACACCTCCGTGCCCCTGAGGTGGAGGTCGGAGCAGGCCGTGCATGAAAAGCTAATGCAACATAAAGTGCTTCACACCCAGTAGCCCCCCCCCCCCCCCCCCCCCCCCCCCCCCACACACACACACACATATTTTCACACTCAAGCAACAAATGGATTCCTGAACACTGACTCTAACCCTGTATCAGCAATCCATACGAACACTTTTTAAAATGTTATTGTTCATATTCTGTGTGGTGTGTTTTAATGGATTGTTTCTTGCCCTAATTAATTTTATGATCCAATTAAAAGAATATGCACACATGATACCAGACTTTTTTTATTCAATTCAAGGCACTGAATACAATCTGCATTTTACAACATTTTAAATTGACCCCTTTCTTTGTTTCAATTTGTATTTCTATATCCTTTAGCCTAAGGACCCACCACCAACTCCTTCATGAAAATATTGACCCTAATTTCTGATATTTCTTTCAACCAATCAGATTTATTGAATGAAAAATAGTCCAGTTTGTACCTCAGATGGTACGAAACATGTGACAGAATGAAGAGAAGGAACAAAACCAACATGTTTAAGAACACTTAATAGACTTTTTTACCCTTTTTTTTTCCAGTCACATGTTCGCTACCAACTATTGGGTCCCGACCCACTAGTTGAGAGCCACTGCTTTAACACAAGCAATGATTTTTTGTGTGTTTTTCATTTTAGCACCCCTCTGGTCCTTTCCTAGAGGCCCTGGGAAACCGGAGGATTTCGTCAATCAATAGAGCTCCTACTGTCTCACCTGCACATTGGTCTGGTTACCCAGATGTTAACCAAATTGTATTATTTGTTTTAGTGAGGGCTTTTATAAACCATCTTTTGGGTTTTTTAACTTAAGGAGGCTTTTAAGTATTTTTGAATACTCATTGTCCCAAGAGCATGTACCCGACTGAGCATTCCTTCAGGAGCAAAGAAATTAACAGCAACAAAAAACAACAACAATAGGAACTGAGGAAATATGGTCATGAATCTTATCAATATACCAGGTCATTTTTAAAATTCCCACTCACTCACACAGGTGTTTTTGGATTATTCTGATCAGATATTTGCTAATATGTTGATTGGATTGATGCGTTTAAGGGACGTTACAGCAGGACGAGCAGGAACTTAAACGACAGGAGAGTTAAAGGAAGAGAGCTGATAAATGTTGAACCAGTATTTAAATAATCAATCAATCATTCAATCTTTATTTGTATAGCGCCAATTCATAACAAGTGTTATCTCGAGACACTTTACAAAAGAGCAGGTAAAAAGACCATACTCATTGTTATGTTACAAAAAGTAAAAGACCTTACTTATTGCTATATTACAAAGACCCGGCGTTAATCCATCATGAGCGTAACACTTTAGCAAAAGTTACAGTGGCAAGAAAAACCTCCCTTTAACAGGCCAAAGTCTTGGGCATGACGAAACAGCCATCTACTGAAACTGCGCTGGGCTTGAAAATGGGATCGGGGGAGATGGGGGGGGGGGGGGGGGGGGTTGTTCAGGCAGGCCGTTTACCAACAATCCTAAGAGAGCTTAGGGGCTCATGAGTGCGGATACAACAAGTTCAACCTCAGGCTTCTTGTCTCCCCAGCTGATAGGCGCTGAGTTGTTGTTGTGAGTAATTTTTATGTTTAAAATTATGGTTTTGGATGAAGGTTTTATTTATGCATAATGACTCACATTGTTTGAGGGGGAAATTTGAGCTTTTTGTTCAGCTCCTTTTAAAAACGTCTGAGGCGTTCTGATTGTTCTGACAGTTCTTACTTATTTAAATGTCACAGAAAACAAAATGTTTGAATGAATATGTGTTATTTAAGCATGAGCACAATTTGTACACTCACTATTTATAGATCACAGTGGTGGAGGCAGCCAGAGGTTCTCCTTTTTGCTGTGTGTGTGTGTGTGTGTGTGTGTGTGTGTGTGTGTGTGTGTGTGTGTGTGTGTGTGTGTGTGTGTGTGTGTGTGTGTGTGTGTGTGTGTGTGTGTGTGTGTGTGTGTGGCTGTATTTGTATTTCTGTGTTTACAAGAAGAAAATAGCTTCACAAAATAACCAGAAAGAGTTTCTCGAGAGATTCGGCAAATCCTCACTTCTGCAGTGTGCTTGATTAGATTTACAAAATGATTTTAAATGGTTGGTTTGTAAAAGGGTTGTGAATTTGAGTCATAATAGGATGTTTCTGTCTGATGTTAGGGACATTTAAAGTGTCTCTCTCTCTTACGTGTCCTTTCAGGGATCATTTTTGGCATTGCTCTGCAAATAAGTCTAACCATCATGTAAAATTGCTATTTTGATCTTATCCAATAAGATCTTATTAACTGATCCTTATTAAAATGGTTATCCAAAATAATATCATATCACCTGAATCCATGCTGAGATCCAAGCACAAAGCCATATCCTGAAATACAGTAAGACTGATTTAAATCAACGTTTAACTAATCGGGATAGGATGGGTTTATAATCCGACCTTTTTACAATTAATTTAATGTCAGACACCAACTCAACCCTATCTCAACCAATAATCTAATTTAATAACTAATTATTGATTAATTTTGAAAACAAAAGAGGGATCATTTAGAAAGTAAATTCTGTTTATTCTAAAGCTAAATGTATTGAAATAGATGTAATTTAGATTTGGGATAAAAAGTTAAAGGGTGAATAACAGAAACTGTGGTTTAGGATGAATAAATCTGGGATGATGTTTAAACTAATCTCAGTATTTTTTGATGGTTCAGAATTTTACTGTAAAACTTTAAGGCCATTACCCACTGATAATGTTAAATTCTTCATTTTTGTCTAAAAGCATTTGAAAGAACAGTGTATTGTTTTCTTCAAAACAACAAAAAACAACAACAAAACGTTCACAGTGCAAATACAGATACAGAGTTTTTGTTCTGCAATCTGCTGTGCATGTCTGTAAAAATAAACCTTAAGGTGAAAGAGATTCTGCTGAGGCTGCCAAACACACTCCCTGACTCAAAGGAGAAGTGTTGCTTAGTGGCAGCCAGGTGTTAGATTGAACTTCCTTTGCTGAAGTCCTCAGAGTGACATCATCCTCTGGTAAAGTTTATGAGTCAGAAGGCCCAACTGTGAACACAGGCTTTGAGACACTATAAGCCATTCAGTCGGACAGCTGGAGGTGTCTAAGAGACTGTGTTGTGGGAGAATTGTTCATCCTCACCGTGTGACACTTGGGCAGACTTTGACAGATAAATGACCGGATGTGATTCACAGCTTGTCATGATGATTCTTGGGCATTTGGGGCATCGTTGATGATCCGGTACAAAAGGACGGTGCGACTACACTTTCAGTACTTTGATGTGTGACTGATTAAGTAATGTCTTCATCAAAGAAACAAATGTATCTTCAACATCAAACACATACTGTACATCCCCTTCTTGGTATGAATCTCTGCAACTTCTGATCTACATTATAAAGCACTGCATATACCTGAACTCATCATTTCGAATCTATTTTTCCTGCAGCACACTCATATTTTTCCCCAGCAGTGTTCTTTTGGATCAATATATTCATCAGGATGTTTATACCTTTCCTTTCAGGCTTCATTAATCCAGATTTCATTAAACATTTAGCTTTACTTCAGGCATTAACATCATCATCTCTCATTCATTGAAGATAATAAATGGGTGCATATTAGCTGTCAGCACTCTGGCTAGTTATTCCATCTTTCTTTCCTTGTACGTGTTGAAAATTGTTGGATGCATGTTTGAATGTGCAACCAGGTAAAACAAAGCCATATTCAGGTGCCAAACAGAATACATTTTTGAGAACAGTCAATTTGTATTGTTTATACAAGCCATTTGGAGCATCTTTATTGCATTTTGGATGCTTTATAGGCATGAGGGAAAGATGCAGCAGTGCAGTCAACTGTTTACTGACTTCAGATTGTCAGCTGCCACTTTCAACTTTCCACTCTTCTTTTTTTACAAGTAGAACTAAAAACGTGTGTTAAAACTGAAACTGATTTTACATAATTGCGGCTTTAAACATTGGATTGACCAAAGTTTTAAATGGTATGCTGTGGTAGAAATCCACCATTGAATCACACAATCAATAAAATATCCTACTTCAGAGTAGGTTTTGGTTGGAGCTCAGATCTGCCATACCTTTACAATATCGTCAACTGTTCCATCAACTTGTACGTGTGAACCCAAATGAGAATTTTAATTATTTTTCTCCAGTAACTTGTGGCTCAAATAAGGACATCAGCCCTATATCAAACGAAAAAAGTGTCATCCCTTGTCTTGGGGATATTTTACCAGTAGGGTTAGTGGCGGTTGCTATTTTAAGAGCTTTGATTTTTCATGTCACGCACATAGAGGTCCCAAAGCCAAAAGGCCGGGGAAAAATAACAAACACTACATGGGGGCAACCACCCGCAGGTGATCCGCACATCATCCCACTGTCACCATCCAGTAGATTGCCCTCTCCGGTGTCTGCGCAGCAAACGAATGCTGTTATTGTTGTAGTTGGAGGAAGAAGTAACAGGGACTTAGTCACACTGCAGAAAAAGTACCTGAGGGAAATCCACGTCCTCCAACAGGCAGCTTAGCTTCAGTGTAATAAGAGACGAGGAGGATGACTAAGTTTGATGGGCTTTCAGAATCAATTCTCTTAGTTCTCTCCCTTCAAAAGATAAGCTCAAACACGCTTTGGGGGAAATATTTTTTGCATTATTATTATTTTTTCTTTTAGATCTAAGCTCTTTTAGTTTTGTGACAGAAACTTAGCGTTTAAATATATCATCCTGATCTGAAGTAAAAACCAAAGGAAAGAAATTCAGTCAAAATTGCACTGACATCCCATTGTTCAACTTTGCTAATTAATGTAAATCTATGGATCAAAGGCTTTGTTATCAGTAAAGTTTACATTTTATAGAATAGTCTGTCTTATTTTTTATAGAGTAGTCTTTTATATTTTTATAGATTTTTTTCTAATACCTTGAGCATTGGAGTTCTTCACTTACTTTTCTCCTCTTTTTTAGCTGTTTTCCCATTTGTTGTTTTGCATCAAAGATAATACTTATTTTGTAAACACTGCAATAAACCACACATATAATTCTGATTTTTACTCAGATTTAGTAGCATATTATTTTTAGGCCAGTTCACAAGTTTAGATAAGAATGGTAGTCTTTTTAAGTAATGAAAATGTGGCTCTTTATTTTTTCAATTTTTTATTTGTTGCCCTGAACACATCATTTCAAACGGTACGATAGGTGAAAAAATGACAACTCTTAAGTTTTTATTTACGTCATGACGTCAGAGGAACGCTTGCGGTAAAACTTAAACAAGCTAAAGTTAGTTTAACAGTTACTAGTCTCGCAGTTGTTTCAAGTGTTGAATTATTTCTGTGAAACACATTTAGGTCTTGTGTTAAAGCTAATGAGCGGCTTATGGACAACTTTCGCTCTGTCAACGAAACAGTAAAGAGTGGATGATTTCGCTGTGGACGGTTCACGGAGAGCTAATTCAAGCAGGATAATGCTAATGCGGTGGAGGACATCTGTTAACAAACATGGAGATTAAAAAACAGGAGGAGGATGAAGACGACGATGAGTGCCAGACCGAGTAAAGTAAGTAAGTAAGCCTCATAAACTCGAAGTATTGTCATGTGATGTGTACATGGGGCTAGTGTTAGCTACGGTTTGCTCGAGATAACAAGCAGCTGCTAGCTAGTTAAGCATCGCTGCTTCTTTACTTCCTTTCAATAATTCCTACTTAACCACAACAATATGTAGTTCGTGCTCACAGCTGAAGCATTTTGTAAATCCACAAATGGGGTTTGTGGTGACAGTGAGATAAATTGTGAGTGTCACTGCTGTTGTTGTTGTTGATGTTGTTGTTGATGTTGTTGTTGTTGTTGTTGTTGTTGATGTTGTAGTGATGAAACGTTTGTAAACATTTCAGATTTTTGAATCTCAATATTTCAAAAAATGTTTTACTTGTTATTGTTTGCTCAAGAGGAGAGTTAGTGGGTGCTTTAGTTCAAATATGCATTTAGTAATTGCAGGAAACAAAGGACACATGTTAATAGACCACAAAGTCAACAGCTACAAATTTGAAAAATAAATATCTTTAAAGAGAGTGTTGGTGAAGTTATGATGCCCTTTCCTTTATCTTGTTTTTACTTACCATGTTTTTACTGATTGTTGGTATATTCTTATTTCCTCTTATATTTACTTACCATGTTTTTTGGCTCAAGTTAGAATTTTAGAATTTCTGTTCTCTCAATTTTGAGGATTTTGAAATCAACATTACCAAACTGTGGACATTTGCAGAGCTTGTCAGGCGTCCCGGTGCTGGACAGCGAGCCAGCCGGCGTCACATTGAGCAGACGGGGCAGGTCCATTCATCACTGGCTGCTGTTGTTCGCTCAGCAAATGATACATTGGCAGCTGACAGATGTGGGTCAGTTTTATGGGCCACAATGATAATCGGCATCTGTGCCACCATGAGTCTCAAGTTAGGAGACTGAATATGAGGCCCAAAATGTACAGAGGTTCCCTGGAAAAAAAAAGTCACAGCGAATACAGCTTTTTGCCTTTATTAGATAGGATAGCTGAAGAGAGAGAGGAATTGTTGCAAGGTGAGAGTGGGGGATGACATGCAGCAAAGGGCAGAGGTCGGTTTCAATCCCACAGCCGCTGCAATGAGGACTCTGGCCTCTGTATATGGTGCGAACCATAACCCCTTGGACACCCGGTGCCCTAGCTTACTGCACTTGAACATAACCATAATGGGAGATGATGGCAACAGCTGTGCTTTTTTAGCTACGGGATTTAGCTGCCATGAAAGCGGGGATACATATATTTTAAGTAAGGTCTTATACATTTTAATTGACAGTTTTTAAATCCTGTTTCGTTGTTTTGCTTTTTTAGATCCCTTCAAACTTTGATCCTACATGACACAGAGCAGAATAATTTACCAAATGTTGCTTGCAGCTTTAATTTGTAATTTTTTAATTACAAAGTGGATGCAGATGTTGATTAAATCAGCTTGAAAGCACACCTCTGTAATTTAGAATACATTTTCGTAATTGTCTTGTTCTCTTGTATGACATCACATTTGTGTGGGGAATCCCAGCAGCTGTAAACCGGTTCTAACACAAGCTCAAAGCCTATTAGAGACGTTGCATTTTCCCCATTGACAAGTTTGGCTTTTGTTAACTGCAACTAATTCATCTTTTTGTGTTCAGGCCAAAGACACACAAAGTACACAATGCACACAATGCAAGCTCACAGATTATCCCTCATTTCAACAGGAAGACAACTGTCTCTTTGCATGAAAAACAAAGCATTAAATTACCCCCCTGACTGCCCTTGCTGAAGGATTTTGATGGAAAAATATGCAGTTATTATGTTCTGCTTAGTTGTACCCTATTAACCCACATTTAAGTAAGAAACAACATTAGGAGGAACAGAAAGAAACAGGCTGATCTTTTTACATCAACCAGCACCCCATACAAAGCTGATGAACCATCAGGAATACAAAGCCCACTTTTCATCTGCACCCCAACCACAGAACACAAAAGCATGTGAGGTGTAGTTCAACTCAGTGTGGACGCTTTACTGAGCAGCTTTAATGCAATCTCTGCTTGTATAACATGTGGGTAAAGGAGGTTGTTTAGATACAGAAGAATGTATGGGTGGACTTGACACGTAATGACACACAGCCTTGAAACTCTGCATGTCAGTTTTCCGGTGTGTTTACTTTGAAAGTGGTCGTTTTGCTCCAACACACTGGATGAAATTGTGCTTATTTTTCTGCTCAAGATGTTTGTGATGTGTGCCCTGAAGTTCCTTGGTATTTTAAAGCTGTTGATCCTCTTAGAGCTGAATAAAAACAGAATTTCATAGACTCTGGTATCCTCCAGCGTTACATTGAGAATCTGCATCACCTATAAATAAGTGTGATGTAGCATTTTCCAAAGAAACATATTTGTTCAGGTGCACAGTAGAGTCTTGTCAAAAATGTAGGTACTTAGATACTGTTTGATATTTTTTGATACCATGTGTTTTAAAATGATACAATCTCCTTTGTTTCAATAATTGACAGTATCAGAATGTACCAAAGCTTGCCAAATAGAAACTTGGACAGCGTGCAGGAGTTTGCCTGCAATTGTTGGTTATTAAACAAGAAATAACGCTACAGTGATTCTTAGGACTTGTATTTTTGATGCCTTGGTATCGAAACAGGTATCGATATCATTTGATCTTTCCGAGTATGATATCCAAGTTTAAAATTCTTTGAACGGACAACCCTACAGCAGAGTCGTTTGTACAGTGTGTGACCTAGTATTATAAAGAAAATAATTATTATATAATATCTGAATGTTAAAATGCATGATCTACTAACGTCACAATGATTGTATTACCTGTGTTGTTCTATGCTGTGTCTGCTTTGCACTGAGTGATACTGGGAGAAGCAGTGGGCGCTCATGTCACTGATGTTTAGTCCCTGAGTGGAGAATCAGTGGATGCAGTGTACTTCAACCCCGCCTGTTTTTGTGTTCCTATGCTGTCAAAGTGATTTTAGTTTTTCACAGTTCACAAAACAAAGAGAAACATGTAGAGTAACCTGTATAGAACGTGTAAATTCTGTATAGGATCCACTGGGATTTAGACTGCAGTTTTACATTTTGGTCAATGCTATTGCTTCTGTTTGAGGAGTTCTTGAGAGCTGTATTAGTATAACAGGCTCTATTAACTAAAGATACACCCTTCTTAGGAGTTTTTTATGTTTTATTTCTGTTCACCAGATCTAGTTGTACAGTCCGACGTTCAGTAGCATAGCACAAGAACATGTGTTTTTTGAAAGACCATGAGTTTTGGTATCCTTACAATTTCTGTGTGTAGTTTTCATGTACAGCAATGGACAGCGCCTTTGTATACAAACACAGAGATGACAAATGAATCATATCCATTAAAATGATAACAATACATGGCTGATAACATGGAGTATTTCTGCTCAAATCCGAAAAACAAGAAGGAGAATAATAGGAAGTAAAAAGTGTGAAGTTATTTGGGACCACTCAGCCCAAAATGAGTTGTTTCTTTCTGTAAAAGTTATATTAAAATCAGCAGAGTTGTTTTTTCCTAACAAGCTGACAAACAAAATAAACAAAGATCAGTGAGTGCAGGATAGGCTGTGTGTCCAGCATGTATACATACATGATTATTGGTATGCTGTACTTAAGTTAGCGCAACATGTGACGATGAAAAAATAACAATTTTGTATTCTACACCATCATCTTGAATAAAAGAAGTGTAAGCAATATGAGTGGGTAGATGTCTGCCTTGTTAGCAAAATGACCAGAATGCATCCGCAGTGTTAACCTGCGTAAGCACTGGCTACCTGACAAACTCATAAATACTCATGAAAGTCCAGCCCGCTACTTTAATATATACTTTTTTATCTGACAAAATAGTTTTGACGAACAAGTTGAATAGGATTTGTGTGAAAAATGTACTGCTTGCCTCAGCGTCAAAACAATGCAAGCTTGATGATAGATCATTGTCAGTCTGCCTCTCTCATTCTCTGAATATGTGTCCCCATGCAGCTTAGAGATTGTGTCCTGCAGAGAGAGAGAAGACTAGTATTTAGGGATAGTCAAAAATTCATCTAAATGAATGATGTCAAGGCACATTAGGAAGTGTATTGTGATCAGACAGGGGTCATCCTCATTAGCTACTTTGGCAAAGGTGGCAGCAACTAAATGAATGATGATCAAATCATCCTTATTTATAATTCTGCTTTACTAACATGCTTTTTTAGAAGAAAAAAAATCATATGCAAAACATATTACAAATATGGGCTTATATAGCTGTTGTTTTTGCAGGACATGCAACAGTCCCCCCGTCTCCAAGCTGGCGGGATACACCAATGTGTGGCTACTTTATATCGCTGTAAAAGCTCTGCATCGCCACTTTCCAGCCCTTAGGAGAGAGAATGCATGGGTAGGCGAGGGTTATATCCCTTAGATTGTGACATGAGTTCACGATTTAGTAAAGTTTTTTGGGCTAGGGGCTAGATATCTCAACAACAATTTATCTACTGACAATAAGAGAGCAGATGTTGTGTTAAAGTCTATTCCCCCGTTAGATAGTGGTTCCTTTAGTGATGCCCTCCATAGTTGGGATTAGAATCCAGTAGTCAAAAATGTTATAAAACAGAGCAAGAGTATGGGTATTTCTAAAACTATGAATCACTGCATTTATGAGAGGTCGATGAACAAACAGGCAAAACCAGCATTATAGTTCCATAGTTTAGCATGCAAGATAACGTGCACAAATACACACAAACACACAATTTAGTGCTTGATTTCATACTGGCTTCTGTCTGGCAGAGATAATGAACCAAATGTTACCTAAATTCAAAACTGAATTTGGCAGATCCAATTAGCTGCCTACAGATCCTGGACTGTGCTAAAGAGCACTGTTAAGACATTCAGTAATTTTTCTTTTTTTTTTTAACTACTTACTTACTCAAAGGTCTCCCTGTCTAAGTTTTGAAATGACGATGACATGATTTTCCCTACAAAATGAAGCAGAAAACTCAGAAGAACAAACTGTTTGTATGTGTTTTACTGGCTTTTTTTATTGCTTTAAAAAATCTTTATTGGAAAATTGCAAAATCTTTTGGCCTGTTTTCTCTGAACAGCCGACCACTGTTAATAATATCAGACCATTGCAATGACACAGTTTTGATATCAGACTGCAGGGTTACATCAATCGTATTAATTTGAATGTAGATAATGTGTATGGTATGTAAAATTGGCTTGATAATTTCAATGCAAGTGTAAGGAAACAAACAGTGCAATAACATGTGAACAAACAGGCTCTGTGACACTTTTTTTCCACTGTATTTGATAATTTCACAAAAAAATCCTGTAGGTTCAGGTCCTCAGGATTTCTACTTTAAAGTACCATTGTGTCATTTCATATGGACCCCAAGTAAATTTAGAAAGGAAGGGTTAACTTGATTTTAGTTCCCCCTCTCCTTCTAATTCCACTGCAGTGTTTCAGATGCTTAAATTAAAAACTGTTTCTGTCATATTCTTGTGGAGGGGTGTGACAACTTCCCAAAACAAGCCAGGAAGAAAACCTGCGGAAACAGGCACATTTTGGACCTCCTGCAACACTCAGCAGAATCTATGAATCCACAGAGAGCTGTTCAAGGTTTGAGGGTTTGGGTTGTGCAGTTTGTCCACTTTAACGCTGTGCAATGCATGCTTAGCTTGAGTAAGCTCGAGTGAGGGATGACCATGCCATTGTTTAAGATGGATTACATTTAAGCATTGAAAGATTTTTAAATTCATTATTATCATACAATTCATTTTTATAACCGCAAGTTCATTTTACACTCCTTGTTTAAATTACCATTTAAATGCTTTATATCATACAAATGTGTTTCAGTGCTATATAAATCACACACTCTGTCTTTAGAGTATACTATAATAATCCCACATGAAGCATTGCAATTTTAATAGAGAACAGGAACACTGCAGGCAAGATGACAACAAAGGAAAAAGCCAAAGCTTTACACACATACAGTACCTTACACCAGAATGAGTCCAGATCTCATTAGATGGTCCATGCATAAAGCAGCAGTGACATTAATTCTCCTGCCCTGCCAGTCTTGGGACTTGGACCAGCACAGCATCACTACATCCTGCCAGTCTGTCTCCTCTGATGATCAATAGCGGCGAACAGAAGGCAGCTGGAAGCTTCCCTCTCAAAACTTATAGTGTGCCAACTCATTTTGGTAGGCACTCATAGATTAGTCTTTAATCTCTCTGGCCTTTGCAAAATCCTATTCATCATTGATAAAATAAACTGTCTTCTGAGAAATCATAAGCTCGCACAGTGGAAAAACAAGGACACTTTGGATACCTTTAAATGTAATAAGAACCCACTGAGTTTCAAACTATTAGAAGCTTCTTTTTCCAGGAAAATGCTTTAATTTAAATGTACTCCTTGAACTGCTTGATCATCCACATAATCTTTTGTTTTATCATAGACTGTATAAAACATGGACGCATAGTCACAACGATGTCACCCCTTACTGAAGAGGCGTTATGAAGCCAAACTATGGCGGTCGCCTTATCAAATGGAAATAAAATCTCCTCTTAACTTTTGATCTATCTCAGACAACATGTAGAGTTGAGTGGAGCCGTAAGCCTCCTGGCAAAAAGGTACAATGTGTCCAACTGTCATTCAACTTAGCTAAGCCCCAGGTTATGCGAATGTAAAAATCTGTAAACTAAATCTGTAGATCTGCTCAAGCGGACACTCAAGGAACTCAATTCAATTAAAAAAACTTTATTTGTCCCCGGGGTGCAATAAAAAAAAAACTACAGTTTTTTGCATTTCTGCATTGGCTTCTTTTTTCAACACCAGAGGTTGACTCTTGTGTTTTATATGCAACAAGTCATGTGAACTAAAATGCTCTCAGTATTTGAAAGTAGTAGTTCAGTGGATCTAAGCTGACTTACACTGGCCCTGAAAAGGGGGCGTTTTCCTCTGCTCCATGTTTGGGGGACAACATGATCTCATAAGTTTAATTTTCTCAGGCCCAATGCATTTACAATAACAAATTAGATGATGAAGGTATAAAAAAGACAAATCTCTCATTTATTCACAACAAATCTGATTTATAATTCAAAAGATTTTAATTGCACACGTGTTATTTGTCTTTTAGCAGATGTTTTCAGGCAGCCACTGTATTGTATAGGCCATTGGTTCACAACCTGGGGTCTTGGCCTCTCCCAAAAGGGAGCACCAAAGATCGCAGGGGGGGCATAGTTGCATAGTTTATACAAAGATCTTTTGGTAAGAATAAGTGTGTGTAGACCTATTGTGTTGGGAATTTATCCATGAAAACTATTAAAATTGATGTTAATTTATGTCAGCAGATCTTAGTTTTCTGATTGGGTCCTTGGGTGTTCCAGCTTTTCTGAGATACAAGTAGGGTTGACAATTAACAGACAGTTCTTTGCTGAAAGTCTGATGCTGCATAACCAAACCAATCCCTGAACACTGGGCCACCATTGTTGAGAACAAACTCCTCACTATTTGTACAGTGTGTGTAAGGGCATGTTGACATTTTAACGGTTGTATTAGTATGGACGAGAGATCTAAGGAACTGTTTTAGCTCTGTAACAAAATGACCTCATTTGAACTGAGACTTAGTTTGAATTCATTGACAAGATGTTTTTATCATTCGAGCTCCACGATAATGGCTCTGAGACTCTTGAAATGATTGGTTTAGGTACCTTGAAAGTGCGTGTTCTTATGCTTGTTCTGAAGCGTTCTATGACTTGTGCTTTATCACAAGAGAGTTTTTGTTGTAACCATGTAATGTTCTTCTGATACGTAATGAGCATTACAGGGCTCATGAATGTGACTGTAGAAATGGAGACCTTTCTCTGTGTAATGGACAATTATAACAGACATTTCAGATGACCAATTCCAGATCAGTGGTTTAGATAACAGGGACAAACAGCAGCACAAGATGTCTGCTTAATGATGTCGCTGTCCTGTTCCAGTGGATGCTGCATCTTCATTCAAGTTGTTGATTAAAATGTAAGGATATCAGAAAGGATTTGCTCATTTTTAACATTTACCTTTGATTTGAAAAGTTAACTCAAGGTGAAACATATTGTGGCAGCATGCACTCTGATATTGCAGGAATATTGTTTTGCATATCTATAAACATCTCTGATAAATGTTGTCTTTAATACACTGAAGGAAAAAAAGACTGTTGCATCACAATCCCCGTGGAATAAAACAATATTTGCTGAGATATAAACAAACGGGAGGGCAGGACAGAAGGTCGCAGTGGTTTCCTGGTCAAATCTATGTTGCCGGCTTCACAGTAAATGTGTCTTTTATGTTTTTGAGGGTTTTGCCCTTGAGCACAGATTCATAAAAGATAAGATGAGATGAAACTTTATTGATCCCTGTGGGGAAATTCTGTCACTGCAGCAAAGCGGCAAAGGAATTGGTTTTAACAGGAGAAAAGGAAACAGAATACAACAACACAAGTAGGATATAGAAGCAAGCAAATAATAAGATGAAGCTATTTATACAGAGTATAAACATTTGTAGGGTTATATAACCTCATGAAACACTTCAAAGAGTACTCTGTTAAAATAGGAGCTATGGAGGGAAATGGATTTGTAACATACATTAAATACATTAAATCAATATTTTTGACAAGAAATAAGAGTTTGATGCAAAAAGATAAAACCAGTTCGTCCATCAAATTGTTAGATTCTTTTTCTCCATATTCAGGATTTTAAAAGAGAGAGATATAAAAGGTGATAAAAGTGTTCATGCAGCAAAAAGAGCTTAGTATTTCCAAACAAGCAGAGAATGCAGATGCATTTGTTTATGAGCGTGATTCAAAGCTCCCAGCCAGCGGGGACTTGGTGTGTATTGGTGTTTGGTTTAGTCTAGACGGGGAGGGTTATGTTCGCTGCAGGCGTACACTGCAACTCCCTCCTCTCTATCTGTCTCACTGTTTCTTTCTGTCTCTCTCTTTGTCTCACTGCATTTCTTTTCTCTCTGTTTCACCATATTATGTCTGAAAGAGGGCATGATGACTGTGTGTGACTCATCTCCACCTTTGTCTGTATGTGGCGGGGCTGTGGAGTTAGTTTGACACTATTAGAGGGAAAGCTCTATATTACACCTGTGTTGAAGTGTCCAACTAGTTCTGAGAGGCTAATATTTCTTGGTTGAGATTGGTCTCTTGCCGGCAAAGTGGATATTTTATGCTGTCCTGTTTCAAAACAAAAGAAAGACTGTTTTTGACTTGTTTGCTTAGATACACAGTTGGAGAGTACAGACTGACTGTTGTCTGACTTTTTAGGCCATTAGTACTTTAACTAAAAAGTTAAAAGACATTCAACTAAGATATATTAGCCAGTTTTATGTTTTAAGGCAACATAAAAAAACCTTAATATTGAACTCTTTATATTTTTATTGTGACCAAGACACATACAGCCGGACATTTTACAGTTTAAAACAACACTGTCTGACTTTTATGATTGACTTATCACCATGTGTTTATTTTCTGCCGATCATATTGCTGTCTGTAAAGTTATTAAGTTGGGCTAAAGAGGGAGCTATTTAATCGGACTGAGGTTAAATTGTCAAGGTTGTTAAACTTAGTGAAGTCAGATTAAGACAATATACCCTTGATAGGTGTATTCTTGCATATAGCACAGGTACCCGGTCTGTTCAGTTGGTCATGTATTATCATGTACTAGCCATCTCTTGAGCATTAAGATGTCTTTAAGTCTCTATCTTTCTAAATGTACATGGCAACTTCATATGCCAGCCAGAATTTTGTACGCATCTCTCTAAACCTTAATTTTTACACAAGGGAGAGATCTAAAAACTGCTTTTTCTTTACATCTATAGCCAATGTATTTGCCCAATCTATGAAAATTATTTAATTTGAAAAACAAATTTACATTGAAGCATGTAAACATCATAATCGATAAACGGTTTGTGAGGTGATTACTCGTGGTAATTGGTGCTGTGAAGTGCATGTAAACATAGTTAGTGTGAAAAGAGATCTCCTCTGAAACTCTTACCACCTTAAGTGTTTCAGGGAAAGGCTTGTTGACATTTAATATTTGCAAGAGCAATGTGATAACAGGAGAAGAGTTGGACTGGATGGCAGTGAGTGCAGATGGGACATTAACCATGCATCCGCAGTGTAAAGCCGATAGCAAGTGTTCATTCATACTCCCCTTGTCGTCTTTGGGCAGGGAATAAACAGAGCAAAGGACCACGTCGGGTTGTTTGAAACAGCATCTGTGGAAGCCAGAGGTTATGAGTCTTATGCACCCAAACATGTGGTGAAAAATGGCTGGTGGAGGAGATTTTATCTTTGCATATCATTAGACATTAATTAGTAAAGTGGGCTTTAGGGACTACACTTCCCATCTGCCTCAGTTTGACATACTTCGTCCTTCACATTTTAGTAAGAAGATGGAAGTTTGATTGGCTGCCTGTCACTGCTATACTGCCAGGAATATAGTCTATCAGGCATTTGTGATGTGTGTGTGTATTAATCATGCAATTTGTGTTAACTGCACAACATCTGTCTCAGGTCGCTGTATAGTTAGCTCCAGGTGCACCTGCTGTTGTGTCATCATTTACTCTCCTGATCAGTTCTACCGATGGCAGGTTGAAAGTGAAAGAAATATTATTTTTAAATAACAATTAAATATAAAGGTAAATTGTGCTTTTGTGACTGGCAATTTGATTAAAGTTAATTTGATAACCTTATCGTGTTGAAATCTATTCTAAATGACTTCGTTACCTCAGAATATTCAATGAATACTCTGCAATTAGTGGATATTTTTGAATGAATAACCTGGACTTATTTGGCTAAAATTCAGCTTGAATTAGCTTTACAAGCTCTACAAAAATCTCTGGTACAAAGTACTGATTGCAAGAAAAATAACTCACACCAACACAGATTCCAAATTCACTTGAATACTCATTTGACTAGTTTTCATTTTCATATTGAACATTAATTTTGTCACATTTATCTACATTTGGCAAATAACTTTGACTGTTATCTTGTAAAAGTGGTTAAAACCCCATTTTGATTTTAACCATATCTCCCAGTCCTATTTGCTTTTCCTATATCTCAATTAACATCTGTATCCATTGAATGCCTGCATATTAATAAAAAAAAGATATAGCTCCTCGAGACCTTTGTGACAACTCGCCTGTTTGGTTTGAAACCCAATTGTATTCAGGCTTCAGTCTGTTCTTCAGAGAACAGATGCAGATCGACACATTTGAGAAGCTGCAGACAGAAAATAATTGGCGAGCAAAGTAAAAGACTTGAGTTGTGGGTTAAACAACATTACAATTTAATTGAAAACAGAGAATAGCTTCTGTGTTTTTGTGTTTTTTTAATGTAGCACAATGTAAGTGTTACTACTGAGCATTATTTTTCAATCCTGAATCTCAAACGGTTTCTGATTCTCTCGACTATATAAATGTTGACAACTAAACTGATGAAGGCTTGAAGAACGAGCTCTTCATGGTCATGTTGTGCACTTCCTGTTGCTATTGCATCACCAGGACAGGAGTTGCAGCAGAGAAACCATTGCATCCACCTTGTCCTCCGTGGGCCTACAACCATCAGAGAGTCCGCTCCTGTTGAACAAAATGGACAGAGGAGTATCTAAAGGCTTATCACTGGCATTGTACTACCCAGAATTCCTTTTGCCTGTGTTATGCTCATCTCTCTTTGGCTCCTGATCCACATTTGGCACGGCTGGATGGTCATTTTGCCAGGGGAGAATTGGAAGAGATTGTGTGCAGCCCTTCAGTATGTTCTCCCTTCGAGTCTCTGGGTGTTTCTGTGGAGCAGAAGCAGCTAAGCAACAGTCTAGAGAGAGGTAATTGCTTCGTGGTGATGAGATGAATTGACATTCGCTTTGCAGCTGTGCTGTTTATCTCTCTGGTATGCCCTCCAACAAAAGCAGAATCCAAGCGAGGAGTGAGAGTGAATGAAATGCATCACCTGATTCACGAATTAATACAATATAAGGATCTGTAGCTGGTGAATTCTACAAGACTTTTCAAATTAATACAGTCCATCCAAAGTAAAGGATGGCGGTATCTCATCGGCTAACACACACTTTGATAGGTATCTTTACCATCATGCTTCAGTGCGTCTGAGCGTTTCTTGCCTCCAGATGCAGTGAAGGGAAAAGAACACATCCTGCAGAACTGACAGGGGTTATTCTTTTTACTGTCAGAGCTATTTGTAAAACAACAATTCTTTGGGAAAAATTGTTTTAATATTAACAATGTGCACTTCAGTTTTTGGGGGTTAATCTCTGCCAAAAGCGTTTGCTCTACATAGTAAATGTTGAACACATTTAACACCAACACAACCTGACAGCTTCTCTTAGGTTTTATGCATGTGAATGTTAAAGTGGAGGCTGCAGATTGGGGAGGAGGATGAGATGTGTGTGTGTGTGGGGTGGGGTGGGGTGGGGTAGGGGGTTACTTCTGACAAACATTACTTCAACATTACCTTCCCAACATGGCGTTCGTCAGCTTAGTGAATCCCAGTTTCCACTCCTTGTCGAGCGCTGCTGTCACCGCTGCTGCATGTTTGCGGTTTTACCGCCAAAATTCATTAAAGGAGGGAGGCTGAAATGAAACAAACGTCTTTTTCTGTCTCATCAGGAAGATTCAAACTGAGTGTGAGTTACGTAAGCGCTGCTAAATTTATCAATGCTCATTTTATGCAAAGCCTGAGCTCCCAGGCGCAGACTGTGTGATGTTCAGAATGGAGGAAGGTTGTTGTTTCCCCTTCCAGCCATTTGGTTTCTATTTTTGTGCTTAAAAACAAGATTCTAAAAAGGTCATGCTAATTTTAGCCCTGTCTATTTGACGGCAAGGGAGATGTGTAGATTTTCCCTCAATCTTGCACACAATCAAAGCAGAGTTGTGACAGGTTACGCCTGCTGTTTTTCAGGGGATTACAGTCAGGAGTGAATGGCAGGCACGTGATATGTGTCTGTGTTTGCTTCTTTCTCCAGTCATACTCTTTTGTGTGTGTGTGTGTGTGTGTGTGTGTGTGTGTGTGTGTGTGTGTGTGTGTGTGTGTGTGTGTGTGTGTGTGTGTGTGTGTGTGTGTGTGTGTGTGTGTGTGTGTGTGTGTGTGTGTGTGTGTGTGTGTGTGTGTGTGTGTGTGTGTGTGTGTGTGAGAGTAAAGCAGAGGAGAAGAGTGTGTTTTTTACCGGCGTGCGGTTTGTGCAGAGAGTGTATTGAAGTCTCTGTGTTTGCTTCATTCACAGTGAAGTCTAAAAGTTGTCAGATTCTAAAGAGGCAAGTTCCAGATCTCACACTGAGTCTTTGTAGACAAACTCAGCGGCTTTCCCGCCTTTTGATGCGCTGTCTCTTCTTCAACACACACACACACACACACACACACACACACACACACACACACTTGTCTTACTACACTTCTGACGACCTCAACTGACAACATTCACTCCTTGAAATGTAACCTTAACTCCTGTCTTTTCCTAATTCCACACTTAAATCCCCATCATAACCTAAACTTAATCCCAATACTGTCAGATGGCAGGTTATTTTTTGCATCCTGAACTTCAAGACTTCAAAGTTGTCACTTGTGTGAGGTTTGTTTCATCCATCTGTCCATCATGTATATCCACTTATCCATTCCCAGGGATGTTAAGAGCAGATCCCAGACAGAGCAGCAACTAATGATTATATTCATTACTATTTCTTTATCTATAGAATGTCTAAATCACCTTAAATAAGCCTTCTTATCACTACATTTTGACCGACAAACAATCCATAACTGCAAATCCCTTTGATAATCCTAATTAAAGGAAAAAAAATCCTTAAAAAAACCGGCACCAGCAAATGTCGGTTATTTCAGCTTAAAAATACTCAGTGGATTATCAGTTTTTTGCCATAAAATGTCTTTTAATGAATTTGTAGATAAATATTGTATTCATTGCAGCTCTAATTCTTTTCCCCCAATTGGCCAAGAGGTGGAGTTAATTCACGGAGATACATCAACACACAGTCAATCCCTCCAACATTCATAGCAGTGATGAACTTTCTCAGTATTTAAATGAAGTGTTAAACCTGCATGACTTTGGACTGTTGCTGGAACGTGAAAGAAATCCAAGAGAACAAGAGTAGAAGGTGCAGTTTCCTGTAAAACTTCCCTGTCAGAGCAGGGAACTGGATCTTTGACTTTATTTCTGTAAAGTGCTTTTTTGTTTGACTTTTTTTGTCCAGTGTTTCCCCTAATTGTCAGTAATCAATTCATCTTATAGAGATACTGTATTTATTCTGCAGAGCTTCCCAAATTGCGCAAAATGTCCTGCACAGCCACGGCTTACTGGCCTAAGGAAAGTTTCCCTGGAAGTATCTGGGATCAGAAAACAGGATTTTGTAAAACAGTAATGAAAACATTTGGGTCCCTTCTGTCTTTGTTTATGATCATAATTCTGTGGTTTCATTCCTCAGATTGTCAGAATAATGTTTAACCATGATGATACTTAAATGCTGCCTCCTGATTGTTTGGTATCACCCTTACAGTAAATGTTAATGCTGGTGACACTATTCTTCTCTCACCTTTATGCATGATTACATTGAAATCCGAAACCATAAAAAAAAGGCTTCATCACGCTCCCCACAACAGTTCAGTGACTCATCTTCCATTTATGAAGCCTACATCCACCCTGACAGTACTACAGCCGAGTTTTACACACGAGACTCTCCCTGTTTTTCTTCGGCTCCGCTGATCTGTATGTTTCGTCTGATTCAGAGCATCATGGATCATTAAACATATGCAGCATAATCAGTGTTCCCACGTTCAAAATGGAGGAGAGGAGCTGCTCTGCAAGGAGCCACTGGATCCTGATCAAGCCTCTGTGCAAGGGATATGTTTTTTGCTACAGACCACACTGCCTGTTACCATGACAACAAACAGAAATTTCCCTCCATACACTTCACCCAAGTGCTTTCCAACACTGAAACCATCCTCCTCCCTCCCTCGAAGTTACTACCCGCCTCTCCACTCCCAGCATCCTCGGGAGTTTGGGGAATACACTTTAATTGATCTCCTGCAGACGAGCAGAGCGAGACCGATCACATGACTAATTCAGATGTCAGAGAGATCACTGCCTCGTTTCTTCTCTCTTTTCAAGCGGTATCAATTTGAGAGCAATCTTCTTCTCCGGCGGTGACTGAATTGTACAATCTGCAACAGAATGAATTGAGCTGCTATTCACGAATGTGTCAATGCAGCGACCCAACTGTGCAACGACTATCATGCATCACGGACTGAGAGAGCCATGCAGGGAAGCGCTCATTCTGGCCTGCAGTTGAGGGATGAAGGATGAGGTTGGAAAGGACACACTCAGTCACCTGTTTAGCGTCCTTCGCCACATGAGCGGAGAAAACACATTTTTCTGTGTGGTCTTCAAACAAAAATAGACTCTCCTCCAACTTACCTTGGAGACGGCGGCAATGATTGGCAGCGAGGATACACTTTCACGTTGTGGGAGGCCTGGACACCGAGATGCCAGACCTGCTGAGCACAAATGCCAGACCAGACCTGGACCTGTTTTTTGACACCTAGACCCCTGACCTTCTTTCATTCTCACACCTTGAAGTGTCAGAGATGGATGGAGATCTGTCAGAGGCTCTATTCTGGGATGAGCTCAGCGCTGAGTGTTTCTGATTTGACATTTTAACAACCGATGGTTCTTTCTGTCTTTTGTAAATGTTGGAACTCAGACGGTTGTGTCAAAAACAAGTAAAGGCATAAACACTCAAACATCATGAAAATTCTCTAGTCTTTTTGGTATTTTATAAAAATGAAGTCTCATAAAGATGCAAAAGTTACATTTAAATCTCTAACAAACAGACTGAGAGCAGCAGAGGTGACTTTAGCAGCGTGCAGGAGTTTGGGAGCATTTTTGGTCATTAAAAACAAGCAATGACCCAATATTAAGTGCCTAGTACTCCTATTGTTGTTGTCACGGTCTCGAAACAGGTGTTGATATCACTTAATTTTTACGAATATGGTACTGCTGTTTAAACTTGAGTGGCAACCCTAGGTAAGACAGTTCCAGAGAAGTCCTACAGTATTCATTTCCTCAGTGTAAGAATTACTGTAAGGCTGAGAGTGGTGAAGCACATTTGGATTGCATTCACACTTAGGACGGTCTTATCAGACTAATAGCGCCTTATCCCGACAAACCAAACTGTGATTTCTTCTCTATTTATGTGCAGAAAGATTTGAAGCCTAACAAGCTGCTTAAGCCTCTCGACTTCAAAGCAGCTGTTGGGCTGAGAGATAAATTCAATAGATGGTTTGATGTTAGTTGGTTGATTTGGGATTGGGCTGTTGTTTCTTCCCCTCGCTTTCGCTAATATTTGATCTTACACTGCAGTTTGTGAGGATGTTTCATCTAGTGAATGAATCTTTGAACAAAGATGTATTGGTCTAACTGTCTGTCCATCGATCTGTTGCTTTTCCCCCATCTAGCTCTCTATTTTTCTTTATCTACATAAATCATTCTGGATGAAGATAAGAACAACAGCAAAACTGTAAAGTGGTGTATCTTTCCTTTACAACACATCCATCCAGTGTCGTTGACTGTCAGGTTTAATAGATTGAGAGTGAAAGGAGCATGCCAAGGGAGTAAGTCCAAGGTCAGCACCACTGGATCTAAGTACAGAAGCCGGTAAATGTTCCACTGGGGAGGTCACTGGCCCTGAGTCATGCTGTATTTGTCTGGCACAAGGCCTACTGACATTTGCTGGATGCAAAAGAACAGTTTGCCTATAGCTGCAGGCACAATTGTTGCTGACCACTTTTCCATCCGCAGCCCTGCGACAGGACAATGTTTGTAAAGAAGCGAGCAGGTACCTTTTGGGATTTGGGCGATTAGGTTTCATGGGCCGGCAGTGTGCAGTACGTGCGGCGTTGGGTTTCCAGTGCAGAGGGGAAACAGTGAACGCCAAATTCACTGGCATGAATGTATGAGAACAGCCTGGGTCCATGTGTGGAGATATTGTTTCCTGTCAGGTGTAGTCTTACACCTCTGAGTGATGGAGTCTTTTCTTAGAAGACAGTAGTAGGCAGTCACAGAAGCAGCAGGAACTGTGACAAGTGTGAAGCTGAGACAGTGCTGTGGTGGCATTCTGTCTTGTTTTTCTTCTGTTTAATGTTTAGAATTCATTTAACAAGACTGTGCTATGTTCTCAGCCAGAAATTCACTGAAACAGTTTCTCTCTTTAAGAAGGATATGTGATTCTTAATTAAATCAATTTATTCATTTCTTCTCAATGAATATGTTTTTTTAAGCACACAGTCTTTATAAACTACCAACTATGACCTTTTTAGTGAAGAGCAATTTTAGAGTCAGCTGTCTGACAGGATACAACAAGATGATCCAGGGCTTTCTGCCACCAATCTTAAAACTCATGGCTAATGCTCTTGAATCTGAGACAGCCAGCTGTATTTACTTTTAAAAACTTCTGGAAGGATTGCTTCCTTGACTCAAAAAAGTGTGTGTTTGATGTGCTCTTTGGATTGGGATACATGCCGTTATAGAAAAGCAAGAAAAACAGTCTTTTAAACAAGGCATACTTCAGGGTACCATCATATAGACCTTAAACCTTTTGGCATCAAGCCTTCATCAGAAAGTTAAACGACTTCCTGATTAACCCTCCTGATGAAGGGTTGATGTTGAAATGCGTCGAAGTTTGTTCTGTTTATTTTTTGTGTTTGAAGAGAGTGCCTTGGAGTTTTTTCTAATTTTTCTGTGCATGCAGTTTTATTGTACCAACTGTGAACACAGAGTCTCACATGATTTGCTCGTAATAGCTTATTCAAAAAAAGAAAACATCTTTGAAAGTTCCCATCTCAATAACTTAGTTCTTGGTGTGCGAGAACACTTGTTGCCCCAGTGCATGCTTGGAGTTTTATTTATTTATATTTTGGCTTTTTGCCTTTTATTGGATAGGACAGTGGATAGAGCAGGAAACTGGAAAGAGAGTGAGGAACGATGTGTAGGGAAGGAGCCTCAGGTTGGATTTGAACCCAGGCTGCCTGCTAACCGCTAGGCTATCTGAGCACTCGGAGGTTTATTTCTACGCCTTCCTTAGGATGCCCTCCCTTTGGTGCATCCTAAGAAGCTTTGCCTCCAAACATTCCTGTGAATTGCCAGAAATAAGATGCTACTGGGGTTAGTTTATGCTTTTTGAAGATTCAAACAGTCATTAATTTATTGTTTTTGCGACTTTTATCTCATCTTAAAAATACACATAATTTTTTTCCAATATTTTTTTGGGGTGACTGGTTGTATTGCAGTCCTACTGTCAGACGGTGGCCGTAGCACACCTGAAAGGTGTTAGCTAACCGCCATTAAATCACAAAAGAAGAAGAAAGCACTAGTGTCAGCTGACAACTTATAGTGTTACAGACTGCAAAGATGCTAAGAATCTACAGTGTTTCCCACAGAATGACGTGATATCTGGGCGGTGGAGTTCGCGGGGGGATTGTCATTTTCTTTGGGGGGGGATCGTCATCTTCATGACGCTTTTTTTTTACTCTTATCTTAGGGTATATTTTTCTATTACGTTTGTATTTATATCAAATATGTTTTTTCCCTCTATCCTACATTAATTTAGGAGGCTGTGAGATGGCGTTGCTATTGTAAAGTTAGCTGCAGACACAGTGAGAGTCAACGGAGTAAAGTCGAACCGACCGTTTGACCGGATCACGTTTGTTCCCGACTCGGTCCGTACGGATCACGGATCAACTTTCTGCTGTTGCACTAAAAGTAAAAAGGTGCGTGGGGTGGCTGGCGCTCCAGTGTGTGTGTGTGCTGATTGATTTGATTATTTCTTAAGTTAAAAGTACCACAATTTAGAGGCTATGTCAGCCTGTTGATAGTAATTTCTATTATGGATTAGCATCAAACTAAGGAACTAAGATGACTATATCATTCCATATGTGAGAAAATTAGTCACTGGCAATCATTTACATTTTATTTGAACGACATTTGAATAGAAATTTTACTCGCAATGCACAGCCCTAAAAGGTGTAAAGGCATAAGGGTAAGTTAGCCTGAGGAAGGGGAAAGCACTACTTACCTTTATCAAGAAATACCACTGTGTGAACAGGGACAGGAGCTGGCAGAGTCAGGACTAGAGTGAACAAACGCTACCTGTTGCTTTTTGGCTTGAATTGTCTTGAATCTATTTGTTTCCAATTTAAAGATCCAGGGCTGTGGATAAACATTATTTTTTGTTGTTGCCACAGCTAGTAAACCGTGAAGAAGTCCCTCACCCTGTCTTTGGATACATCAGAAATAGTACTTTTATCAAACTATAATAAATAATCTGAAGGCATTTTAAAATACAAATGTGAAAAAAAACATTGTTATCCTTTCCGATGGAAACAAAGCAATACAAATCTAAGAAGAAAAAAAATCAGGCAGCCTTCTCCGACTGGCTTATTTGTCCATGTTCATGGTTTATGAAAGTGCAACCACAAAAGCAAAACATCGAATGATTTTTTCCACATCGCTGCTTTTTCAGGTTGGATCACAATGACGAAGCATTCATCTGAATGAGTCCGTCTGGGTGTGTGTGGCAAACATTTTGTGCTTGTTGCTGTTTGTGGTTTGCTTTGTGTGTGCATGTGTGTGTATGATTGTGTAGAATAGACCTTGTGTAATAGTCTTGTTTTGAGACAGCTGTAAAGGGTGAGCTGCTATATATATCCTCAATTCTGGTCTACTTTTTCTCTCGGTGACCTGATCCCAAAGTCATACATCGACCTTTCAGTGTTGCTGTCATACACAACAAACTTATGACAAACTCCTTGACTTTTTCAGAGGTTTCTGGAGCATTGAAAAAACGTTATTGGATGTTTTTCCTGGTCTTTTTTGGGCTTTGGCAAACAAGCTGTATCCTCACACGACTTTTATGATGTTTTTCAGTGAGGAGGAAAGCACAGCCTGGCTGCCTGCAATGTGTCCATCACTAGGTTGATGGATGAACTGGTGGTTGTCCAAGAGTCAAGTAATTGCACCACAACAGACCCATTTAAAATATTTAAACAGTGTCAAACATGAATGGCTTGGGCATCGAGTTTCAAAAAGCAGCCACCGTAAAAGGCCACTGTTGATGAAAACGTTCTGTCACTGTGAGACCCAGCCGCTGCTGACGGAGCCGATTCTGTCTGAGGCTCGCAGGCGGTGTACACAAACATGTCCCAACAGTTCAGCCAGCAGCAAACAAAACGGATACAGTGGTGGGAGATAATGCTGAGCTTTAGCAAATTAGCTCCTCTGCATGCCAACACCAAGCACAACCTTGCATGATCTTTTTGTTGAGGAAACATAAAGCACTGAGGAAAAATAAAGGCTAACTGAAGCAATCGGTCTGTATTTCTGAGTGATGTGGTCCATGTTTAATTCTTGCAATGATGTTCTTGTTTTGTTGCTATGTTTGTCTGTGGGGCTGAAAGTCTTAGTGGAGCTAAAGGATGGTGAATTTTTTATCTCAGAAACCACCACTTGACCAAACGGGAGAGTAACCTGCATCACCCTGTCCTTCAAGATCACAATCACACCATGACAACAACTGTGCTGAAAAAGAGAGGAATAGAAGGAGAGAAAAATAAGACTTTGTGCGATCACATGGCCAGAACTCTGTATTTAATTTACCCTTTTTTAAATGGAGACTCAATTTAACTTGTTATAAGCATGGCACAGTAAAGCTGAATGCATTTCATATGAGTTTAGTATATGAAAAAGGCAATAGATTGTATGTGCTAAAGGAAAACAGGAGACATGCTGGCTGTAATTGATTAGAGTCCTTAGACTAAGCAGAGGATTCAATTATGAATAAACAAATCTATAAATGCACCACTTTTGCTCAGTATTTTACGTGTTGAAATAAGAGACATTTCCTGTGTTAACAAAAGACTTAATTGTGTCGGATTTTATTCAGAAGTTTGTTAAAAAGCAATGCTAACTCAGCACTTTTCTCTTTCCCAAAATAATCCATCCACCTGACAGGTGTAGCATATAAAGTAGCTGATTAAAGAGTATGATTATTAGTGAGGTGTTCTCCTGGTCCCAATAAAAGGGTACAATAAAATGTGCTGTTTTATTACACACCACATTATTCTGCAGATGTTTCAAGCTAGAGGGGAGGTGCAGTAATTATGCTGACTGCAGGAATGTCCAACAGAGCTGCTGCAAAAGAGAATTTTCCTCTAACGATGCATCTTCAAAGTTTGTTTCAGAGAACAACTGAAACACATTTCAATTTTCCAACTATATACGATGTGTTGAAATAAACAAAAAGAGCAGAATGTGTCCGTTTTTAAACAAGCAACCAAAATATGTGGATGAAAAAAAACATAACCACTATTCGAAAACCATTACTCCCATTTGCCATATATGGTCCGACAGCGCCACGCACCACGCTGCGGTTCGCTGTCACTTTAGTCATTGCTCCTGTTTCCACAGCAACCGCCGCGGACTGTCTCCGGAGCGCACCAGCAGCGCCACTACCTGTTCGTTCCAGCGCCACTACCCGTACCCTTTCCAAATACACTGCGAGTCTGTTTCCGACGATGTACGCTGCAGGCAAGCGTCAAGCTGGACAGAATAGAACGACCCGGACAGTAAGTCTAGACAAAGAAACGCAAAGAGCGTCCGGTCAATTTCCAAATAAAACACAATGAATATACAGACTCACAATCGTATTTTCCATCACTTCATCAACATTACGTCAAAACAGGCACCAAACGAACAACAAACCATCCTCAGAAAGACAAAACAACATTTTGTTTGCATGTTTATCTCTTTATTCCCACGTGATTTTGTAGTTCTCCTGTGATGTGTGTACAGCTGCTCATGGCTGCTCTCGCATTCCAGAAACGGACCTAGTGGGAAAGACGCCGTGGTGCGACAGAGCAAAACCATGGTGCTGACGGACCGCGGCGTGCATGGAGTATGTGGAAATGAAGAGTTAGGGGTGAGATTTTGAAGATACAATAACCATCCAAGGATATATCACATTTTAAAGTTCATGATTTTTACAAAAAATGATGTCATATGTTGTTCATGCAACAAAGCACAACTTAAACACTTCTGTTTTCTGAATTTTTATTGAATATATTATATTTTTCTTTAGTCAACATTGCACATATTCCATTTTCAATCACATCTCATATTGCTGTCTACAAAATGTTATGAATGTAGAAAATCCAGAAGTTGGAAGGTTTTACCAAAAAAGAAAACAAAAAAAAGAAAACAAAAAGGGGGGGGGGGGAATTAAGGTCAGTAGTGACGAGCTCCAAAGATACATAGAGAGAGAGAGAGAGGGAGAGAGTGAAAGAGAAGAGCAGAAAAGAATACAAACATACCTCTGGTAAGGATGCATTTTTCTCAAAACAAAGCATCATGCAGAATAAAAGCAAGGCTGGCCATAACTCACATTGATATTTCTCAACACCTGAACTGTAGAAATATTTTACATGTTCGTTAATAGATACTGTCACTTCTCCTTTGCTGACTGATCATAATTTCCCTCTTTCATTATGAGTGACAAGCCAAATGAACAGTTTGGATATGAAGCAAACATGATGTGAAGCAGTTACAACAAATTGATTGTGTCCCCCAGCTGTGCTACTGTCCCCCCAAAAAAACAAAGCAGTCCCAATTATTTGACATCAACAGCAATGTCTGCGTGTGGATGGTTTACCTCTCTGCAGGTGACATGACTGTGACGTCCATTATGAATAATGTAGATAAACCGGATCATAATCGTTTTATTCATGTGACCGAGGCCTTGGCTGACCAAACTACTCCTTCTTGCATAGACACCTGATAACTGCACTGTAGTTTGTAATCCCCTTTCTTTTCCTGTCAAATTCTCTTTTTAATACATGAATTAGTTTCATCTTTGTTGGTGAACTTAGGTTGTCAACATTTTGTACTAACTTGTTTCAAAACAATATAATCCCCTGTTTTTAATGGTTATTACGTTTTTTTTTATAGAGCAGAAGCTTTACAAAAACCTAAATCTTCTGTCTAGATTGCACAAATACGTTGGCAACGTTTCAGTCCGAAATATTGCAGTACCAAAAGCTTTCCAACACGTGTGCAATTTAGACAACATGCAGGAGTTTGTTGCAATTTAGCTCATTAAAAACAAGAAACTACCCAATATTGGGTGCCCAGGACTCTTATTTTTATGCATCAATATTGTTTGATTGATTGATTTGTTTCTATTATCATATCTTAGTTTAATATTCTGGTAGCGTGACAACCCTGTGACTTTTTTAATTCACACACTGATGCCCTCCTCCTCCATCAACTTCTTTTTGAGAGAACTAAAGGAACAAAAACACAATCTTCCACAGACACTTGTCATGACTGAGACTATCTTCCTTAGATAAAGCTTATACTGCAGATTGAAGAAACAAAACATTTCAATTACACTCTCTCTGACAACCAAAATTAAACATGCTTGATGATTCTTGTCGGGTACATTTTGAGGCTTTTTGTGGGGGAGTGTGCTTTTCCCTACATGAAGTCTATTGAATATAACATGACAAAACATATGCTAACATGCTAATTGGTCTATTCAGGCTGAAGAACACAGCCTCTAATCGTCCAGATTTGTGTTCTTTGTTCTAAAAAGAGCATATTCAAAAGTGTCATCAGGCTGTTACAACATACTTTGACTATTCTGAGATCCTCTTTCTCTCTCATGTTGCTGTGTGTTCAGCTCTCAGGACATTAAGCATTGATTTTTCAACCGCCCAAAAAAGAAGACCTGAAACATTGCCATTGAACAGAGCATTCATTACACAACATGGAATTTACAATATTTGTTTGAATTTAGGGAAGCAACAAACTATAATGACATTTTGCATTTATGCTCTAATTATTTAGTTTATTTCATTGTTGGTACCCCCACAAAAGAAAAACTTTAAATTTCTTGATATGTGTGGTTGGCCAACTAAACCATAAGATATGGTTTCATAGCACCGTGGACAGATGGCATCTCGTAGGTGCAATGGGTTTGGGAGTCTTTTGTCTCGAAAATAGAGTCAGAGTTGTATGTAGGTTTTGTAATGTTTAACTGGCGTACAACCACTCGACTGGCGATGCGTAACCAACACAGTCCAACACAGTGTACGTCAACCTGTAACCAAAGGCTGGTGGCATCAACGCTGCTAATGTTGGAAACCCTAGGCAAACCAATTTGACATTGTTAACCAGCAGATGCTGTGATTCCACTATGTCTGAGAAGATAACACAGGACATGACAACGATGACTGAACAAGATACATAGTGCCTTCTTACCTTAAGACTATACGAGTAGTGTTTATTTAAATGTCTGTCTAATCAACAGGAAATGTAGTCGCTAGGTTCATCCCGAATAATTTCTCACTGCTCAATCTCACAGAATATCTCAAACTACAAAATATTTAGTTAATTTTTGTGTATGTCAAATTAAAATAATTAAATCCTCGATGATATGATATTTGAATGTCCAATAGATAACATAGTCTGATGAATGAGAGCTGGTATAATTACTGCAAAGATGTAGCCTCGTGTACCCATTGAGACACCATGAAAGGACAGCAGCAGCAGCCAGGAAAAACAGTCCTGAAGCAATAAGAGGTTACTTGGATAAAGATTATCTTTCAGCACTGAACTGGCTGGCTGTTGTGATTGTCCATGACAGAAGGTCAATTGATCACAGGATATGTGTACATGTCTCTAAATGTTTTTTCCAGCCAAATCACTCAAGATGAAAAATTGATGTAAACCCTTTCTGCTTTAGCACACTGTATAAGCTAGAAAATGAAAGCTGTTTTAAAATGGTAAAGATTAAATTGAGTGATATTAAGACTCCTGAATCTGTGAAAAACCTCAAGGTATGACAACTTGAAGCAGTGACGTGAGCTTACCCTGTTATTGATCCAGTAATTTTGAGTGATTTCCTGATGTTAGCTAATACAAAGGCTTTTCATCAACACAAAGCTGTCCTTCAAAATATTTCATTTGTCTCCTATATGAGGCAATTTTCTAAAAAAACACTGTAATCATTGAATTTGCAGGAAAGAACGCTAATACTTTTCTGCAGGCAGACTGTGAGTCAGCCTACATTCCAGTCAGTCAAATAAAAACCAGAACTAACAGTGAACAAATACAAACTACGTCACAGTTCAACAGTTTTGCAGAGCTCTTCATAAACCACCTTGTTCATAAGGAGATTAAGACACTGAAAGTGTCCTGGTGTTATCTAACGCTGTGGATGTTGCAGTAAACACTTCTAGTTTTGATCCTCAGACTAACGTGTGTGTGTCCGTAATATCAAACTGAGCCATAAGGAGGGGATATGTCTGCAGAGCTTAGTCACATTTTTCTTTTTAAAGATATCTCAGCTTTTGGACAAAAAAGAGCAAAAACATGAAAAAAAGTCAAATTTGTAGATCATAGATTGTTTTCTTTATCAACACATCCACTCTAATCACAATGGGGCAAAAGCAGTCAGTGTTGCCAGATTGTGTTGTTTTACATCAGTTGAAATATTTCATTGGTCAATCAAAAAAAGGCTTTTTGTTCAATCAGGGTGAAACAAGTTAAGCACTTTTTATTCACTGTCCAAGTTTGCCCAAATTCCACTGCTTTTCCTTCATCTACTGTACTGCCCTTGTTCCACTCCAGCCCAGTTGGTGGCAGTAGTGCACTTCTAAGCGAGTTTTTCCATTTGCTAATTAGCATTAAAAGAAGTAAAATATATTTTTATGCTTAATGTGACAACCAGCCAGTCACCATGTAGACGTAGTTACAGGAAAAGGAAAAAGGTTCAACTTTAAAACGCAGAAAGAACAGAGAATATTTTTTCTGAACAGCAGCCAGAACTGAACATGGCCATAAGATATGTCTTCGGTCAGATAGCCCTAATTGGCAATATCACTGTGCTGGCATCTCTACACTTCAGTGTGGATGAAAGATGACATCAAACTCAGGCGGATACATTGGTCTCTAGTGATTGGTTAGAGAAAATGAAATCCCCCTCCCTCACAGTAATCGATTAGGCTGGAGGCCATGACAGACTGAAGATAGAAAAGGAGCGTAATGAGTTGACAGCTTTGAAAGGCAAGTGAAACAGCTCCTCCGCTCCTCGGAGTAGTATGATTGAGATTGAACGACTGAGAGCAGATCAATAAAAACAAATGATCTCCCATTTTATCACAACTAAGGTTTACCCTCCAGATTCAGTCAGATACTTTTTTATTTTAGAACTTTGGTTGGGGCTTTATGCTTTTACCTAATTGTACAAATAAGGAAAAATACCCAAGGGTGGAAACAGTGCTGATGCTCCTTCCCTTTATAGAAATAGAAATCTAATATCTTGATATGTTTATGGTCATTGGAAAGACTTCAGGATCTGAAAAGGCAGATTTGTGTCAGGCAAATCTGGCAACCCTGGAAAGAATGTAAATTGAGTACATCTCTGTATCTGGTAAACACCAGGCTGTGGTCTGCCTGGCTTTAGATCTGTGGTCGATTTGTTGTTTTTGTATGAAATCCTTTGTTATTGATTATGGGAGGCATTCATTTAAAAAGTTAATCTTACTTTGTTGCTTTGTGGGAATCTCAGAGATGTTTAGGCCTCCGAAATATGTGAGCCTTAACAGAAAAGCAGTTTCTCACACTGATACAGCCCTTCTTAATGTGAAATCAATCCCCAACAAGAGTTTTCTTTGAGATAACTTTAGTTCTTCAATGAAATTCAAGCTGTTTTTTAGACAGTGATTAAACTGTGTAAAGTGAATCTTCTTCTCATCCTCCTCTGGCCAGAAAATTTTATATATGTTGGCCTTATTGAGTATTCCAGCTCATAGTTGATCATAATTAAAATATCCTCCTCTCACTGTGTGTAGTGTGTAATTTCTCGTCTCCACAGAGACTGTGAACATCCCTAACAGTTATCACAAAAGTTAAAACTGCAGGTAAATTAAACATCCACAGCAACAATATGCAGCACTATTAGTAGGCGAAGATCATTTGTTGTTAATTCTTGAGGATATTTTTTACTCCTGATATCCTGCATGACCTCTTAATAAACATCCATGTGTGTTAATGTGGATTATGACCTTTGCTTATTCAGCTCACACATCGGGATAATTTTTGTTCCTCCCTGTAATATTCAATCTGCGTCAAAATCCGCCTATAGGCCTTTATTATCTTGTTGCTTCAAATATTAACGTACACCTCCCTCCTCTGGGCCGCAGCTGATCTCCTGGTGACAGCAGATTTAAGTGAGGACGCTGTATCAGTGCAACTTGACATAATTGCAGCCTCAAACCAAATAAATAGTTTTAATTCACAGATTGAGGAAATGGGTTGGATACTATTTTTGCAGCGTCCTCTGGTGCTTGTTTGCTCTGCTTGATTGGATATGGTTGCCTGGAGGCTCACTTCTCATGCTGATCCGGTTCTTGTTGTCTCTGTTAACCTGTGGGCGTATTAGTCTTTGGCTTAGTGTCTTTTGTTCTGCTCGGTGATAATACCCGGCTGTAGCTCAACATATCACCGGGTAGATTAATTTGTCTCTGGTAAATTTATCAGTATTGTTGCAGCTCAGCTTCTGGCTAACACTGGCTGTTTGTATGGTAATTCTGCATCTGGGCTATAAATGTCTCTGATGTTTAAGTGTGCCAAAAATCAGTCTGACAACTCAGGCCTCACCTGACTGATCCCAGGTTAAAACTCCAGGCCAGAACAAAAGTATCTGCTGGCTGGTCCAACCAGATCTGAAACAGCTTGTGCTTTAGGCAGTAAAACTGACAAGATTAGAGGGATCAAAATCACTTCCGAAAATAGATCTTTATAGAAAGTTTTAATGGTCATTTAATCTAACCCCAAAAAAAGGAATGCACATTTTTGTGTAAAAAAGCAACCTTGTTATTTAATCTGACTGAGTAAATTAAAGCTTCTGTGAGGAACTTTCTGTTTATGATTTTTGGGGCCCTCTATGGACAAAGTGGTACCGCTGATTTTGTCCTGTATAAAGGTAGATAACGTTTTTGAACATATATCTCATCCTGCTTTCTATAAACAGTAAAAGTGTTGTCTCATTAAGAACCTTTGTCAATAAATATGTCGAAAGAAAAGGCTGGTTAAGTCACTTCATCTGACCCCTACCCTGTGGCAGCAGCTAAAGACAAATAATAACTATATAGAAATAGTCACTCTTTATGCTGATGATCTTGTTTGCTTTTGTAGCAAATAAAGAGGATTTGATATGAAATTCAGTCTGTTTTATAACCTGCTAAAAGTTCTTCACAGGAGCTTTAAGAAGATTTATATCCCTCTCATGTTGGGAATGTAGATATGTAGCTACAGCCAGCAGATTGTTAGCCTAGCTTAGCTTAGCTTAGCTAAAAGTTGAGAAACAAAGAAAGGAGCTAGTTGGCTAAATGTCCTTTATGGAGCAGTACGATGCTTAGTGATGAATCACCCAAAAACCAAATAGAGAAAATGATGGAAACCTTTTCTTTCCTTTAATACTTGTCTTTTCTCAAACTAATATTTTACAGATTTATTCTCTCAACAGAGACATCTACACCCTGACATTTTAATTCACGGTAGTTCTGTTTTTGTTTGGGATCGTTCCTTCTTTCTTTGGCCCCAGATATGTAACTTTTTGAAGGAGAAACCACATTGCAGATTGACAATCCCTAAATTTGGCTGTATTTCTGGTAAAACTTTTAGAATTCAGAAATGCACAAACTTAATTTGTATCTACTCTTTGCCAGTAAGAGCAAACTCACCATCAGGATTTCCAAAGGAAACTTTTGACATCTATTTTAAAAATATTGTGGCCAACTTGTGGTTACAAGTTTTCCTTACACAAAGAAATATCTGTAAAATTCAGTAAACAGATCTTCTGAGGGATTCGATTACTGAGGTAATTACAGATTTGATTTTTGGGAAAAATGACTAAGAATGTGAACTTTGGATTTTCAGTAATAGTGATAAAAAAAAGACAAAGCTCAAAATTCAAACTTGTTAAGTGCTATTATTGTAAACACAGCATGTAAAGGATGCTTTTTTTTTAGGGAAAACTTACAAAATCAAACCCCTATCTTCATGTGAATATGTAATAGAAGTTACTAATACTTTAGAAAACTATACAGTGGCTAATTAAACTGGCAGATCAGTGGGTATTTCTTCATGTCAGTTACGGGCAACTTTGCAGGTCCAAGAGAGGTAACAAAATCTGACGGACAAAGCTGCACAAACATCAGCAACTTTATGTTTCTGTGTGCCAAATAAATGACTGGGTGGATTTTTAATGGCCAGGTTGAAAAAAAGAAAAAACAACACTAAACAAAAGAGAAGAATAAAAAAAACCTGACAATGAAAAATGTTGAAGCAGCACTCGCAACAATATGAGCCACACATGATGGTATCAGCGGGGACAAACCAAACACGGATGATGATGGTCGATGGTCATAACAGTCAAAGAAAGTAAAAAGTCTCAAAGTACTCTATCTGCAACACGTCTTAGGACACACAAGTATAAATGTCTGCTATGTACATTTTTTTTCCTATTCAGTGTGCATCTATTTCACAACATTTTTCCAGAAGTCCACAACAGACAATAAATTCAGGGTTTCACCTTTGGTTATGTATTTATCAAGGCTAGGTTTAAAAAAATATAGAACACACGTCCATGTTACTTTTGCATACAGTTAAATTCAAAGTGAAAACATATCAACAAAGCAGCTGGTCAGCTCTAAATTTGCATCTGAGAAAGAAACCTAAGGTAATTCGTCTCTACGACGATGATTCTCGGGGGCGGTGAGGGCCCGGCGAGTTTCATCTGCAGTTTTTTTTCTGTGATAGAAAGTGAGTGTGGCAGATATTTATGACGGTGTTTATGTGCCTGACATCTTTGCTTAAGTGTAAGTGGATCTTAATGTAAGAGGATATTCTTCTGATCTATTTCAGTGTGTAGCATTGAGCCAGTCAATATACGTCTAGTATATCTCTCCCACGCCCTCTGTACACTTTCTGAATGAGGATTTTCATATGTTATGACACGATATGAGTTAAGAGATTTTGTTGCCAGCGTTTGAGTGAGCAACTCAGGCCAGCCTTGTTTGGTTGACAATATGAAACAGGATAAAAATAGATTAAGTCTTACTGCTGCCTGCACATGAGCAGAGAGCAAACTCACCATTTAGGAACCAATGACACCTACGAAGCCGACCCAACTAAAACATTATGTCGACGATACAACCAAACATTATCTCTATCATAGTAAAATATTCACATCTGTTCCTTACAAGACACTTTTTTTCACATGTAAATAAAACATCTTTGTACTTTGATAAGTCTCTTAGTTTCACCGCTTCATACATCTGTATATGTGTAATAATTAAGGCAATCACTTTGGGCCACGACTTACTCATTTTTTTAAAACTCCAGTCTTAACCCTTCGAGAGTTTGTTTGTTTACTCATGTCACACAGGAGCTCTGATCCTCTCTCGTCCAAATTCTGGGTCCTGTTCAGTTGTTGTTGCTTTTTTCGGTCTTAGCTTGTGCTCAAGGCGACGAGTCACATTGTTTTGCTTGTTGTCTGCAATTTCCAGATTTGTGGGGGGAAACTCCCTTTTCTCATAACTGGCAGCGCTGCAAGACAGAAAGAAACAAGAAATGTTTAAAAATCTGTCATCAGTCTTTAGAAAAAATGACATTCTGAACATGGAGCAAACAGTCCAAATGCAAAATCAGCATATACTATTCTTCAACCCGAGAGATTTGTAGAGATGAATCCTGCTAAAGATAATTATCAGGGTCATTAAGTTGCAATCCCTGCTAAAGCACTCAGAGCGGATAAAAGGTCTGGGACTCTTCGCCCACATACACAGTGAATAATGATAGCATATAAGTTGAGTTAAATGTACTGTACCAATATTAGCTCTTCAACATACTATTTCCCTTTTATTCCCCCTCAAAGGGAAATACACACAAAGCAGCTCAAAATATAATTCACTTTAATACAACTTTATGAATCCCTACATGAGTAACTGAATGCATGAGCTTGCCATCAAGGTAAAAAATAAATAAATAAAACAAAACAAAGTTAAAACAATCAAATGCTGTAAGCTTAGAAAATACATGAAGAACTGGTGATGATAGAAATAAATATAAGAAACATGTCAATATCCCAAGAAAACACACAAAGTAATGAAGCTCCGTTACTTTGTCAGCCCCCTCGAGCAGGTGTGTCAGTGATGATGAGGAGCTGAAGATAACAACATTGTTTAAGAACATTAAAATATGTGTAACGGGAGGATGGGGCAACACGACATCACACTTAAACACATAAGATAAGAAGTGATTAGATATGATAAACCTGTATTTATCCCACAACGGGGAAACTGACAGTGTAACAGCAGCACTGGTAGACTTAAAAAGAGAGCACACGGGGGTAATTAAATCGAAGAGGAGCAGTAACAGAGCGGCAGTTGTTGCACGTGTGCTGTTTAACCTTAACCAAAGAAACTTCACCAAACTGTAACCAAAGCGGAAACCTCCGGTCTTGAAATATGTAGCCAATGCAGAATGTGCAAAATCCTTCAGTTCGTCAAGTGTCCGCTTGAGGCTGTCTCCAGGAACCCCCGAAGGCACATACACAAAACAGGCAAAAAAAGCAAAAATAAAGCAGAAATAAACATGTTTACAGCCTGGTACAAAAAACGAAATAGGTCTGATTAGTTATTGTCATCATGGGCACACACTGTACGGGGGGTTTATTTTATGACCGATACGTGTTATCCATAGTTAGGCTCTTAGCTAACATGATTGACAGGTGGGCGCGATGTAACGGTTTGTCATAAGGCTTAAAACCCGCCTCAGCTCCAGCTCTCAGCCTGTCGTTAGGTTGACTGAAAGTTAGATTGAGACAGCATTTCCAACATGGCGGCTGCTGGCGATGATCCTCCAGAGCCCCCTGCACTAACAGATGGCTGACGTCACTCAGGCTTCGTCCATTAATATTTACAGTCTATGTCGTAACCACCGTTGTGACTTGATATGGTTTAGGAATGCACAAAAATGTCCTTCGGTAAACAGTCACATCAGACCAGATATGTGGTTACATTTGGCACACCTGTGTGATGTCCTGATGGTAGTTCTAAAAATTAACTTGATAAAATGTGTGATAGACTAAGTGTGTGCAGTATGTTCACAAGGACAAGGACCTATAGTGATAGCATTGATACTCCAATAAACAAGTATGCACAAGCACCAGATGTCTTGTATTTAGTAAAAGTTAGTTAAAGAAACTCTACATAATAGCACCTGACTTGTTCAAGAGAAACAACAAACAAAAAAAGAGAGAAAAAAATACAGGTCTTTCTGATCCAGGCAATTAGGTGTGACAACACTGTTTTCTCTTTTTCTCTGATCTGAAACAATGAAGTGTTTGATTATAGAACAACCCTGACTCAAATCATAAAAGATGCAAAAGAGGTAACAGTAAATCTTTGAGTGTTTTATGACAATGGTATAAAAGAAAAAGAAAAACTGAGGAGGAGGACTTAATTTGTCATAAAGAAAACTGGTTATCATGTGAATCTTTACCACAAACTGGACAGCTGCAGCGACAAACTGGCAGTGGTCACAAGTTTGAAACAAACTATCACAGGGGTTGACATTAAGTGAAAGTGACCACTGGGTTTTCAAGATCACTGGCCCCACTATTGTGACCACTGACTCAGAAACAGAACTTTTGATTTGGAAAACAACATTCATTCTTCTCCTTCTTCTAAAAAAAAATCTATAGCAGACTATAATATAAAAAGCTGCATCATTTCAATAACAGTATGTGTTACCCCCCATCAGGGACTTCACCTTTACAAACACAAAATATAAATCTTTCTGTGAATAACAAGTTTGCTGTAATCTGCTGAAACATTTTTTTTCTCCCATGAGCTTTGATAATGTTGAACAAATAACCTTTTTGGACGTACCATAGTGCTACGTAACAGAGTTTGTTTGGCTTAATTCACAGCAACAGAAAACTGCAGGCTTTAACATTACTAATGTTACGTTTCTGATTGATGTTATATTCAGCTACAAGCTCATAGGTGATCCACTGATCAACAGGTATCCATTTCACAACGACTAGTTTATGAGAGAAACCTGCGCTTTAATCCACGTACGAGTGCATCAGCAGCACAGGGGATGAGCACAGCATTAAAAATGTTGAGAACTGCTGCTAAATGGCATTCAGCTAATATTCCCCTCCTCTGTAGCTCTGTTTGTGAAGCTGATTTAGCTCAAATTTAAATCCCCCCCTTCGTGAAGATGTTTATGTTTTTCTGGCTGAACATTTCACAGAATAACTGTTCTGTGTCATAGCTATTTGTGCTTATTAAGATGCAGACTATTAGAGACAAGCGTCCTCTTTTAACTGAGCAGCTGTTGTATAATTCTCCACCTCAATAATTTGAGAATTTCCACATAGTCTCCCTGGAGTTGGAGGCATTCTGCATGCAATCAGAGCTGCAGCAGGCACAAGGCAATTACAACCAACATACTGAGTGTTTTTTATCTAATTTCCCTATTAAGGCTTTGGAGCTGAACCTGTGCTTGTTTACATTTCAGTGTGTGTTTTTAGTGTGTGTGTGTGGTGGGTACTTTAGTAAACACACAGGTAGTATGTTTGTGTGTGTAAAGTGGATTGCACTTTTATTAATAAGAGGACAAATACAGAATTCAACAATCAAGTATAAGATAAACACAGACTATACAAAGTGTTAGGGACATTTAAATCACTGAAATTCACTGATTAGGTTAAACCATGTGAGCTCAGTGTATCCTTAATATTATTCAGCGTCTGTGACCTTACAGTTATTTAACATTGAGGCGTAAATGTCACACACAGAGGAAAACAAGGACAGTTATTTGAAGTAGAGGACGGTAGTGTTCTGAACTTGACTCCTTCTTCTCAGGTGTTGACATAAAGCAGGGCGTGTGTGTGATTGTGTGTGAGTGTACAGTTTGAAGTAGGCAACCTATAGCTGGAGGGAAACAGGGCTTTACCGGGACAACATACTACAACACTTAATACACACCGACTCCAGTTGAATGTTGATGATTGTGCTGCAGCAGCATGAGGACAGAGAGGTGAACAACAAAGCGAATTCAACATACACAGACTTTCTTTGTGTAAGCTGGCCGGACAAAACATAAACCCCAGTCGCAGATAATGGGTATTACCGAGGTGGTTATCAACTTTGTCTGTAAGCCCAAGCTTTCTGCTTCAGGCTGCATGCTCTCGCATAACAAGGGGGGGGGGGGGGGGGGGGGATTTAAGCATCTTTTCACTTTTTTTTCACAGGAAAGAGAAACGAGGCTGGGTCTCTATCTCAGTCGGCTTGTTCAAATGAACAGTGATGAAGAATATATGCAAATGTTAGAACAGCAAAAAGCAACACTTCTGCAAACGAAAACAACTAATTGTGTAAACGTGTAAATCAATATCAATTTCCAATGCAGTCTGAGTGCCTCCCATTAAGAACAACTGCACGTTTCAGAGCTCTCAATGTTTAAACTGGATGCGTTTGTTTGGACTATCTACTTAAGACCTGCATTTAGATCTGACACTACAATCACAGCAATTATATTCTAGGACAAAACTTTGAAACCGAAAGTAGTCTCTCTCTGTGCTTTTATCATTTCATCTTTCATTACCTTAAGAAAACACAGAAACAGTAAGTTGGGAAAGGCTGGGGGGGGTGGGGGTGGAGGGGTTTAATTTCCTGCATCACCGACTGAATGTTTGTGTGCCTACCAAGGCAAAAAAAAACATCAGCACAATATACAGTGTTTGCTACTGTAATTGTGCAGCTGTGTATAGTGGCACTACTAACGATACAATACATATATTCTCTTTGGTGAAAATCTTTATCATCTCCTAGTCTAGAGAATAGCATCATGGGACAAATTAGTGACAGTAGTGCCTTTAAGCTGACTTAAATCTGAGTCTATGATATAACCTCCTCAGGAACAGGTTAAGTGTGCAGAGTGATTTACCTTGGTGATCTAGAAAGGTAAGAAAAGAGAGCCAGTTTCAGCACCTTATAAACTCTGTCTTCAGGCTCAACATACCTGGGCTGCGGTCCTTGTAGGGGTAAGCTTTCACTGTGCATTACGACTTGTAAAAAGGCACCTTCATGACAACAAATTAAGCTAAATTTCTTTTTAATGGGAGGCTGCAATATCAGAGTGAGTCATTTTCTGTGTGCGGAGCTTTGCTGCAACGAGTGTACTGATGATGATTAATGGAAACTGAGCGCGGCCTGACAGCCTCAGGGGGTTTCAGAAATAGTTACCCGAATTTTACTTTTGGTTGCCAAAGTGGACAGAATGGTTTTAATAGCATATAACCACTGAAATAATGGTCCTATTATAATTTACACTCAGGATCTGAATGAACATTTCCTTACCTGACATTGAGTAAGAAACAACTTTAATCTGTGACAATTCTGAACGTTCGTTTTAAATCATATAAGTGCAACAAATATCCATCTGCCTTCATGGCAGGTGATTGAGCAGCCAATATTTACCCTGGTTGATTATATTGAACTATATTAAACCCTAGTAAAAATCCCTGTGCCCCTGCAGGAGGTTTACTTCATTGTTTTTAAGCTGGCTAAAGTGGTGGATTGATGTTTATTGCGTCTGACTTGAATACAGGAGCTTGTAGTTTGTTTAAAGCAGGTCATAATGATAATCTATTTAAAACATATTCAGGTTCCAGTAGCATAACCTGGACTAACCTGCTGTGATTAGCAGTCCAACTGAAATACAGGGGACACTATTTCATTAGAGCTAACCAGTCGTAAAGGAGACATCTCTGAAAAGGCCTCCTCAGAGATCCTTTGACAGTCCATGTTCGATCATGGAGGGTACTAGTGCTGTAAGATTTCCAACAGTAGAGATAAAAATTCCAACTACCTAACTAATAATAATCATTTGTGCAACACCTGTCTGTTTGGATGTAACATGCCTGTAGGCAGTGGGCACACCTGGATACTTTCACTTCTGAGGCACAGCAGGAGTCTAGATTGTTTCCAGCTCTTCATTCAGAGCTCCATTCATCTCTCTGTCCATCACTTTGGGCACTTCCTCCTCAGTGCTAAGCAAAGAGCACCACAAGGTAAAACCTGTTCAGATCTACAAACCCACCTGCTGCCCAGAAGCTATCGCTACTCACAATTTAGAAGCCCAGGGGCTGTTTTGTTTCCACGGGACTGAATTTAAAATCATTTTTATATTTGCTGAAAGCGACCAGATGTGACTGAACCTGCAGGAACAATATTATGATGAGGATTTTTACAGCCCAAAACACAAAATTGGATTAACACAGCTGCAGGGGGTTGATGGAGTTTATGAATCCAAATGATTCAACAGTTGTTCCATCTGATCTCTGGAACTCATTTTACAGTTTGTAACCAACACTTTGCTTCTTGCCTGTTTCTGCCAGAGTGGCTTAGCTTAGGTGCGCCTAAAGGGACAAAAAAGCACGGGATCAATAATTTCATTCAGGACCCTAATCGCATCACAATTAACGCTTTGACGTTGACAGCCCTAATTTTAACTAAAAGCTGTGCTAAAGAGGAGAATATCTAATTTGCACCAATATATTGGCAAAGTTTCAGTACCAAAATGTTGTCAACAAGTTGCATTTAGATTGTGTACATGAGTTTTCCTGCTTTTTTTGTTTCTGTTGCTTTTGTTTTGAAAATAACAAATAAAGTTATCAATCAATAAAAATAAAAAAAATCAGTGAAAAATTAACATCAATTTCAATTGATCTTATTATATCCTGAATTACAGGTGTTGACTAAGCCTGATCTTTTTGAGTGAGGAAACATGTATTATTTTTCTCAGTTTCATCTACAGTCCTTTGAATAAACTCCCCATTAAGTGCATTGTCATCATTTTAGTTGATGTGAAAATCTAATTTTGACAACCTCAGAGCAGACAGAGCCTCACGCCTCCCCCCCTGAGATCTTTTGCGCCCTCCCTGGGGGGCCTGGACCCAGGTTGGGAATCAATGCTATACCATGTATTATGACTGTGATATTATCCAAAACAGTTATCCAGTCATGAAAGTGTCATAATGATGCAGCTTATTTGCTTAAAGTAGAACCTGAAGTTAACTTATTTTTACCAATAGTTACTTATTTTAAATGCATATGTTGGGGCACCTTACTGGTTAGGGCAAAGACCCTGAAAAACACCCCAATCTAACAAGAAATTGGCCAACTCAACAATGTCAGACGGAACGAATGAAGTAAGACAAAACGCAGTTCAGTCCGAGCTACTCACTGATGTTTAACAGTGCCTCAAGTAGGCCATTTATGTTCTTAAACCAGAGCAGTTATTGGTTTTCTGAGGCCTGTAAGCTGAGCTGAAGTCTTGACAGTGTTGCTGAATTTCACTGTCTGTCAATAGCGATCAACTCAAGATTACCAGATTACTTACTGCTCCTGTAATGTGAACATCTCATGGTTGGAATAACACAAGAGCTTGAGCTCACTGCAGAGATCCAGCAGGCTGAGAAGGATAAGACTGTTTATTAAGAAATCACCGCTTATTATGTGTGATTAGTTCATGCTTATATCGCTTCTATAAATAGCCAAAGCTGTGCATAATGTGACCTCAGTGATGCAACACAGATAATGAATGAAATAATATTTTGCTGTCCCTCTTCAACAAGCAGCTGACATACAAACAGCTGGTTAAATGAATCACACTTATAGTATATTGGAAGTATTTTGGTTTGAATGTGAGTGAAATTCAGACACATTCATCGTCAGGTAGTTTCACAATGATTGAGGTTTATTCAAGCCTGGCACAGCTTTCATATTAGACATGAAGCTACACTGAGATTTATTCCACCTGGCCCCTGCAGAGACGTGTTAAGCCAAAAAAAAAAAAAGTTTTCCACTTGGACAGAGCAGTAAATGTCTGTACCTCAGATTGGAACAAACGCCTCAAGAGGGCATATAGGTGAGGACATTGGCTGTAAATACTATTTCTGCTGAATGGAGTGGGGAAATGAGACATAACAGCTTCTCATTACTCGTTCCCGTTGCATGCACGTCAACCCTGCAGCCTCCTGCAACCTCTGAGGTGGTAAATCTTTTCTAAAAGGCAGGCAAATCTCTCTTTCACATCTTGGGTTATGGCCATGTTAATCTTAAATAATATCTAAGGAGTGTGTGTGCTGTTTAATTTGTTTTTGTGTAGTGAACAACTTTCTATTCTGGACAGATTTGCTCTATAAAGAACTCATATACTCTTTATTTAGTTGGTTGTATTTTTAACTATTTGGAATGAGCTTCACGTGGCAATCTGGTAAACAGCCCCACAGTCATATCAGAAAAAGAAGGAGTTATAACACTTAAATCAGCTATTCATATGCTTATTTGTGGTCATATAGAGACACCACCATCAAAAGACTTGTCAAGAACAGCAGCCTCAACGCACGTGTGAAAAAGGGCTGAATGTAAATCCTGCAACAGAACTAGTTTGATTGCATTGTTTTCTTTTTGTGTGACCAAGTTGGCCACATCTGTCATAGATACTGCTTTTTTCCAGATGCCTTACTGCTTTTTAACTCTCTTGCTGTGTTAAAATCATGACTTATCAAAAGGACATGAGGCGCTGTAAATCTAAATAAGGTTGTGGGTGACTGGAGGGAGAATGCCAGGGAGCTTAAAAGTGTGTGTTTTGTTTCAGGAGGCTAAAAACATTGATTAAATTGTGATCTCCAGTTAAGAAAAAAACAATCTAAACGTGAAATCATTGCAAATAGAGATGGGACCGATCCGATCTTATATTGGTATCAGGTCAGATATTGACGTAATTTATGTATCGGCACCAATCCACGTCAGAGATCAAGGAAGAGGGTTGGACACTTTAAACATTCTCAGCTCGCACAATCTCACTTTGAAGACATTCAGACTGAATTGTACGAATTGTCCACAAATCATCGCCATCATGACGCTCAGATGAGATGGAACGGCTTCTTCTATATGATCAAAAGTACAACTCTTACACTTCAGTTTAACATTTAATTTGAAAACCTTACAGTTGTTGCTGCTTCCTGTTTGTATGCAAAGCCAGCACAGTGCAATGCAATGTCGGATTTACAACAGCTTTGTGTAGCTTTACACATACTACCAACAACACCAATAACACTATTAGTTATGATAATAAACATATCAGAATCAGTATCAGTATAGGTACATATGTATCGGAATCGGATCAGAACTGAAAAACAGTGGGTTGGTGCATCTCTGATAGCAAACACATCCTTCTTTTACTTGATAATTTCTCCCGTCTGATCCTAATCTTACAGCTTGTCAGTACATGGTTTATTTTAGAGATGCACCGATCAAATCCCGGCATCAAACATCTGAGACTGACTCAAATAGCTAGATTGGGTATCTGTGACAATGGGCTGATCCATGGGGCAGATCTATTTAAAATTCAGTTCTATGCTATTCTGTCATGTGTCATTAGCATGTAGGGAACTAAAAACAAAGGCAAAGCAGTTTGGAGGCATTTTACGCTTGTAGCATTGCAAAATATAACAGCTCATCTAATCAATCATTTCAGGAAGCATCATGCCAAAGAAAAGGACGAGTTAAACCAAGCAGACAAAACAAAGCGAACACAGCAGAGTTAAAAGCTGAGCGGCAATAAGCTTCACAACAGATACCTGGAGCTCAAGTCATTAACACTGGTGTTGGATCCGTACTCAGTATGTGCAGATACCCAAAGCCAAGGTGTGGGAATCCGTATCAGGACTGAAAAAGTGAGATTGGTGCTTTCCTAGTTTGTTTACATCAGCATATTTGACAAATTCAGTAGGGACACATAGCATCTGAGGTACTGTGATTTCATCTGATGCTTGCACACTGGTACAGTAGGACAAGGTGTTGATCAATTTTTCTTTTAGATGTACTGCTGCAGCCAGTGACTTTTTTTGTCAGTGTCCACGGGCTATACACTCATGATTTAAGTACTGTGCCATTTGTGCTCTGCCTTTATTTCACATACACCTTGATATTCAGCTTGGCAGCAAACCACTCCCTGGAAAGTCCTCTGGGTCTGCTACAGGTACAAAACTGCCAGCACCCCCTTCAGCCTTTAATTTTATTTTAACTAAAGCTGCACGATTATGACGGTTTGCACTTAAGCTCTCCCTCTCTTGAGAATATCCTCTCTGACACCACAAAGTATTTTTCTTAATACTCTTCTAAATCTCCCTCTGATCTGTGTGTCACGACGAGCGCTCCAAACTATCAACATCAAAGCACAAGAGGGAGCTTCACAGGCCATTTATTTACCTGTTACATTTTTTCAAAGGGAGCTGCAATGCTGTCCAAGAAACAGAGATGTTTCTAAGATGGTTTTATAAGACCCATGACTTTGACTGTCCTTTTGCAGGGGCTCTCAGAAAGACTTTATTTGTTATCAGTGTTTGTGCGGCTTCTTGGAGAAGAGAGGTCATATGATGAATGTCCATGACCCACAAAATCTGTGCGTGTGCTGCTCTTTGTCGGGCGGCAGTGAGACACAAATGTTTACCGACCTTTCAGAAAGGTTTAAAATCAAATGATGCTGTTTTTGCAAAACTATCAGAGCTTGAAAAATTCATTTTTATGTTTACCAAATATGGCAAAGAGAGCACTGCAAATTCCTCCAATTACTGTTATTTGGGGCAATTATCAATCTGACTAAATGACTCACATCAAAAAAAAGATGCACTGCAATCCTGGTAGGTTTTCATTGAACCATAATGATTAAACAGACATTTTCAAGCAATTTCTGAAAAGTAGCCTCTAAATTAGGGGCTTCTATGTTCCAAACCTCAACAAATAATAAAACAATTAAAATCATCTTGCAAAGACTGACTCTAGAAGGTTGCACATGTAACATGGTGCCTGGCTTCCTACTCGCTGACACTAATCCAAAGGCAGCGGGGATTTTCTGCCTCTTGCTGCTTCTTGCCTCACACCCCTGCAGGGCTCTCAGATCTACACTGGCTTTCCCAGTCACACACACGCGTGCAAACGTACACAGATGAACACAAGATGGACTATAAATATTCAGGCCAGGAACGGCGGTATGTGCAGCACAATGTACGCCGGGGACATAACACGCGCTGTGCTTATTTCAAGCCTGCCACTGAGCTCACTGTCAGCACTTTTCTGTGGGAAAAAACTTTCACATCTGCTCGTCTGTTGCTGCTCATTTAAGCAGGCTGTTTTGTAGTGAGCTCAAAATCGTCACCGTTATCCTGTTGTCTCTCAGACTACTCATTAGACGTGTTAGCTGCAGCGTGACAGGCCAAGCATCAGGTGTTGTGTCTTTGTTTATGTTTGCTTCTGAGGGTGAGAGATGCTGTTTGGAAAGCACATGTGCAACCCAGCAAGTCACATTATACCATGGCAGACTGTCATGGTGAATTAAAGGCAGGACACAAATGGAGGAAGGGGTCAGGAGATATCATTAATGCCGCGATGGTGCTCTGGATCGCTCTCAACAAGACACATAGGCGTGTTTTTAAATATATGATATGATGATACAATAAAGTGTGCATTGGCCAGTTCAAAATTATATTGCACCGTTAATGTATTTTAAGTCATTATATGTGGAGTTTATTTTTAGGCATGCATCTTGTCTCTAGGGGTTGTCAATGTCGGTCAGCCTTCCATTTCCGTCAGAATTCAAAATCTCGACGACTTTAGTACAGATAGCACGACATTTCCAAAAGCATTTATGGAACCTAAAGGAACAATTACTGCAATATTGATGAATTTTTAGCTTTAGCATCATGTCATAATTTAGTTTTATTCAACACGATGGTGTATGAGCAATTACCTACAAAAAGGAATGACTTCATCTGTACTTTGTGT